>OY293413.1:27406523-28629312 GCA_958502065.1 Chrysolina americana
CAGTCCTCAATATTATGGTATATCGAATTAAAAACACAAAAATAATTGTTGCATGATATACAATTAGTTTTGAACTTACTCAAGAAGATGTTTGCCGTAAGTAAAAGATGATAGACCACTTAGTTCCGATGATAGTTCCTGCATGCTGCTAGAATAATATTTCATGGAAAAAGAAGTAATTTTTCATATGAAAGTTGAGTTGAGTTCTAACAAATCTCTTGAATATGATATTAATTTTTCTACAAACTTGTAACATTACTCAACAGAAATACTCTCTTGCTGGATAGGTGAGCAGTTTAATTAACTTTACAGGAATTTCGACAAGTTTATACATTGGAGAATTTATAACAGGACTCAAACTACTTCCGCGTTTGTTTATGTTTGGTAGGCAGTAAAGTTTCGGAACTGTTGGGTTTGAGATTCAGTTTAATAGTTAGCAGGCAGTTTGCACTCTCTAGTTGGAATCAGTATATGAATATAGACTGTAATTCACTTATCAACAGAAGTCCTACTGATGAAGATAATTTACATCTACGAATGCACATGTACGAATGTAGACAAAAAAAGAGCTTGGTTAAGAGAAAACATGTCATCTGTTACTTTATAGACCTGAAGGATGAACAAAAACAAAGATGTATTTATCAGTTAATATTATTGAAAAGAACAGAAGGTTTAATTTGTCTGCAATATGCAAAATGTTTGACATAATGATACACAATCGAAACCCAATAGTGATTAATGGCTTTCATAACTCTCAAAACCATGTTATTTCACACTTCCTTTGAAGATTCATTTGCACCAAAAGACGGAAACAAGAAAAAAGCGCTAATGATAGTTTTGTATGTTACAGAAGCATACACCAGACGAAAAATTAAGTGCTGTATTGGCAGGAAAAGGAACATCAAAACTAATGAGAATCTGAGCATAATACAAAAAAAATGCGACTTGAATAATAATATGTCAAGAAATAGATATGAAGAAATAGATAAGATTTAAAGATTTTCGTCAAATATTTTTAGGGATATTATGCTTAAATGGTATAAAAACATTATAAAATATTGTTCTTCGCTAGTATCTGAACAATAATACACATTCTATTTCGAATAGTATTACTATCCATAAGTCTGCAGAAGCGAAGTGGTAATGATGTTAGAGCGTTTACTTCCTAACCAGGCGGCCCGGGTTCGATCCCCACCGCCTGCAACTGAGCTAAAGTGGTTCGGAATCAACTTGTACTTAAGCTGTAGGTCCCGGATCACCCTTTTAGCACGAGCTCTGCTTTTGAGGGTTTTTCTCAGAAGACCTGGGTGTTTTGTGAAAACAAAACAAAAATTATATCACTTGAAGTGTACTCAGGATATAGGAACTGGAACTCAATCTGAATGTTTCTTATAATGATGAATTTCATAGCATTGCATTTTGTTTGTCATGCATTTCTCAGAACATTAGAAATGGACTCAAATCAAAAGGAATGTTTTTAAAAAGTGAATCTACCCCACAGATACTTTTCAATATAAAAATACTATTGAAGAACATGACATAACAATCTCTACTTTGACCATACAAGATCATGGTTGTCGGACATTCTTTTGATTAGAAATGTCAATATGTTAGATAAAAGTACAAGGTGCGGTAGTCGATTGGTTAGAACAAATGCTTTCTAAGCATTCTGGCTTGCCGGTTGTGGGTTCAAAGCCCAGCGACTTCAATTTATTTTTATGATGGCATGAGAAAGTGCTAGGAATAGCACGTTAAAAGGTAAGACCTCCTTAATCCTTGGCTCGCACAAGTTTCGAGGGCTGTCGTTCATAGGAGGACGACAGCTGGTTAACTGAAAAAACAATTTTACAACAATTTTGAAACAAACAATATGGAAATAATGTTTAATGAGCACCAACTTTGTATGAATAGGTTGTTCCTAAAATAGTGCTTTAAAGTAATTCAATGGAATCGACAAAAACCTGCAGTTATTTGATTAGTTACTTGAGAATGGTTTGAAAGTAGAAACCGGTTGAAAAAAATGAAGTATCAGTATAAATCAAAAGTTTCACATTAATATATTTTAGATTTTTCAGATACCTCTTTATTTTTGATATTTCCACAATATTATGTAGTTCGTTGTGCATTTTAAACCAAATAATATGTCAAAACACTTCTTTCTTATGAGCGAGTTAAGATTATCCAACGAAAAAGAACTGAAGTCAGAGAGTTTCTTATATGTACAGCTGTGTACATAAAAAAGTCGTACAGCAGTTATAGGATATTGTAAGCCAGGCTTGCCAATCTCAATTAAACTTCTTATCGGCTTTGACAAATAGGATCAAAATCACACTATTTTTGTCAGTTACGCGCTTTTAATATTTTTCAAGTGCAATTACTGCAATACCACAACTAGATAATACAAACCTTGTACGACTTTTTTATGCACACACTTGTACAATTATGCCCACCTGACAATCGACCAACTGGAGAAATTCTCGAGCCAATTCATCATTACAGCAATGAAATGTTTCCTTGTTTTAAAACAAACCTAAATCTGCAATATCTTATTTGAATGTTGAAATATCGAACACGAACTTTTGACATAGGTAGATGAAATTATTCTACTATTTTGTATTTTGCTCAGTTTCTCATTCAGCACTTAATACAATTATATTTCGAATAATCTTACCTCCTGAGTGCTTGTGGTGAAGTGTCGCCTCCATCACTAAAATCACTGTCAATATGCATCCTTCCTCCTTCGGTAGCTTTGAGGTAAGACTCTCGCCGCATCGCTCTTTCCTCATCAGCTAGAAACAATATTGACCTTTCATGTAATCAAACTCTAATTGGTTTCTATCAGAAAATACCTAGTAGCTAATCCAATATTGCCCGGAGAAATATTCTCAGAGAACTAGTTTGTCAGATGACTAATATTTCATAGAGATATACTTTAAAACTCTACTTCGAAGGATAACTGAAACGAAACGTAGAGCAAAACATATCTCTTAATCTACTATTCTTGCAGTGGAAGAAATTAAGACGATGGTCACTCTTATGATGTTTTGTGAACAGGACTTTTCTTTTAACGGGAACCGGAAAATCCTGATGAAAAAATCATAAATGATATCATAACACCAAAGGAAACCATCATTATGGAGTCTGGATATAAATTGCATACACTAAAATAATATCCCTTTTTTCAGAAGTAGAAATTGTACAATATAAATAAAAGACGTTTATATGAAGAGAAAACAGTAAAGGGAAACCTATCAGATATAGATAGGCTTAGGCAGCGCCCAAAGTTTTATCTAGTTGTTCAGTAAAACTGTCATACGTAAAAATAATTCTACCAATGAAAACCTATGTAAAAAACAAGGGAGCAAAAGTTGCGTAGTTTTCTGAAGGAAAGTGAATTAAAAAAATACTGTATTACATCTGAAAGATTCAAGTGATAACTTTTATGGCTTACTGGTTAAGTATTATGAAGTTGTGGATGGAAAGAAATCTTGCATGAGCGCAGAAAGTGATTGTAATAATGATAGATAAGAAGTATTTAATGCATGCTTTAGAATGAAAAAATTGATAAGAATGAAAAGAAAATCAGCAACTTAAATTAAATCTTTACCGTGGTTGAGGGATTCTACAGTTTTTCTAATGAAAAAAAATGGACTGATATAAATCAACACATAAGCAAAATAGAAAACATATTGAAATATCTGAAGCTAACAACATGATAGAACAAAATGGTGTCCAGAAGACAGAACATTTGTGAAACAACAGCAAAATTATTAACTCAAGATGGCAACAAGAACAACAATCAAGGAAATGCACTAACTTTTGTAAAAAAATAATGGAATATTCTGTTAAAATGTAGGAGTTTAGTTCCAGCTTAATACCATGTATTAAAATAATGTTTATGGACAAAGAAGATAACTCGAAAGTATCATTTCTCGTAGAAAATCATAATTCTACCTCTCAAAATAGGGAAGATTATAAAATGATTGAGAAGGGAAAATACATTGAAGAAAACTTCATTGCCACGAATGATGCCCTTTTCTCTCAGAAGTGGGGAGAATTCTTCTAGCATAAACAACATTACAATAAGAAACAGACACCATTATAGAAAACAAGAATTTTATTCAACGAAAGAACACTTATTTAACAAAGGAAAAGTTATTTTCGAAAAAAATTACGTAAAATAATGAAAAGGCATAAAAACGGCCATAGTTAAATTGTTTTTTTTTAATGATATAAAGATTAGTTAGGGTTGAATCACAAAAGAAACCAGCCGACACGTAGATTGGTATGAAAATCAATACAGTTGAAAAGAAGTATTTGGAAGTTTGCGTGAAAGTACAGAATATTTTCTGTAGACGATGCTTCCAACGGTTATAGTTTAGGTGACGAAAATTCGAGAAGAAAGGGTATACAAATAAATGTAGTATTGGCAAAATCTGAAAACAGAGATAAGTAACAAACACAGTTACGATGAACATGAAATTAAAAATAAAAGTCGTGTGTGTCAAGTGAGTATATTTTTAATTGTAAAGTCAGAAATAAAATCTGAAATACAAAATACAACAGAAAATAATGTGTGAAAATAAGGTGTACTATGTAATGTGTAAAATGCAAGGCACAGTCTCATCGGAATACATTTTCCGAAGTTCACAACCGCAAAACTGCCAATCACACTATAATCAATATTACGGGGTACTGCAAAAGGTAAATAGATTATTAAATCATCAGGAGGAGCATACCATTTTTTAGCTTTCGAGTATAAGGGATACTCGATGGAATGATGCCGTCGTTATTTCTTAAATTATATGAACTCGCCGCATGAAGGCAGAAATCCTAACCAAATGGAAACAGAACACCATCATCATTGACTTACTACGTTTCCCCTGTTCCCCCTGTTAACCTTTGAACGGTTTGACGTACAAACATAAAAAACGTTTGGTAAGTATCACCGATACTACTTTTTGAAATAAAACACATTATGATTGCTCGATAGATGGCGCAGGGGGCACATCAACTAAAAAAATTTAAATGGCGAGGGAGTTATGTGTCACATCATTGAAAAGGTAATTCAATTCTCTTTTCAATCATCAACATTTTTTCGAATTCCCTGACACTTGTCCCACCATGATTTTTTGAATTTTCAAGTTGATGTGCCACCCGCGCCATCTATGAAGCAATTACAATGTGTTTTATTTCAAAACGCAGTACCGGTTATCCCTCCAATTTTTTTTAAGTTTGTACCTCAAACTTTTCAAAAGTTAACAAGGGTGGGGGGCTATTGAAAGCCGCACTGTGTAATTCATGTTATAGTCCAAATACACGATAGAACCGTCGCCTTCTATTCGAATATACAGTCTGTCTAAAAAGAAACCCTCCCTCCTGTTGAATTTTTAACGGATTGACATTATTCTATGAATTTCTTTTTGTCAAATGATAGTTCATAACCTGCTTCTTGACTAATGGTGTCAAACCGCCATTTTGAAAGATTCTTTTAAATGGCATTGGGGGGTCAAGTGATATCTCATTCGAAACGTCTTTCAATTTTCTATACACGAGCAGAATCACAGAGAAAAATATTCATATAAAACAAAATGGCAGTACATAAGGTTAGAATTGATGGCCATCAAAAAATACTTTTTTGGTATTAACGAAATAAATTCGGAAGAAATTCGAAAGAAATTCAAATGACGGCAGGTAGAGTAATACCTCGTTTTATTGAGTCCCAGCCAAATTGAGAAAATCATGTCCTATATGTCGTTCTTTTTATTATAGTCAAAAGGCAGGTTATGAACTACCATTTCACGAAAAAAAATCAAAGAAAAATGTCAATCCATTCAAAAGTTAACAGGGGTGGGTTACTTTGGGGGAATATCCAAGTGGATCCTTTTCAGTCATTCATAGGAGAGTCAAACATTTTCCATACTTCAAAAAACAAAGCAACAATATGTTGTTCTTTTTATTATAGTCAAAAGGCAGGTTATGAACTATCATTTCACAGAAAAAATAAAGAAAAAATGTCAATCCGTTCAAAGTTAACAGGGGTGGGTTACTTTAGGGACATATCCAAGTGGATCTTTTTCAGTCATTCATATGAGAGTTGAACATTTTCCATACTTTCAATTCACCATATAATGGAATCAAAGATCATGAATGTGATGATTCTATTAAATTTGGGATGATAATGTTTAGTAGTAAGTGAAATGATGTATCAGCCAATAACCAGTGCAAGAATTGCAAGATGTTATAAGATAAAATGGATTATGATTCATCTGATGTTGACATTGAAGAAAATAGAAGTGCAGAAGGAATACTTACCAATGTTAGTATTTTTAGGCCTCCTTTTTACTACAACGGGTTTATCCTCCACTGAAAAATTAAAAGCGATGCATTAGTGATTCGGAAGAATAGCTATGGCTTTACTGAGTATCGGTAGATACACTATAGTTTCGGATATTTTATTTCAATAATTTCATTTAGGTATTTATTGAAATATTCAATGAATATGAACAAGATGAAACTTGTGATACCAATATTCAGTAAGACACAAGAGATTGCTGGGTGGCAAACTAATGAAATGAACGATAATGAATTAGTATTGAATATAAGCATTATTGCAATAGCTGGTTAATTTAAAGCAAAGAAAATCTTATTAGTAATGGAGAAGCAATATAGCAACATTTTATTCAAAACCTGGAGAATATTTTTCAGTTTCTACAATTTTTTATCATGATTTTTACATTGCAAAACTAAAATAGGTCTAATTTCTACAAAAAAAAATGATAGTTTCAAACAATTATTTTAGTAAAACTGGTAGTTTATACATTTTGATATTGAATAAAAAATATTGATTTAGTTTCTTAAAGTAGAGCCACAGACCAGTTCATTCATTATGTGAATCATGCTGATGAATCTACACGTTTGTTGTGAAAATACAAATCTTATCCAGGCCTATGACAAAAATCTTGAATATTTCAATCATCTAATGTTTATGGTATTGATATCAAATAGAATGACGTATTTGATGTATTTATGAATTAAGCATCTTCATAAATAATATCAACAGAGCTGAATAATTACAAAATATGGAGCCTATTATTAATTTGCTTCCTGTGTCTAATACGCGATGAATATTTGAAAAAACTCTTCCAGAGTTCAATTAAAAACCCTACATAGTTAGGATACTTCCTAGATATTCATAACAAGCCCATAATGCAACTCCCAAATATGACGACTATAAAGATTCTTCACGAAGTATTCCTGAATAGATCATACATATAGGATCCTGAATTTCAAAAAAAATTTTTTTCAATTTAATACATTCAATTTATTTTTCAAATCACCCATAGTGAGTGTAGGTTCAAGTACGTTCTTTACAAAATAATTAAATCATATTGAGGAATTAAAGCTAAACGATCATTTAAAGAATACATAGAAAGTTAAATATATGAAAAAATAATGAGTATATTCCGATTATAAACTTAAGAAAATTTGCAAATCTACCGGGATAGTTGCTATATCTGAATATATATGATTTTTACAGCTGGCATGTTATAAAGTCTTAATGCTTTTGTTTATAAACCTCTTGTGAGGTCAATAAAATACCACTGTCTTATGATCATAAGACAGTGTATCGAGAGTCATGAAACACTGCCTGATATTTGAGTTATGAAAGACACAAGAAATCTACTTATTAGTTATTAATTGACCCCATTTGTTATTCCCTTAATTCACCCTTGTTTAATTGATGTATATGCTCTTTTTCAATTTTAAGTGAACTTCATTATTATTATTATCAAAAATAAATACTAATTTTTATCCAGGATCTGAAAACGAATTTCAAAATCGCGATAGTTTAATAGATGTCTATTTGTTTGATCGCTCCTTTTCTATATCATAATCTTCTCTGCAACTTCGTGCATTGCATCACACGTTAAAAGGTAAGGGCCTCGTCTTCCCTAGCTTGCACAAGTCTCTAGACGACTTCTGAGGGTTGCCGTAAGGATGCAGTCGGTTAACGAAAAAAACAAAAAAAAAGTTGTAAACATCAAATAACCCCTCAATTTTGGAAAAGTGTTCCTGTTTATAACATACCAGCTGTGGATAAAACTTTTTAGTGTACTCCAACTCTTATTAGCTTATAAAACACCTGAACAAATAACTATTAAATTATTGTCAGTTATTGTCAATCATGACAACGTACCAGTTGGCTTTGTAAAGAAACTATGTCTCCTTTTAACATCTCATGAACATATATTGACAATACCAATTATATTTTTTGATTGACAAGGATATACCAACAGAATTTTGCCAATGATATTTTTTCATAAATAGCCCTCAATGAGAATAAAAGTATTGAAATCAAGAGTCTAATGATCTTCAGAAGGCCTTCGAATCAAAATAGGTAACAGGGATATTAGTAACATCTTCGAATAGCGGAGTTTCCCAAGCATAATTTACCGATGAATTCTGAACCAAACAACTATAGGTATTATGTGGTTTGACATTATGTATGGAGATTAATATATATGGTGTTAGATACTATTAGAGCAAGGCATTCCGTAAAATTCCAAAATCCACCCAAATTTCAAAACCTCAACCCAATCTAGTTTTCGTCACTCACTATTCGGTGATAAGGACCTCCTAACAGGTGACTCGATATTTGCACTGGGAGGTCTAAGGTGCCTCATAGGCCTGACGGGACCCGATAAATCGAGTTGGCAGGGTCTGACAGCTTTGTTGACGATAGTGGGTACAGGAGTGATGGAAACAGAGGGTGTGAGATGGATGTGCTCGACTGGTTCAGGAATGAGAGGTGGAAAATCAGCGAAAGGGGGTTGGTGTGCAGGCGATGTGGGTGATGTGATGTCCATGGCGTTTTCCGGTTCTGGCAAGAAAAATGGAATACCAAATCATTTCAATATTCGTTTGATATACCACTGAATGTTATGAACGTTGTTGGTGAATTATGTAATACGCTTTTCCAATGTACATACAGTTTATGTGCTCTTCCAATCAGGCATACCCTATAGACTCATCAAATACACGACCTCCAATGACGTGGAAGGATGTGAAACATCCATTTTGAATATTAAGACCAATTTTTTTTCAGAAAAGTTGATACAGAATTTGGTTTTGTCGTTTATCCCCTTCCGTGTAAAAACATAGCTTAATCATACGAAAACACAAAGATTAGTTTAATGTCTCCGGTTACTGGGGAAGCAACAGTTGTAGCCACCGGTCTTTCTGAGTCCAACGAAAAATGGCAATAGCGAGATGCCGTTTTAAAAAATGTTCAAACGATGTTTGGACTCTCTTTAGCAGATATTATATTGAAACAAGTCCTCTAGAGAGACATCTGATGAGCAGGTTCTCTTTGCAGCAAGCACTTGGCTCATATTGTTCTACATCCCGTTGAGGGTTGAAAACCCTGCCAGGCTCTGGTGAATAGTGAGCCCTTTTTCTTTTCACAGATACTCATTTACCCCCTCAGGCAGCAGAAACATTTTTCAACACTTCACGGGCTCCTCGAATTTCTTCCGGAGAGCCCCAATTCCTTGTGCTCAGTCTGGTGAAGCCTTCTGCTGAGCATCAACCTATGCTAGGACTCCATGTAGAAGGCAACCGTAGAGTAATAATGTTTATGTCGAACACGAATTTTGAATGACACTGGATAACAAATATGATATAGGCAACTCTAACATATTTTTAATTAGTTTGATATTTACTTTAATTCTTGCAGGACATTTGAATGATTCTGTGAAATATTGATTACTTCAATTGGATTTTATAGGATTCACAACTTCTAGAGATATAAACCATAGTTATGATATTTTTTTTACTGAATGCCCTTCAGTCACAACAATGTTATAAACTTCTATACAGTGCGGCTTTTGATAGTCCCCTCTTGTTAACTTTAGAACGGTTTAACGTACAAGCTTGAAAAAAAACCGTTTGGAGGGTTTAATCGATTCTACTTTTTTAAATAAAACACATTGTGGTTGCTCAATAGATGGCGCGGGGGGGGGGGCACATTAACTAAAAATATTTATATGACATGGGGGAACATGTGTCACATCGTTGAAAAGATAATTCAATTCTCTTTTCGACCATAAAAATTTTTTAGGTTTTCGTTAATAGGTTTTTTCACAATATGCATTTAAAATGTCAGAATAAGTGCGGATCAGGCGGTCTAAATCCCTTTTCTTACCTGACCACGATAACTTTTGAATGGATTGATGTGAAATAACGGGACAGAATTTTTTTTGAATGGAACGAAATTTAAACATTTTTCAAATAGTTGAAAACAGAATTGAATTATCTTTTCAACGATGTGACACATGACCCCCACGTCATTTAAAAATTTTTAGTTGATGTACCCCCGCGCCATCTATCGAGCAACCCTCCAAACGTTTGTACGTCAAACTGTTCAAAAGTTAACAGAGGGGGGGGCTATTGAAAGCCGCACTGTATATACGTATATCGTAGGCTTATTGTAGCAAATACTTGTCAGAAAACAACTATTCCCCTGGCTAACGCCACGATGGGTATTGAATCATATCCAACAGATACTAGTGTAATGATCCTCACTACTATCAGCGGATACAATTGCATGTATTCCCTGAAGCCAACTAGCAGAATTTTGTTTTGATTTGGACAGACTAGTTTCGAGATTTTGCCTCTCATTAGTGAAAAGGTCGAGGTCAATACAGACAGCTCTGAAGCCAACTGTTCCCTGTCCGAATCATCACATCTACACATCACTCTGGCTTTTTAGTCACTCTGATCTCTGAAAATTGAGCGTAAATCTCAGAGTTCTCATGAGAGATAGTATAATCGTTTAGGAACGAAAAATGCTTCAACCTTTTTTTTACCACAATAAGCCTACGATGTTACCCATATATGGAAGAAAAAGTGTTACTCATAGATTTTCCATGAGAACTCATGAGGTTTATGCTCAATTTTCTAAACAGTGTAGATATTTGTAGTATTGTGGCTGTCACAGCACCAATGAGCCTCTGAAGGTAGTATGTCAGCATTAAAATTTCCATATTGCACCTTGCAAATAAACATTGAAGTCATGAGTCATGTCAGATATCGATATTAAAAATTTAAACTTGAAATTTGTTTTTTTTTTTAATAAAAACAACCTACGATAAAAATGAAGGATTTTTTGTAATATTTAACAGAAAACAACTACTTCCCCGGATAAAGCCACGCTGGACATTGAACTACATTTGATAGATATTGTGAAAAGGTCCTAACTAGAAAGAGAAAATCTGAAAGTGAAAATTTGCATTTTCTGAAATTTCCAAAGATGTTTTGTTGGATAAGGTTACCACTTCATTCCAAATATTGTAATTAAACACTTTTGAAAAAATCAGCTGTGAAGGGCGAAACTTCGAGACATTGTCATATTCGGGCTGTTGGACTCACGTAAATAACCCAATATATTTGTACAACAAGATATTCGCTCTTTAGTTTTCAAATATAAAAAATTCCGATTTAAAAAAGGGCTACATGGAGGTCTTTAATTTCTTCTTGCGTTGAAACGATGAGTTTGCGGAGTCCCAAAAGAAAACTATCGATAATTTTCAAAAATAAATAGTTATCCGACTCGACAAATAATAAATATTCAAAGTGTCAATGTTTAGGTTTTAATTTTTTTTATGACTGGAGCCAGAGATTGTATGCATTTTGGTGAGCGATGAGATAATCGAATTTAAGATACTCCTGATGAGTGTGCTATTATATCAAAAAAGTGCTATAAACTCTTGGTCTGGAGTTCTCATAGGGGTCAGAAACAGACCACTAATTTCAGTTTTGAATATTTTTTTTTGGTGGTCATTTGAATCTGATATTTGTACCAAAAAGGGCGTGTCTCTACACGTACAGATATAAAAAAGCTACAGATAAGTTAAAAACATGTTATCTAACGCCCATCCTACCTTTCGCCTTGTTTCTATCGGTAACGGCCGCCGCATCTTGTCTGCTGATTCTTTTGCTTCCTTCTCGAATGCGGTCGCTTCCGAGAGCGGCAACCCACGACTCTGCCGAGTTTGAACGGGCGCGCATCTTGGTCGCCTCATTCCCTGACATGTCTGTAAAAATGAAAAGATTCTTGAAATGAACTTCCGTGTAAACTAATCAACTCAAAGATTCGCTGATTAAACAGTCACAAGTTAATTCACCTATTCCCATCAGTTACACTGAACTCTTGCATTCATTAATTAATATTAGTTATATTCAGAAACTGTTATAAAATGGCTATCCACATAGTTCTGTTCAGTCTATTGTTTCCAACTGATTACATGGTTCTTGCAAAGCATCTATATATTCAAATAATTACAATAGAATGTCAAATAGTTGAACCAATGCCGTGACAAAAATTTGGTTTGTATTGAAAAACCTGCCTTTTTTTTCGAAAAACAGAATTTATGAGAGTGATGAAACATTAAAGAAGAGTGTAACACAAGCCATAATATCCAAATATTTGAAAACTGTCGTAAAAGCCTGATCGAAAAAAATAATATTGAGATATTTTTGTTAGCGTAGTGATATGAGGAAGCCCAATTTAAAAGTTATTTGTTATAAGGCGAAAATATGAGAGACCTACTTCAATGAGTCATGTCATGAAATTATCTACAGTAAAATTTGGCAAAAAATTACTTCTTCTCAATCGCTACTACGTTGGATAAGTAAAATGTGATAGCGAGAATCATTGATTCACATCATAATTAGTCCCAGAACGGAGCTCTGAAGTAAACCATAGGGGGCTTGCTCTCTTATCTCACAGCTTTTGGGAAAGTGAGCATATAAAACTCACATGAGTCCTTTTCGAGGCTTTATCATTTTAGATAATTTTAAAATCAACATATGTCTGGCACTACAATAAAGAGCATCAGTGATATAGATAAAGCTACAAAGCAACTCATTATATAAAAAACTGATGGGAACAGAATAAATCAACTGAATGAGGTTGAGTATCTGAAAGGCATGCATATTACATCAACATGAAAGTAGGTAAAAAACAATATTCAGTATTAGGTGTCAATTAAAAACAAACAACACACCAAAAACAAACATTGATATTTTATAAAACACATTAGTTGAACTACAAAGAAACACACAAACAGAATAGATTTACATAGAGGACATTCGACTAAAAGATAAAATTACCATTACTGTAGACATTTCAAACAAGTTCTTTATGGAGTTTCAGAATGAATAAACAAAATATATCGCAGTTGCATTATTGAATTTCACTTCTGCTACGATTCTTTTGGTGTGGATATGTTAATATCAATAGTTTTTAAATTAATCTGACATTGAAAAAAATCACAAAAGAGTTCACCAATGCAAACGTTCGAGATTTCGGGAAATGTGAACTATTTTTACCGTTAATCAAAAGTCATAATTACACTTTTTTAAAACCTTTTCTCTGAGTTTCCACGATTTGAATGATTTTAAAATGTCATTTGATCAAAAAAGATGTATTAGATGCTCATTTGAAATGTCAAGAAACCTACAAAACCACATTGGTATCAGAAAGTTGAGGGCGTTATTCCTGTTACTCTAAACTACAAAAAACTCATTAGTTACTTTTATAATACTTTCAAACATTAGCCGATGTCGCATTATATTACCTAAAATATAGGCTTGGCATTCAAATCACTGTACCCACGCCGGTTATTAGTGATATTAAAAACAATTGATATAGAATCGGGAACACTCTCAAAAAAATAACTAGATCTGGACAAATAAAATAAATGCCTTGTGGATTCATTTTTGCATTGGAATGTATATTTTTTTCAGGAGTATATACGTTAAACCTGCATTACCATCAATCATCCTTCAATTTGTAAAAGCTTAAGTTGTATTGAGGACTGGAAGAATATGTAATGACATCAATAACAATGTTTCATCTACATTCAAAAGGCGAACATAACTCAACTTTATTGCAGAAATGCAACTGGCAAAAACCTCCAGTTATTTTTAACAATCTGCTGTGTCATCATATCTCAAATCCTTTTATGTCCAATTAATCATAAAATTGTCTGTTTCTTCCCAACAACATTCACAAGACTTTTATTATCGCAACGGTCATTAATAACGATGTTAATACCCACACGAAAACAAGGTGAATTTAATTGTCACGCCCTTTAAGCAGTCATCATTAATAACAAACAGAGCAAGAAGATAAACTATAAGAGAAGTTTCTAAACCCAGTTCATTGCATTCAAAATAAGAACATGAAAGAAAATGTTGTACATATCAAACCGATAGGAAGGATCCAAAGTTATCTCAATACATATACGTCTGGCCAAATCAGCTTATTGGTGACCTAAATGAAATCTAGGTAACTATGACTTTCATTGCTTGAAAAGACACATAAAATTAGAGTTTATGAAAGTAAAATCGAAATTAAGTTAAGTCACTACAAAAGTAATTACGAGGGTAGGAAGAAGGACATCCTCAATGTGGAGTATCCAAAACAGTTTTTGTTTCCATTCAGGAATTTCAACAATATATGTTTCAAGCGTAAATATAAAAATATATTATGGGAGATTTAGTTTTCAATATATCATTTCATAATTCTCCTAATTATACAGTGCGGCTGTTAACTTTTTGACGTTTTTAACCGTGTGACGTACAAGCTTAAAAAAACCGTTTGGAGGGTTTCACCGATACTACTTTTTGACATAAAACACATTGTGATTGCTCGATAGATAGCGCGGGGGGCACTTCAACAAAACAATTTCAAATGGCATGGGGGGTCATGTGTCACATCGTTGAAAAGATAATTCAATTCTCTTTTCAACCATCTAAGTTTTTTAGATTTTCGTCAATACGTTTTTTCACAATATGCCTTTGATATGTCAGAAAAAGTGCGGATCTGGCGGTCTGCAAACCTTTTCTTACCTTACCGCGATAACTTTTGAATGGTTTGATGTGAAATAACGGGACAGATTTTTTTAATGAAACGAAATTCAAAAAATTTTTAGATGGTTGTAAAGAGAATTGAATTATATTTTCAACGATGTGACTCATGACCTCCCATGCTATTTAAAAATTTTTAGTTCATGTGCCGTCCGCACCATCTATCGAGAAATCACAATGTGTTTTACTTCAAAAAGTATTATCGGTAAAACCCTCCAAACGGTTTTTTTTTATGTTTTACGTCAAACCATTCAAAAGTTAACAGGGGGGACTATTAAAAGCCGTACTGTATATACTTTTCCAATTCCAATTCGAGATGATCTGAAACGTAATGAAACCATCATAAATGTGATATAGGCATATCAATAAATTTTGAATAAAAAATACTTAGAATATGTATTTATTTAAACAGGATCGTGTTTAAAAAATTAAGTTGATGAATCAGACAGTAAAACTGATATCACGAGATAGTTAACAAAAATTGCTGTGAACTGAATCTTATGTTGGTCCAGCACGGACGATCATACCACTAGAATGAGAAATAAAAAAATCTTATTTTCTTAAATAAAATATTCTGGAAATATCATAGATCATATATTGTCATATCCACAAGGTGAAAAACCAATTTTTGTTAAATTACTTGAGAATACAAATTGTTCGTTAAATTTCATATTGTCTTATATCCACAAGATGGATGTGGACATTTTTATATAAAAATAAATATGGTTCATTTGCTTTTGCGATGTTCAAAATTTCAGCATTTCCAAATTATTAAATTTGTTACATTTCAAAAAATTAGTTTAAGTAAAAAAAATCATTGGATATTAAAACCCAGTTTATTTTTGGAGTTGCCCTCTTTTTGAATATAGTGTACTAGTCAAAATTTCCGTCCTCCCTTTTATCATTTGAACGGGTACACTCATAATAATGGAATTTGGAATTAAACGGATTTCAACTTCTCAACTATAGTTGTAAACGGTTACGTAATAGTGGTAGATAATTTTACAGGATGATCAATAATTTTAAATGGGACCTTATGGCAAGTGACATCCCGTTTTAGAGATATTGAAAATACCTATTCAGTCATAATAATCTTGTTTGAATTTTGGCTGTTTTTCATGGATGAATTAAATAAATATCAACATAATAGTTTCGAATTTGATTATAAAAGAGTTGAGAAACAGCTCTCATATGAGTTTAAAAGCCCACATCCATTTATTTCTACCTTCCAAATTTCAATATTATTAGTATAACCGTTCGAAAGAAACAAGGGGAAAGGGACTTTTGACTAGTGTACTATATAGATATTTTCATGAAGTAGTCTCGTCGAATGAAGAAATGTCAATAAATTATAATTAGTTTCTAACAGAGAAAAAATTAATAGTTAATTTGAATGAACGAATCAGAAAGTCGGATTCAAGAAATGAAACTGGGTTTAGAAACGTGGCGAGAATAGATGCGCTCTCGCGCGTACTCGATCGATGCCAACACCTTTTTAGTTACATTCTCTCTAACCTGTGGGACGTCCACCCGACTGCCAATCTGCGGGTAGTGGGCAGTGTAGGTATTTGCTTCCACTGGAAACGGTTACGTTTCCTGAAAGCCCCCTACCACCCCCTAGGATTTCGTTGACGATTACGCTGCTCGCATTGCTCCCTATTCACCAATAAACACATTTTCCTAGTGAGCCATGTTATCAAATCGCCTTTCAAAACGATGTTTTCACAAATATTAATAGCAAAAAAATCTTAGTATGTTAAGCAGGTACGGAATCAAATAAATATGTTGAACAATTATAAAAAATATTTCTGCTTGTTGATATGAATAAATAGTTTATAAAGTGGAATGTCAATCATGCGGTTAGAATCTCGCCTCTTTTGACTGATACCAAGGACCATCTGTAAGCCATGGCTCTATATCAAAATTATTGAACACGTTGTTAATCATGAGAATTATGCCAGATCAGTCAGATGAGAAAATCTCGTGACGCGACAGCAAAAATAGCACTAGTCTGGGCGTTACTGTTGTTGTATGGAATACGTATTTCTACATGAAAGGAAACCAGCACTATTTTGAAATAGAACACACTATCGCTAGGCCACCAGTTATTCGTGAATAAAAGAAATAGGTATGATATCTTAACTCCGAGTCGCTAATACCGAAATTTTGCAAAGGGCGGTAGAGATATACTGCCCCCTGCCGTGACGCCACAATCGTTTGAATTTCAGGTGGTCTCTAGCGCCCAATGTACAAGTTTTGAGTATCGTGTTTGCTTAGGGAACCACATGCCTGTAAGGGGCAGGGTTACACTCACAGGAGATCAATCAGAGTTCCAATTTGGTAGCAATTAATACTAATAGCCGTTTCTCGCCCGCATACGCTATTTTTATAGATGAATGTGAGTGCAATAAAGAGAATGTTATTATAATTGTTATTTCGCTTATTCTCTTTATTCCTCAAGGGTCTGAAAACAACCGCAGTTTCTTTATCTACAGATACTAATTTATGAGTTCTGTAAAACATTAGTTTTGAATGTGTTACAGAAAAAGTAATCAAACTACTTGAAACTCAACGTCAGAAGTCATAGTACTTAGAATATATCAAATGACATGCCGTGAAGGTTGTATCCTGTTTCTATGATTATTGAACTTAGAAATGCTGCAAGTGCTTTAAAGACACTTTTATTCAGTTAAAATGTAACATGTTGTCATTTTGTAATGTAGATATATAGAGTACTCAACTACATCTGCCACTTGAGATTAAAAAATTTAAACATTAAACAAAAAGACGCTCAGGTAAGCCATATCGAGAACTGAGCAATGTGTTTCCATTAATAAGTGCAAAGTTTTGATTTTCTAAATCTGAAGATTCAAGAAATACAGGGGAGCACATGTCAAGGAGCCATTCTTCTGTACATCAGGGTGTTTCATTCCATAAGGATAGATTTTAAGGTAGATTTTAAGAAAAATTTTTCATAGGAACATACGTGCTAAAAATTAACAAAAAAATAAGTTTTTCTCGAATATCTCTAAACCGGTTTGTATTTATTTCAACTTTGCTACATGCAAAGTACGCATAAAAATAATTTTTTTCGACCATAAAGTTTTTTAAAATATTTAGTGGATCAGCATTTAATAATGAAACATCCTGTAGTCACACTTTGGATAGCTGTAGCGTACAGGAGAAAGAATTGTAAATATTTTTCAATTCATAAGTAGCTTTTCCCTATGTTTTGAGTGAAACGTATGGATCGGTTTGAAGTGTGCTTTCGTTATAGTATGATATTGCTATATAAATATAGAAATACGGCTAATACGGCTAAGTAATTGGCATAATCCAACAATAGTACCCGCATTTTACCAAAACATTTTGCGAAGCGTTTCCTTAAATTTTTTTTGTGATATTTGTTTTGCCTGGATTCGCGACCTCCACAAATAACTAATATCGTCTCACTTGACGGTCGAGAAGATCTTCGAGACAAGCTATGAACTTGAATCTGCCAGATAGTTAGGGACGTGTGGTTCAAAAACATTTTAATTAGCATTCTCATGATTTTTATTCTATAATTCAGACTGAATTTTCATTCAACATAGAAATTATTATTTTCTTGAGCCTTTCTAAACAGTGATCGACACTCCACAATTGTTTATTTGACCAGAAAAATTGCAGTTCGTTATGAATGTCAAAAGATTTCGATATCCAAAATGAAAGGGAATGATAAGAATGACTGACTATCTGCACTCAACATAAGAATGAACCAGTCCTTGAGAGAGTACTTAACATGTGTACACGATAACTGACTTGGTTCATTGTGCTCACAAATAAAATGACAAATCAATGATCTATGGTTGCAGCAAGATGGTGTAAGTTTTTGTAATTAAATCCATTCCAAGTAAATGGGGGATGCACCTGAATAGAAAGCATTCATACCTACAGCAAATTGAAAGAAAATTCCTCAAGTCAGGTGATCTATGGATTGATGTAGAATCGCAACTATCTATGGATTAATAGATAATCTCAATAATCCGTGTAGTATACTAGGTGTTTCCGGTATTAAGTCATATCTATCTTCCTTGTTGAAAAAATCATAAAATAGACAACATTACAAAATGAAGCTTTAGATTCGAACTGAAATAATGTCAAAAGTTATTTCGATTGAAAATCGTGAAGTTACGTCAAATTGGGGAAAAAACTTCACTTGTTTCTAGTGGCCAAAAGTTTGTTTGAAAATTACCATTCATGTATTAAACATTTCATAAAAAAGGTTATAAGTCAATGTTCCTTAGCGTTGGTATAAAATACGTGTGAATACAGAAGAAAATAAACACTTTCAATTTACATAAAAAATATATACTTTAATTGAATAAGTACTAGTAGTTATAGAAAGCAAGTAGGCCCCGATGGGCCTTTTTTGCCCCCCCCCCTGCTCTCCTCTTGCATGGTGTTCTGCCTGCCTATGGATTACACCTTCTCTCAAGGTTTATGGATGTAGTGTGTGGATGTTTGAGAAGTAAAGTCCCGCAATACCCATTTCGAGGCTCTTCTTTGCCTCCCACGAAGAGAGGGGTTTCTAGTTTTCGCATCTCTCTGTAATATATGAGTGGCTGCTACGAACACAGAAGAAAATGAATGACTATTGCCACAGCCGCCTAATGAATAACAAATAGCGAAATTCAATGATACTGTTCCTTGACTTGAATCATTGACGATTTTCAGGAAAATATTCCTTTGATATTGCTATATAACGAATAACAACATAAAAGTCTAAAACTATTCACGATTGTAATCTGTAAACTCTCCACAAATCAGCTAATTTCGCCTGTGCAGTGAACAAAAATGTATAACATCTTTGGATCATCGCCGGACAATGATCAATTTCTCTATTATTTTTATTATCCCTATGTTCGTAGTGCTCTGAGAACTACTGTATGTTAAGTGTAGGAGGAAAATGTGTGTTTTTGGCGTCAGTGTACGGTGTCCTAGGGCCAACAGGTCGCCACTCCCGTTGTGTGCAGTACCTAAGCCACCCTTGGAGATTTACGTAATTGTTTCGAAATTGTAATCGTCGGAACGAGTTATAATATATACTGTATATCAAAACAATCAGTTGTAAATTGTAACCCTTATTACAGTGTATATTTTTGAGGTAATATTATTTCCTATCTATTTATCAGTTATAAATTCGAAGAATTCTGTATGTTTAAACCTTCTTCACGTCGCTCAACATAATATTAATCCCTTCTTTAAATGAATTTACATCTCATCTTGCTACAACCACCAACCTGAAATATTTACATATATACAATATTTAGTATTCTTTACAAAAATAATGAAACTGAAAGAATATCTCACCTGAACTATCCAAAGATCTACTATCCCTCTGTATCCTCTTCAGTACCGAGTTAGACGAAGAAGTAGACGTCAAACTCGTATCTCGCCTCGGTTCAATCACAGCTCTCGTTTCGTACTCGTGCGCTCGTTCGGAAACGTTCGGAACTAACTTCTTCGAACTCAATCGAGCCAATTCGCTTTTCGAAAAGTTCATCCGATTGCCAGATACGGGATCGTCTTCGGGAAGGGGCCGACCGCTTTCAAAATCTTTCGCGCGCCTATAGACGATTTGCAGAGGAGGCGAAAATATCCTGGAGGCAGAACATTGTTCAATTATTAGAGGTAATGGCAAGATGTTATGAATAGAAGATTTTCGCGATACTGCGTTCAAACTGAAGTGACAGTAGATATATGTCACAATGACAGCAATGGTAGCTACTAATTTTTTAATCATATTAGGCCTATTCGTAAACTCACACTGCATACACTTTTGCACTAGAAATAAGTACTAAAATATGACAACTGTTTCACTGTGAAGCAGTTGTCACATTCTAGTATTTCTTTCAAAAGGAAAAGTGAAGGCAGTGTGAGGATTTAGGAACAGGTTTAATTCGAAAATACAGACTTGTATTGAAAAAACTATAAATGAGATCCTTAACAGACAGCTGATCAATCAACTAGCCACAAATAATCTAAAACAGATATAATTCAATATCCGTAGGAGGAAGTAGTTGTTTTATGTCAGATATTTGCCCTAATATCCACTTTGTGGAATTGTGTGGAGAGACAGGCATTTTTCGGTTTTATGAAATATTTGTTTCCTAAAAGGAATCTGTTAGATAATTTTGAAGTAATCAATATTACCATTGAAATTATTCAGTAATGTTTTTGAAAGATCTAAACGACTCCATGATACGTTTCATGAAGTTAGTTAGATTGCGTGATGAGATGAAATATTTTTTCCCGCTGCCAACAATGTAAATAGCCCATATTTTATATGTTTAGCTACAAATCATGCAAATGACCAATATCATTCGTTTACTAATTTACCATGGCAACGGAATTTTAATTTTGTCATATACACGCTGGGGAAATTAATGACAGAGAAATAGAAATTTGGCTTCGATCCTAGATCAACGTCAATGATATTTTTTGAATATCAATGCTTTTTTCATAGCGTGTTCATTTGGCAACCTAGCTACGCGTGATAACCAAGTAACGCACACAAGCAACTTCGATGAAAACTCGATCAGCAGAAATGAAAATGTGACCAGTAACAAGGAATATATCCAACCGAGTGATAACGTTCTCGGCAGGCATTACCTCGGCTCATACTCACTCAAATCGAATATTAACTTGTCTATACATTCCTTCTTACTCAATTAACTATTATTTGTTTTTCCTGTTTTGACTGACAACACTCATGAATGTAACATTTGGATATTGATTTGAATTAAAACTCAAATAGAATAGAAAAATATGAAGACGAGGACGTAAACAAAGTTTTAATAATAAACAATTATGGTGGATTACGTAATCCAATCTTCCGCAAAAAACCTATACAATAGGTATGGTCGTCGGCAAGTATTCAACAGAAATCAACTACTGCCCCCTACGACCATTGAATTAATTATATCTGTTTAATACTTGGCAAAGTTTTCTACAAGAACCACTTTGCAATGCATTTCAAATATCAAAGCTGAAATTATTTTTAGATTTAATTGGGGGAACACCTCCGTACCGGTTTCATGGTCATTGCCAATCATCAGCGAAGGCTAGTTCGACCCAATTGAATCGAAAAATCCTTTTGTCCTAATTGGAAATCCCTGAGACAAACACTGAAGTATGAATTCAGCGCCAACTCTGGTTTTTAAATTTTGGGTATTTGTTATTATCATAGAATTTCAAGAGGTCGTTATCAATGTCATCATCAATGAAAACAGAAGTAAAATAATTATTGATACTTTCAGGATTTTGCAAAGAATTTGGCAAATTGATATTATTTTTATCACTATTGATGCTTTTCAAGCCTTTCCATAATTTTTTAGAGTCTTTAGTTTTGAATAAATTATCATAATAAGCCTTCCTTTCCCGACAAATAGACGATAGAGTAAAATTTCTCAAATTTTTATAGTGTGACCAGTCATTTTCCAATTTGGATTTTTTGAATTTACAAAGAGCTTTTTCCCTTTCTTTTATCATAATTTTGATAGGATAAGTTAACCAAGGAGCAGGAGCCTTTGTCATACACGCTGTCTTGATAGGTGCATGTTTATTGAAAACAGAAAGAATCAGACCAGTAAATAATTCAACTTTACCATCAATATCATCGATTGCATAAATATTTTGAAAAGCTGCATTCTCTAGATCTATCTGTAGGTGTAGATTTTTGGTTTCTGTTTAGGATAATCAATATGCATTTCAGCAAATACCAAGCAGTGATCAGAAATACTACTTGCATCTTTCACACCAGAATTACTAACAAAATCTGTGTTCGTTATGAATATTGGATCTAATAACGACATAGAATGTTGAACAATTCTAGTGGGTTCGTTGATCGTTTGTGAAAAATTATAGCCAGCAAAAAACTCGCTTATGATATTGTTGAATAACAAATTCACATTCATGTCGCCAAAACAGATTATTTCGTCCACCATAGGCACTATTTGAGACAGAGAATCATCTATAGAATTAATAAAAGAAGTTAAATTACCTTTTGGTGGACGATATGTGTTTCCAATCGTGAAAGAGAGATTTTTTAATTTAATTTTTATCCATAGCTGTTCACAATGTTCATTGATACTATTAAAATCAAGTATGTGTGATGAAATATTATTCTTGACATATATACCTACTCCTCCACCTCGAGTTGGTCTATCCAATCTAAAAAAAACATATCCCGGAATTGTAATAGTTATGTCATCGACAACATCACTCAGCCATGTCTCAGAGATGCCCACTATATCATATCCATCAATGAGATTGACAACTTCTGCAAAATGAGGTAAAAGTGAACGAACATTCAGTTGACATATTTTTAAATTATTAATCATGTCAATTCACTGCTACTCCAGTTGAGAGAACATCCTGTATAAGGAAATAATAGAAGTCAGTCCTTGAGTTAAATTAGAAAAAATATGAATTGTAAAGAAACCAGAATCATACGCAAAACCTTTGTTCGAATCTCAACAAATAGGTCAATAAAAAATTTACTGTGTTTTTTAAATTATACGAAAACAAATGAACCCAATCGACTGAATATTCAATGCCTTGTAAATATTTCAAAATTCACAATTTTGAAATTAAAGAATGAATTACGATACCTGTTGTTGTCAAAATGACAAAAAAATTAACAAAAGAAAAAAATGCCTTTAGATGCGTTCGATGTACAAAGAAAGAACATAAAGTTGAATCAGCTTAAATAATAAAATAATAATTGATTTATTGAATATCATTGCAGTTTTTAATCATAAGTTTCACACCATTAGTTTGAAGAATATAAATTTTCCCGTTCTGCGACCATACCTTGGATCTGCCAAACTTTTCTTTTGCCAACAGAAGTGCATTGTACCTGAGTTTAGTTAAATCTTCACTCATAGTAATTCTAGACCCCTTCAATTTCTTCTTGTTATGAAAAACATTGTTGCGACCTTGGATAGAAGAAAATTTCACTAAAATTGGCATGGGTTTGTTTTCTCTATCATTCGAAGTGGATTTCACGCGGTAACAATGTTCAATTTGGAAGTCAATTTCCTTGAGTTTCAGATTATTGATAAATATATTTTGGACAACCATCATCACGTTTTCATTTTCATCTTGTTTTACACCATATAGCCTTAAGTTGTGGATTTTTTGTTTTTGTTCCATATCATCAATTTTATCGAGTAGTTTTTTATTAATTAATGATATTTCATCGTAGTGTGTACTCACAGTCTTAACTTCTTCTTCCAGCTTTTGTATTCGATTTTCAAGTTTAGATATCACCAAACCAGCCAAATTTTCGGCGAAAGCATTCATTATTTTTTCATCACGTAAACACTCAATTATTATTTGCTTAATATCTTGCCTTTGATCCTTTGTGAAGACCATTTTCACTTGCTAATTTATGAAATATCACTCTATTACAGTTATCGGAACGAACGGAAAAATTGCAATTGATATATAAACGTAGTTGGTAGTAGCGCTGAGCCAACGATATACGTCTACTCTCTCTGAATGCCCATGAATGAATGTTAATGTTAATGTCTGATAATCAAAATACCAATACGATTCGCAGCAAAATCGATCTAGTATACCAACAGAGAGCTGAATTTGATTGATTATCACCATACTTAAATACAGAGGAGTAGTGAAACGGTAAGATTTTTTCTTAGTGCAAAAACAAGGGCATTCTATAAGCAAATGTCATTTTGCAAAAGTGGATTTGGAAGTCCATTCTCAATGTTCTGCCTTTAGTCTGCCTCAATTCGACTGGGTTTCAGTTTCATTGTAGCAATAGCGGTATCATTCCGAGAATTCATTATTTTTTTGAGAATGAATGTCTATTCCAAGATAAATTCATTTTAGGTTTGGGTCCAAGAAAACACAATGGTTAGAAATTTTCTGTCTATCCTATACAATACAGAATAAAAAGTAAAATGTACTCAAGTATGAAAATGACATTGCTTTAGAAGCATTTCGAGATTGTTATAAGGTATAGTCACCAATTAATCTGAAACGCGTTACAAGCATGCGTACCAACGGGCTGCTTTTCCTCTTGGAACGATAGTACAGAACAAATAGCATTTTCCTACTCCTCAGTATTCAAGTTCTGTGACTGTGACGCTCCAGATTTCGAGGTAAGGTCTATTGACCAGGTAGATCACGCACTTGACATATCAAGAGGTCTCTGGTTCAAATCCCAGCTGTTATACATTATTGGAATAGTACTGAGTTGTCGCGAAGGGTACTTCTTTACAGTATAGCATAATGATTCAGGACGCGAGAATAATGGAAAAATTTGTATCTGCTTTCCTTACAGGCATAATTTCAAAGGAAACGTAATTGTACTTGACAGTATTGTAGGATCATTGAAAACATAATTATTTCGAAGTTTTAGTAATTATTCGATTCCCACAATAATCAGAATTAACCGATTTCAATTGGAGAGCTAGATTGAGAATACAACTAGAGAAAATGAAAACCGGGAATAATGATTCATTTCAAACAGTTACTGATAAAACTATCTGTTGAGGATGATTATATTGGTTTTTTAATGGGTGCAATATGGTTTTCCACTCGAAAAAAAAAATGAGAATAAATGAATAAAAAGATTATCACTTACCGTCTGTCGTCATAATAGGCAGAGTCTCCAACAACAGACCCGTTGATAGCTTCCATACTGTCGTATCCGCAAGGTGCAGTAGCTCCTTCATAGATCCTATCTAAATTTGCATTAGCTCTCTCTTTGGGAGAAGTAGCCCCCCGCTGTTGCGGTATAGCGAACGCAGCTGCTCCACCTTCCAGTTGATGACCATTCTGATTGGGGCCCACAAAGTCCCTTTCGTGATCGATGTCGTTTTTCACCCTGGTGAAATTCTGATGGCTGGGTTTTATTGTCCTCGTAGGAGAGTCCCTGTCGGTCGGAGGCCACATTGGTTTTTCCAGTTTTTTAGGCCGCCCGTAAAACTCCCGTCGCATCGAGGCTTGTTCCGCAGAACTGGTATTGGCAGTATTCTTCAGGAACTCTTCCTTTTGTTGCACACTCCTTCGGAACCTGCTCATGATGGCAGAGTCGTCAGTTTCTTGACCGGTGAGCGTCGAATTGGAGTCGAAAGATCCGAAACTGTCTTTGCTGCCATCCGCTACAGAAGAAGACAAAGAAGAATTCGACTCCCTACGACCCACTTCCAAACTTAACCTATACCCCCCGGTATTTGGGTAGTTCAATCCCGACATTTCCGCACCTTCCGGCAAATAATTACTCTTGTACATTGCTTTCATTGCGTAGTCGTCCGAACTTACCGGGTTCAAACTAGAATAATCTGACGATTCACACCGATCTGACAATACGTTACCCTCACTAGCTCTTCTCCCCATTTTCTTGTAAAGGGGCACCTGAGGGGCCGCCCGGCACTTACTACGCTGACCGATATCATGGGTGTGGATTTCTGAGTATATTTCCTGTTGATTATGCCTTTGTCTGGGTTCGTTGTACAGTAAATTATCTGCGCTGCGCTGTCCTCTATCGTATCCCGCTCTCTGTAATCCTGTGACGTCTGTATGGTGGAAGGGTAGTTGTAAAGATCGCCACGAGTGGGCGTCGACTTGAAACTCGGGTGGTGGGTGAGCCAAACGCTGCGAGATGATCTGCTGGGCTGTCTGGCGGTCGCACGGTATATCGGGATAGACTGGTTGGTTGGAAGCTGGGTTGTACGCAGTTTCAGAGAAAAACTAAAAAAAAAAGAAATATATATCAACGTATTTGAAGCAAACTGCGAGAATAGGGTTTCAAATGGGGTGATTCAACGAGTATTGGAAGTGTGTTATCGTTTATATACTCTGATCCAAGATCCAGGGGCGTTGAAATTACTATTCAAAAAACACGATCAATAGAACATATTAGTGACGGTCGTCACACAGTTATCTCAACATTTTTCTGGGATTCACTTGAAAATGCCAGTGGATTCGTAGATCGATGAAAAATTGATTATGAGCTAGAAGCTGAGGTGGATAAGCGCCAATGATGTTTCGATCCACCTCTGCAGCTCGAAGCTTTAGGAAATTTCGTTGACACACCGCAGTCTTTAAACCTAACGATATTAGAGACTACTAATTCAGTCTGTTACTGTGTATTTAAAATACGTGTAAAACGAATTTAGTCAGTTGAAACTACCATATTTTGCAGTTTGTCAAAATGAATACATGATAATATTCAGCCCTATGCTGTATCACTTCCGTTAAAAATAACGTCACCGTTATTTGCCATTTCCGTTACTTTGCTATGGTTGGTAATGGATACAGGCTATGATTGGTAATAGCAAAATAACGAAAATGGCAAATAACGGTGACGTTATATTCAACGGAAGTGTTACAACATAGGGCTGATTGTCTCAGCTGGCTACAGTTTGGACCATTATGTAACAAGGGTAATGTTATTTTTACGGAACAAGAAAGTGAATAAAATTCCAAAAGGCGGAGGATTTTTTCGTAACAAAAATACAAGTAGGAAACCAACTACGCCATCACATAAAAGACAGTCCGTAGTTATATTCTGTTATGTTGTGGACTCGCAACTGTCATTTATTTCTATACAAAAAAACGTGTTTTGTTCATTAAAAGTCCTTACATTCGAATAGAAAAAGAAATAACACTTGTGGAATTTTGAGCCTATGGTCTATATATGAAAACAAATAATTTTTCTTCTAGATGTCTTAGTTCATTCAACTGGAAGATTATACATCTAATAACTTTTGGCACAGTATAGTTATCGATTTACGACCACATGCCTTGTTGAAAAGCTAGCTTGATTTGAGTTGTCCTGACGTCTTAAGCTTGCTTGATGGGTTTTTCTGCAGCTGAAAAGTGAATGCGCATCAGTAAGACGATCCGAAGCGCCACGGCGAATAATATTGATATCCCTTCTCTACTCGTACAGGCTCTCCTTTGGTGGGGCACTCTACGAGTGATTATTAATTTTTTACGATTTTGTGATACAAACAGGTAATAACCCAATACATTATCCACCAATTCACTTGCTACATTTTTCTCTTGGTTTACAGATATATCTTAATTTCTCTATGGCTCAGAGCAAAATCAATTAAAGGTATTACTCAATCTAGGGATAGCCTGAGTTGGTATTCTTATGCGAGTAAATTCAAGGAGAGCCTTACTTCTAGTGCTTCTGGAAGGCAAGTAGAAACGCACTAAACCTAGAAGGTGCGTCATACATATTTTTGAGAATTTTGAAAATGTAATCCAAGTCTGTTTTTATTCTTCTTTGCTCTAAAGTCAAAATATTGAATGAAAGTCTAATAGAATTTTCATTTTCAGAACTAAAAACACCATAGGTGGTCAGTGGACCAATGGCTAAGGTATCTAGCAGGGGAACTTCTGACAGACGTTCGAAGCTCCAGTACGCGAGAATATATTCTCTCAAGTACACGGATCTCTAAGGTGGCCACATACCTTGTGGTAGTTAGGTCAAGTTTGATGTGAGTTGCCTAAATGCCAATTCCGACATCTACGCACCAAAAACATCAGTAAGTCGCCCCGTAGCGCCACGGCAAATAGTAATAGTCGTGTTCTACCCGCACTTGTTATAACGTGGATTCCAGATAACACTAGCAAAACTCAGTCTGCAATAAATTTAAGCAAAATACAATTACTGAATAGCTTTTTGTCTTCTGAAATTCTTGCACACCCTGCTAATAAAGGCTACATTTATTAACGATATATTCAAAATATTGACTGAAACATAATTTATTATCGAAATTACTCCCATATCCTTGATATGATTGAATTTTACCAAGTAAATTGTTTTTTTTGTTGTTGATAATATTGTTATTTCCGACAACTGACTGCACCCTTACGAGCACAACTCTCAGAAGTCTTCGAAAGACGAGCTAAGGAAGACGTAGTCTTTACCTTTTAACGTGTGATGCCATGAATTATAATCGAATTCAATCTAATACTGATTTTTCATAAAAGAAATAGTAGAGTAGCATTTGTAAATGGTAAATAATGGAAAAAATTGTACAGGGTGTCATTTGAAAAAAAAAGTTTGGGGGTCACTTCCGGTTAAATCGGAAGTAGTGAATTTTTGGAAATGGAGTCAAAATATGCGTATTTGAGTAATATATCGACGTACCAAATTTGAACCTGTATCTTCAAAACTTTTGAAAAATTGGGGGGCGTACATCACCTCGTGGTCACCCGGTATAATATAGTATTGAGGGAGTATTATTTTATTACAGTTATTATCAAGTAACTTATTCATTTTCATAGGCCTAGATCCAAAAACTATATTTTGTGGAGGGAAAAACTATGTGTTGTTGCAATAATCAAAACGAAATGTATGAACCACAAAAAACATTTTTTTTTGGGTATTCTATTCGAAACAATGAACCCACCTTTTGTAAAACGTCGTCTTCCTTCGGTACCACCAACAAGTGAAGGTATTCCGGACTGTTGAGGATGAGCTGCACCACCTGAGAATACGATTTGTCTTTGACCGATATCCCGTTGACGGCTATCAATCGGTCGCCTCGCTGCAAGCCCGCCTTCTTAGCTGGACTTCTATCTTTGACGTGCTTCACGAAGATCGTGTCCATGGGAGTGAGCAGAGCGCCGACAGCAGCGAGCCTACCGTCATAGTGCTCCTTCAATTAGAATAACAGATATTTAGAATCAGAAATTCATGTATACTATAAATAGCAGGTTAATTTTACAAAATGATTAGGTACGTTATAAATTACTCATGTGAATGAAGTCCACAACAGTCGCCGGCGGGTTATCCACAACACGTGGAGGCTCTTGGAATAGGCGAGAGGGTTTATCGCGGAGCTTCATGTTTTCCGCGATACTTCGCACCCTCCTTACTAGTAGTAACTTTTTTGTAGCCACCAGCCACCAGCATTCATATCCTATCAAGACAATGCTGTTTGATGGTGAACAGCACGCCTTGATTTAGTCTGTGGTGACCTCGTCTTAAATCTGCGTCAATTCGCCGCACTGCGGGCGTAAAAGGCCTACTGACCGACACGTAGTCCACCACACACTAGTGACTAGACTGGGACTGGATACGAGACACGTGTTGTCGCGCCGACTTGATCTGAGCTTCCTTGTTGTGAATGCGTCGCTCATTCCTCCCAATCACAGAGGTGGTATCCCTTCTCTCCGCTTGGGAAATGGTCTGAGCGGCGTCATACGTTATCATTATTATTTTACTATTATTAGCAGAATATGCACTTAATAGCATTGTCATCCAGTTCTGAGCTTCTTTCCCATCATGTTTGAAGTTGCTGTTAAATCGATTGCGAAGTTTGTACAGAAAAGATGAACTTTTTTAAAATATCACCTCTTAGTTGAAGGAACACGGATTTGAATAATTCAAATACCACTTTCACCATCACCTACTTATAAATAATTACCAAAGACGGTTAAAGTACTGGCAACTGTTTCCTACACAATTTCAACAGAAATCTCGTGTTTCAGTAAAACACAATTGAAAGATGCCATGTAAAATGATTTCAAAGCATTAATTCGAGTTTTTCAACATTAGGCAAACATTCTTTGCTGCAATTCATCAATTATTGGTTTGTACTTAAGTATATGAAAAACTATCAACCGCAAATCTGATGATTTTGTCTATGATCAAGAATGTTCCATTCACATGAAAGAAAAAGAAATCTACTTCTTTGGGGAACAGTCATATCTGCTTCAAAGTCTCTCAAAGTACCGAAATTTTTTCAAATTGACATTTTGTTTATGTAAAATCATTTCTTACGCCGTTATTTCCAAATATTGAATGACTCACACTCTGACATGTATTTGACATTTCTGAATATGCTAGAATTCAAATCGACCTAACTTCAGTATAGACGATCCGCATGGACCAATCAAAACAGTTGTGGATTGGGTGTGTATAATTTGGAAGATTTATCCAATTTTGGATGTTTATTCTGTTGACACTAGGTTAGATTGGCAATTAATTTACACGTTTTCAATTAACAATAATGGTAACTTTTTCGCCGTAGTCGTAAATTTTCCAGGTGAATTGGCCCTTCTTTCCTCTATTTGTCAAATACGCCACAAAGCTACCACAACTGTTCTGATTGGTCATGAAGACTGCGTACACAGAAGTTAAGTCTATTTGAATTATTGCTTTTAAAATCAAAATTGATTCTAATATTTATCGTGGGCCAAATAATGCCTGAAGGCAAACTTTATCAATTCATGGTCATCTTCACTTGCTCACACTTTGTTGTTTATGTTTATATTGCTTAGGAAACCAGATTTGGAGTAAGACAATACACAATGTTGTGAAATGAGTTTGGCTGAAGATTAATACGATTCAGCTATGTAGTGTCTCAGTTGTTATTGAAGGTTAATTATACTAAGATTATTACATTAAGTGAGATGGAGTGAATTTCTACAATGCAATACTAAAGAAACAATACGAAAAATGTGAAAAAACCTCTAGATTTGATTATGCGAGGATGTCTAAAAGGGAATTTTGGTATATAAGTATATAGTTAGTGCAATGAAAATTAGGAATGGAAAATTATTGTTATTTCTATCTGCTCGGGATTCTTGGAGAATCTACTGGATAAGAACTACATCTTGGAGACCTGATAAAATTACATTTGAAACTTACTGCCATGCCATCAGGTGGATAAACGATGAAATGTCTGAGTGTGAAACCAAAATTGTCGCCATATCTTCTCAAGTACAAACTTCTAGGACCTCTGCTACCTCTTGGCACCTGCACTATCCCGGTTGATCTCTGAAAAAGAAAAAAAACTAAAATTACCTTGTGTGGACGCAAATATACTAACAAAGTGCCATATTACACGATAGGAACGGAATGACTCATTTGTACACCTAATCAATCCATCAATTCATTGTAGTAAGATGTATGTATGTGATAGCTCTAAATGTGGATGCGTTTTTAGCTTCCACAGGTAGACTTTGAATTCAGACTTTTCTCTGAATAAGTATTTGACAATCCTCATGAATCAGAAAGAGGTCATACACAACTTCGTTTGAGTAGTTTCTCACTTTGAAACACATTTCAAATTATTTGCATAAACATTACCAAATAATACAGGGTGTTCCTCCTATCCTAGCTAGGACGACTGCAGCTAGGCTATTTAAAATTGAGGAAAGGAAAAAATTTTATTGGATATCATAGATCCAATCTTTGAAATTTTTTTCTAGTAGGACGCACCATAAATCCGAGACAAATTTCGTCTATTTTTAAATTGTATCTTTTTCAGATTCTGGTTTATATGTGCTTCACAAATCACTTTTATTTTCAGGTATCGGAACCAACACTGATATGTTATTGCCATCTCAATCAAATTTGACGAAAAATCATGAAATGTAAAAAATGTAACATAACCTTACAAGAGCATCTACGTATGCAAGTAAACAAGCTATGCGTCAAATCATACACAATATTCGGAGTCACATAGGGAGTTCTGAAACAACGAACAAATTTTCATAATATCAAATTGCTAAAACTATTTTTTTTCATATGAAAGCTTTTCCACTGTAATACTTTTACACTGTCAAACTAAAATGTAAAGAACTTTCAGGCTTTATTTTAATTTTATACATCTCATTAATATAAGAAAGTATTTATATTTTAAACATTCCATGTTTTTCATACAAGAAGTATTTCAACTCGAATAGTTTATAAACAATAACTTGTTTTAAAAAAGATTCTTTGCGTTGCGAAATTGTATAATAATCTGTCTTAATAGCGCTCAACCGACTAATTTTTTTTCTCCGTAATTTTTCATTTCCAAAACCGTCGGCCATTCTTTAGAATAACTAAACGTTCTCCATTGAGACATACTGGGAAGTACATTGTTTCATACGTACTAGAATGTTCCACAATTGAACTGTTATTACAAGATAACGAATATTGAATCGATCAATAGCAAATACCTAGTGATTCGTTGAATGATATTGACCTGTTCCGACCTACACTAACTTTTTTGGTGATGATCTCCAATGAAAACCGAAGATTATTTTCGACCAATCGGAATATCTTAGAAATCTACAATATCGGAGGAATTGTTTCGGAATGATCAAGAAGTTCTAGGAAACCCTACATTCTTTTTCGTTCAGGATTATGTAAAAAGGTGATCCAAAGGAGTGGAGGAAAGAAGATATTAATTTGTTTTTATATTTCTTGAGTTACAAAGCTGCGTTGATCGTTGAAACAAATCATTCTTAAAGACATACGTTCCGAAGATCTCCGAAATATCGAGAAAAGGACCGCTGAGGGTGGAACGGAGTAAGATATAATGTTCAGTTGAATATATACATACTAATTAGATTTTTCAGTACGATATACAGGTGGGTCTACGCAAATGTTCAATACAGAGTATTTTAATATAACTTGTTGCTGGGTATAGACGTTCTCACAAGAAATATCTATAAAAACGCTATTTACCATAATTATTTACTGTTGCACAAACACAGAAGAGTACATGTACTTCGATACCACATTCAAATGTTTCCTAACAAAACGACAACAACGAAAAATTGATGAAAATCGCTCCATATGTTTTTCATATCGAAAATCATTTCACCACATCACATTTTTTCAATATCGAATTTCATTTCACCGAAACGAAACTATATGGGGCCAGCCAGCATTTGGAATGAACTAACATGAACGAAAATCAAACAGTTAACTGATAATTCTGATGGATTTAGATAAAAATGTAGATAAAAAAAATCAATAGAGAATCTGTAAACAGGAGATATTAAAAAATATACGTTGTCTGCAATATAATCTACTAGCTGCTTATTTCAAGAATAAAACTCATAGCTGCTAAAATGTTTGTGCTCTAAAGTGGAGTTAAAACATTTTGAATAAAAATGAAAGATACTGAATATTAAACATCCAAATTGGAGAATATGATGAAGATGAATGATTTGTATGATATAAATGGAAATATAAAATTAATTAGTATAGTAAAAGTGCATGTTGTAGTGAGTATTACTTCGAATGCTTGGTACCTATATGCATATTTTGAACGATGATGTTTTCAATCGGACACACAACTTTGAACGTTGAAAATTATTACGTCATTGTTTATGCGGCAAGTTTTTATCAACTGCAGTTCAAAGTCACAGGGAAAATATAATTTTATGTCGAATACTCTGAAACCTCGCATTCCGCTAGCTGGTACGTGATATTGTTTAAAAATTGTTTTTTAAAATTGTTTTTTTCGTTAACAGCTGTCATCCCCCTACGAACGACAGCCCTCAGAAGTCGAAAACTTGTGCGAGCTAAGGATTAACGAGACTTACCTTTTAACGTGCAATTCCTAGCACGAGACCAGTGACCATACTGGGAATCGAACCCACGTTCCTCTGACTGATAGACTAGCGCTCTACCATCATGACCTATGCGGCCCAGTATGGAGAATGGTTTTTGATATGTTATGTCTATGAGGAAGGTCTGAAGACTCATTTCAAAATATGAACAGTGGAGTGAATTTGAGAATACGTAAACGTGCGTGTTCTTTCTCATAGCTACATATAGATAAGAACGCTTTTCGAAATACTTAGGTGTTTGAATCAGAAACACGTATAACAAAAACTAAAACAAATGTTCACATCTTCAGTGTCGCCAATTGATTTGAAGTTTAGTGATTATAGTAAAATGAGGTTCATCATTATTTCCAATTTGAAAAGAAAAAAAAAGCATATAATTACGATTAATTTGACCGCACCCTATTCGGTTGAAAACAAACTTCCGTTAACAATATTGAAAATATCCCTTTAGATCTTCATTATAATGAACCTTCTGATATTAAAATGCATCGAGTAGCTTGTACCAATACAATTGATAAAACAAAATTGTTAAAGCAAGGACTAAAATAACATATCTCCTTGCATGAATAATATTAGTATTATTATTTTTTAATAACTTCTTGATTTTGTTTCAGGTATCAGTTGTGTTGAAAAATAAGTGTGCGGTATCAAATTGATAATTATAAAATACAAATTTCTCTCAATTTAATTAAACATAGCAGATACATATCCTACTGAAATTGGTGATTTGTACGTATCCATTGGACTCTAGATTTAAAAATTAATTTAAAAATCAAAATATAATCGGTAAAAAAATTTAGAAAAGTTACACATGGTTGTATTGAGAATATCAGTTGTACACAAAAGAAGTGGAAATATACCAAGTGCCCTATTTGAAAATCGATACAATACCACTATGAAGAACCGTATGTAACAAATGTATTTTATAAAATATTTCTCCTCTCAATACCATTTTCAAATGAGGTAATTAGTTGGCTAACGATCAGACATTTATTTATAGCTCCAAAGTACTTGAATCTCGACATACATTAAATTTAATAATTTGATGATACAGAAAAGGAAATACGATTATTGTTCGGTCCAGTAGACTGTACGAAAGGGAACTGTTGGCTTGACTCCTCTTATATTATTGCTATTGTTACAATATTTGCTAAATAATAATGCTGAGCACACAACTAAAACTGTATATTTCTAACTTCACCAAAAAAATACAACTACTTCACTGACTAATTAAACACTTAGATCTATACAACAATACAACTAGCTAAATATTCCAAACTCTTATATACTTCTTCAAAAACTGCTTATCACTTCTTCATAAAACTTCTTCATCCCAGTGAAATCTCGCCCTTATATAGGTACTCAAGTAGTGTAACCAGATTCTTCGCGAATCCGCTCTAGATTACTCACGACAGAATTCCACCCAAATAATAATCTCTTCTTGGAAAAAATTATCGACGATATCTCGTAACACTATATTATTATTTAGCCCCGATCGAACAAAAATTATTGTCCACTTGCTCAGGCATTAAAGATGATGTGGAGCATCTTTGATACTTCTGAAATATCTCGGATACTGTTGTAACCCTCTATATAAAATAAGTTGTTGCTACTATACTACATTAGTCAAGTACTGTCACTGAATAAAAAAAGTAAGTAAAGTCCTGTCCTCGTCAATATCATTATTTCAAGTTCGAATATAAAATATATAAAGTCTCAAGAACACTTTAATTAGCGACGAGTGAAAAACAGAAAGTTTTTTGAGTAAGTGGAAGTAATTTTCAACAATTTCTCTAAAAATGGACGCTGAACAGTTCAAACAACTCATGGTTGCGATGCATGAACAACAGAAAACTCTCATAAATCAGCTTCTGACGCAATTACGCCCTGAACAACAGCCAGTGACCAACGTTCCCATAAATTTTTCTAATATAGCACCGTTCGAATATTCGATCCCCGCCGGGAGAAATTTTTATGTTATTTGGAACGATTTGAAAACTATTATACCATGAAAGGTGTCACTGAACAATCAAAAATTGCGCAGCTATTGTGTGTCTAGATTGGATCAACTCACTAAAGCAGTTTAGCAGCATTCCTGGGTCCGGAGAAACCAGTCAAGAATCTTTCACATGACGAGTTGGTAAAGGTTTTCAAACAAATGCTTATTCCCAAGAAGAGTGTGGTTGTGTCCCAGCATTACTTTCGGAATATTTTCCAAAAAGATCAGCAAACGATTGCCGCATACGTTGCAGCTCTCCAGCGCGATCTTGTGTAGGGTGCGAGTTCTCAGTTAAATGTGAATGTGCAAAGTCAATCTCTATTACTGACGTTTTTCTCAGAGCCCAATTCATACGTGGTTTGCGATATGACTGGTTGAGAGAACAAATATTACAATCTAATGGTACATCTTTCGACAAAATTTTGGCAAAAGCGATTGCCCTTGAAGCTTCTAAAATAGAGAGTGAAGAGCTTCACGTTCCAGTGAAAGCCATACGAATTTCGATACTTGTAACACTAATAAAGTTTCCAATTTTGCACGAAACCGTTCTAGGAATCGTTCCAGTTCTCGTTCAAATTTTCAATCAACAAGAATTTGCATTACCGCCGCTGTCGACCAGATTACAAGGCTCTTGGCATCGAACATATCTGTATTCGATGTGGGAAAGACAATCATAAAATTACCGAGTGCCGTGTAGAAAGAAACAAAGTTTTTGCAAGAGAAGTGGTCACGTTGCAAAAGTTTGTATTACAACCTTGATGAAAACATTCCGCAACAGATCAAGTGTTTCCAGTATTATTCCACTACATGCCATGTCTAACGATCATCCAACAACAGATTTTGCATACGGTCTCAACAAAATAGAAGTATGTTGATTTGTTCGAAATGGTCCCGGATTTTGACAAATATTTCATATCTGTCACACTCATTGGCAAATCACAACGATTTCCAAAGGGAAAATATATGTAAATGTTGCTTACCGTGGAAGATAAATTGGAGTTGAACTACACATTGTTCCAGACGGGCATGACGCCTTACTTGGCCGTCAATGGATTTGGGGGTTAGGTGTTGACCTACCACAGATCGATGCGGAAATGGAAAATTCTGCTCCAGCATATCCACAATCTGTAAACTCAATCGAAGATGTTCTCAATAATTTTGCGCCAATATTCGAAACGAGAGTTGGATGTGTTCCAAGACTGAAAGTCAAACTTCAACTTCGTAGAGGAGCTAAACCTGTTTTCACGAGAGGACAAAACGTTCCATATGCATTTCAAGAACTGGTGGATAAGGAATTTCTCTAGAAGCAGATGGTGTAGTTCGATTATGCGTTGATTATAAATGCGGAATCAAAGAAAGATTAGTCCAGACGAATCATCTAATCCGTCGTATCGACGATGTTGTTAACAGTCTTCGCAATGAACTGCTATGACTTTTTTGTTAGGCTATCATCGATCATTTTATCAAGTTAATACATGATATCCCCAATTCCAAATTTCAGATTTGGCAATGTCATATGATCAAGAAACGATTCAAAGCATTTGTTTGGCGAAACTTTTTGTATAATTCTTATTAAAGAATCAGCGCATCGATTTTGTCGGTATCATTTCAAAATCCCCGTATATTGCAATAACGGAGTCTAACTGAAACACCATATTTCATCTTTACATAACTTAGGTTAATTTTCACACTTTCGATTTGGGTTCTATTCATGTTAATGAGTTTTGTTCCAAACTATTTAGAATAGTGTAGTTATTTTCATTCTTTCATCCTAAAAATTTTTAATTTTAATTTGAGAAATTATTTATACTAACGTTAAACGTGCAGTTTTGAACAGAGGTCATTTGAATACCACTAGAAGTGAGAGCTGGAGCCAACGCAGTTTTCGTGATATTTTCATTAACAACATTATTATACAGCTGGTATCCCCCGGAAGTACTCGTATTTGGCTGATTACAATCAATTTCATCAATTTCAGTGACTCCCATAATTTGGTTCGGAATTTTTCGCTTTTTTAGGGTAATAATGCTTTTACTGTTGCATTAACAAAATATCCGAGAATGTATTATTTTTTTTTCCAAATTCGCTTGAATTACTCATTTTTGAAATTTTATTCTATATTTTGTAGATATATTATAGCGTAACACACTTTGAAACTGTTAATCTGTCAACTGATCATAGCATGCTATAATATTTCTGTCCTAAATTCTAAAACCGGATGCTTCTATGAAATGATGTTAAATTATTAATGTAAAAATTGTTAAATTAAAATTTCTGCCAGTTTGCAAAATAGAGGGTGTTCTATAAATAAACGGTAAAATTTATATTTACTTAGGGAGGAATAGTATATTACACACCGAGGTGGGAAGAGATTCATTCCTGTCGTGAGATCAGTTAGTTAACCGAGACGCAAAGCGTCGAGGTTAGCTATGATCTCGCGACAGGAATGAAACTTCCTACCGAGGTTTCTATACTATTTTATTTACAACCATCATATTTCGATCAGAATTAATAAATCTCTGTTTCGTTCTGACCATATCTAAAATATTACATTTATCGACAAATTACCAAGAACGCGGTTTTCCCAAAATAATCAAGTAGATATATTCTTACTGTGACTACGGGGTATACAATTGTCAGCAATATAAATAAATGTCAGATAAAGTCAATAAATGTCAGATTAAGTCGGATTCAAATTTAACGATTAATATCAATAAGTAGTTAATTGTATTTTAGTTCATTGTTGTTTTTTTATTGTTTGCCATTGAATAGGAATTATAAAATTTGTCAAAAAATGTGTTATTTTTTAAATATAAAAAATATTCATCTAGAATAGATGAAATAAGGGCGGGAAATGAGGGCGGGAAGTGAGGGTGGGAAGTTAGGTCGGGAAGTTGAGGTGTGTAATGTGACACTTCCCATAACCTTCAATAACGTTAGTAATGAGAGCATTACATATACTTATGGTTGTAAATAAAAGTACCTACTTTTCCTCTCTATACAATAGGGAGGAAATGTATATTTGGATAGAGGTAGGCGGAGAATTTTTTTTTTCCGACTCATATTTGGAGCTATAATTTAAGAAAGGGATTTTTTTGATTTTACGTGTCCCATCCAGAATTCCGAAGGAAGGCTACCCAAATAAATTAAATGTACGCAGACAAACAGAGATATATAGTCATCAGGAGTCGAATGAAAAACGAATAGCTTGTGCTGCCCCAATCTCTATCATCTCAACTGTGTGAATTTTATTATCCATCTAACTACTCGCTGAAGTGCTTATTACCGCTGATACAATCCCTAACCGACATGCAGCGACACATCTAGTTTACCGAGCTACAAACACTACACTTTATTAGATAAGTTGATCATTTCTACATTTTGAATGATTTGAAAGAAAATGATGTATTATTGAAAGAATTCCAACAAAAATTGCATTGGGAACTTGCCTAACGGTAAAAGATGGAGGACGTGAAACAAAAAATAATCTGGTCTTGCTCCTTTACTTCTGGGGTTATCGAGGAAAAATCGAAAATTTCGAAATTCCTATTTGGTCTATATCTCTTCATTTTGTGATTTTTTTTAAATTTTGGCACTGTGCCAGAGCATCCAGAGTAACTTATTGTAAATTATCCAAATATGTGAATAGAAATTACATACAAACTATCATACAAATTGGGCCATCCGCAATTTTTTTTATTCCAAGATTATTCATGTTTTACATAGACGTAGTCATTTGAACTCTTAAAGTGTTTTGGAAATATTGAACAGCTGTGAATGACAGGTCAACTTGTCATAGATTCACTTCTTATTCTTTAATATTTTTCAATTACAGCTATTAAGAACTTAAAAAGAATATTAAATTTTTACTGGTGATAGTTCAATATTTCCAACACACTATAAACCAGATGAATATACTAGGCCAATGTGAAACACGAATCTCTCTACTGTACTTTGTATATGATGTTTATTCATATATTTGGATAGAGATCTCAATACATATACTCGAATTTGAATAGCCCTGTCAATCTGTGATATAACATAAGATGAACTAGTCGTAAGTTTCATAATCTGTACTATGTTTAGAAGACAGAATAATTAAATAACAAAAATAGTCCAATTATTTTAATGAATTTGAAAACACATAGTAAAACTTTCATATAATTTCTTTTTTTAATTATGGGTCAGACACCTTTTAATGCTTTGATTAAACTAAATGCACAAAAGAATATACTCGAAACTGATTACATCATAATCCATTCATTATAATGAATCTAGTCCGAGTTAATAGACTAATTCACAAATTGAAATGTTAATTCTTGCCAATTTGAATTATGATAGATAGATCATTGCATTTGATAATGACATCTAGAAATATGTGCACATAACCAATAGATGCAAAAGTTATGAACAATTAAAGATTCCAAAAGTGTTTTGCAAATAACTCGACAACGATAATTAAAGAAATTGAAGAGAAAGAATCTGATAGAGGAAAAAATTTCCGTCGACTTCCAAAACTTTATTACGATTATTAATAATTCTCATTAATTGTTGAAAATAGGGCTCCGCGCGGTCAGGGCTCTGCAGACTTTGATTGTTCAAAATTGTTATTCATTTGTTCAAAAATATATCACGAAAATTTTCATTCATTTATTGATAATTTGTGATTAGCTACAAGATACACCAATATTTTTTATTAATATTTAATTAATTTAATAAAACAATTGTTAAATGTGTTTATTTATTTTGTAAATTCCGAAAATAATAACAAAAACATCTATATGCATAATATGTTCTTAATGAATTATTATGAAACAAGAATGAAAGAACATTGGTATAGGCTCTCGAAGGGTTCTTATCTTTTTTAAATAAAGGTATGACGATTTGAGTATGGGCCGTGTCATTTACGCTTTTTTTGTCGTGTTATCAATATTCATTCAAAATCTTAAATCTCAAAATAAAGATATTGATTTCAGCTTTTTGACAATAATATTGAAAAAGCTTTATCTGAAAAATTGATGATATCAAGTTTTTTGCATATCACTTCGTTTTTCTCGAAGACAATCTCGATCTCGATTCGAGACTCTCGAAATTTCGCGTTATCTGCGTTATATTATAAAGTCACGGAAGTAAGAGAAGTTCATGTTTTTCAGCGCAGAATTTTCCCTGTGATCACCCGTACTGAATCCTCTCACCAGGGTGAAGGTTACCGCGAAGGCCAAATTGCCCAAGTATGTCCACATAATTGAACTGGCATTTAAGAGAGGCGACTGCTGCGGAATTCGATTTCTTCAGCATCAGCGAATTTGTTACAAGAGATGTTATTGTCTAAAGAATAAATACGTGAAGATCGGTCGGCTCTTCTTTTTGCAGAATGATGCCTATCTTGATGTATGCGCTGCAAGTATCTGAAATATTCAGTAGCTCCAGAGAGAAGGGAAGCCTTTTATATAAGGTAAGTACTTAACAGGCGTTACTCATTTTGTGTTTGTTTTAGTTCGAGATGGAGTAGTAGTCTCCGATGTTTTTCAATTAGTGAATTACGCTGTTATGCCCGATTTGGTCGCGCATGTGGGTTTCTAGTTTATTATTTTTCATTTTTCATTCGCAGACCTTCATTAAAAATGCATGGGGAGAAACATCGCACAAGAAACTGAAAGAATTGAATTCAAGTTGCATTACAGACGAAATATCAGAGAGGTAACAACCAAACAAACTACAGATCCCTGAACAAAAGTCAATTTAATTGAAAACTAATCAAATAACGTCAAAAATATTATTCTTCACTTGTAAATCAAAAAAGTATTTGGCACTGAAACCACCTAATATGATAGGAAAAACAACCTCAATTCCATTCATATATTTTAACATCTTTCTCAAGGCTTCAAAATCCGCATGTCTTATTGAAAAACAAATTTCATAATTTAAATGTATGTCATTTTGTAACATTGCACATACAGAAACTACATCAAATGAAAATTTTCATGAAGTATTTGGTTTCAATGTTTTCGCTATGATCACGAATAATCAAGTTGAATTTGAGATCTGCAACGAAAATGTATAAACTGAAAGGTATATGTAGCTACTATAAGGGGGTTATGTCAATGATTACGGATAACTTGCTGGTAGGCATCTGGAAAAATTAGTGATATTAGATGGACGGCATATACTTCCAGAAAAGTACTCGGCCAGCGGGACAAGGATATCGCATCCTAGATCTCCAGATCCAACCCCTCTTGATTTGCATCTATGAGTCCATATACAAAATCAACTCTAAGGTCGTCCAGTTGATTATCGTGAAGAGATCGATTATAAAGTCAGAAGCAGTTTCAGGAAATTTGATATTATTCAAATAAAAGATCGTCAACCGAAGAAGTGGAAACAAAGATCCTGCAGTGTTTGAATAGAAATCGACAAATACATTGAGCCCTTTGAACATTTGAAGATAATTTCCAGTTATTTTATCGTTAGTGTGCTTTTATTCATCCGAATTTTTTTTGTTCATTCGTAAATATGATTTTATGAAAAAAAATTAATGAAGACGCAGCCAGTCCTGCGCTCCATGCGACCGCATGTGACGCATGGCCCTTACGCCGGCCCTGTGTATGTTTAATGTTTAAAATGTTTGTGCGTTGGTATATTTCATAAAAAGGTGATTTTCTTCATAAAAATTATACTGGTGATGAATGGGGCAATTGTCTAGTTCAAACAAATGTAACGTTCTAAAACATGGTATTTGATACTAATTTTTCCTTTTTAATTTTTATTGCAGTTTTCTAGAGAGAAAAAAAAAACATTGAATTGTTTTAACAAAAAAATTGAACTGTTAGACCAAAGTATTATGAAACTTATTTCCATTTATCGAAAATTAGTATCTATTACCGTTTCCGATATCACCATGCTGGACATCATAATCTTGGACTCACTGAATATGGAGATTTTTCAGACACTCATTACTATAGAAACACCAACAAGTGAAACAAAATCGGTATCAAAGCTACAAGTACCACAACCATATCTTCAACATTTGTGGTATAAAACTAAGTAGTTGAAAATATTATTATATTATTAAAAACAACGTATCCTACGGTATGAATTCTTATCAGAATACATGAGTTTATCGACTGATATTCTCACCTATATTCGACGAGTTCAATGAAACAATAACAATATGGAAGAATTAAAATATAACTGATATTACGGCCTATTCCACCATGCACCAAAGTGCTCGGTCATATCTTACTAACTTTTTGCTAGGATATTGTAAAATAACTTCAATAAGGCAAAGAAAGAATATCAATAAAATTGTTGAAATCCGTATTCGTTGATGTATGGTTACCATCAATAACATTGATGATAATTATGATACCCTCTTATAGGCACTCGTAGAATGTACCGAAAGGCATAGTATGTGCGAGTAAACGATGCTAATTATTATTATATACCGTAACGCTCTGAGTCGAGGAAAACCCAGAAACCCCATAACACCACCCTGGGTCACCTGGGTATTAGACGCCAAGATTGGCATCTAGGTAACCTGTGGAGTATATTGGTTGAATCCTGCTGTATCATTTGTAGATTCTTAAATCTTAGTTGTTAAATCTTTTTATAAATCGACCCTACATGTCTACATAGACATTATTATATCAGGTAGATTCTTTATGCGATATTTATTAAAATTCATTTTTGCAATGTATAGAATATTTCTGTGGAAAAAAGTGTAGCACTACAACATTCCAAATTTGTTTGCGCTTGTGAAAGTACCCATCCCCTTTTCAAATCAACAAATTTACTTAACAACACTACTGAATTCACAAACCATAACTATTCTTTCATCACATCAAAATATTATAAATAGCATCGCCTATTAGTAAAATTCATATGTTTATTGCTTGAAAACATTGAAAGGGGCTCATTCGTAAAAAAACATGCATCAGGGTTATCATGTGATGCACTGCTGATGTCATGAAAAATACTATGTAATACAGTGCCTTGATTTCAGTTCATGTGAAAAATAAAGTTTGAGGTTTATAGAAAACGAATGAATATATGAACATTTTGTACAGTCATTTTTAACTTGAGAAAAAAAAAATTAAACTCTTTTTGTAACATGGTATGAAATGTCATCAAAATGCTCAACTTTTTCAAGATTTTTTTTGGTAAAGAAAACAAACAGTAAATTTTCAATAAAGCTCAAAAAAGTGACCGTCTCAGGCCTTCATCTAGTTGGTGGTTACAATAATTATACAAAAAGATATCTCTCCAATACTATTTTTAGAGACCATTAACAAAACCGAGATTTGGAATAAAATTCTAATGTTATACGTGGTATAAACTCGACTAAACAAATTTAATATCACTCCCAAGTAGAAAATGAATAAATGTTCACAATAATGGAAAAGTTCATGTCAGTTTTATTGAAATAGGAATCGTCAACAGAATAAAACATTTCAGCCAATGAATATTACTGAATTTTTTGTTTGAAATTGTTGCAGTCGAGTTTGGAAAATAATAAATAAATTTGTTGAAAACATTAATATCATATCAAATGGGTTTCAGCGATTTCAAAATACAGAACCCGAATGTTTATACCATGGTGATACACAAAACCTTCGAAGAACCATGATTATCCACAGAGATGAAAAAATAAGCAACGAAGATAAGACAAAAAAAGTACAATAGTTGTAGGGGCACAGCACTTCAGCCATATCTCATATAGAGATCGGCTGTGGAAAAATTACAGCCCAATGAAGAAACAAAAACAAAGAACTTTTTTGGTGATTGTAAATCCTTAACAATAATAATTGTAACCTTGCTTTTGATCGAAGCAGACTGGTCATGACACAGATAACTTTTAACGGTAAACCGCGCAACAAAGAAATTCGAGAAGTACCTATAGCCTAACTGGAATCAGCGTGTGAGAATGTTTGATTGTTTTTAAATTAGTCCAAATAAGCACTTTCTATAACTAATTTATTAGAAAAGTCATCATAACTTCTATAATATTAGGTGTGTCAAAATGAGACCTGGTATAGGTAAATGGTGTGTGGAGAGGAGTTTCCGATTATTCTCACTCTCCGGTCACTTCCGGTTTTGAATTTTTAGATGCTAGACCCTGTATATTGAAACATTTTTAGATTTTTGAGAGAAATCTGGATCAGAATGTGACATTTTGAAAAGTTTCTAGGCCTATTTCATTTCTCAGAGTCACTTTTGATATTGCATTCAGATGGCCATGATTGGACGTAAACTAAGGAAGTTTTAGTGACGAGTATGATAGATAAGAAAAGTTGGCAAAATTACATTATTGTGTCTATTATTTTTTGAATGGCAACTATTTTATGACGAGCACTTTCCGAAAAAAGGCTTTCCGACGATCCTAGCGATAATAATTTATTTGCGTTTGTTTTAAAAATGAATACATAAATCAAATATTCCTAAGACTAGATAATAATTTATTTACTATTGTCTAGTATGCCATATATAAAAATAGTTCAGATACTTTTGTAAGCACTTTCTGAAAAAAGAATTTTTTGACGAATCTGTCGATACTAATTTATTTGCGATTGGATCAACAAATTCAAAAGAATCATCTGTAAGTACAATATCAAAATTTCCCAAAAAGGACCCCGCCTTTTTTTCAGGTAAAACGGTTCTCGGTGAAATTATCTGAATTTTTAGTATATTGTAGTATTTGATGTACTGATTGAACGTGCAGAATTGCAAAGTTCGTTGATGGATAGATTTTGAAATACGTGTTCAAGTAAAAAATCAGTAATTTTTATTTAATTATTTTCTCGGGATTTGAAAGTGCCAACTGCATTTTTTCCTATCATATTATCAAGTATCATTCAGATGGTGCAGATTATATCATTATGTACAGAGTGAAAAATAAAAACATCTTAGTAATGTCTGAAAATTCGATGTAATAATGGAATATTTATAAAATTATTTTGGCATGCAATATACTATTCTCATTCCATCAATATTCACAATTCATACATTTTGTACAGGGTGATTTGAAAAATTGGTGAAATATATGGCCGGTTCTTTCGTACACATCCTGTACATTCAAGTGAATTATCATCCTTCGAAGATAGCTGATACCGTATACACGTGATTTTGTTGGAATATATAGGGTGATCATGAAAATTTTCGATGCTAAAAATGACAAAATATCAATGTTTCAGAAATCACCCAGTAATTCACGATTAACTCGGTGAAATTCCTTTATTATTATTTAATATATTCATCATTCTTTCCTCATCACTGTCCCAAAAATTCAGTTTCCTACTATGGCTAGTTTCATCATAGTTATTAATTGAGAAACTTATTACCATTTGCATGACGAGTTGAAGGAACTTGTTCACGCGTACATTCTACTAGAGGACAAGATTTTTTCACAAATAGTGAAACGTAAGAATGTGGACATCAAAATAAACCCCTGTTAACTGATCTTGAAAAAATATCCGCCCAATTATTCTGTTTCCAATGATACCAGATCAAACGTTGACGCCAAACCTCTCTTGAGAAGTATGTATGTATTTTGCTTATCAAACATACCAATTATTTGTAAATCGTAAATTTGGGTTAACTCTCTGTAGTTTATTCATTCGTTCGTTCGCGTTCTTTAATTCATTCATTCATTCATTCATTCATTCATTCATTCATTCATTCATTCATATAATAATAATACTCCCTCATAAACACTCGTTGAGTGTACCCAAAGGCATAGCCTGTGCGGGTGAGAACGGCTATTATTATTATTTGCCGTGGCGCTCCGGGGCGACTTACTGATGTTTCAGGTGATGTATTCACTTTTCAGCTGTAGGAAAACCTGGAAAACCTACAGCACCACCTCGGGTGATCGGTGTGCACTCCAAGCTAGCACTAGACGAGATTGGCATCTAGACAACTCACCATACACTTGCTTTTCAACAAGGCATGCGGTCGCCTATCGATCCGATATAAAGTAGTCTAGAAAAATTCTCGTACCTACATCGGACTCGAACCGACTATCGCTATGCTGGAGTTTCGAACGGCCTGTGCCTTAGACCGCTGATCCACAGACCACACATTCATTCATACATTCATTAATTTTTTTACATGTGCAAAATAACTTTTTACACATCAAAAAAAAAAAATAAGTAACGGAAATTACAAAACTTACAAAATGTAGACACCTTTAAAATAGTGGTAATTATATAATAATATTCATATAGTTTTTTCTATAACAATTGAATTATATGAGAAGTGACACAACGTTTGAAAATATTTGCTAAAACCTGTGGTAAAAACTGACCATTCTACATCAATTAACGTATTGAATTGATTTGCAGGTTGAAACATGCTTACCATAGGTGATTTCGAGACATCAAATGATTGAGGAATATTAAACATAGGAATCTCGCGCATTCTTCTAGGTTTCAAGTTGAATTTAATCAAATACATCAATTCCGGGGAGTTATTTCTTTTATTGATATTCAGCCATATGCTGTATCACTTTCGTTAAAAATAACGTCACCGTTATTCGCCATTTCCGCTATTTTGCCATTGCTTAGTAATAGCAAAATATCGGAAATGGCGAATAACGGTGACGTTATTTTCAACGGAAGTGATACAGCATAGGGCTGAATATTATATAAACATAATAATAAAAATATATACCACTTCAGATAAGAAATATTATACACCAACCCATGTCAATCTTAAAAAACAGTTCCATAAGTGAATAACTTCAACTATTGTAATTGTTAAATAAATAAATGACTAATTAATCTTTAATTATCAAGATTGTAATATCTATTTGGATTTGTAGACATTGTTAAACACCGTGAGTTTATTTCCAACCAGATTTCCAATATGACGTCAATTAAAATATCGCCTGCTATTCAAATAAACTACAGCAGGAATTCAAGTAAATTCTGTCATGTCTTTTCTTCACAAGAAATAAAATAACAAACAAAACGGATTTTCTAAATATTTCAATAGTAGATTTCGTTTCGTTCCTTTTGATTCAGTAAATTGTTGAAATATGAGGAAACTGTGTTAGAAAATGAATTAGAAATTATCAGGAAGGTCGTTTAAATTTCTTTCAGATTGATTACTAGGTTTGGAACAAAAAATACATTGATGAAAGCAAGCCAGACGTAAAGCACATCGGTATTATCACTAATAATCTCTCTACATAGACTTTCTAGAGCATACATTTTTTCGGTTGTGAATTTTTTTAAAGAAAATTCGGATATCGAAAAATGTCTTATTCCTAATTCAAGCTCGAGGAAGATGGTATGAAAATGTCAGCAATATGATTTGAAAAATAGATACAAAATTTCTGTGAGACAATTACAGAAGCGTGGTGTATTTAAATTTCACAGTAGGTATTCATTTACTTTTACTTATAATTATCGGATACTACATAAACAATATGTCAACAGAAGGTCTAAATGAAATAATATTTTAGTTTAGTTCAGTATGCATGTTGAGCAGGTGCCCTTTCACAATTCGACTCATTTACCATAAAATTATCGAACTTACTCTCCGATCAACGCAACCTATATGAGTAACTCACTGATCACGCCTTCAAATTTGTTTGTAAGGGAAATATTCCCTCACCGGCAGTGTCGTGCGTTGTTCACAGAAATATTGACGTTCAATAAAATATAAATAATGGAAACCCAATATGGAATGGAAACCTGAAATTATGATGGAAGAATCTCCAAATGATTTTGAGAACAACCGATGCTCTAATTGTTTTTTCATAATTCATTAATTTTACTCCTTTCCAATTCGGTTTCCCTTTCTCGATAGTTACGACACTGGTAGCTTACCTATGTAATGAAATATTTTGATTTCCAGCTTCAAATGATCTTTTACACATTTCACAATGCTTTATCATTGCTTGATAATAAAAACTAACGATCGTTTCACACAAATTAACTCAGAATTTACCCTATCTTCACGAAAAATCACTACAATAAGCCAAATACGAAAACAAATATCAAATGCAGCGTTGCTGTACTGACCAGACTATATCGACAACGAAGAATCTCCGTTCGGCGATGGAAATACTATCGTTTTTACATGCTCTCAACAAGCTGCAATGAACGTTTCAATTGCCTTCTTATTATTATATTATTTCATTCGAAACAGTATTTTTGGGTTTTTGTTGTCATTAATATATTCGATAGAAAACAAAATCTAGTTGACATCCTTAAAAAATTGCGACATGGCAACCATGTCATGATTTGAGGGATAACATTATGAAAAGATGTTATCTTCAGTACCATTTGAGTATTACTCATCAAGGTTGTGTTACTTGATCGGAAGAACAAAATTATTGAAAAAAAACTTTTTTTTTAAAGATTTCCATTTTTCGAAATGATATCTTAAAATTTGTTGTGTAAAAAGTCATAACATTTTGTAAGCTACGTGAAGCTGTTCAATAACGTTTTGAATAATGAGTCTGGCAACATTTTAGTACTGACGAAAATCGATTAAACTTTATTACTATGCTAAATGTTGAAAGATACATCAACTTTGTATCAAACACAACAACCATTCGGAACTATTTCTTCATTTACTCGAAGAAAAACATGTTTTCATCGATATTCAGTAATTAAAAATGAGCGACATGATGAAGCTTGTGGTATAAATCAGTTACAATTTTTGTAATTTATCGGAAATTTCGTAGATATTAAAAATATGGCAGATATTTGAATCACAAGTAGAGAAAATTCAGAATAATCTATTTTAAATCTATTGGAGTGTTATCCCATCACCAAACCGCTATTTCTACACCTGTTTCAGTAACCAAGTGACCATCTTCCAGAGGAAAAAAAATTTGAACTAAACTAAATCTAAATCTGAATATGAAAGTCTTAAATATAAATAAAAATTCATAATCAACAATTTTCAGAATTATCTGTTAATGGGGTTAGTAAACAGTATGGGGTTATTTGCCCAGGCTATGCGGACGATGTCGTCATAATGGTCAACGGAAAGTACATGGGGGTCTGTGTGGAGTTGATGCAATCAGCCCTTACAGACCTACAGACGTGGTGCACGAGGGAGAACCTTAGGGTCAACCCCTCAAAAAACCAAAATAGTTTCTTTCATCAGAAAAAGAAAACTGGAGACCAACAGAGCTCTTCGAATATTTGGTGAAAGTGTTCAGATGTCAGGAGAGACGAAATACTTGGGGCTAAACCTGGACTCAAAGCTCACCTGGAACAAACATTTGGAAAAAGTGCTGAAAAGAGCAAGGACATCATTAATGATGGCAAAACATGGGGACTTGGACCCAAACAGTTCCTCTGGCTATACACAGCAATTGTTAGGCCCTCGATATCGTACGGAGCCCTGCTGAGGAGGCCAAAGGTAGAACAAGTGACAACCAGGGGGAAGCTGGCTAGTTTACAAAGACTGGCCATGCTCGGAGTCACTGGTGCTATGTCCAGTACATCGACAATTAGCTTGGAGGTAACCCTGAACCTCCCTCCCCTGCATCTGCACATTGCAGCGGAGGCGAGGATAGAAGCATCCTGGCTAAAACGTCTGGGCCAATAACCAAGGCCACTCCACCATACTGGAGGTCATAAGAATCGACACGTCTGAGATGCCGTCAGACAAAATGACTCCAACATACTCCTATGATGGAACATACACTACCATCATAGGAGATGGGGAAGCTTCATCAAGGGCCATACCAATGCTGTTAAGAGGGCAAATCTGGTACACGGATGGCTCAAAGTCTAGCAAAGGAGTTGGGGCTGGAATATACGGGGAGAGACCGAGGAAAGACATCAGCCTAAGTCTCTCGGTACTCAAGCCTCTATATTCCAAGCCGAGGTAACGGCAATCTCCGTCTGCACGAGAGATATTCTAAGGAGGGGTCCTAGAAACCAACCCATAACGATTCTCTCCAAAAGTCAGGCGGCGATTAAAGCCCTGCGTTCATGCAGGTTCACTTCCAAACTGGTTTGGGAGGCACACCAAAATCTTAAAGACCTGGGAGCACAGAACAGGGTAAAACTTGTCTGGGTACCAGGTCATAAGGGGATCCAGGGAAATGAGAGCGCAGATGCCCTGGCGAGAGCGGGAGCAGCAACAACTCTCATTGGACCAGAACCAGCCTGCGGAATTCCGTTAGGGGATATCAAGCAGGACACAAAGAAATGGGTTAAAAACCATCATCAATCTATCTGGGAGAGTGCCTCAGGCAATACTCACGGAAAAATGATGATGATGGGGCCAACCGACCGGCTATCAAGACACCTTCTTGAACTAAGCCGAGACTCCCTCAGGAAGGTGGTAGGACTGATGACAGGCCACTGCCATCTGAGAAAACACCTGCAACTGTTGGGGATACATCAAGAGTCCACACAATGCATATTCTGTGAAGAGGGGGACGAAACAGCCTCCAACATAATGTTTGAATGCGAAGCTCTGGCTCGCATGAGGATGGACATCTTCGGACACCACGGTGCAGAAGATATCATCCCGCAGAAAAACCTTGTGAGGAATCTCCAGGAGTTCATTAAAAGATCCGGAGTACTCACGAGATAGACCTGATAGCGGGGTGCAGAAAAGTTCTACACAGAACTACCTGCATTTCAGCCGCTGGCCAGCCCCGCCATCTAATAATAATAATAATAAAAAAGCAGTATGGGTTATTAAACTTGTATAGGGCGAGGAGATAGTACGTTTAGAAACAGTATATAAAATGTTTCGCTCAAGTCGAATTCCGAAATGAATTATTATCAAATGTTCTTTCCGAATATTATGATGCCAACTCTTTGTACATAGATATAGGTAAGTGAAGAATATAGAAAGATACATACAAAAATAACGAATCGACACGTACAAATAGAAAACATCGAACTGTTTCATGCTAAAAACCACAAATAAACCAACCAACAAATTCGAAAGTACCCGTCCTCTACAACGAAATGAGACAACCTCAGGATGTCATAAATGAATGATTTGAATAAAAGACTGCAGTGCCACGAGCAATGTCGCCTAGCTGTCTACGGAGACCGAGAGCTTGTACCGGACACTACAGCTATTGAAAGAAAAACTTACGACTTGCATTGTGAATGTTTTTAATGTTTCGACATCACCTCCAGGTGTCTCGTGTCGGGCGCTTATTCAGTAGTCATCTGACATTCAAAACGAGGATAAGTAAACATGATACATGATATAGAAAGAACATGATTGAATGATTGATACTCCTGAATCAGCTGGTGTTTATTTCGTTTACTAATTGAAAGGAAATAATTAGAATTACTAATCATCGGGTTTTGAGGTCACCGTAAATCAGAATTTCTTTCTAACCTTTCGGTAGTACAAGTTGCTAGCTTGTTGAGAGATGTTTTGTCAACTGTCGATGTTTATTTTCTTCTCTGGTATAATATCGCTATCAGTATTCGAGAATAGTTATTTACGACATAAGGATCATAATGAGGATTATTATGGTAGTAGGCGTAAATATTATTACGGCGTGCACCATAATGGTAGTTAATGATCCAAATTACACCAGACTTCATACGCTGGCATCAATAAAATATATACGTACTTTTCAAATTTCAAATCGATTATTCTTGGAACTACAGAACTACATTCGAGTTATTCATTACGAAATATAGTGAGCAGGCAGCAGCAAATAATTTTTCAAAACTGTCGAACACGCACGGCTGTCAATTGAATTTGTAGTGAAATCTTTAAAAATGGGTGAATCTGATGATAGTTTACCTCCCGAATTGGTGGGTGAACTTTTGTATTTTGATTCAAATTGTTTAATATTCAGCATTTTTACTTATAAAATTAATTCATGCTACACTTTCAGATATTCAACATTTGGATTTCATTATAGAACTGGGACTTTTTGAACTTCAGTATGGTCCTAGGACCTGATTTATAAAATATCTCTTTATGAAGCTTTACCAGGGCCATGTTTATTTTCTGCTTTCACAAGCAGATATCGAAACCCTGGGGAAAAAGGGGTATAAGAGTACCACCATCTGCAAAAGAGTTTGCTGAGAGTGGCGTTTTTAACAACGAATCATTTATGTGAAACAGAAAGTGTTGATGGCTAAAATGAACTCCTGCGAGACACCAGCGTTTATAGTTAGGATGAGTGCCAGATTAAAACCCATCGATTTCCAAATGGAAAACCCAGTGAGGATCTGATCAAAGGATTTGAGGCAAGTCATATATGGCCAGAGTTTTTACCTCATTGCTAGAACATATTCTACATATATTTGTTAGGAGTGAACCGTACTTATCCCAAAAGGTAAATCTAGAAAATTTTATTGATAACGTTCTTGAACACGTGTTGGAAAATGTTGGTTTATTTATTCATTTGTCTATTCATTTATCGTAATGATACATCCAACACACCGCATAGAGAACACCATAAAAAGGATAGTGTGTTACACTATATCCATTCAACAAACAAAAAGAGATTATTTAAATTCGAGATCACACTATATAGTGCATTTTTGAATTGGGATGCATATTAAAAGAAAATATCCACACACCGTAGCAGAGCGCAAATTATGATGAAGCTATTGATGGGGAAATTCAATACTGATAGTCGTTTGATGAGTCAATGTCAGATCATCAATTTCATGGAGTTTTCTGAAAGACACAACTGAATTCATTCAAAAAAAGCCTGTGTAGTGTCTTTCAAGGATATGTACCATGGTTTTTTTTAAGGAATCAAAATTTGAATCCCGTTGAATTGACCCTAGTTTATAAATGTATTTATTATGGTACGGCGTCTTGAACATACCCGGATACTTTAAATCGGAACACAGGCTTTAATATAAGAGTGGATAAAGCAATCATATTCATTCGCAGTGTTCACGGCCCTTCCACGTCGTTAGGTTGAGGTGATTTATTTTTGATTGAGGTCACCCACTAAAATGAATATTTGGTCAACTACATAATAATTTCAATCACCTAAATCAAGATCATTCTGAGGGAACATTTACAGATTTTTGTTGAGATGCAACTAAAGTCTTCATAAAGGCGGAATCACATTATTGTGACGTCACGTGATCACACGTGAACGCACATGAGCAGTAAATTTGTTGGGATCCTTTTTTGGGTTTATACACATTAAGAAGGAACACACTATTGTCACTTAAGAGACTCACGTGTAATCACATATTTTTCGCGCTCAAATTTTCTGTTTTAAACATCAATTTTGTGAGGCGTGAAAACGTGAATGTTGTGATAATTTTCAAAAGAAGAAGTGCATTTACCTGAGGTACTTTAAAAAACCTGATCAATTAATTACTGTGACCAAAACATGCGACAACAGGCTTGGCAACAAATAGCAGAAGAACTGGAACCAATTATGATAATTTTGTCAAATTGATAATAACAGTGCATGATATTTTTGGCATTGTTCAGTTTATGCTAAAATCTAGATTTTTATTCTGATGGAAAAAGAGTTTGCCCCATTCGTTCATTCATCCTAGACGAACACGGAGGTTTGTCTCTTTCTTCTAGTTATTCATAAAATGTGAGGGCAATGAGTATATGCTTTGATTCAACCTTTTCATACTTATTAGTGATCAAATTACCAGTAACCTGAATACCTAGGTTATATATACTCAAGAAATTTAGGTTAATTTATGCCCCCTTCTTTAATTTTAAGAAATAAGGTCCATGGCCGAAAATGTGGACAGCAAGAAGAAATAGACAAACCGAAAGCGCGCCTTATTATCAAATCAATGAAGTGAAACAGGCGTGTCTCATATTCTAATGCTGTTATCTTTATCGGTTAAATGATGTTTCTCATTATATTTATCTGAAAAATAACAGATTCTAGAATCGTCGATATTTTTGAAAACTAATTACGACACAAATGAAATTTTTACTTGGTTTGCAGAAATTCGAATTGAAGTGACATCGTCGCTTCTCTAGATTGTTGAAGTTGAATGGCTCAAAAAGTTGGCCGTGAAAAAATGCAAAGATCCAAAGTTACCAACCTGACGAATACATTCACTAAACATTTTGCATCGATTTGTTGTATAACATAATTTTATTTGAAAGTTGAATTGTGTAAAACGAGTGAATTGGGGTGTGTACATTGTGCTAGTGTAAAGAAGGAAGAATTTTGAGTGTTTTTTTTTGCGGTAGGAATGTGTATACTATAAAATACCAGTCATCACTCAAATAAGTATGGGCCAATATCTCAGAAATTACTTGAGACCGCCAAAAATTTTGTTTGGATTTTTGTTCAGGAGACTATGTAATATTCAAAACTTACCGGAATTTCACCCAACCAATAAAACACATGCATTTTCCAAGTCTACTTCAAACTCGGAAGATAAAGATGATTGCTATTATTATTATTTATTTGATACATTTTTAGGTTAAGCTTGTGAGCACGACAACAGATTAGAAGAACGTGACGTGATAATAATGTTCTTGCTACTACATGAAATTTAACTCTTGGTGACATAGCATGTGAACTCACGTGATGTGAAAATAATGTGTTTCCGCCTTAATAAGCTTGAATGAGATAGATATATTAGAATTTGCAATGTTTTTTGAAAATAATTTCAGTGAAGTTATCCCCCTGACTATTAATAAAAAAAATCTCCTGCACGATGAAGCATCGATAAATCATCAATTGATTATTTCTCCTTGTCAAACACGTGTATTAACAGTCCGGCGATGGTCAATTCAAGTGCCAATTATTTTCGGCATTCTTGTCTTCTTAAAAGAGACAGCAGGCTGTGACATACCGATAATGTAGACCACACAGAATCGATTCGCATAATTACATATCATGATCATTATCGACAACTTAAAAAATGTAATTCTCTTTTGGGATTTTTTGTGGAATCATCTGAACCGAATAAGGAAAAATACGATTCAATTTGCGATTGGAAGGTAATATAAAACGAGTGGCATGATGGGAAATCGTCGGACTAGAATCAATTTGTTAAAATGAATTCATGATGAATTGATATATGGATTCAATCTATTTATTCAAATGACTTTATATTACCTAGCTAAATGGGTTGGCTTTTTGAAATATAAAAATGATGTCCTATATACGACTGAATCCCTTTAATACTGTCGAGTGTTGTAGATTTTGGAATCCTTGGTTTCTTCAATAAATTGAGAAATAGCGTCCCACAGTTTTTTACAAACTCGACGAATCTAGTACTGTTTATAGTATTTATACTATATCCTGATTTTATAGAGCTTTTAGGATAAATATGCAGGACCTATACAGGGTGTAAATTTGAAAACTTTTAATCCAAATATCTCGCGAAATAAAAAAGTTAGAAAACGCCGTTAGTGGGAACTAGAACCACCATAGTTCAGTGAAGGTATGAGTCACTCTTTATGCGCGACACACCCCAATTTTAAAATGTCAGCACTACCTCTTTTGTGATACCTCAAATGAAAGGTCTTAGTCAGTAGTATTCACCTTTAAAATAATTTTATTCCACCCAATACTGAATATAAGAAAAACATAAATTTGAATAAAATGAGTATTGTGTTAAAAGAATATTTTATTCGATCAGATGTTCAAAATGCATTCCATTCTGCTGTAAGCAATAATATAATCGATTTTCAAATTCCATTCTAACATTTTGGAACACATCAATTGGAATAGATCTGTGCATTCTGCAATGATTCGTTCTCGAAGATCTATTATTGAATTAGGTTGTGTTTCAAATACGACAGGTTTGAAATATCCTCAGAGAAAAAAATCGATGGGTGTTAGATCGGGAGATCTCGATGGCCACTCGATTGAAGCTCTCCTTCCAATCCACTGACCTGGAAAGGCATTATTTAACAAAATGTATTAAATTTTCATTCAGGTTCCTATTTTCTATTTATGCAACAATTAAAGGTTGAATGATGGTGTCTTTCGAAATGAATATATATCGCCATCAAGATTGCGATTGCCATTATATAATAAATAATGGCCCAATCACTGTGTCGCCTAAAATTCCCACCCCGACATTTAATTTTTCTGGATACTGCGTGTGTCCTTCCCTGAAGACATGCGGATTTTCATCACTCCAGAACATACAGTTGTGCTTGTTCACTGAACTATTTTTTAAAAAAAGTGGATTTGTCGGCGAAACATATAATTTTTCAGTAACTAGGGAGTAACATTCTGGTCATGTCTTCGCAAAATTGAATTATTCGATCAGGGCCGTCCTCCCGCAACTCCTGAAAAATGTGCGCATTTTGTATGACGGATAGCTTGATGAAAAATTCCTGTTATTGCTGAACTTTGCCGTAGAGGCATTGTAGGATTCATAGTAAAATGTTCTTAAACTTCCACTGACCTTTATTGTTTGTCACTGATCCTGTTTCTTTACATTAAAACCTTGCACAAATGATTAAATTTTTACCAACATTGATAGGTAGGTACGAACCCGATAAAAACAATGCAACTTTTTCTGGTTGTTCACAACAAACTGGAATACATGTTGACCATCTAATGAAATGAAATATCTTAATAACAAGAATGAAATTTGAAAATCTACACTGGCAGAATCTACATTACGTTATTGTCTAGTTATATGGGGTGGTACTTTTAAAACGTCTTTGTACAATTTGGAAACATTACAAAATACACTGTTGAAAATCTAACTGAAAAAGAATAAACGTTTCTCCACGATCGAGATTTACAAAAAATCGGAAGTTCTCACTTTGAGAACATTATATATATATATATATATATCAATCCATTTTATGGGCTATGAATAACCCACATGACTAGGTTTTACATCCGTATAATACTCGCAGAACAGCTTGTCAAGTGATTAATGTCCCTCCCTGTAGGTTGACACATAACCAGAAATTCATCACCAATCACGGATCCAAATTATTTAATCGGCTTCCTTCTAACATAAAACATTTAATCGGCAAGAAGAAACAAAAAAAATTAATAAAACAATTTCTCATCAAGAAACAAAAATATATTGCCTGCTTTTTTCCTCTCCTCAAAGTTGTTATATTATAGTTAATCTTACGAATGATTAAACAAAAGTCTCTATATTTCTTTTCTTTACTCAAATTTCAACTGAATTTTGTTTGCGGGAGATAGATCCACAAGACAAGCCTGGCTTGGTGGCTTCTCCCTCATTTTAATTTCAGTAAATGTGAACGTAAATGTAAAGGGTATGTAATTGAAATACTACTATTGTGAATATCTGTGAATAAATTACTCACTATTGATTAGAACAGAATGGAATGCATTTTGAACACCTGATCAAATAAAATATCATTTTAACACAATACAATTTATTTATTCAAAATATGTTTTTGTGCCACCCTGTGCTAGATGTAAAATAAATATTGTATTGGTGACTCGTGCCTTCACTGAAATATGGTGGTTTTGGTTTCCCCTAACTCATTAGCCTTTGTGCCAAATGGTGTTTTTCTTACATTTTCATTTCGCGAGATATTCGCATTGAAAGTTTTCAAATTTACACCCTGTCCTGTATAGTATCAACAGTAGGTACTAGGTTGGCTGTATATGCGGTAACATCGCTCCTGACATGTAGCTGGACCTACGTGTAGATTTGTAGTTGGAAACTTGATAGGCTATGTATGAAAACCCTGCTATACCGACTTATTGGATTTTTTAGATGTTTGCGGTGCTTCTGTAATCCATTCCACATGGCGTCCTCGGAACTAAGTCGTGACAAAAAAACTATACAACAAAATATTGTTCTGTTATTTTGGCTTGGAGTTATCTCTTTGAATTATCGACTAATAGTAACACTTAATATGTGTTACTGTATTTTTCTGTATGATCATTTGAAATTTCTATGTCAGGGGATATCTGATAGATAAACTATTAGCAACATCAACGACAGATACCGCCCACTTCGAAGAAAAAATTGGGAATACATCCAACATGGTAGAAAATTGTCATAACAATTGTATGAGCAACGTAAAGATGCCTTCAACAAGGAGGTCGTCAATTCGAGCTTTTAATGTAATTTGTCAATTATTTATTCTATTTAATCGATTGACTTTGCCCTTCCAATTGGCCGAAAATGTGCCTAAATTGATGATTGTTATCCTACCTATCGTGATTATTCGTTCTCACGTTTTCATGTTTTCCCATCTGTGAAGATTATTCATTCAGCAACACTTGTATCGTCCAATTTTCATCAATCGCAAACAATTATGTTGTGGCACTTACTGAATAAAACTAAAATATGGCGAAAGCGCCGATGTCTATACACCAATATTTTTTTCTTCCAAACGGTTGTTTAGTTGCTGTGAACCAAAGTTTCTTTTTCCAACAAGATTTTTGACCAAACGTGAAAATATCATCAGTTGCCGCTTTTCTTTATGTACGAAAAGAATATGCATGCAGTAAATTATCATAGGTGTAATCCATGTAGGTGGAATGGAAAAGTTGTGGTATATGAATGACAGAACTCAATCGCTTCATCCGCTCTTAATTTCGGAATAGTTGATGAAAGAATTTGATAGTTATCACCGAATCAAATAATGCCGAATGGGGATATATACCTCACGAGAAAAACGAATATGAACTCCGCAATCCTTTTTTACTCATTTACTATATGTTTCAGCAGCATGGCTCAGTATATGTGGAACACCGTGTATGTACAACATATTAATGTCAGATACAATACCACATTGATTACTAACGATTTTCCAAACGAACTAACAAGTCAGGTTCAGTTCCTTTCAAAATCGAATAACTTTCTAATACGACCTAATCAACATTTTCGGGAGATATTTTAATTGAGTTAGGAATCAATCAAACGAACAAGTGGAAAAATTAAGTCTTATTGCCTACTTGAAATAACACTTGAGTTTACATAAACTATTATGTAGTTATATATGCGCAAAAAAGGTTTTTTACTCGAATTCTTCATGCGTTTCTGATATTTTGTCTACCACAATGTAAATAAAAATAAACGTATCCAACGATTATGATCGCGTCAATAATTAATAATGTCTGCATTTGAGGCAACCTCAATGAGACTACATATAGGGGGAACTATGGATTTGACTTCAGTGCTCCAGATAAGTGAGTGACGTATTACTGTTAAAAACTAATAAATTTTTTTCTAGACCTGATTTAACCTGATTTAATGTCGAGTTCGTACATAATGTCTTACAATTCTTACAACAGCTGCTCTTCAAATTAAAAGATCATGGACCAGGCTCAAAACTTCACAATATTTCAGTACGTTTTGATTCACTTGTAGTGGACAATTTCGAAGTAAACGCCTTTTAAATTGTAGTTTGCTAACGGATTACTAGACACATAAATTATTTGACAATTAAAGTTGCTTTAGGGTTGTAGACGATATAGTAACTTGATTATTCAGGTTTCGGACGTCCATTGGCTAGTGGGTTGAGAAATGTTTAACTTCTTTCAGTTTTTCACAACGTTTCAATTGCTTGTATCTGCAATCTTCTTCAGGTGAATACTGACAAATTAAGATGCTACGAGGTCTGATATAGGTCTATCTGAATCCTGAGTTATCATGTTTAAGTTCAACCTCATAGTTTGACAGTTCTTCCATGGTTTACCTAGTGCGTTAAAATATTGATGAGGGCATCTAAGTACTTTTCAATACAAGTATGGATGAGAGGGGTTTTACTGTATTCAAAATTCAATGAGAAATTCAAGAATTTTCAATACACAAAGCGTGTTATTCAAAATAGCAAAACCAAGCATATTTGGATCGTTGGAGAACCATCAAGGAGAGTAAATATTTGGGATGAAACTAAGGTATTCAATTTTAAGGTATTCAATAGGCCTTTTCATCATGTTACAAGCGCATGTTGAATGAGCGGGAATTCAAAAGTTTCGTATACTGTTTTGTGCAATAATGGCTGGAAAAGCAGTACTATCTTCGCAAAAAAAAACTATTATTGATAAAAATTATTGATAGTGTTTTACTCGTTCACAATTCAATATTAGCACAAAATTGTGAAATCTTAAAAAGGTGGCTAAAGTGTCATGGGTGTCACTTGCAGAAACATTTAAATCAATATGAAACTTAATCACGATTTTTATTTATTATATAAATAATTGAAAAGAAGCTATAAACTCGAATTTATCAATCATACGATCGTGTATAATAGATGCTGGTGTAAATAGTATTGAAGAAATATTGCATAATACTATAATATTAAATGATATAATATTTAAGAGTTGAGAATGCTATGCGAAATAATATGTACCTACCTGTGTTGACCTAGCTTTTCACAAGATGGAAATTGCCTGGACATTTTGAAGAAAGGAAATGTTATACCTAAAAAACATTTCTCATTCTGAAGTAACTGATTCTCACTCAGATTTGAAACTAATTCCCTCAAATGATGTGCCAAAAAATTTCAACTATGGAATCTATTTATTATTATTCATTCAGTATGCATTTTGAATATGTTTTAATATATACTTTGCCTGATATTTAATTATTTTTCTAAGATATTGAAGGCAAAGTTTTGGAAAGATTATTAAATAATATGTACTGGCTTTAAATGGCTTGTGTATCACTCCACACTCCATAACAAAACCGTTTTGTTGTTCCTTTTCGTACGGGAACCGTTATAAATAATAATTCAATTTTATTTTTATTCAACCATGACACTTATTATTTTATTTATTTCTTAATAATTTCTTAAGTAAATGAGGTTCATTCAATATCAGGTAATTTTAATTATTTGTGCTCGAGTATTTTAACACGTTTGTGTACAAAACAGTCCGAAAAAGATGGATGACAATGATGCATGCGAACAAAAAATAAACTGAGATGAAAAGGCATATTTAAAGGTATTATTTGAATACGGTATGAAGTTTCTGCAGTGCACTCCACTTTGGCAAAAACTATATGATGCATTTCCAAAATCATTTAAAAATATTTTATTCCAAATCAAAACTCCTTAGGTCTCTTTTGATAGGGTTTACTCTCCATCTTGATAATTTTTTTATTCCTGAGCTGAAACGAAAGCGGGATGTCAAACAACTTTACCATCATTCGCGATTTTTTGGACTGGACAGGGAATAGCCATACAGATTCGGGAATAATACTATACAAAAGGTAATTAATTACAAGTGCAAAAGAGAACGTATGTCAAAAATAGAATGTCACTTTGCTTAGCTTTGATATATTTTCTCTACGACTACTGAATTCTACATTGATTACATATTGATTATTAATTGATGAATGACGATTCCAAGACACCGTGGATCCTAACTCATTATTCAACGGCACTCGACTATGCAATCACAAATTCAGAATTTTTAGGATCTTCGAAAAAAGAGAGGTTTAGACTAATGACAAAACAGCAAATGTACCTACCAAACCAATTTCTAAAGAAGGCTTTGCTTCATTGAATTTGTCTCGGCTTGGCATCCGCGAATGTCAGATTGAGTATTTTCGTAGTTTTATCATCGATGTGTGTAAAAATTTATAGTGGGGCCCGTCTCGCTTATTTTACAACACTATCTGAGAAATGTAAGCCATCATCGTTGTGAAAAATATATGCTATACTGAGAAGCAACTCAAAATTGCGTGCTTTGGTGAAACGAAATTCTGAGTCAAAAAAGTCAAAAGCATTCGGTCCAGGAAAAGTGAATAGATTCATACCAAATGGAAAAATGTTCTCTTCAGAAAATTGGAATTAATAAAGTTTGCAGCAATGGGAAAACAAACAGCTTCATTTTGTCCCGAGATGTACACCTGGCCTTGCTTACGACGATCATCTGCAACCTTGCTTGTTGATGAAGGTGAAAACAAAACAGCATTGAAGAGACATGGTGGCTGGAAAGGCACATCAGTGGCAGAAGGATATCCAGAAAATTCCATGTCAAACAAGAGAAAAACGGCAAACGACAAAAAATAGTACAATTTTCACACAAAAAAATCAACTAACAATATGAATAAAAATGTCATTGAATGCAACACCGACATTGATTTTCACGAATTCTGAAAATATCACCACAAATTTACTCACTGAGTATGACAAGTGAGAAACATACGAATTCACTGACCTTATAATTATGTTGTTTTATTATTCAAGTTTGTTGAGTATTGCAGATTTCTGTCAATTGTATATTATTATATTATTAAAAACATTGAGACTGTTATTGAAACTGTATCTGTTAGAGTCGTATATTTCATTCCATCAATTAAATATGAAACTCAAAATTAACGAAATCTATTATTCATAAAAATTATATTTAGATTGCATTCAAACTCTGACTATCGTATAGTCGTACAGAAAGTGTAGTCCTCTACTCGCGTATACTGATAGCTGTTATTATACGCTGGTTGAGGAATACAGTATTATTCAGTTTTCTCAAGGAAATGTAAGAGGAGTTGAGTTCACGATATTTTTTCCTCGTGAGGTGAAGGAGAATATACCTGGAAGTAATTCCTCAGATATTTTACGAAATTCAAGATAATAATTTTTTGTACATCTGTCAAAAAACTTGACATTTCTGCATCTCTATTGATCCGTAAATGTTCATTATTTTTCACTGCCAAAATAATTCATAAAATAAACATAATATATTACTTTTTGAAAGATTTATTTATAACAGAGTCAATTATTAATTGATTATTCATCATAAAATAATTTCATTTATTGGAATAATAATTGATAGTTAAGTTTGAACAATTATTTTCAACATAAATTCCTGAATATGATTCATATTGCTGCTGATCAGAAACTTTAGATATTTCTTGAAGAGTTGATTCTACAATTATATCAGATTATTTCATTTTTTTGGAAGAAGATGGACAATTTAATATTTTGTAAGAAATCTCAATTTTGTTACTCAAACTATCTTCTATATATGCTTCTGCTACGGAGGCAGATTTCCAGCCACCGTGACGTTATATGGATGTAATGTTGCCCCCTGCATTGGCCAAAAGAGTTGCAGAGCTTCTCCTGAAACAGTGACCTGGGTAGTTCTTATGAATGTTTTTTCCAATCCATTTTGCAATCAAGCTGGGAATTTCTTCTATTTTATTTATCTCCACGTGTTGGTTAATACATTTTCCTCTCGAATATTTCAAAAATAATATATAACTTTTTGAATGAGACGGCCGTAGTGCTCTATACTTGCGGTATATCTCAATATAATCAGAATTTGAAACAGTAAACGTTGCGCAATAGGTCTTCGCATTAGGTATTTTAACAATTAATATAGATCCAGCATCTTCAATGTTATATGTAACAATTCTTCACGGCGACAAGCACCGCTGATACCCAAAATTAGGACAACCTACAAATGAAAAATATTGAAATTACTAATAATCTTACAAAATTATGATTATATCTGCACCTTATAAAGTAAATTTGTTTCGTTATCAGCATCTTGAATAAATTTATTGATATCATCCCTTGATAAAACTTTAGATTTCTTTCCTCGGTATCTGACGCTTTTGTTCTTAATGAGCGGGAGCAATTTTGAAAACTTCTTTTATCAATATTTTCCTTAACATTCAGTGTACTTTTCAACATTGAGTATACAATAGGCACTCCATAACGAAGGAGGTTTCATAATTTTCGATTTTTCCTCATAATAGCATATATAAGCACATTTTCAGAAACCATTTTCCCGTTTCTCGTCGCACCATTCACGAAATTGGTCATATGTTTCCTCATATACTAACTTGAATTTGGCCGGTAACATATTAGATACTATTGCATTTGCTTTCTAAAATATATCTGATGACTATCATAATCAACATCCATCTTCTTGAAAACAACTTGAAATTTAAGCAACTACGAGCAAACACAGTCAAACACACGGCGAACCAATAACAAACCGTTTCTACAGTAACGACACAGAAAAGACCACTGGATGCTGTGAAATTGTATTGGAAGTTTTGATAACAGGATAACATGTATGGAAAAGAGAAGACTTTTTTCAATCAGAAAAAAATTTTTAATCTGATTTTACTGAAAACATTGATAATATTTTCAAGACAACCAGTCGTTTGAAAGCGATAACTTATCGGGACAAAAAACCTCGTCAAGATGTATTGGAAAGTATTTATTTTTAATATATTCCAGACGATGTTAATTCACATTCACAGATGTACAAAAAATGGTGTTTGTGTTTCGTGTATGATAAAATTCGTGTTTTCATGGCACATTCGAGAAAATTTTTGGCCTCGACCTGCGGTCAAAAATTCACACTCTCATGCATATGTGCCATTAAAAAAACACAAATTGTACGCACTTAATACAAAAATAACTATTTATTACTAGTTTGGTTAATACCTATTCACGTCATGGTGACTATTCAGTGACGCATGTATGTTACTCGTTGAACTCAAACGTGCCACGGTCTACAATGAAACTTGGTTTCTTATTCAATTTCGGAACCAAATAACCTGATTGCTAAATTTTACTTCCTGAAAAAAAGTCGATTGTCTCTAACTGTCGAACAAAACGTTTTTGTTGCTGTCATTCAATTCTTCTATTGATCAACTTGAAAATTTCAGCCATTCCTTCACATTCATCGTTACAATCGGCAGCAGATTGATGTTATCCGTCTGCAACATTCGTCTTTTCGCTAAAGCTCGCACAGTATACGACGAGTTCGTGTCTCCAGCGCCAATAACTCTCATTCGAACTGATTAGAAAATTGCTGTTTCTAGATTCACGATTCTGCATGCTTATACACTCATTGTAATTGCTAATAGACCGACTTTATAGGTGGCATAAATAGTAACCACGATATACGAGTTTAATTGATACCTAAATAAATGCCCATACATGGCCAGGAAATCTTTGTATGCTCCATGGACGGTTTTTAAGATTTATGGTGAAATATTCTGAATAATTTTATCAACGAACGTAATAGAGAAGGTAAAATGCCATTGAATTGAATATTTCCATTTTTAATGCGTAGTTGCAATATTTGAATAGCTTCTTAGCAAAACATGTTCTCAATAATTCTTTTTCGATTATTTTGACACAGATGCGAAGATCAATATTAAAAATGTAAATCAATTAGAGCATCAACTGCTAAAGAAGAAATAATTGAGCATGAAGAAATGTTAGCGATGACTCATTTCAATGCTTCATTATGAGTACGACTTATATGATATACTGACTGTTAGAATGAGGCTGCCAAAATTTATAAACATTATTGATAAACAAACAAATTTGTTACATAGAACATGGGTACATAGTCCGCAGCTGACGTTATTTGTTGAATTCAGAGAGATATTCACCAAATACTCAGAAGAACATTCAAAGGATTATATACTGTCCAAGACCATGACTAACAAACCTGGAAATCACTGACAATGTAGAAATATTTGAATGACTCCTGTATACCAGTAGATTTTGTTGTTCCTCGCCCAGAAAACTGTCTCATAGACAAGTATCAGTATATATACACACTGGCATATATGGGCGAGTGGTACGACAATCAGATAATTCCTTGAGAATTTTTCTTGGGATGAACATAGGAAGCACTGCTTGTGTCCAGATATTTTGCAGGTTCTACCTGCTTTCTAACCAAAGTCACGATGTGCGGCTGACTTCCGTTGTTGACTTCTTTTGTTTTAGACTTCGCAACCAAGTGTTGCACATCTGTGCTGTTTTTTTTGTGAAAAGAATCATGAGAATAAATTATAATTGTTACTGTAAAATATATGATTTTGTTGTCAATGTAAATAATGAGATATCTGTCTGGCTTGATCTCACACTTTTTTTTCCAGCTTAGTCAAATACTTGGTTCAGAACTTGAGCCGTCTCTATCAGGTTGGATTCCAATTGGGTCGCAGTTACCAAATTTTCAATTGAATAAAATATGAAGATAACGTGAATTTTGGTAAGAATTAATTAAATAAATTTCAAGAAACTTTTCAAAATCAACGCAAATATCCAAAATGAAATAAATGAACTATGGCAATACCTTTTCGTACATAACGGAACTTTAAAATTAATGAAACTAATGTTTCATAGATTTATTCTTGAGTTAAGACAGAAAACATTATCAATTGATTATCATCTAAAATCATTATAGTCTTCTTGAGTTGTCTAGGCAATTGTAATTCGAATACCGGAGACGCAGCCTTGTGCGCATGTAAATTCTAGCTAGACTGCCTGTCACGCGGCGATACTATGGTTACAATAATGGAGTATTCGTTAAAAAAAAATTAAACACTTATAACATTAATAATGAAGCAATTTCTGTCTCTTTGCTGTACATAATTAATGAACTGTATAATCCCTGCTTAAAAACTTGGGAAAATCATGATCATGATTTCGTGGATAGTTTTCAATTCATGTGACGTGACATTCAACGTTGTAAAATGAATGTCAGAGCATGGTATGAATAGTATGATTGAATAATGGTCCCCTCGTTCGATTACATTTCGTGGACCTAGGATTAGGGCCCCCCTCCCTATTTTACAGTCGCTTGCTTTAGTAGGTATAATTGTATGATTATTCTTTACCCATACTGTTTTAAGAATGTTTTTAACACGAAAATACAGAATATCAATGACAATTTCAACTTTTAAATACCCGCCTGACAGATTAGGTATTGGGTCTGTCAATTGAAACTGTCGTGATAACTAAGTTTTGTGGTTTTTATACGAGTGCAAAAAAGAACAGTATGTATGTTATTCTCAATAGATGAAATTGCTAGAGGTTGAGATGACTTTGGCCCTTTTGCGCTCACTTGCCAAGTTTTTAAAGAGATTTCCAGTTTTCTTTTAGCCGTAGAAAATGTTACTGGAATCGTATAAAAAACGTCTGAATTACACAGGTTCGCAAAATGTAGGTAGGTCTTCAATAAGTTGCGTTTCTACGTTGAGGGAAATTCCTATTCAGTATAATGACGCTTTGTGATTGACATAGGCCAAGATAATGTGCTGAAAAGATGGCATCAAGATCATTAGAGAGATTCGAAGTACTTCTTAATCTCCAAACCATCATTTGTTGCTGATAGAATTAATGTGGCATCTCATTCCCAGGACCAAGTATTAAACTACTAGAAGTACTAGAAGTACTTTCTCAAAATATGGCGTACGATGTTTTACTATGCCTCAGTTCGCACGATAAATTTCGAACGGGATATTTGCATCCCGAAAAATTCGCATACGATACTCTTTTCGTTCGAGACGCTATTTCCAAACCGAATGCGATACAGAGTTGGTCGATTTCGAAGGATGTGAGGGATGTCTTAGCTTTGGTAACGAATTCAACCAATAGTTGAAGGGTATTTAAATCATATGACGTGACGCGTTACGTTGTCAACTTTTCTGCTATATTACTTATGTTGTGTTATTAGATACTTCTAAAACCTTCATGAGCCTATTCCATCATGAATCATATACCGAACTATTTAGACAAAGGTAACTTTTGTCTCAATATTTATAGCTGACTCCATACCTACCTCCTTATAGGGAGACACTATTCAAGTTACTTCACGAATTAATTCTTTTGATAAAGAAAACACTCTAACAAATTGTCTATCTCCAACTTGCATTTATACGAAGGTGGAATGGTCTTCGCTGTTTTGCTACGGCACCCGCAGCATGATCTACTACTTCTGCAAAAGCTATCATTGCAATTTCATCAAAATTTGCAATTTCGTTATACCTCATGAAACATTTCAATTATGATTAAGGTTAGGATATAAGTCAATTCCGATCGATAACTCTTCTCGCATGTTAAATATCCGCTTGTTATTGTTTTATGGTCGACAATTATCGCTGGTGATATTCGAACATACCATTTTTGCGGTATCCTTCGATAAACTGCAAAAATCGCATGCGATATCGCATCAAGTGAACTCAAACATAGTCTACAGATTTTGAGCTGTGAAGCTGTTGTGATCGCTGCTTCCTAGCCTTCAATCTTCTTGATGTTATGACCGGCAACGAGAATTTTCGAGGTAGGCTGGGATTCAGAGTGAGATGTAATAGGAGAACTTAAATGATCAGTAATATTACAAGGTATATATTTTCCTTTATACATGTAGAGACGTGAAGACAGTGGCATATGCTGGAATTCAAAAACTATACTTGCCATTGCCCTTATAGTTTTAGAGGTCTGTTTGAAAAAATTACGGTCCTAATAAACAGGATATTTGCTGTGGTAACTCGCTAACACAGAGTCACTGCCATATTGCCATATTAATCCAAATATATTGTTCCTTTGCATATACACATCTTGAAAACCGTTTTATTTAGGGCTCATGCTATGTTTAAGCTACCATCTCTTTAAATTTCTGCAGTCATATCGCCAACACCCGGTTGTCGTTGTATTTAGAGCATTTGCCTCTTACCCAGATGGCCTAGGTTCGTTCCCACTGTCTGTCAACGAGCCAAAGTGGTCCGGAATCCACTTTAACGTAAGCTGTAAGAGATCTCTCTTGGACGCACAAGCTCTGCGTTTGAAGGTGTTTCAACGAAAAACCTGTACGGGAATAGTTATTATCCTAACAAGTACGGAAAGAGTACTATTCCCGCATGAGACTGCCGTTACCCGAACGACGCAAAGCGGAGTTCGGGTAAGAAGTCGAGTGCGGGATAGTACCTTTCCGTATGAGTAAGGATCAAGATTTTTTCTACAAGAGCATTGAAACATCTTATGTGATGCTCTTGAACAAACTTTCACGTGCGGGAAAAATTATTACCGCACTAGTGCGGGAAAAACTCACTTGAAGTGACATTAGCGTGCGGGAAAATTTTTCCCGCACTAGTGCGGGAATATGACACCTCTCAAACTAAATTGCGTGCGGGAATAGGGCGGAACACGCACGCTTGTAGAAAAAGTACTTTCCCGTATCGTAAACGAACCGGGAAAATTTTTGACGGCTTGTATACATTTTAGACAGTAAATGAATGCACGCAAACAATAAGTATAATTCCTTGATTTATGATAATGCTGATTGCGATTTCAGAAAAAATAGTATGTGTACCTCATAGTAAAAGCATATTCCCAGACTTCAATGCTTGTTGGCCTCGGCTTATCGCCTCGACCAACAATTAACATTGTCATCCGGGAATGTATTGCTTTTACTACTAGATAAACAATATACTATTCTATATACAATAGTATATTGTGTATCTAGTAGTGAAAGCAATAGGTACATTCCCGGACGACAATTTAAAGGTTGTTTTGGTTAGTAATATTTTATTAGACGTTAGAAGGTACTGCTGTCAGATCATTCATCAAAAGTTGTCATTTAGACTTCTTGTTTCCCGAGTTGTTGATGTTGCCATGGTAACTTAAAAAAAGCGCGTTTTTGAAAGTTCGATTTAAACATGCATAGGCGTGCTTGAAATGGCTAAAATGGGGCACCAATAAAAAAAAAACATTAAGGTGCGGTGACAGTTCTTCAAAGTTCTTCAATCCGATAAAAAATGAAAGCCGGTGATTATGTCAGTTAATTTCATGTCGACGGATAAAGTTCTACTACCATGTGATTCGATAACTCCGAAAAAAAAGCATGAACAAATAACAGAGATAAACTTTTCGCTCATCTCTATTATTTATCCATAAAGTTCATCTTGAAAATAGAATGAATGAGCCAACATGGGATATTCAATATTTCCATGGGAGAATTACTTGCTGTAATCGATAACAATGTTCACAATTTTTCATTCATTATACAGCAAATATTGAGACAATATCGCTTAAAATGTCAAAAAAATCGTGGTACGACCATTGTTTGATGGCGATGTATCATGTGTTTTTATTATTTTATAATGATATGTGTGGGTGCATGAGTATCCAAGCAATTATATCGATAATTTTCTTCCCTTTTAAAGGATATTCTTTCTCGAAACGTGGGCTGGTTGCTTGTGAAACGTTTTGTATGATTGAACAGATAACGAGTCCACCTCAATAAGGTATATCATTATACAAGGTATTCTGAAAGGAGTGTGACTTACCCAGACAAATTGTATCATATACAGGCCGTTTCTTTTATCATGCGGTAACATTGCTATATTCTAAACTGTAATAGATACAAAGACGATTAAATGGAAAAAAAGGTAACTATTGTGGTGAGCAGTAAATTGGTCATTGAAATTTTACGGGTATTCTCGCTCTTCCCAACGTATTCAGGGAAAAATGAAAATGCTGTTTTCGGTTTTTTACGTTTAATTAAAAATATATCATTCCGTAGTTCTAGTACATTTTGAATACAATAAAACTTTCCTCTTTCATTTTTTTATATTTTTTGAAATAACCATTCTATTCGTAAAAAACCGAAAACAGCATTTTTAGTTTTCCCTGTATAAGTCGGGAAGGGCGAGAGTCTACGTAGATTTTCTCTGGCCAAAGTACTGGTCACCACAATAGTTACATTTTTTCCCATTCAATCGTCTTTGTATCTATTACGGTTTAGAATATAGCAATGTTACCACATGATAAAAAAAACGGCCTGTATAGTTGATCGACATTATAATTTGGTGCAAGGACCATCAATTTTGTTGGTTCTAGTTGAACTTAGTCTTTTCAGTAACCAAGTACTTGAATCAACAATCGTATATTCATAAAGTTTTTTCAGCTACAACAGACTGGCGGATCTAGAGACTTTTTCCGGGGGGGGGGCAGTTAATTGAAATTTTTAACGAAACAGGCGCATATACAACTTTATCCCATACAGCAGGAATTCTGGGCGAGAGAGTGACAGAAAATAGAAAAGCACCGCAGGCGAATTTTTTTGTGCAAGGTCAAATGCCTTTGAATTGATAGGTACGTTTGTCGGTAAATAAATTAAGGATTCATGTTATGAATATTTATGTTAATTTTAGTTAAAACACTGAGTGTTCGATCGTGGGGGAAGTGTAATTACCCTCATTACCCCCCTGTATACGTGTCAATAACCAACGTAATAAAAATCCACAAGAATATGAACAGAATCTCACTGATATGTTTGGCAAAATGTTCTCTATTGGATTTGGATTTCCTCTGCCATAATACTTTCAACGGAGCTTCCCAAGTGAAAATACGATCAAAGTTTAACTTGACTCTTCCACTCTCCAAACTGTCGAAGAGGGGGGCAAATTAATGAATAAATTAAGAAAAATCTCGAAAAATTCTTTTTCATCAACTAGAGAGTTTTGTTAGAAATTCCCGAAAATGAAAATTTTGAGTCTATGAAATAACGAAGATCATGTCTAATTCCGACAAAACCGGAAATATCATAACAATAAAGACACCCCTGAATCGCCAGGGTTAAGTTGAGAAGGAATCGACTGGACTCGTCTAGTCATGACTAGACTTGGCCCATTTGCCCTCTGTATGTATATTTTTTTCTAGAGGACAAATAAAGACAAATTATTATTATTAATATTTGATGATATCCCTATATAAAGAACAGAAAATATCCTTCATGTTCAGATATTAGACATTACATGTATTTTTTATTCACACAAAACGATGTTGGCGAAAAATATTTGTTTACGAACGTAGTGAGTAATAAAACGCAATTTCCTTCCACTTATTGATTAATAAAATCTATATATAGCTTCTCGTTAAAGGGCCTGACACAGAAATGAAAGATTACCACATTAAAATAGCAGTAAACACGAAAATAGGCCAAACAGCTAACCTTCACGAACGTCTCAAACAAAATCAATTCATTTCCATCTGTTTTATTATACCAGCAATCTATCAACTATGTCATCCATAGAGATACAGGCACATGATAAAGCTGGTCACACACAAATAGATATGTTACTTGACTTTTTTATAGACCACTGGGGGAAAGTTAACTGGCTGTTGAGAATGTCCAAAAATATCGAAGTATGACTTCAAGTTATCAATTATTTTTCAACAGACTTGCTCAATCTTAAAACATTCTGTTCTGATCTACAGTGAAGTTACTTAACCTAACCATCGAAATCACTGAAATCTGACAAGATACTGACAGCAGCCGGCCACAAGTTGTATCTTATAACACAAAACAGAAGTGAGTGCGTACTAATTGATAACTATTTTCTAACACAACTCCTATACCGGGTGAGAACGAAATCATTGGCCAGAGTGTCAGTTAATTTGTTTTTTGGAGTTAGACTTTTTACATTTGAATCGAAGATACAGTTCCTTTGAACCAATGTTTCTCATTAAAATAACAGTTGAATATCACTTCCGGTTTTACCAAAAATAGACTCGAGTTGAAAATTTTAAACGAAACCTATAGATTTTTCCTAAATTCAATATGGCGGCATTGTGACCTCATCCATTGTAGTACCTAAATTCATAAAATAGCAAATAAACGAAACACTTTGATTGATTTGATTCATCATCAATCAGGATTTCTTTTAACAATGTTTTCAAATTCTCTTGAATTTTTACAAGGAAATGTTTTTTTTTCAATTAACATTGGAGTAATAAATAAAACTTAGCGTTTTCCATGACAACGGATTCAGAAATAATTTGACACTTGATATTAAGTACACATATTTTGGTCTGTTATGAATGTCGCTATTTGAGCACTCTTATTACTGAACACTAATTAAAATAGACATGCTTTAATTCACAGGTGGGGGTAGGGTAGTTACAGAGTGTTGGAAACAATATAATGAAATTACTTTGTACGTCCGGCTATTTATGTTTACAAAAATAAGTTGTAAATGTGATGAGTTGTTATTGATAAAAGTTGAATAATTACTGATTATTGCATAAAAACGTCATTCAGAAAATTCAGAAAATTCAGAAACTTTTCTGTGTAAATTTAACACAAGAGTAGGAATTTACACCTACCACATGTGATTTACGGTTGAAGGAAGCTGATCAAAGCAGCCTGTAAAGTGACTCAATCTTAGCCAAAATGGGGTTATTTCTATCGGTGAGTTACGACAATTCGTTATAATTAGACTTTTACATATACAGTGTGTGTGTCCATAAAGTAACCCCCCCTGTTAACTTTTAAACGGATTGGAATTGTCACATGAATTTTTTTTTGGATGAATGGCAGTTCATAAGCTACTTTCTGACGACAAAAAAAATTGTCAATGTTTCAAATGGCATGGGGGGTCGAGTGATACCTCACTCGAAATATCTTACAATGCCGTATACGTCCCCAGAATTTCAAACAAAAATATACTTCCAAAACAAAAACCCATGTTAACTTTTGAACGGATTGGAATTCTGTTTTGATTTTTTTTTTGTTTAATGGTAGTTCATAAGCTTCTTTTTGACAACAACAAAAATATTTTTTTTTTAAATGACGTCGGTCGGCCATTTAAGTTTTTTTAAAGGCTATGGGGGTCGAGTGATACATCGTTTGAATTGCATTCAACATTTATTTTGATTTTCCTTCTCAATTTTTCAGATATTTATGAAAAATAAACATTGTTTTTTATTCTGGATGGTTTTCTTAATTTTGCTGAAATTTAATAAAACAATCACCTGCCTTCTCACTAAATTTAATTCGAAGGTGGCACTCTTTTATCATTTTTCGCAAAAAAACTTTCATTTAATGATACCAAAAAAGATTTGATGAATTTACTAGAGCTCATTAATAGCAATCGAAAAGATCCTCATATGGCAGAGCTCTAACATTATGTACCGCCATTTTGTTTTGGATGTATATTTTTGTTCGAAATTTTGGTGACGTATAGAGAATTGTAAGACGTTTCGAATGAGGTATCACTCAACCCCCCATGCTATTAAAAAAATTCTTTCAAAATGGCGTCGGGCCGCCATTTTGAAAGATATACATGTTTTTTGTCATCAGAAAGTAGCCATTCCTCCAAAAAAAATTTCATGCGAAATTTCCAATCCGTTCAAGAGTTAACAGGGGGGGTTACTTATGGACACACTGTATGATTTTTGGTAAAATGATCTATTTTGACAGTCCTACATCTTAAAAATAGATGAGAACGCGCTGTTTACCTCATTAAAATATTCTGAATATCAGAAAAGTCATTACTAAAATCCCATAAGAAAGTCTATGACGTTTTTGGTTGAACCGGAAATTTAAAAAAGAAATCATAAGAAATCATCGAAACTGTTTTCATGCTCTATTTTATCTTTCAAATTCATTTTCATATGAAAGTTTATTTTGACTACTGACTCCAAGACTTGTCCGAGCGTATAATATGAAAATTATTATTATCAATCATTGTTATGTATGTCGACAGACTCATTAATCATTGTTACGTTGGAAACATACCGGAGGCTAGAAAAAAAGGCGATCGATACTAGTGTGAAACAACTGATATAACCGCGTTGGAAAAAGTATGCCTACCCAAGAGCACTTCAGAATATTACAGGGTGATACGTGTCAGTGATTATATTATATGCGATAGTGCATGAAATTGGTTGAAACCTAATTCAAGTTGAACAAAAAACAGTGATTGTGAAGCCTGCTTGTAAAATATTAAAATACTCTTTTTCTGATTTTATTATCGATTCATGAAACGTGAGGAGTAGATGGTTATATGTACGGTTCAAAGTCATGTCCATAAATACAGTGTGAGTCTTTATAAAGTGCACATATTGAAATGAGGGAAACTATGCTTAATTTTATCGACGGAAAACGTATTGAAAAAATCGAAAAAAAAAATTTATTTTTCAGAGAATTTAAAAAATGTTGTTTTGCTACCGTGACCCCTGTGTGAATAAAACGTTATATTTTTTGAACTAACTGACCTATCACGATGAAATAAACTCCATACTGATTAGAAGTAATTGGGCGTCCTCGCAAAATATAAATTGTGGAAAAAAACTATCCCTAATTGAAAATAAACATATTTCTTTATCAAAAATTTGTTTATTTTTTTTTTCATCAATTTTTACAATAATCGTGAATTTTTTCAATAAAACGCCCACATTACCTACCTTTTTTATTGGTTCAAGTTATTCTTCATCGTATCATCTACCGAATGGTAAAAATTTCAATTTCAAGAACGGCCTAGCGCACGCTTACGGATTATTGTTTACCAGGTAGATACCTTTAAAAAATGTTACAATTGAGTTATAAACATGCAATTTTTACCTCCAGGTAGATAATACGATGAAGTATAACTTAAAGCAATAAAAAATGTATGTAATGTGGGCATTTCATTGAAAAAAATTACGATTTTTGTAAAAATTTATGAAAAACAAACAGATTTTTGCTAAAGAAATATGTTTATTTTCAATTGGGGGTATTTTTTTCCCACAATTTTCATTTTGCGAGGACGCCCAATTACTTCCAATCATTATGGAGTTCGTTTCATCGTAATAGGTCAATTAGTTCAAAATATATAGCGTTTTGTTCACACAGGGGTCATGGTAGCGAATAACTTTTTTTTAAATTCCATATAAAATACAAATTTTTTTTCGATTTTTTCAATACGTTTTCCGTCGATAAAATTAAGCATAGTTTCCCTCATTTCAATATGTGCACTTCATGAAGACTCACATATATTCCATTTATAAATTTAACTTTACTCAATATATTTGTGGAGTTAACTTTTATCTTTATTCCTACACAATCATTACTGATTTCATCTACTGGGAGAAGTTATGCCCCATTAATATATAGCCATTACCATTCATGCAGTATATTAACAACCATATGATAAAAATATTTTATTAATAACTCTCTTTTATTGCGCCCAAAAAGAAAGCAATTCAACAAAATAATTAAAATTTTTTTTTTCATTAAATTACATAATAGAACCATCAGATTGAAAAGCAACCATCCAAGATTTATTGGTCGTTATCCATATTGCATAAAAGTATTGCACAAAACGAAAAGACAACATAAAAAATATCAGATGATATTTGAATCTTCAAATTTAGCAATGGTATGCATGTTTTTCAGATGTTGTTTACGAGTACAGTGAATCCAAGTGTAGAAAAGTATATAGCACCATTCGAAATGATACAATGCTCCAAACATCGAACAATATAATGGGAGAATCTTCAGATCAGAAAGCTTTCGCATTACGGTGTTTCGGATTCGATGGTAACAATCAGTAGGGTGTGGCCAAGTGCAAGGATGCACAACACTCGAATGCTAGACAGGACAAAAAGGATTCAACAACAAGCCAACTACAGAACAACATTAACATTCGGAAACAGCATCAGCTACCAGTGTAAAAATCCTACTGCGAAACATATAAACATGGAAATGATGAATGAGGGGCTGAATATGAGGAAAGAGCAGGAATGAGATACATTTGGATGCAATGTTGTACCCATATTGCAAAATCGCTACAGAGGTTCAGTATGCTGAATTTAATCCGAGAAATGACCTTTAGATGATTATTAGTTGTTTTAAAGAAAACACTGTCTATAGATACAGCGGGAGAAAGTTCCTTCCACCAAGAAATTTAAATCCTGTAACGTGACAACGGAAGATCCTAGTGCAACATATTACCAATATCATCAAATGCGAGTTAATCACAGGATATAATCATCTAATTATGCTCAACAAGTTCTTTTAATAACTTTGAAAAACTGTTTACTTCACACCATAAAACAGCTTCTTATCGGACAATCAAATGAACAAATCTATAGTTCTCCCCACTGCAAGAAGTAAAACTATAGCATATCAACCCGTTTTTCATCAGATTGGACATCAGCAGAATAAAAAATATTGACGGTACAGTCCTGGATTTTCATTTCGGCAGCAGAATTGGATTTTGAAGTAAATGAATGCTCAAATTCATACAGTCATCGATTGATGTTTTACAAATCCAACATCTCAAAAACTCACAAATATTTATATCGGTACTATCACCGATTGGACATCTGTCAACCAATATTTAAGCCGAATTATATTCGGCAATATTTCGATTATATTAGACAGTGAAGGCAGCAGAAATGTATTCCGCCAGACTGAGCCTTTTACAGTGTTGCCGGTGTTTGAAACAAATTGGGAAAATTTTAATTTTTAATGAAATCAATTGTCAAATAGATATTTCTGTGAATAATGAATATGCCATGAAATGATAATATCGTATTTATTCAACAAACATAATTTTACAAATGAACTTTTGGTCTTGAACACTGGTTGTATCGACAAAAGAAGGGATTCTATATATCTGTCATTAATTGAGGCTAACTGGAATGATTATTTCTTGAGAATGAACATTGAGAGTCTTTTGCTAAATGTGATTATTGAATTTAATTATTAAATCCAGTTCATCAAAGTATTAGACTAAATCAGCCATTGATAACAACTTTTTCAAATTGTGCCAGTAATTTAACTCAAGAGTGACTATTAAATTCACTTTATTGACGTAACATAATTTTCATTCTCATTTTCAGTCTCTTCATGACTATCGTTTTGTCTGACGGCGCATGATATTTGATTTAACAATCTGATGGATTCTCGGTCTACAGAATCCAGTCCCATGAAATCTGGAATTGATCAGTTCAGAATCTGCTTAAGTATACTTCTGCTGAATTCCGTTTCTGTTAATGAACCATTTGATTGGAATAACTCTGATGATTTCGAAACTCTTGGTATTACTGGTTTATATAGCCAAAGTACTGTTTTAGCATAATCTGATTCTATTCATTTATGTTTTTGCGTTTGTTTATTATTGTGGATTATCTGTTAGATATTTTGATTTTCTGCTGATATATATGGATCCACAGCTGACTACCCAAGTGAAAATTCGACTTACTAGTTGTATGTAGGTTTTCCGGGTTTTCCTACAGCTGAAAAGTGAATACATCACCTGAAACATCAGTAAGTCGCCCCGGAGCGCCACGGCAAATAATAACAATAGCCGTCCTCTACCCGCACAGGCTATGCCTTTGGGTACACTCAGCGAGTGTTTATGAGGGAGTATTATTATTATTATATTATTATTATATGCGTGCTGTGCATAAACCAATTGAAGAAATTAAAAATGGAATAAATTACCAGTGCTACTACGAAAAAATAAAAACAAATTCTCAAGTTTAGGATTTGGGGAATAATTCATAATTATGACATACATTATATGACATTGATATTTAATATGAAAAAACAAAGTCTCCTTTGGAAATAACACGACAATCAAAGACAATCAATGCAACTACGCTACCATCCAGAAATAGAAATATTCTTGTGCCATATATACTGACAAATTAGTACACAATCCTCCAAGAAACATGGTTTGGAAATTTGCTATGAATGACCCTGGGTGATGGATCTCTGCAGTTCAGATAATTGCATAGCTAAGACGCCACTTCTAACAAGACGTTATGGCTACGGTTCGAGACATGGGAAAACAACGCGAAAGGAATTATAAAACGAAATTATTCACTGCATTGAATTGGCCTTTGGTAAAATAATGACAGGTGAAAAAAGAAACTGCCACCATTCACCAAAATGATTCAGAGAAATATGGATAATCTTATGGCGGCCTATTTTATACGATGATATTTGATGCTGATATATCACGTGAATAAGTGGATGATGATAGTAATCACATAATAATAACAATAATAATGTTCATTCACGCAGGAAGTGCACATTGCAAAGTAAAAAGAAAAGTTAAGTGTGAATAAATAATTATTCGATAAATATGTACACTTGTTTCGAGAAGTACTTCGATTGACAACACATCACTGATATACAGACAAATAAATAGGAAAATATAAAAACCAGGGTGTGATTTCCCATTGTGAATCTAAAATCTAATTTTCACAAAAGCACATGCGTTCGTACAAACACATATATGTAAAATGTAAATAATATAATAAAAAAAGGGAACAGTAAATAATAATAATAATAATAATAATTCTTCCTCATAAACACTCGTTGAGTGTACCCAAAGGCATAGCCTGTGCGAGTAGAGGACTGCTATTATTATTATTTGCCGTGGCAAATGATATAGAATGTTTTTACAAACCCTGACTCACACATACTAGATTGTTTCAAATGGGACCCATAAAAAAATTTATACACATGGTGATTTACCACCACCTGCACAAAATGTTATGGGGTACTGGTTCTATCATGTGCGAACGCGCCTATAAAACTTGAGAGATATCTGCGATGATTGAACCAATTTTTTTGTACGTCAACCACAATCGATACGGCACTGCAGAAACGTAAGAAGAATTGGCAATGGTGCACGTATCTGTCAACCGTCCCACTAGTCATTCGTCAGTATGATTCGACAGTGAGCGTAGTTTAACTTCGTTCATATATCAGTACTGTTGTATGCCAGCTTTTACGTGAAGGGAATATTGTGATATGATTGTCACATATGGTGCCGTGAATGAAAATGCCTGAGCTTGTGTTCGAGAATTAGGGCATCGCGAGACCAAGAGGCTAGTCTTGGCCTTGTCTTGGTCTTGATACAAGACCAAGACCAAGATCAAGACTTGATAAATCTCTCCAAGACCAAGACCAAGACTAAGACTCTCCGTTTTATGATGGTGAAATGAGAAATTTATTTCGCCTACTTTACCCGCACAAATTGACGATTGTTAAAGACTGAGAAATACGAAATACCTTTTATATGCATATAAACTGTTTCACAATTGGATTGAATAATTAAAATTTCAAGACAAATTTTGATCCAAGACCAAGACTATCAAGATCAAGACCAAGACTGAGCCAGTCTCGTCTTGGTCTTGAAACATCAATCCCAATACCAAGACTACATTTATTTTTCGAGACCAAGACCAATATTGATCAGTCTCAGTCTTAGTCTTGGTCTCGCAAAGGCCTACCGAGAATACGCGAGAAAATTTCCACATAGACGCCATCCAAACTTACGAACAATTTTAGGAGCAGTGGCGCAGTGCAAAATTTTGTGTTTTCTAACACACTTCGAACGTGCAGTGAATCGTGCTGTTGTTGTTGATGAAGCAGTTCTGCAACTCCTCAACGACGATCTATCAATAAGCACCCATGTGATAAGTCGGAGACATAGTTCAACGCAAACTATGGTAGGCGTATTATCTGCGAAAATCGTTTGCATCCTTACCATTTCCGAAAAGAACAAGTCCTAGAGCCACAAGACTTCCCACGTCGTCATGAGTTTTGTGAATGGCTTGTTGAGTGTACCAAACAAGAGCCTCAGTTTTCCCACAATATTTTGTGGGCAGACGAGGCTGTATTCACCAGGAACGGTATCTTCAATTCGCACAACACTCATGTTGTATCGATTTTCTATCAACCTTTGGCCAGGCCTCTACAACGAGTTGATGGGGCCCTATCGTTTACGAGTGGGGCTAACCGTTGATGCTTATTTAACCTTTTTGAATGATCAACTCTTTGATGATATACCTTTGCCAAGGTTAAGACGAATGTGGTTCATGCACGATGGAGCTCTCCCAAATTTTAGTCCCGTGGTGAGAGACGTTTCGGACACCGAATGCTCACGCCGTTGGATAGGTCGGGGTGGATACATTTCTTGACCCCCAAGAAGCCTAGATATTACTTCTATGGACTATTTTTTAGTGGAGATACATGAAAAGTTTGGTGTGCGCTAACTCCATTGACTCGCTACAGGACTTCGTGTAAGCCATCGAGAATGCCTCTAATGCCCTTCGTGCTCAAAGTACGAATGTGATCGCGTACACGACAAGCTCATTCGTCGCTTGGAACTGTGTATTGACCGTAACGGAGCAACATTGGAGCCTCCGATCAAGTAACACAACCTAGATGAGTAATACTCAAATAGAACTGAAGGTAACATCTTTTCATTATGATATCCCTCAAATCATGACATTATTGCCATGTCGACATTTTTTAATTATACAATAAGCACGTCAGCTAGATTTTCATATCTGTCGGGTGTATACCAAAAAATACTATCTTGGATGAAATATATAGCAATAAGAAGGCAATTGAAACGTTAATTGCAGCTTGTTGGGAGCACGTGAAAACGATAGTATTTCCATCGCCGAACGGAGATTCTTAGTTGTCATATAGTCAGGTCGGTACGACAATACTGCATTTGGAATATCGAATGTCAAATATGACAGAACAACAACAAAACATCTCTGTTCTTTTCGTCTTTGGCTTATCGGAGTGTTTTTTCGTGAATAAAGGGCAAATTCTGAGTAAATTTGTGTTAAACTATCGTTAGTGCCTTGGGTTAGACCAGTTGTAACTATTTCGAGAACACTCAACATGTCGTCCACTCTTACACATTGGATTCTATCAGTGAGGTAACTTTTCAACAAACCTTTCATTTTATTTTCAAGGCGATTCTTCAGTAGTGTATTCATTTTACGAAAATACTAGTAGGGGAAAGATAACAGTGCGGTGTCTTCATTTCATTAGTCTTTCACAAGCGTTTTCCACCAACTATATTGCTATGAGGTGTGATTTTCAAAAAATAGTGAACCGAAATTTCCTCCTGCGATTCCTGGCAACGAATGTTTCAAGGTCACATTCTGAAGTTGATTGAAGAGCGAACGGCGTTTCCTTATGGTCATCGTTAACCTTTGCCTTTAGTTGATTTAACGTATCGAATTAATTTTTATGTCGTGTCTCGACCCTTGAAAGGAATTTTTTTCGACGTCTCGTTGGTCGACGCGCCACGATCTCCTTTTGAGATAAATCGCAACACGGCCTTTGAGAACAGTATTTATACGATATATCATTCACGATATAATTAAACGTTTTATGGGGGTAATTTATAGGCCATTATGGTATTGTTATGTGTTGAACTGAACACAAATCAATGAATATGGGCGAAGGTGTTTTTAAACAGACTGTAAAACTTTGACTTTGTATTTATTCAAAATAGAAAACATTCGACAAATAGTGATTCAGAAAATTTTATTTTTATCTTTATTTTGCAGACAATCAAATACTATAATTTCGAGAAGTCTGCGTAATAATTTCACAAATGTTTAATTTTAACTAGTTGAAATTACACTGTAGATTTTTTGCTATTATTCATAATTTTCTAAGAAAATAAAATTGCAGAAACATTTCAACTGGTACACCGAGTCTTCTGATGAACTCCTGGAGATTCCTGACGAGGTTTCCCAATGGGATAGTATCTTGCCTATTAATACTGTCATAATAAGCAAGAGCTTTGCATCCAAATAAGATGTGGGAGGCTGTTTCGCTCTCCTCATCACATAAACTGCATAATGTGAAGAGAGTCAGCAGATGCAGATGTCAGTGCGCTATCTCAGGTCCTACCACCTTCCTGAAAGAGTTCTGGCTCAGACTCAGTAGCTGTCTTTATAGACGGTCGATCAACAACATTGTTTTCATTAGTAATTCTCTCAGGGCGAATAATGATGGTTCCTGACCCATTAGCTTGATGTCCCCAAACGGTCCAATGAAAGTTGGAACAGATTCACAGTGTTCTGTGCTCCAAGTCTGCTGAAGTTATTGTGTGCAGTGCCTTTATTGTCGCTTGACTGTCCTAGAGGATGACTAAGGATTGGTTTCTACGATCCCTATGCTTGGAATTTATGAGCTTGAGTCCCAAAATTAACATTTATGCCCTGTTTGGGTATCTCCCAATTGATACGAGCACCAAGTTCCATGTATCAGACTTGCCCTATGGACGGCATTGGTGAGGCCTTTGCAGTTTCCTCCCCATTTTGTGAGGTGGTAGTGTACGCTCCTCCATTTGCCCAACAGGTTGACAGTCGATTTGCTGGACATAACAGTTACCCTAAGGTCTTTGAACGCTAGCTAGCCTTCCACTGGTTTTTATTTGATCTACCCTTGGTCATCACATGAGGGTTCCTCACGTTATCGAGAGCCTAAATATTGCTGTGTATAAACAAAAGGTTGCTGGGGTTCAAGTACCCAATGTTTTGCCAAAGGAACTCCTGGCCATCATTAGTGATCTTTCACTACAGATTTGAGAAGCTCTCTCCTTTGATCTCCATGTTTCTCTTTGTGGTGAAACTAGCAATAGTGATTTCTTGGGGGTTGATCTTGACTGAGGTTTTTTTCTCATGCGACTATACGTCTGTGAGTGCTAATAGCATGGGATCCAAACATACTTTCATGTACTTTCCATTAACCATTACAACGATGTCGTCAGCGTAGTCCCTGGTTTTAATCTATAAGGAGGGAGGATCAGAATTCTTGAACAGAGAGCTGACAAATATTACACCATCGAACAGATGGTACGCAAGCCACCATACAAAATATGAAGTGATAACCAGCAAGTTGTAACTTTGTATACTGATTAATTGTGCCAAATCTGACTAGATGTCGCAGAGTGTTATCTGATAAAAAAATCAGCTGTATATGAACATCTACAAGAAACTACAATAAAGAAAACATGAAAATCCTGCATACAGGCAGTAAGGGAAGGGAAATGAACTTGTTGAATGCACTGGAAATAAATAAATTGAATAAAAACCTTAACTTCAAAAAACTAAATGACCAAATTGAACTGAACAGCTCTCCTCTTTTGAATTTTGATAACTAGCCAACCCACAGACACCTACTTCACTAATTATTTTGGATCCTACTAGGAAATGATTTAATATAAATTGTTTATGATACTTCAGGTACAAAAATCTTTTGTTACCTCAGGTAAGGGTTTATTGTTTCTACCTAGTGAACATAATTAATGTATTTTATACTACTGGTACAAAAATCTTTTGTAATCTCAGGTAAGGGTTTATTATTCCTACCTAGCGAACATAATTACAGTAGGATAAGGGTTTAATAAACCGAAACCGGTCGTAAAAATAAAAAATCATAGTGAAAATTAGACAAAAGTTATTACTTGTCCTCTTCCTATCCTACATTCAGGAGGGGTAGTACTCTCCTCAAACAGCTGAGTTCAGTATAAACACTTTAGTTGCTGATATACATCATATGTGTGCAATCAACTAAATAAGTTACTTCGGTTCAATGAAAAGAAAATGATGAAAACAATAAAATATCGAAAAGTTGATACAATTTATGAAAAATTCACTTTAGCAATAGAAAATTCAGCTTCAGACTCATCAATGAGGAAGCAAACTGCCTTTGCCAAAGAAGGTGCAAACACAAAAAATTTCCCGGTCCAGAACCTATCTGTGGACTGACTCTCCAAATCTCACCTGAAAGTTGATGCAAGATATAGATATTCTTTTGTTCACCTTATATTTTTCATATTTGAAATCTATATTATTTTAAGCTCTTAAATGGTTGTATTGATCTCAAAACAATTTTGTATACTTAAGTCCTACTAAAAGAAACAACAATTTATTTAATCCATAAACTTGATCTGATAGTTAAAACTCAAAAGTATAATTTTTTCTCACAATTCCTATATCAAGCATGTCAAAAATTGGACATGTTTCGACACTTTAGGCGGTTTCTACTAAATTATGCCTGACGGCCGGAAGATGCGCTACAAAAATAATCTATAAACATGATTAGCTCGTTCCTACAGTACAATCAAAACGTCACTCATTACCAAAAGTAACACATCGACATCTTGCCGAAACATATAAACATCCTCTATGAGGTAGCATTTACATTTTTGTCGATTCATATCTCGATCTACACATACACACATCGTATACCAAATGAATAAATTAATGAATAAAAGCAACGTATCGAATCAAATAATCACTTACCGGAAACCTGTGCTCAACTTGTGTTTCCTGTGCTCTCTGGAATGTATCCTGCAAAACAATAAAATATCGTTCAGCGGGAAATTGATTACGGAAAAAAATGAAAAGAGCAAAAAGTGTTCATGCACGATCCATCCAAGATTATCAGAGCGGAGAAGTTATAACATACAGTTTTGTTTCGTAAATAAGTACGAGTTCCGCAAAGCATAGATGTCTGAACGTTTATCGATGATGATTTAATATCATTGGTTCGACTATGGAAATAATGTTTTATCAGAATTTTGGAACATTCAGGTTTGGTACCGAGGCGAGTGGAAAACATCTGAACACTACAGTTTCAGGCACCATTTTTCTTTTCAGACACAGAATATCATTTAACAAAATGGTTCATTTATTGAATGATTCGAGGCTGAATTTTTCCGAAATGTGGTCATTTCAAACAAGACATTTCTTAAGGTCAATCGTGATGGTTTCCAAGTCACTAAATATTTGTTTTACATCATTATATTTATTCAAATGTGAATTAATGGCATTCCTCAGAATACAATGTGCCTTACTTGTCAAGAGACAACGCCCAAATTTTTTTATTTTGAAATTCAAGTTAATTTGAAGATAAATATTCGATCTCGAGTAATTTACCATGTGGAAATTTTCAAATTGAGTAAGAACTACCCTTAAAAAGCAAACGATGATCGGATTCCAGATTTCATTCAGTTTCAAAAACGCTAAGAAAGTCCCATCAAATATCGATCATCCGCCAGCCAATAGGATGTCAGCAGACTCCACTGCCCCCAACTTCACCGGCTGTATATAAATATAGCCTCAGATTAGATCCACTGAGAGGTCTCGTCTAACATCGGAGATGGACGAACCTCTGACGAAAATACCCACTCACGCTAGAGAACCGTTAGGAAAAAATTTACAAAAAACAACAGTGGTTAAATAGTTACAGTTCAAATTAGGGATGCAAAATCCTCAACGAATTTTTTTCTACTAAATGTTCTTTAGCTCTTCAATTACTTGTAAATATTATCGACTACAAGCTCAGATTTATTAGTGTTGTGAAACCTGACCAACCGTGTTTTTTAAAAATGAAAGTAGATGTTCAAATAACCAATAATTCACATTTTCTTGCTTGAGTTTCAACAAATTTATCCCCTTTTCGATGGTCTAACAATCGCGACAAGAACCGTATCGAAATTTGCCTCTTTTGAAGTACGCCGTCTACTTTTTCGTAGCAGTATACGAGGGTCATTGATTGCCAAGGTTATGGAAGATATTTTCGTGAATCTGATTTTCACTCAACCTCAACAAATGTATTCTGATTATCTCTACCCTTTTCTTGAACTCTTCTACCTCTGCTACTCAACGTAAATATTATCAATACAATCCCTCGACTCACATCATATAAACAATTTTACTATTATTTCTTCTGCTACCCACTAGTCAGCGTACATATTTTATCATCAGTTCAATCAGTTTGATATTATACCAGTCCATCATCCGATTCGCATCACCAAAAGCAAAAGAATTATACTTGAAAACATTGAAATCCTTTTCAAGAAATCGTCACTGTACAGCTTGGCAATGTCGCAACGCGCAGCGATCGTTTTACAGGTTTTCTACTGCTGTGTCTGACGGCGCGTAATTGTGATGTGTATATCTCGGTCAAAAGAGTACATTCTCAAAAAGTGGTTGAAATTCGAATCGTTTTAACTAGTTTCTGCCATTTTTCTGTTACTCGTCTTATTGTAAAAAACTTTACCAATATACAATTTCATTGTTATAACAGTGTAATTTCTGAGAGTCTAATCGATATATTCAAAGTTGGCAATTGTATTGTCACCAAAGTATTTATTGTTTTAGCATAATCCGAATCTATTCATTTATGTTTCTATGTTTGTTTATTATTATGAATTATTCTGTGGATTATATTGATATTTAGCTAATATACACATACATATGGATCCCTCCTGCCATGGTCAACCTCCAATTTAAGTGTTTTGAGATCGAATAACATGTCTTGTTGATAAGAATGTTTATGTCTTGTCATAAAATGTTTGTGAGAATTAGGATGTGATATACAATTCGTTGAATTTTACACGTCTTGATAGGTTTGTGGGTGTTTTGGTCCAGGAAAATAACATTTTTGATAAATACCTTTGTTATCAAGATACAAGATGTTTGGATATCACCCACTTACATTTGGAGTTTCAGGACATTTCGTTTATTCACTGTTCACATCAGGTAGGTGCTACTCACAAAACTATTGTTTCTTTTCTATATTTAAAAAAAGTTTGATATTATTTCACTGAAAGACCTAAATAACTACCTATAAAATATGTGTTCAATTCAATATCAGGACAATTTCAATAAAATATTGATGCAATTGTAAATGACTGAAGTAGAGCTTGTGGATTTTCTTATGTGCTATGACTCATACCGTAGCATAGGACACATTTACGTATCGGAAATGAGTGTGAGTGAGAGATATATTCAACTTCATAGCCCATTAGAAAATCCACAAGCTCTACCTCAGTCATCCATTTTGATGAGAATACTACTTGTAGCTTTCAATAACTCTAATAACTTTCCAATGACGAGAAAATGGTGAATGGAAAAATAAAAAAGGATTTTCGAAATCCCAACGACACACCCCACAAAATTATACATACTTCATCTTCTCTATATCTCAGTACTTTCAACAACGTAATTCAGTATAAATATTACACTAATGATTTAATTTCCTGCGAGAATAAACCTAATAAATTCTCTATGAAATAAACCCATAAAATTACTGGACGACGAAATGTTTATTAGAGAAAGTAACAGACGAAATCGATTAATGTCTAATACTACACATTGCAGTGGTTGTATATGAGAGGTAAAAATTACCAGAGGAGGAAAGTTTATTCGAACGAAACATTTAGAGGTTTCTGGCAAGTTCTGAATGGCACTTCTGCACCTACCACTGCCAACTGTGTTGACAAAAGGCGCGTTGAGTAGTTCTGGATAGAATTTATTTTGTTCCCATTTCACAATATTGCAATTATTAAGTTATATTCGTAATGTTCAAGGAAAAACATAAATATATTGGTATAAAAACCCAGGTTTTGAAATGGATAAAAAAGAACCTGTTGGCAATAGAATATATCAAACATTTAAAAAAGATATATGAGCTTTACAGGCGGTCAAAAAAAAATATAGTGTTTTTTTTTAATTCAGACACATAATATACCTACAAAAATACTGTCATTTAGCGAGCAGACCAACAATAATTTTCAGTCTTTTTTCTCATGTAGAAAATTACAGTAACACAGAGGTACAGTGCTTTCATTTTGATTTGTTCCACTTTCAAAATGCTGTAAAATATTTATGTTTCGAGGTAAAAGGTCGACTAAAAGAAGAAATTGTAGTGTTTTTCGTTAAGCTCAATGCTGTCCAGTCAAAAATTTTATAAATTGTCAAATGTCAAAATTATTGATAAACCTTTTTTTTTAAATGGTGTCTCTCATTGAATATTGAAAAATACTAATTTTTTCTGATATCGAAAATATGCCACACCCCTTATTTCCATTACTCCAGCGCAAACTGGTGTAAATATGATTAAAATTGTGATTTTTCTAGAACATCAAGATACCCGCATTTATTATTTTGTTTCCAAGAATTGTCATGGTTTTTATCGTTATAGTTCTTGGACATTTATTATGATATAGATGATTTTCTGGTTTGTAAATCACTAAAGCCTAAGAGCAAGAAAATCATTAAAAATAAAGTGCTGCTCCACTTGACCTGTTTCACTTTCAATGTACGCAGGCACATACTTTTTTGTATGTCCTCTGATTTTTGACAATGTGTCTCTGTTGTTTTGCACCTATCGTCCAAAGAATAGCACGGCGTGGAATAGACAATATTTTCAACGTGAGCCCATAAGAAAAAGTTACACGGTGTTAGATCGGGACTATCAGGAGGCCATCTAATAGTACCCGATTTTCCAATCAACTGGATATTTCCTACTCAAGAACCTTTTAATTGGGACAACACAATGTGGCGGTGCCCCATCCTGTTTCCAAATAAAATATCTTGATATGGCTAGAGGTAAATCGTCAATACGTTCTACAATTTCTGCTTTTAGAAAATGTAAATAAACCTGACCAGTCAATAAACCATAAAAAATTATAAGATCCAAAACACGTGCACCAATTAATCCGCACTGAACACTAACGGACTGCCTACCTCGATACTGAATTTCCTATATTTGATGGGGATTTGAATCAGACCAATAGTGTCTATTTGGGCGATGGCAACCTCTACTAGTGGAAAACGACGACTCATCGGTCCACAAAATTGTTAATTGGTGTTGTTGAATTGTTTTTTCCGTTAACCAGCTGTCATCCTCCTACGAACGACAGCCCTCAGAAGTCGAAACTGGTGCGAGCTAAGGATTAACGAGGTCTTACCTTTTAACGTGCGATTCCTAGCACGAGACCAGTGACCAAGCTGGGAATCGAACCCACGTACCTCTGATTGATATACTATCGCTCTACCATCATGACCACTGCGGCCCATAAAATTGCAGTCTGATTTCCTTTTGAGCTGGTGTCCCCTTTTTAGCTTGTATGGGCCTAATTTGTATTTCTGGCATATCTCTAACTACTGCGTTTAATGAATTTTGAGGACTGGCTTTAAGATATGCTAGAATAATGATTTCGGTTTCTTCTGTCAAAACCGTTTTTGGCCTAATAGTTTCTTTCATTCAGGCTACCAGTTTCGAAAATCTTCCTAAGTCTATAAAACATTTCTTTAGATGAAGCTCTTATACCAGAAAATTGCAGTCTATATTTTCTAAGAGTTTTTATAACAATGCCAATTTGTCGATAAATGTCGAACATGAAACATTTTTCTTCTATGAAATAATTCATTTTATTTATATTGACCAACAAACTGTAAGGTAACAATATTCTCGAACGACATTTAATAATTTGTGCGAAACAAAATAATAAACGCAGGTATCTAAAAATTACAAGTTGTAAATCATATTTACACCAATTTTCGTTAAAATCATGGAAAGAATATGCAAGTGTGGCATATTCTCGTAATCAGAAAAAAAAAAAAGTAGACTCAAATATTTAATGATATACGGTAAAGGGGTCAGTAATTGGCACTTTAAGGAACGAAAATACATTTATTAATTGAAAGTGGTCAATAATTTAAAATGCTGATGAATCTTTTTATTGTAGTTACCACGTGAGTGAAATTCGACTAGATGCATGGGGATCTCGGAAACGGTATGAGCTACAGAGAGGGTTAAATGGAGGCAAAGTTGCGTATTATGGAGCTCATTGTTACGATGTTGAAAAATCTGAGCTAGCCCTCTCACTTTCAGAGATATACAGGAAAATATGAAAAATTTGATTTTTGTTTTTCACTTATATCTTAGGTATTTAATGCAATAGAATTCCAGAAACCGTTTGCACTTTGTCATTGCAACTTTCGATGGGCTGTAAAAATATGTAAACAAAAGTGTTCTACAGGGTGTCGTTTTCCTTGGGCCACCCCTAACTATGAAATTTTAAATACGGACCTGGATTGTTAATCACTTTTTTTAGGCTTCAATGGTCATATTTTATCACGATTATGATTACCAATTGAAATTTTAGTCGATTTCTCAACAATGAAAATTGGATGTTTTGAGAATTGACATGTGTTTCGGGTCATCTCTTGTTCAAGTAATATTGTATTCAGTGCATGAGTATGACGTCTCCGTTATTATCTGTTACATGGCCAGGTTAATATTGATTCATTATCAACTTTGTTATGCAATGCTGAAGTGCTTTTTGCATGATATTTAATGGATTACTATATCAATAATACACAAAAAACAATAAGTTGAGGAAAAATTTAATCAACAAGGACAATAATTATTATCACAAACCACATACATTAATTTTTCCATTTATAAAAGATGTTCGATACATAAACGAATTCTTCTTTTAATATTATTGATGGAGCGTGTTATTATTCTGGAAAATTCGTAAATCATAGAATTCCCCAAATTGTCGATGTCGTGATAATCATTTTGATTAACACGATCTTTAAGAGTACCCCAGAGGAAGAAGTCAAGTGGAGTAAGATCTGGTGACCTTGCAGGCCATTGAACCACTCCTTGATTTCCTATCTATTTGCTAGGAAAATGTGTATTTAGAACATCACATATGATTGCTTTGTTATGAGGTGGTGCTCCATCATGGTGAAACCACATATTTTGGACCTGCGCTAATGGAATATTCTCCAAATATCCCATAAAGGTGGTTTCCAAAAAGTTGAGGTAACGTTCGCCATTCAAATTATAATTATAGATAAAAGGGACTAATAATTGATTGCGATACATGTCTGCCCAAACATTGAAACCGAATCGAACCTGAGGTCGAACCTCTCTGTAGGCTCTGGGATTTTCGTGGCTCCAAATAGAATTATTTCTGTTGAAAATTCCGCAATTTGTGAAGTTGCTTTCATCTGTCCAAATGATATTATTTAAATAATCTGGATCGTCTTCGATGCTGTTGGATACCCACCGATACCATACCAATCGTCGATACGGATCATTAGGATGAAGTTTCTGGACACAATGTATCCGAAAACACTTCAATTTATCACCTTTAAATACGCTCATTACTGCAGACTCAGGAATTTATAGTTCTAAAGCGATTTGCCGCGTTGATTTGGAAGGATAATCTCTGATCTGAAAAAGTATTCAGTAGTTTTTTCAAAACAATGAAAACAAAAATTGTATAATACATGTCCCAGAACATTTTCTTTCATTTGGTTGGAAATTCTATTCCCTTATTTTCTTCTGGGTTTCTCAAAACTGCCAAACTCACATAGATTTTTATCTAATTTTCTTAACATACTGCACGGCTGCTGTCTTTCCGGATTTAATTCGTAGTACTCAATTTTTGCTAAATCACAATTTCTATTTGATTTGTAATAAACCATAATCATATCACGTTTCTCAACACTTGTGAAAGGCATTTTCAGTCGAAAACAGTAACGATAGTTGATGAATTTATGACAGTTGTCAAATACACAATCGTCATGGCCTACTGGAAGAAATCCTCAGGTCGGTGCAAGTAATCGAAGTATCGATATGGATTTCGAAAACAATCAAGAATGTATCTTTCAATTTTATCTCAAACTAATGAGCGTTAGGATTTTTGATCAACTGAAAGCATCATAGCAAGATAAAAAAGAGATTTGTACATTTTTACGATTATCTATAAAAAAACGAAAATGTTGAACATAGAATGATACACATATTCAGATGTAAATATTCCAAACACTTAGGAGTAATTTTTTATTTGAAAAATAATGCACTCAATACAATGAGTCGATAACATTTGAATAATAGAAGTCTCGAAACACATGAATTTTCAAATCATCCTATTTTCACTGATAATGACCAAACACCATCGAAACGACTGAAAATTTCAAGTGGTTTTCACAATCATGATAAAATATGACCATTGAAGCCTAAAAAAAGTGATAAAAAATTCAGGTCCGTATTTGAAATTTCATAGTTAGGGGTGGCCCAAGGAAAACGCCACCCTGTAGAAGACTTTCGTTTACATATTTTTACACCTCATTGAAAGTGGCAATGACAAATTGCAAAAGGTTTCTGGAAGTCTATAATATTAAAGCAGATATAAGTGAAAAACAAAAATAAAATTTTTCGTATTTTCCTGTATACCTCTGAAAGTGAGAGGACTAGCTCAGCAATGAACTCCAAATCACGCAACTTTGTCTCTATTTAACCCTCTCTGTTGCTCTTACCGTTTCCGAGATCCCCATGCATCTACTCAAATTTTCCTCACCCAGATATTATAAACAAATTTTTTAGAACAAAATGAAGTGTTTGAAATACATTTTGTGTTTATTTATCTATAAAATAAAACTGAAAATGAGAAAAATTTTTTTGCTTCTGTAGTTGGCAGCGTGAAAGTTCAATTTTTCCAGTAGTTGGCATGAAAATGAACCAGTAGATGACATTATCCATCAACATCTACGGAATGAGGAAAGTCCAACATTTGAGCAATCTGATCATTTGTTACGACACTGACATCCTTTTCATTTCATTTAAACGTTGATTGTTCCAACGTTTAAGTGCTACAACTTCTAGTTCACTCACTCCCTGGTAAAAAATCTTGTATGACTGCAACATATTTCAATACCCGCTTTTTACCTGGAAACTGTCTCCTGAAGGCTTTCATTCTCCTTTCGTTCTGATGAAGATTCACTCCATTTTCGTTTTTCAGCTGTGATCTTTTTTAACTTTATTCCTTATTTCTGCTTCGTTTTCTTTCCCTTTTTTCCTTTTTTTTCCCTCTTCAATCTTCTTTCTGTAGTTGGTTTGGTTTCTAGCCAAAATACTTTCAATCAATTGTTCTTTTCCAATAGAAAATCCTGCCTCGGCCATATGAAGTACCCATTGAACAAGGTTTTTCTTCTTCTCTGTGGTTAAAACTAAACCTTTGTCTTTTCAGTGGAGTTTTCTGGTGATTTTTGTTTGGAAGGAGAACTCATGCAATTTTGCTGCTGTAGCGGTAGGTAGGCCATTCAAAACTGATTCCAAAGCAGCCACCTTCTGCTATCCTGAGTAGCTCAGCATGTGTTCCTTTATTGGTGGTATTTTCACCCCTGAAACACCAGTAGTTGTCACAGTCATGTTCCAGTAAATGGCAGGATGCCATCTACTGATTGATGTGTACTGAACAACTCAATGATTTGTTTGCCATATTCACAGCCAATTACTTAATTTAACCCATTAACAGCCAAAGGTGCGTGTGCGCACCCTTTTTATTTATTTTTTTTTAAAGATGCTATAATTGTTTTTGCTATAACAAGTATTTGTAGGTGTTCTCATATGTTTTTTTGACCTTGTGAGCATGTTTATTAGATTTCAGATAAATAAAAATATGTTTCACAAGTAGCAAAACAAACATAGTTTTTCAACGATTTTACAACATTATGAAAACAATTATTACTAAAAATTCATTTCATAATAATATACGTTTTGTATACCACTATGTATTGTCCTAAATCACGCACTTGAAAATTCTAATTAGGATTCTAATACTGCAGGTGCGCATACGCACCTTTGGCGCATAACAGTATCAGCACCGGCAATCGTGAATCATTCAGACCAGTTAAATTGTTCATTTTTCAAAAAAATTTGTGTAGAACAAAACAATCGACTCGATTTTGACATGAATGGAGTAAAACTGAAACGTTTTATCGGCATTTGCATTTTATGTGGCTTATGTGGTATTTCATTTCCAAAAATTACTTTCTATTATATCATTAGAAAGGAATGGTTATGCTGAATAGTACAGGCAAGAAAAAGTTGTATGTTCCTATTTAAGTTATGGACCTACAGAGTATTGTTTTTTTCCCAATTTTTCCAATATTTTTTTTGGCGGCTTTTTAAAATATCAAAAATATCACAGTAGTAGCAACTGTTATCAAGTGACGTATGGTTTCCATAGCCAACTTTTAAATTTTTGGGTTGTATTTTGCTTCCACGGCCTACTCGGTGAATTTCAATAATAATTTTTTTCTGATCTAGTTTCTGGTTAGATAACTTGTGATATGTCATTAGAAAGGGAATTGAATGCTGAATAAAGCGAAAAGAAAAAAAATAGGGTTTCCATTTAAAATAAGAAAGTTGATGTTACTTCCGGTCAGACCGGAAGTTAACTTCGACATGTCAATATGCTCAAATTCTAGCTCTTATGTCATTATATCGACGCTCCAAATTTCACAAACCAACTTCATACAATAACTGAGATATTCCGTAGGCAATACTTCTGTAGCCACCCGGTATAATGTAAAATTCATCTCGACCCTGGATGATTTGAGATCTTTCATGAAAAAATTAATCAAGACTTTTTGATTTTTTTTTTAATTTATAACGTTAATGGCCAAAGGTGCGTATACGTTAACATATGATAAATAAATATGTCTTAGTTAATGTATTTTGAACCATATTCGATATAAAAATTAAAAAAAATTGTTTTTTTTTTTTCATTGCTTGGCCGTTAATGAGTTTTAATGTGCTTCAATTAGAAACAGGCATATCACTAGATGGCTCCCATGCCAACTATTGGAGCTTGGTATATATTTTGTTCAGTAGGTAGCATTGAGATTTGTTTTAAGTATACTAGGTTGTGGAACAAAATAGAATAAAATTGGTGATAAAATGTTAGACCATAACGTCAACTTCAGCATATTATTATAAAACATTCGGTCAAGAAATAAATTTACAGCATTACCACTCACCTTCTTAAGAAATTCCACAGAAAAACTGCAATAAAAACTTTCACACAGCAATGCTGACAAAATATAAATCCACCATCTTAAAAAGAATAACCGGAAGGTTTCATCAGTCAACCATGAAAAAGTGAAGGGTGTGAGGGACGCTTAGTGCTTATTTTAATATACAGAAACAAACATATTAGCTTATAATTTGACTTTGAAAGTTTAAGTGCCATGCTAATTACTAGTGCCATTACCTCACAGGGTATACCATTTCAAAAAAGAATGAAGGCTCTCACGACCGGAAGTATAATCAAAGAGTATGTTTTACAGGTTTTGTTGCAGTGGTCGGTTCACCTCCGTGTAGCGGGTTTCTACGGACGTTTTGCTCACAAGTGCGTTGAGCATCTTCAGCGTGGATTTTGTCTTCTCAGCCAGGCTGTGACTATTAATTGCGAGGACCCTTCAACCGCCGTATCAGTATTACGTCGCTCTTCGTGAAGACAAAATCCACGCTGAAGATGCTCACCGCAGTTGTGAGCGAAACGTCCGTAGAAACCTCCTTCAAGAAGGTGAACCTACCACGGCCCCAAAGCCCGGAAACCATGCTCCTTGATTATTTAAAAAAAGTAAGACGTAAGTTGTAGTAATTTTGACATTTGATTATTATTGACTGGACAGCATTAAAACTTAACGAAAAACTACAATTCAATTTTTATTCGACTTTTTATCTCAAAAAATTAATATTTTGAAGCCTTTCAAAAGTGGGACAAATTAAAATTAAACCAATGTGCATTTGATGATTTTTTATTAAGAGAATGAGCAGTGGTGTTGAAGATATTGGCGAAAGTCGCTTTCTGGTTTCAAAAGAACCCCTTGCAACTGAAAATTGCAGACGACCGACGTTCAATATGATATCTTCATAGTTCAATGATGAAATTATTCATATCATCCTATAGACACTGCAGCCGCATCCACTCATGCGTTTATAAAGCAATCAGGTCGACCTCTACTGTTATGTATGCGTACATTCAGAGACAATTTCAAAACGATTGCGCCGTGGAATAATAAACCAGAGTTGATGTTCTTGATGTCTACCGATCAATGATACATAACGCTACAGCTCTCTATATATCATTCATCTATTTCGAATCGCGAGGTTGGGTTAATTACCGGCTGGTACGGAATCGTCGCTTTGCATTCCTAGACACTGCCATCCATCGCTGCGATGCGATGGGAGATCAAGGCTGATGCGATTGATAATCATTGATGGTTGGTTACAGAGCTCGTTGCACTCGAGGCGATCTCGATATTCGTTGATTTGACGTTCTTTCTTGGTAATTAGCATCACAAGAATATTTGAACTACCAAACTGTATTCAGTGCTCGACAATAATTGACCTCGATGTTTCAATTGTTCTAAAATATGCCTTTGTTTAGGTACAACCCGTAAACCTAATCATCACTTTTAGTGATAGCTCCATAATAATGAAACGTTCTACTGGGGGTACTATACCAAGAATGCTCGCAATACTATCGATACTAATTCTGTCAGATATCAACGAGATCAAATTGCTGAGTACCACTACGAGTTGGGAGGAGTGATATTAACTGGAAGCAATTTGATCGAGTTCAACACTCTGGCTGCCAGGACCCTCTTATTTTTTCTCTACTATAGGCTTTGTCAGTCATACAGTTCGATTATTATAACTTTAACCATGCGTTATCAATTTATGATGGAAGAAATCACACACCCTCTATCGAACATCTCTTTCTAACAACCGCTATGAGCGAATCAAAGTTCGTTAACATTTGTCTTCTAAGCTAAGAATTATGGTATTGTGATGATCGATTATAACTCAAAACAGTGAAAAGAGATAGCCATAAAACCGACAGTCTTTTACATTTCAACTAAACTTGCCAAACATTGTATTGGCTAGCCTGTACCATCAATTGCGTCATTGTTTTCTGTCATTGGGGTATTATTTGTCGCCCGTTTTACTTTGTTTTGCAGTCAAATATATTATGAAAACAGTTTTTTTCAAAGCTGAACGTCTCTTGGAATCATTACTTTCAAAGTAAGTACAATACAATATGTTTTATTCACAAATAATCTTCAAAATTTTTAACCTCACATTTGACATTTGTTACTATAATTCCGTACTACCGGGATATTTACACCATAATTATTCATAGTGTGGAAACCCTATTGAGAGAAAAAAACATTACCTAAATCTATAAATACAGGTCAAAAACATTCATAATATATTTTAATTCTTTTTTAGATTATTCCTGGAACTATTCTACACTCGCCAGCACAACAATTTGTGTTGAACTTGTGCGAGTATTTTGAAAGGGAAAGAGCGAATGGTGAACCATTTTACCACTTTCATCTGTTCAAGAGGTAACAATTGAAACCACAAAAGAAATTTCATAACTTTTCTTTTAGAGAGTTGCAGATGCACTTAAAATATCTCGAAAAACGGTGTACAAGATCAAAATAAGAAACGAAAATAAACCCATTCCATCAACTCCAGGAAAAAGTAGACGTCGTCTCAAAAAGAAAACAGCTGATTTACCTGAAGGACAGAAAATGGCAGTACGAAATACTTTGTACCATATGTATGAAAAAAGTGAGTATACATCCTTATTACCTGGTGAGGGAAATGAAGATAATATTGATTGTTCATTCGATGGACACTGACTAGTGAGAAAAATTTCTGAACAAATGTAACCGCCCCATTTTCATCAATCACAACTTCATCAGGAAAGTCATTGGATTTATGCATATTAGTTGAAAAGTCAAACTTTATTGTCACATCTAGTTTTCTTTTTAATTTGAAACTTCACTTCGTTTGAATTTTGACATGTACCTATATTTATTTGAATTTTTTCTTCCAGAAAAACATGTTACCCTTCAATCCTTGAACGATGAACAGAAAAATAAGGAGATTGTTTCGAGGTACAAATCATCTTTGAGTGTTTTACTGAAAGAGCTGGGATTTAAATTTAAAAAAGATGATAATCGAAGAGGTTTGATTGAAAAGACTCATATTGTTTCACAAAGAGCATATTTTTTACGTAAATACCAAGAAAACCGAAAAAGTTTACATCCACGAGAAGTGTTTTTTTTAGATGAAACATGGATTTATTCTAGAAGAAATAAAACCAAGTCTTGGCAGGATGATAATGTCAAAAGTGTACGCAAACCCGAAGGATTTATTGTTGTTCATGCTGGTTCTGCAGATGGGTTTGTTCCAGAAGCCAGTTTATTGTTCTGTTCGAAATCTTTGATTCTAGATTATCATGGAGAAATGAATAGTATAATGTTCGACAAGTTATAAACATTCATGAAAGTTCTGAATCAGAAAGTGATTAAATATGTTAATTTTGTTTTTACTTTCATAAATAGTACATAGTTCTACATCGCATTACATAAATAACTGTATGAATACATTTTTTGTTAATCATGTGTTGAGTATTTCATTACCAAATATATTTCAACTGGTGTTTTTTATTTCTTACATATTCATTTATTTATCATTATACAGTGGGGAATACCTAATTCTAGAAGATTCCTTTTGTGCGTTTTAGGGCCAGTGTTATAGGTTCCACTTAATTCCAGCTCTACTAATTAATGGTTTAGAATGGAATTATAACCGTATTATTTAACCGAAATCATTCACATTCTAAACTATTGGTCCATCTGGAGGTAACTGGAACCTATTGAACTGGCCCTTAGTCATGTAAGCATATGTTTATTGTACATATGAATAATTTCTTGTTGACAAACCCAGTTGAATTATGAAATATAATAATAAATCAATAACATGTAATATCACAGCTACAAAATATTTAAAATTCTAAAGTACTAAAATACGAAAATATAGCCGACTAAAAGCAGTGCAGGCGTGTACAGTAGGTGTTTACATAATGAATAATCGTGGCTAGAATGTGTCGTCATAAAACTCTGTCATGTTTGAATGGAAACTCATTTTTTGATATCCCCGTATGCAAAGGTTTTGAAAATATTGCACTCCAACCTAGTTTTTTGAACAACTTTTTTCGTTAACTATTTATTACCTAAAGAACTTGCATTAATGTGGATAAAATTAGGATGTGATGGATTTGTGTCAAACGGCTGCGGAGGTATGGATAAAACAACTTCCTTATATGAGTGTGACTGAAATTAGAATACAGTAGGGAGGTCAAAAGTTTCTAGTAATCTCACTGCCTCCATGTTTTACTATCCTATCAAACCTGGTGTCACTGGATTCGTAATAATTGGAAAACACCGTGTGCTAGGAATCGCACTACTGAGGGCTGGCGTTCGTAAGGGGACGACAGCTGGTTAACGGAAAAAACAATTTTAATGATTCATTCCTTTTCGCCTTTGTATCTCCAGCAATATATTTTAAATTTGTAACATTGAATATGCTCACTGAACGACACTTTTTGACATATTTGGAAAATAAAGGAAAAAAGAAAAGGAGAAAAGAAGGGTGTACCCATGAGTGTGTCACACGGTATATTCAGCTGGAACTAAAAAAACACTCTCACTGTCGGTGGTTCGCCATTTCCATGAATTTGAAAATGTTAATTCAGTAATTCATTATCTTATTACCTACACGTTGTAATTTTATCGGAATATTAGCCACGGCATTCTACATTTAGACGTCATTTGGCTTTAACGTCTCGACTTATTTCATATGCATAACTTGATGACGCACGGGTAAACTTATAATAATCGAACTGTATGTGACCGACGGCGACTTATGAAAAATCGTGATTGGCATTTATTTATTCGAGTTCGAGCCAATCTACAACTGGTGTAAAAATTGTCTGCATACAAGACTCTTCCTTCATTTAGGAGCCCTCCAGTTAGAGACAGTACAACCGCTTCGCCAGCTAATATGTCATTATTGGTTTTCGTTTTTTTGTAACATTCGTTCCTTCTTCAGGATAATTCGTGTTCTTAACAACGGTATTTTCTTCTCTTTCCCAGTGTAAATTTCAAATTTCCAAGAATAGCCGTCCGTCTTACATATATTGAAGTTTCATCCCATACTTTTGGGTTTCATTTGGTATATATTGGCGAAAACCAAGACTTCCTCGCCATGGGATTATGCTCTCATCGATCACCATTTCTTTCCCCACAGTTTATACATTTTTAAAGCTACTGTTGAGTAAATCAACAAGAGGTCTTATTTTGTGAAGTTTGTCACCAGTTAAGGGTTCATTTTCGTTATCGTTAAAATGAATCATTCTTAGGACTATTTCAAAACGATTCTTGGACATGACTTTTACCACATTGTTTTTATATAGCACATCATTGGACCAATAAGATGAAAGGGATGGGCGATTATTTAGCCCTATTCAAATGTATATTCAAAAAAATACAAGAATTTCATTATCGTTAGTGTCATACCATTCATTGAGTTGATAAACTAATAATATATGAAGCATTTTGTAAAGTTTTACTTACATGGAAAACGATAAAATACTGTATCAGGCCGCGTCGGTCGATTTCAGCTGACACTCTTTAATGCTATTCTGATCACCAGTACGACTTTACTATGAGTGAGCAGCAATATGCTGGTCACCTGAACGGCCCCTATTCAAAAAACATCACGTGGCCTGGCGCATTCAAAACATTAACAATGCATCGGCGCAGTACGAGATTAAGCTGTTGGTTGAAGACATCTGTCAGAATTTGAGAAAATTTCACGTTCCAAGAAAGTTTTATCATCATTGTTTCTATAATAGTTAGACCACTGAACATGAAATCATTCAGAATGAATAAGTAACAAGATATATTTGTCATTGTTGTTTGCATTCTTGAATGCATCATGAAAATGAAGTTTTTTCGTGATTCCATGTTGAGAAAGTAAATAAAGTATTCGTAACTCGAAACTTAACCTCTATTCCTAAAATAATGGAGAGAAGCGATCGTATACATTTTTTCATTAATGAAATAACGTTTGAAAGTGGTATTCTACATGATGTACTTCAGCAAGTTTTTGCCTTTACTGTCCTTTTCCAGACACTTCTGATATCAATGGTCTCTTTCTAATAACCATTCCATGTTATTTTAATGTCTATGGATATTATTACTTTTGCCTTCTTCAGATTGTAAACAAACAAAGCACCAACAATCGAAATCAAACTGCTTCCGCCCCTTCCAGCATGCTGCTCAGAAAACGATATTTGACGAAGCTAGTCGAACCCCACTAACATCTTTCGAACTACTACCTACAACTTCGACCGCTTCTCCAGAGGAGCTTTCATCGCTTTCCACGAACCGCGTTCCAGATATGAAATCATGACGTAATGTGACGTCATGAGTTCGGCGCCAAATCGGAGTATTCCATCCATATCATCCGAAGAACCGATAAGAGATTATTCGGATGAAATGAGGTTTTCAATCATGACAACGTAGAAAACATGTCAAATTCAAACTGTGCCATTAGTTTGGTTTTCTGGAAATATATCCGAATTTGGAAACTTCAGCTATGTAAAGGGCTGAGGCTTTCATGTAGGCAATAATTCTGTACTGGAACTGCTACAATAAGAATGACAAATAGCATATTTTGAGACTCCTCTAACAAAGACCGCTGATTCTTAAACTTGGGTTAAAAACAATGTCTACCTTTTATATGCAACTCATACTTTGAAAATTATTTGAAATATTTAGCTACAACAAATTTGTTCCCAAGAGCTTTTTGTATTGTTTTCTCTTTTTCTTGCTTATTTTTATCTTTTTTTGTTTGTTTCTTGTTTTTTTTTGTATTCTTTGGCGATCATGCAGTTTTTCTTCCAAATTAGTTTGGGAACGACGTAGAAGCACAGAACCAGGTTAAACTTCAGCACCATGAAAACTCAGCTTTCAATAGAGAATATTATGAGAGACACAACCGGAGAATTTGGTAACTCTCATATCAGTCACCTTCTTCAATTTACTCGACGTTATCACCCATAACACCTACCTGCTCAACATTACATTCGATATTTTCTAAAACCAATTTAAGACCAAAATGAAGCGAGCAAGCTGTTTATCTATCGACTACCTTTTCCCTTTACAGTACTCGAAAAACTGGAAACTGTTTTTCCATTCCAAATGACGAAGAGACATCCAAACCAATCATCTTGCAAGCAAACAGTCAATCGGCATCATTTTATCCTTATTTTTGAAACTCGCATAATCAAATCATTTTTTCTATCAATATTTTCCGAATGAATTATTTCCAAATAACAAATCGATATATTTCGTTAACGTCCCAATTAATTTCCAAACCAATGTTAAAAATTGAATTAACATTCGTCAAAGGTTATATCAACAAACACTCACGGAGTATTTTTACCCACACACTCTAGATTACATCTTCTTTTACGCAAATACTAAAAAAATATACAACGATTATGTATTTTGTAGCAGTTTGGTATCACTGATTAGAAGTTCATTGGGGGAAATGATCTGGTAAAATAAACGCTCATTGTTCATTTCTGGATTCCAACTGATTGGTTATTGAGGTGCAAAGGAAATTAGTAAAATAGAAGAAACTGATTTTACCAGACGGCAATATAAAGTTTTGTCGGAAATTTGAATATCATTCCAATAATTATTCTGTTTCACAAATTCAGCCAAAGACAAAGCATATTTGCGGCGGCGCTGCAAGACAGACTACTAATTTTTACTCTGGGTATCAATATCGATCAGGGACAAAAGCGTTAAAACCTGCAGCAAAATCTGAGCAACCCTTATTACACTCGTTTTGAAGAAAGGCATATGATGGATTACAAGAAGCACTCGCGTCTTTCTTAAGCTGCGGATACAACACGAGACAATTTTGGTATCTAGAGTAAGTCTATAGATCAAAGTACCAGGATATATAGAGCAAGAAGAGAGTGTCGCTGATACCAGCATTTCAGCCAACAAGATCCCTATCTAAAAGTAGATTACTTGTCGACATATGTTTTTATCTCAACTTATCAACACAGGATTCACTACTATTATTAGTCGATAATGACTGTCGTACTGACACTGATTGTCTAACCCGCTCGGTGTCGGGTAAAATGTCTGTCACTGCTCTACTATCCGTGTGTGACCTTTGAGTGTTAACGACGCAACCTATCCTATAGACGAAGTCTAGCAACTCTAGTATGTGCAACATCTCTAGCCTGGTCTAATTATCTCCCTTAGACCTCCCCCAATTTAATTGAATATGTATACACTGCATAGAATAATACAAGACCAGCCTGAACAAAAGTCTAGATATTTTGGTGTCAGGTGTATACGCAGCCTCCTGGTATTACAGAGAAGTAGTTGTTTTCCTCCGATCGAGTAACACAACCTAGATGGGTAATACTCAAATAGAACATTATTGTCATGTCGCAAATTTTTAAGGATACAATAAGCACGTTAGCTAGGTTTTGATATCTGTCGGGTCACGGCAACGAAAACCTAAAAGTACTGTCTTGGATGAAATATATAGCCATAAGAAGGAAATTGAAACATTTATTGCAGCTTGTTGGCAGAATGTAAAAACGATAGTATTTTTATCGCCGAACGGAGATTCTTTTTTGTCGATATAGTCTGGTTAGTACGGCAACGCTGCATTTGAAATATCAAATGTCAAATATGACAGAACAACAACAAAACATCTCTGTTTGTTTTCGTCTTTGGCTTATTGGATTGTTTTTGCGTGAATAAATTCTCAGTTGATTTGTGTTAAACTATCGTTTTTATTATTAAGCAGTGGTGAAGCATTGTGAAATGCGTAAAAGACCAGTTGAAGCTGGAAATAAAAATATGTCATATCATAGGTGAGCTATCAGTGTCGTAACTATCGAGAAAGGGAAACCAAATTGAAAAAGAGAAAAATGAATGAATTATGAAAAAGCATGTCAATAAGAGCATCGGTTGTTCTCAAAATCCTGTGGAAATTATTCCATCATAATTCAGGTTTCCATTCCATTGGGTTTCCATTATTTCTATTTTATTGAACCACAATATTTCTGTTAACAACGCACGACACTGCCATTGGGGGAAGATGTCCCTTACACACAAATTTTAATGCGTATGCGGCGAGTTACTCATCTAGGTTGTGATATTTGATCGGAGAATATCCCCCATGCTCGGTTGCCTACTACGTTGAATCAAAAGACTACTACTCGATCAATGATTTAAACTCATTTTTCAGATATCCCTCCGCAATAACTATTCAGCAACAATGATCAAATATGGGATAATTTTACACCAACATATTCATTTCAATTCGTCCTAATGCTGAATTTTTTTGCATATGGAAACATTAAAATAATGATGTTCATCATATTCCACCTACACGCTGACCTTATCCGTCAAACTGGAAATTGACAGAGTGAATGATATAATGAGTATTGTTAGAATATTACTACAATATGCCTTGTGGTCCTGAAATGATGCATAATTATGAGACGTCGTTTTTATTAGACGACTAGATAAATACAAAACAAATATAGAAGTTCATTGTAATAGTTGTTGAGAAGACCGGTTTTTGATATACAGTGTGTCCATAAAGTAACCCCCCCCTGTTAACTTTTGAATGGATTAGAATTTTCGCATGAAACATTTTTTTGAGGAATGCCAGTTCATAAGCTACTTTCTGACGACAAAAAAATGTCTATCTCTCAAAATGGCGGCCCGACGCCATACAATTCTCTATACGTCCCCAAAATTTCAAACAAAAATATACATCCAAAACAAAATGGCGGTACATAATGTTAGAGCTCTGTCATATGAGGATCTTTTCGATTGCTATTAATGAGCTCTAGTAAAATCATCAAATCATTTTTGGTATCATTAAATGAAAGTTTTTTTGCTAAAAATGATAAAACAGTGCCATCTTCGAATAAAATTTAGTGAGAAGTATCCGAAGGATCCTCATAGCAGAGATCTAACATTATGTACCGCTATTTTGTTTTGGACGAATATTTTTGTTAAAAATTTTGTTGTTGTGTAGAGAATTGAAATGCAATTCAAACGATGTATCACTCGACCCTCATAGCATTTGAAAAAAAAAATTAAATGGCCGACAGAAGTCATAAAAAAAAAATATTTTTGTTGTTGTCGAAAAGAAGCTTATGAACTACTATTAAACCAAAAAAAATTCAAAACAGAATTCCAATCTGTTCAAAGGTTAACATGGGTAAGAGAGTTCTTGCATTATGTACCGCCATTTTGTTTTGGAAGTAAATTTTTGTTTGAAAGTCTGGAGACGTATAGAGAATTGTAAGACATTTGGAATGAGGTAACACTCGACCCCCCATGCCAGTTGAAAAATTCTTTCAAAATGGCGTCGGGTCGCCATTTTGAAAGACAGACAATTTTTTTTGTCGTCAGAGAGTAGCTTATGAACTGCCATTTCTCAAAAAATTTCATTTCATGCGAAAATTCCAATCCGTTCAAAAGTTAACAGGGGGGGAGTTACTTTATGGACACACTGTATTTCCTTTGAATGGTGATATAATTTTTTTCTACATGTATACCTGATCAACATTATTCCCGTACGTAATTTAGTTTGGGAGGAGGCTTCTTCATAAAACTCAACTCCTTCCAATGTAGATCCTTACAACATGCCCTATAAACCTTTCGAAAAACGGAATCTATCTGTTGTGAAAAATTTTTCCCGCATAGATTGTCCAACTATGGTTCCAGAGACCCAAAAATTATTTGTTTTATACAAACATTCATGAATTTCTCTCAAAAATTTGTTCATGAATTATTATTATTATCTATTATATCAATAAGGACAAATAATAATCCAAAAATAGAACCTATTGATGATTGATTGGGTACCCCTCATTTGACTACAATAGTAAAACATTATATTTAGAGGTATTTTTTTAATGATGGTAACTAAAATTCTCTCTTATCTCTCCATCAGTTTCCGTTTACATTCTGTAAGCGATAAACAAAAATGATATATCAAGCTCTAATGAAATGGAAACGTTTAATTGATATCGACCGGAAATAATTACTTCTGATTAAATATATAATGTTAATTAAAATATTTTTTTTCAATAGGATATTATGCAAAATACTGACGGGTGACAAAAATTTCCATATTTGATTGCCTAAATTATTTTTATATGCAAATCAACATTTATACTCATAAATCAACACCAAACCTGACAAATGCGATCTCAAAAAACAAATTTTCTTCGCTTAATTAGATTAATAGCTTATATACTTCGTAGACATAGGACAAAAAATACATTTTATTCAATTAACAAATTAGCGTTCGGCAACAAACCTATTATTAATCTTGCACAATTCAAACTGCCACTCAACCGATAATGAGCGAACAGATATAAAATCCAAGCCTCTTGCTCGAGGTCACCGGTCCCGTGTATAGCATCACAAGTTGAAAGGCAAGGGCTACGTCTTCAATAACTCGCATAAGTCTCTCGAAGACTTCTGAGGGTTGCTCGTTGGGGTATAGCATGTTGACGGAAATCAACTTATTTACTACCCGATCGGATCATTAGTAACGGAGAAAACCTGGACGAACAGAAAAATTTTGCGATTTTTTCGAAACATGTGTACTTGTGGTAGAAATTTGGAATATTCAGTGTTGAAACTTTTTGAGATATGCGTTTTTAAAGTTACTAGTGCAAACTGAAAATGTTTCACAAAAATCGTAATAACTCGAGCACGCTTAAGAATTAAAATAGAAACATTTTAAACAAACTCAGATAGATTGTTTATGTTTACTTATCCAAATTTTCAAAATTGTATTCCAATGTGAACATCGAATTCTTCTAATGAACGCGTTACGAAATAATACGCTTCTCCTTATCTCCCGGTATCTCCTATCACTCGACCGCTTACCCGGGCTCGGCCGTTTTCAGTCATATTTACATTTTTCACACATTTCGCCCAAAATGAGACTGAACGTTTTGTGGTACTATAATACTTCTACTTCGAAAATCTGTTTCAGAAACCAGGCACGCTGCAAAATAGCGCTAAAAAAAATTAAATTGCAATTTTGCCAAAACGAATTATCCGATCGGGATTCGTTTTATTCAATTCTCTACAATTTTTATCCAACCAGATTGCTGCAATAAAATATGACAATATAACTACGGTCTTTCTTTCATGTGATGATAGAATGGTCGGTTTCTAGTTGTCTTTTTGTCAGAAAATCACTCATACATTTTATGCTCCATTGATTGGTGCAGCCAGCTAGCTGAGACTCTTAATTGAACATTGAAACATCGTAACTAACTGACAAATTATATTTAATGGAGAAGTTGGGGTAGCAGTAATTTTCTGTAAGATAGTCTTAACCACTTTATGGAAATGCTTGGAGAGAAGGGTGTTTCGAATTCGCCACATTTTCTCGTTTCAGTAATTTGATTATTCCACTTATGCTAAAATAGCGTCTTTTGATTGGTTAAAATTGTTGTGTTGATAATTGAAAACATCATGTTTTCGATTTTGTAGTTCGGCTCTTGATTGGCTACTGAATATGTATATAAATCTACAGCTGTCATTCAGTTTGCAAGTTCCGGAATCGAAGAACAACAAATAATTAACGTCACTGGTGTTATCGGCGTAAGCGCTCTTGTGGTTGCCAAGCAACATAATTTGTTTCTCATTTCGATAATCACCGATACAATTTTGTTGAATTTCTTGCATATACTTAAATCATCAAAGAAAAAAATCCAAAGAGGTCAAATCTGGAGATAGAACATGAGCGTGTTATCCTATTAAACCAATACTGATTCATTATAATGTACAAATTATAGGAAGTTCTTCAGAGTATTCGGGAATGGTGTTCCAAAAAGTCAGTGAATATATTTCGAGAAAACGAAACTGGTATGAATCCAAAGTTCCCAGAAGAAAAACAATGAGGTGATTTGCAAGTAAGCAGAAGTCTTATTAAATATAGCTGCTTCAACTAAGTAACTATTTCAAACAACTAACGTCGTAAAGGCGTGAAATCTTTATTATTACATATCTAATTGAATGATTGAAAATAGAAATAAAAACAAGAATATTGTAATCATTATTCCTTTTATGTCTATGAGACTAGTTTCTATTAACGTAAGTTGTTTTTCCCAATTCGGAAATGGGTACCCGAGCTATTATAACACAGCGCGAAACGTTTTACATACCGTGCCTATTACAGCCTTTTGTTTTAAACACATCAATATCGAAGCGGTTGTTAACTGTTTAACCAGGTGTTAATGGTTTTGATTTTTTTGCCGATTCGATCTCAAACTATCACGGAAACGGTAACCTACTTCTCCGCATGATTTGATGGAACAACCAGTGGCGGAGAGAAAAATACGCATCACGCTCCACCACTAGGAAATAATGGTGAACGTGGTTTCTACGTCGACTCCAACCACTTTCTTATAATATCGATTTTCTATTTTGTCGTAAAATCGCTCCAGACAATCAACTATTTCAATCTGATGAATTTAGTGATCCAATAACAATTTATATCGAAGGTTACTTGGGAAGAGAATCATTATGAAGTTAAAGAAAATACTATGTTTTTTTGCCAACGTTTCGAAGTATTGAATTCGAGAATTCTATATTTTTGTGAAATGATGGCATGCATATCGGAGTCAGCAAAAATAGGATATACAATTCATAAAATTTGTATTTTGAAAGACATCCTCATAAACGAAACTGTTGTACAGTGGACTCACAGAATCTATCACCAGTCACAAGAAATTGTGTTTTCGCTTCTACTTCACAATCATTGAAGAAAGTACAAAATATTTCGATCAAAAGAATATATAAAGATCGATTGTTTTTCACAAAAAATTAGTTCACGGGGATCAGCCTGCTTAATATGAAAACACTGTTTATTCAACTTTTACCAACTGGGTATATGTTTGTATTGTATCCATAATGAAATTAAGTTTACAAAAAACGACTACCAAAAATCTTCTAAAACTAATTTGTATTTTTCATTGATGTCAAAATGATCGGGTTGAGGTTCTTAAAACTTGAACCCACTTTCCATTCGATAGGGGGTTAGGGTTTGAGGTACAGGTTGAAAAATATGTCCAAAAGCCACGTGTCCGAGCTACTATTTCAAGTTAAAAAAAAAAATTACAAATCTCAAAGCATCTGGACGACAAAATGATATCGGCATCCTTGTGGATGGGGAATTCTAGCCACTGTACAATAAATTATTTTTGTGTTGATTTTGGAAAAATAAAAAATATGGATTGTTCAAGCTTTTACGTCAATGTTGTATTTCCTTAAATCAATAAATATCAAGAAATCAAATAAACAATTAGTTGTTGTGGCATTTTTATATAGAATTCATATACAGGGCTATTCAAATTTGAGTCCACGCATTGGGATCTAGGTACCTACCAGTAAAAAATAGAGGGGTGGATCAATGGGAGCAAAGTTGCGTAATTCAGAGTTCAATTAGGAGAAACAAAAAAAAAATTATTAGATTCTTTAGTTCTGGAGTTATACATGAAAAATCGAGAATTTAGAAATTATTCGTTTGCCCAAGTATAGATAGGTATCATTGCTTAAAGAGAAATAAGATATTTTAATTTCATTGAAAATATGAACAAGATGTTCATGAAGTCAGATGTGGAATCATGTGCGTCTGAAAAATAAACATTAGTCGCCATTTTTCACTGTTCAAGAAAACATCTTGAAAGGTACTCATGTTGGAAAAAGGGAATATTCTCAAATGATAATTAAAAATTGTTTTTTCAAATGAAAACAACCTACAATAAATATGAAATTTTTTTCATGTAAGTAATACCTAACAGAAAATAACTACATCTGATAGATATTGTGAAAAGACCTCAACTAAAAAGAGAAGATCTCAAAGTGAAAATTTGCATTTTCTTTCAAAAAGTTGATTTTTTAACAATTAAGTTTTCATTGAAAATTCATGTAAAAAAATGAGAATGTTATTTAAAAGTATCAGTCACAGAAAACGTTCAAAAATCATTAATGCGGGAATTGCATCTCTTTCGCTAGGCCTCCAATAAATTTTTGTCAACGAAATTCAATTTCACTCTTCAAAGATCATCGGGGAGGTCGGAAGAATTGTTATCGTAGGTCGTTTTCATTTGAAAACAAACAATTTTCAATTATCATTTGAGAATATTCCCTTTTTGCAACAGAAATGATATAGACAATGCCTGTGGAATCAGTATTGAATCAAAACGCGGGTGCCCTAGCGTTTTTAGTTTAAAATTAAGAGAAATTACAAAAAACTGTAGAAGGTTTCTACTTAGAAAATATTTCAACTTATTTCACAAAATGAATGATCTCGATTCTCATCACCAAATATAATTTGTATCTATAAACCATCCCGTTTTTTACACCAGTCCAAAGGACAGATTTCGAATAGATATTTTCTTTCCATTTTCTAGTGTTCTATAGACGGTATCGAATCTAAAATTTAATAACCACCTATTAGTTGCTAGTTTCATTGCATCAAGTTGCTACTAGCCGATATTGTTCCTTGGGAAACCAAGTCGTCTTCTCCCATCGAATCAAATCGTTGAAAACTGATAAAATTATTTTATCCGTTAACCCTTACGAGCAATCTTCAGAAGTCGGAGACTTATGAGAGCTAGGGAAAGACGTAGCCCTTACCTTTCAATACGTGTGATACCATGCACGCGATCGGTGGCAGTGCTGAAACTCGAACTCATGTTCCTACGGATGTTTTGGGTTATGGAGCGAGCACTTAACCCGCATGCCACCACGGCCCACCATTATTCCATATGATTGATTGTCTTACTATCTTATAACTCTTCATACAATGCCTATATTTCTTTATTTTGAAAAGATTCTTAAAATTCTTGGCACTTTGCCATAGAAACTATCCAAGTAGGTGAATAAAAATTATATACAAAGTATCGTACAAATTGGGTCACGCCCAACTTTTTATTTTCAAATATCGACTTGTGTTTTGGAAATACTCAAGTACCACTACAAATTTCAACATTTTCTTAATTCCATTACAGCTGTTACTGATGTAAACTTTTCATTGATTCACTTCTTCATCTCTGATATTGATACTGAATGTTTTGTGTTTGATAGTTGAAAGTTATGTCTTTTGATTGTATTAACTTATCTCTATCGTTTCCTTCATGGGTAAATTTTTTTTCTTATCATTGTAGACTAAAGATGTATTATTTAAGAAACTGAAAAGACCTCCTGGGGAAATTGTAATTTCATTTCATGTTTCCAAAGGGAGATATGTTGTATTTTTTTATTAACTGATTTTCCAGGTTTTCTGGAAAGAGAAACCCCTCAGAAGCTCCTAGGAGCTTGTGCGAGCAAGGAAACGATCCTGGACCGGTGAACGAGGAGGGCTTTGAACCCAAGACCTTAGGATTGTAAGGCGAGCGCTCTACCATCAAGACTACCACGGCCCAAGCCAAAAACTGAAAGAGAGATAGTTTAGTTTCTTCACAAGAAGCCAAATGAAAAAAAAACTATGTTCCTGTCTTAGTAAATTTATGCAGGGCGTTTGTTGTTCAGCGTTCCGCAACAGGGCAATGGACAGGTCTCTTTCATCGTCTTGGAATCCAGGGGCTCTTCATCTCGACGAGTTTTTACATCAGTTTCTTGGAATCCTGTGTGGCTCCTAGAACAATCCTGTTCACAAACACAGCAGTAAATCATGCGTCTTGATTGACCGACACGCGTTTCACGTTAACACGCCCAAGTTCCGCGATTCGGAGCGCGCGACACAAAACGCCGTGAATAAAATCAATCTTAGTAATGATAGTAATGATTCGGTGATAAAAACAAAGGTTCATCTGAAGGATATAGAATGCATCTTTCCCCCTGGCAAAAAAAACGATCAATGCTTTTTTCAGAAGCCAGCCACTACTACAAGTCAATGCCCTATACTGATCAACAGATATATGGCCATATTACAAAAAAATCATTTCCTTATTGGAACATTCTAATAACGATAACATAAAATCAGTTGGCATCTGAAATAATCATAAACAACTTCGTATTTTACTTCACCACACTCAGTAAGAGTTAATTATTTGCTGCCTACATCCAGAGCGGTTATTTCCTCTGAGACTGATTTAATAGCGTTATAAATAAATGAGGCATTCTATCACTTTTCAAATATATACTCACTTATAGCACGTCACAGTAATTTGCTGGCAGAACTTGATTTCTTTGATTTTCTTCACAGTACCTGTTGAACATACTAGAATCGCCTACATAAATAGCTTCAGATATCAGTTCTCGTTACGGGAATGATATAGAAGAAAATCAGCCAGTCTGTGTCGGACACTAGAGAGATTGGAGTCGTGTTCATATAGAAAGGTGAAGGAGAATATGTGAGGGAATATCTCCAACTTTACTGCTCCAAAATATTGCCGTTTCCATTTGGACTCACTATATCATTCATTTTATGGCGAAACTAGTTCTTCACAACAGTACTGAATCTTGCATGATTTATATGCCGATGTCCCGCGACATTTTCGCTCATATAACCGTGAAAAAAAGCCAATTTACTCTATAATAATATGAGAGAACAGACTTCCTACACACCTATTTAGGCATATTTTTGTGGATTTACTGAAGATACCTCTAGAAGAAAGGTTAAAACTGAGCTATGGCTGGAGTGCGCATTCTTGTTCATCCAGGTTTTCAGTCAATTAGCTAATGTTCTGGTTGTAAGCGAGATGATTTTTTTTCATTCGCCTCACGTGTCAATTCGAGTTTGACTAGAGCCGTGAAGACGATAGCAAAGACTGCTATCGAAAGCGCTCGTATGTAATGATTAGAAGTTATTAAAGCTTCAAATCCTTTTGTGAAATAGTGCTAATATTAAAACATATTTATTTATAGGTCACTCATATTTTGAAGAAGGACTGAGGCCCTGCGAGTCATTGAGATACAGTCATTGATTTTGTGAGACAAAAGCCAGTAACGAAAGTCACCTTAACGCTCGCATGTATTTTTCCACGTGCAAAATAGTTTTGTAGTGTTACAACCTTTTGCAGCAGTTACTGGCATTAGTATCCCATTAAGACAGCGTAGTTTGGCAGTCAACAGCATACTTTGTTGTGTATGGTGAGCACATGTATATTATTAATATGCGAGCATAAATGGTTAGCCCTCGGGCTCTGATCAACACTCATTGATGGTTACGAGACATGAGCTGTCTTGCAGCCTTGATCTTGGTTTCAATTTTGTGTAATGCTCTTACATCTTACATTCCAACTAGAAGGGCGGTATTTCTTCTCTCATTTTGGGACGTACTCTAAGAGGAGCTATACATGGTGACACGGGGTGTTGGTTGTTCAATATAATTTTGGGATTGGGCCTAGTAGACTTCCAAGCACTGTAGGGGGAGTATTGCCAGTAACGGGATAAAATGCTATACATTACACATTCACAGGATAGAATCCACATCTCGGCATTCTAGGAATGGGTTTGATTTATAGAACAGAACTAGGAAGGAAAGTTGATTACTCGGTAAACTGGTGACTTTACAGATGTTTTAGACATTAGTGATAGACCTAATATTTCTGTAGTGGAAGAAGATACTTTTCTCAAATTGACACTATAATAATAATAATAATAAGTTTATTCACACTAAAATGTTTACAATAATGGCATGAAACTCTGGGTGTCATTTGCAAATAAACGGAGAAAACCCATTTAGGACCAAAATGGTTGCGCATGGGTCATATTTCTCGTCCGTTGTACAGAATGTTTCCCAAAGAAACAATTACATTTATCATTTGAGTAAAATAGTAATCTAAAGATTTAAAATAATTATAAAATGTAAATATATTTTTACACACACATACATTCATACAAACACAAAATATATTTACAGAAAAATGGACAGCAGTATTCAATTTTCGACAAGTGAATGTATTTTATGTCTATCTGTCACATGTAAGTAGCCTTTTATTATATTTTTCATCAGTTCGAAGAAGTTTATAGGGCGGATGTAAAATTTGTAAATTTCTGGTAATTCATTGTACATTCTAGGGCCAATATAAGTACTTTGTCCTATTTGTTTTCTGGCGAGATTTGTTTTCACGACTTCCCTTGATTTAATGCGAGAATTGTAAGTATGTTCGATCTGCTGGAGTATTTGCTTGTTTTTGTACGTGTAGATGATCACGTTGTATATGTATAACTGTCGTAAGTCGAATACTTTTGTTTCTTTGAACAAATCATCGGAAGAATATGTATATACTTTATTATAAATTATTTTGAGAATTCGTTTTTGCAGGAGATCTAATTTCTTTAAATGTACGCTTGCTACTCCAATCAAAATTTCGAATACTTCGTTTCAAGCTCTCATTGTTTACGTTTCTATTGACGTATTCTCTATTTACATTTTGGATGATTTTTTTGCAGGAATCTTCGCGATTATTGCTTTGTGATCCGTTATATTATTATCAAAAACTATTGAACTACAGTTTTCTTCGGCAATTATTTTTGTACTACTTGAGAATACAGCTGGAAGATCTACCTTGGGTACGTATGTCTTTGTTTATTAGAGAAACGAAATTATATTCAGCCATCAAATCTAGATAATTCGAGACTAATTCAGAGTCATCGTTCAGATCAATATTAATATCTCCAATTATTATGTGTGTATCGTATGATAAAGTTCGTTCTTTTTTTTCTAGGTACTATTTTAAGTTTTCAACATATTCCTCGGCGCTGGTAGATGGTGGTCTATATATAGAAGTGATTAGGATATTTGTATTATTTTCAAGATTGAGTAAAGTTTGGATGCATTTAAATGGTCCAATAGAAACTATTTCATCATTATATTCTAGCGAGTTATGAATATAAATTATCACTCCATCATTTTTATTTATATTACCCTCACTGTATTCCATTACATATTGATCTAATTGAATTAATTATACTGCTGTCTAGTACATTAAACGTTTCTGTTAAGATGAGAATGTCGTATTCATATTCCAATTGTTTCAAATGGATTTTCAGTTCATCTATATTTTTATATACGCTTCTTATATTTTGATGAAATATATTTAATGATTTTGTTTTCTTACTATTTCTAAAGTGTTCATTCAAATCAGATATTGAATTATATTCGATTGTATTTATGGGGGTATGATTAATATCTCTGATATATTGATCCATTTTCGCTACTATGACTATACCTAATGAGTAAACTGAAATAACAGCATATTAATTTTCTGTATATTTTTGATGGTATCTATAATAAAACTATACTTGTTTTTGTAAATTGTTCACAATGTAAAAAGTCCAAGACATTATTTGGTGTTTCCCTGATAAGAATAAAGAAATGATGAATTTATTGAGGAACAGTTAAATTAGGAGTTCACTTTTTGATTGCGAAGAATCCTCGCTGTAAAGTCGCTGGAAGATGAGTTGGTTCTTTGTTGAGTTATCTTTCTTTCAGGTTCTTTGTGGGGTGTATTTGGTTTCCTTTCCGCTTTCTTTGTTTCTATTTCGTCTTTTTGAGTATTTTCTTCTTTTTGAGATTCGTGTGTTTTATTGGTTTGCTGTTCTCTTTCTGAATGAGATTCTTTCGATAGCGTACTGGGGGCACTATTTGAATGTCGTTTTCTTGAGGTGGGTAAATCTATATTTTTGCGAAACACGTCTTCGTTGTGTTCTTTCAGTTCTTCAATTCCGTAGATTTCTCCATTGACTAATAGCATCTTTCCTTTTATAGTAGCGTTCAGTTTTTTTCTTTGGCTTACTTCAGGTGAGTCACTAAAATCTTCTGGTCCTTTCTGTATTCTATCGAGAGATCCTGTGATATATAGATTTTCTTTCCTTTTAATTTATAGCAATTCTGTAGTATTTTTTTCTTTTTCAAGTAAGAGATCAGTTCTATTTTGATTGTCGGAGTCTTTTGATTGGTGTTCTGCTCTAGGATATCAATTAATTTTTTAATCTAATTTTTTATTTCTAATTTTATTTCTTCTTTGTTTTTGTTTCCCTCTTCTTTGATTTTCTTCAATATCTCGTTCAGCAATTCTTTGTTTGATAAGTCGGTTGTCATGTCTCTGTTTCAATGCTTTCAGATTTTCCTAATTTGTTCGGACTAAATTCTCATACGTAGTCAATGGTTTACGTTTTATTCAATTTACTAGGAAGTTATTCAACATACCTTGCTAGAATTTTCTGTGTGTAAGGGGCACACTGTTATCCACACTTTTTTCGACTTTTGTTGATGTAGACCCTGTTTTAGTCATACATTGACACAAATAATCGGAGCACAATATGAACACTGTCACTTTATTTGAACGTTCAGAACACTATAATCAATCACTCTTCAGTGCCCACGGGCTTTTTCCTTTTTGCAAATACTTCCTACTTTCTGTGTGTAAATAGTAACTGGAACACCCATCTCGTCAAGGGGATGTCCATAATGGGGGATTATTCATCTTAGCACAATTTTCTAGGATTTCCAGAGAGCGGGTTCACGTTGATGCAAACCACGGTTGGATTTCTCGGCTAAATACAATGATTTCCACACAGCGAGGCGGTAGTTATGGCAACCGTTTTTTTCTATAAATAACAGGCTGAAATCCACGGAGAGATGGAGTCACTTACACGATCGGACAGAACAACACAAGATCAAGGAAGCGAGTCCGTGAGAATTTGTAACCAAACATCTGGAAGTCATCCAATATCCTCATTACTTTCTCTCATAATTTTAAACCAAGTAAATCGAATACAGAGGTTGTAAATGGAAAAATATCTAATCACCAATTCATGAAAAACTATCTGATGTTAGTGTCTCCAGGGTGTAGGGTATTGAAAATCCTTAATGCAATGAAATTGTATCCGATTTGTTTTTCCTACCTGTCGCTAAATTGTGAGATGGTTGAACCCAGTATGTTAACATTTAATGCAATGTTACTCTCATACAATAGCTATGGTTCCTCTCTCACAACTGAAAATAAAAAAGCAGGTATGAACATGATATACTGACAACTCGCTGTGCACTAATAAGACAAAAAAATTGGTTGGTTACCAGATAGCAAGCACCCGAAAAGATGTTTTTGAAAACCTGGCCAACTCCATGATTGTGGAAATGTGGATGCCCATTGACACAACTGGCGACGATCCTCTTTCACCAAACTTTGATAACTATTCAGATTCACACGTTGGAGATGTTCTTGATTAGTTTCCAGATATTTTCAAAAGTTTGTGCTTTTTAGAATCTGATAGTTTGATTTGAACTTCCTATTCTCAGATAAAATTATCTGGAATATAATTCCTCAATTTATTTCATGAAGTTGTAATATAAAGATTAAAACAATTTTGCATTTCATTTCTCTTCAGTTGTGGAGAACTTTGTATACGATAAAAAACAGAAAAACACAACGTGGGAAACAGGGTGTTGAATCTAAAAGGGGCTTCACTACATAAGGCTGAGTACCTCGAAAACAAAAGAGTGGGCTTCGTTCTGACACTAGGTAGAGTGCTTACTACATACAGGGAGCTGATAAGTTACCAGAGCAGCAGGAGGGTCAGACGATCAATAGGACAGTATTTTGGACGATCACATGAGGCAGGGTTACGTTCAGTCACAACGACAATATTAGTTTGCCATGTGTCAGCCTCTCCTGAAAGAATGTTATTGTTCTAATGCCTTCATTTGGAACTATGATTTCAGCAACAATTCCGACATGTGGCACATCTGCTACTTCGTTAACTGGCTGAGAAAAAATGCTGATACTACCTTGATTTAAAAAAAAAATCATTCAAATCCATTAGAATGGCGACATGCTTTGGCCATCCTACAAACCATAGAGCATCTATTCCAGCAACATACCTCTTCCATGTGAGTTAAATGTAACAATACAGAAAGAAATCCTATAAGTTTATTCGTCCACTCATTGCGTCCTTTAGAATCGCAATCATTAAAAGTAGGCGATTCCTTGTTATCGGTCCCATCACCTTACCTTCACCCCGTTTCAAGATAGGTTAGTTGTGTGGGGCCTGTATCTCTGATTGAAGAAACCGAGGGTTTAACTATAGGGTTAAACTATCAAACTCACGGCCGATCGAGTATTGTCTTCCTCTCCTGATTCGCGTATGCTGCCTGCTGCCAGTCGAATTTGCATTTGTTGCTCAGGTAAGTGGGATCGCAACTTGGCTTGACCTCAGATGTTGGTTGGCCTTTCCGCATAGGTTCCTTAATTCCAATTTATCTAATCTCCACTTCTGAGATAAATATAACGAATCTTATTTAAAAACAGATATCCGTGTCAGTCTGCCTCAGCAGTTCAACAACTTCCTCTACGGTGCCTTTTACCGGTTCGAAACTATCACGATATAAAACTTCTTACCTTACTGCTCACAGACTGCAAACCTCCGTAAATTTCGATGTCCACGCTTTGAGTTACCGTGTATGTTGTCTTATTATTTATTGCATTCGTATGGGACTGATCTGGGCACACACGCGTGTCTTATACTTGATAGTTATAAATCAGATTCAATTTACATTTCATAGATTTGCAATTCCCAGTCCAGTACTTGGAAGCAAAAGTCACTGAACATTATTCAAGGTAGAAAATTACTTACTAATGGTACTTATGGTTACTTGCGGTAAATGAAGTAGTCTGCATTAAGTTTTAAATTACATTGGAAGATATTTCTTGGTATATCAAATACAATAAAATTACTTCTTGGTTCTTGAGATTATTGTTAGTACCTATTTCATGTAAAGAATTTACTTACAATGAACTCATGTCTCTCTTTAATAGAGATTGTGATTTAACGATTAAAAATGGATATTTATGTAACAAGTGAGTAAAGTGGTACTTTTTTTAAGAGTAGGAAATATTAATGCAAAACGCCGTATGCAACACTTTACTCACCTGTTGCATAAAATATTTTTTCTACAACTGTCAAAAAATTGAAAAACCAATTTTTATAGTTTATTAGCTACTCAACTCAACCTCACCCAATTTATGGTGCAAACGATTAACAAATTAATAACAGAACTGTCAAAAAAAGTGTACTTTTTGTTTATTTTGTGTGCCGAAAGTATGTGATTTTTCAATATCAAAGTACTGTTTCATTGTTTTACGGAAAGTATGAAAAAAGTGCAATTTTTTCGACAGTTGTAGAAAAAGACGTTTTATAATTCTTTTCACACTACTCTCCTCATTGGGACAGATTCATTTCATTTGTCATGAACTTTGTAAACTATTGCGTTATATATTGTTATATAATCTCCATTCCTAGCATCCACATTTTGACATTGTTTGAGTATTTGTCACCAATATAAACTATGACTAACAATTGTCATGTTGAGGTTATTGCCAATCTAGTATTGTTCATTAATATTCCCATCAGAGTCTAGCATTTTAATCGTAATGCGAATTTGACGACTTCTACAACCAGCTCGTTGCCTTAAGTATACAGAGTGTTTAACAACAACACAAATGCAGTTATTTTGCGAGCACATGCTACTGGAGATTTGCGCCCCAGACGTGGAGTCGACGAGAGCCGGGTTCGGACACAACACATTGAAAATTACAAGCAGCAAATTTTGGATATTGTGGAAGAAAACCCGCGAATAGGTACCAGGAAGATAGCATGGCAGGTCCCGGAAGTGTCACATGCAACAGCGTGACGCATATTATATAAGGTTCTTCTGTACCTTTATTACATCTTAAAGCATTGCTATCTACAGATTGCCGAATTAATGGTTGTTGCAAGAAAATGCTCGAAATGCCCATGTATTGATGTATTGGCGAGCGATGAATCTAATAATACACAAATTTGGTCGTTTTTCATCGAATGTGTGGGCAGGTATTGACGATGAACGTCTAATTGGGCCGTTCATATTCCCAAATAGAAAGAATAGTCCATATTTGGAATTCCTTAGGCACGACTTGCCATTCCTTCTTAAAAATTTTCCACTTAGCGGTGCGATTACGGATGTGGTTTCTCTACGGTAGGACACCTTCGCGTTTTCCTCTAGCGGTCCGGCATTTTTAAAACCAAGTATCATACCGAAAAGCTGGCTCGGACAGGATGGACCAATAGCTTGGCATCCGCGTTCTCCTGATCTCAATCCATTGGATTTATTTTTCTGAAGATACTTATAAAACTATGTATACCGTATTCCAGTTCAAACTAACGTATGCGATTATCTGCATCTTCATGAACAAGATGGAGGAGTATTTCAGTTAGTGCCAATGCCGAAATTGGACTCGAAGGACCCAAGCTTGCGTTGCGGCCAATGAAACCCTTTCCGAACATTTTTTTTAGAAAGAAAAGTGTTATGAATTTAATTTTTTTTTCTCGTCTTTTGTTGGACTTTTATAACATTTTTCTTTGGGTAATCAACTTCTTATATGAGGTTCAAATTTGTCGGATAAGTTGTGAAACAGCCCATATAAGCCGTTGTAGATTCAGATAATAGTTTGAAGAATTCCTGTTTGGTTGGTGGAATATTCTCCACACTTCCATCTTTTTGAGTGTATTCACTATTCCACTGTTTCTGCCTGGCTTGTAACATCATACCGTAGTAGACGTATAAAATTGCATATACAGTGCGGTCTAAAGGTATGGAATAAATTCATTTTTAGCGTTATTATGTATTTTATGAAAAAATCCTGAAACAGGTCAATTTTTATTGGCAATTTGACAATTTACAGTATGAAAATATTACCCCCTTCTTGCACCCCCTCTGAATTATGAGCACCACCTCAAAAATTTTAAATGAGAAGGGGGGTCGTGTAGCATCTTGTTCGAAAGGGATTTTCATTATCTGTTCAGCAATACTAAGTGTTTCATATTTGGTGCAACCATAACTGAGAATTTTTTTTATTAAAATTTAAAAATATTGACACTGTAAATTATGTATCCGTTGAAAAAACCTGAAACAGGTCGATTTCTATTCTCAATTTGACAATTTATACTTTCTTATCTGTCTTGCTAAAAAAGTCAGGAAAAAGTCGTTGAAGACACCAAAAAATTATTCACAAAACCCATAAATAATATAATGTCAATCTAGTAGACTACTGTTATTTTGATATTTGTGAGTTGCTGGCAGACGTCAGTGTATTGAAAAATATTTTTGTGTGTATTCGATTCATCTATGGCTCATTTATCCGAAACTCAAAGAATAGACATTTTAATTATGCTTGGATGCGGTAATAAAACACGAACTCAAACGGAAGTTTGTGAAATGTTCAATAATAAATACCCTAGTCAACACGTATCACAATCTACAGTTAGCAAAATAGAAACAAAATACCGTGAAACTGGACATGTAAAAACTCGTCAAAAACCAGGTCGAAATGCTGCATTGGATGAGGAGAAAAAGTTAGATGTACTGTTAGCGATTGAGGAAAATCCGCATATGACAAGTAGACAACTTGCCGCCGACAATGATGTAAGTAAATCATCGATATTGAGAGCTTTACATAAAGAAAAATACCATCCTTATAAAGTTCAGTTGGTTCAGGAGTTAAATGAGGATGACCCTGATAGAAGGCAACAATTCTGTGAACTGATGATGGATAGAATCGAAGCAGATTTGCAGTTCATAAACAAAATTGTGTTTTCTGATGAAGCTACTTTTTATTGAAATTGAACGGTTAATAGACAAAACTGTAGATATTGGAGCAGAGAAAATCCTCATTGGATGTGTGAGGCTCACACACAATATCCCAAAAAAGTGAACGTTTGGGCTGGTATCATTAAAAACAAAATAATTGGCCCCTATTTTTTTGAAGGCACAATTAATGGTGAGGTTTATCTAGGTTTTTTGATGAACTTTTTAGTGCCTACATTAAAACGACTTTTTCCCGATGTTAATGATCCAAATGGAATAGATAGATCAATTTGGTATCAACAAGACGGAGCTCCACCGCATTACACACGTATTGTTCGAGATTATTTGACAGAAGTTTTTCCCAATAGGTGGATTGGCAGACGTGGACCGATTGAATGGCCGCCTAGATCCCCCGATTTGACTCCTCTCGATTACTTTTTATGGGGTTATTTAAAATCAAAAGTATATTTCAATAGACCAGACAATATTGCAGATTTAAAAACTAGGATATCGGAAGAAATTACCAACATAACCCCTGAGGTCCTACAAAATGTTCTACGAGAATTCCAAGATCGCCTTGCTTATTGTCAAGAAGTGAATGGTGGTCATTTTGAACATTTAATTCAACTGTAAAACAAATTGAAATATACTTCCTAAACATTATGTTACATTATTTCCTTCAGTCTATCAACATTTGACATATTCAGAATAAACTTTCTCAGTATTGCTGAACAGAGAATGAAAATCCCTTTTGAAAAAGGTGCAACACAACCCCCTTTCTCATTCAAATTTTTTGAGGGGGTGCTCATAATTCAGAAGGGGTGCAAGAAGGGGGTGATATTTTCATACTATAAATTGTCAAATTGAGAATAGAAATCGACCTGTTTCAGGTTGTTTCAACGGATACATCATTTACAGTGTCAATATTTTTAAATTTTAATAAAAAAATTTCTTCGTTATGGTTGCACCAAATATGAAACACTTAGTATTGCTGAACAGATAATGAAAATCCCTTTCGAACAAGATGCCACACGACCCCCCTTCTCATTTAAAATTTTTGAGGGGGTGCTCATAATTCAGAGGGGGTGCAAGAAGGGGGTAATATTTTCATACTGTAAATTGTCAAATTGCCAATAAAAATTGACCTGTTTCAGGATTTTTTCATAAAATACATAATAACGCTAAAAATGAATTTATTCCATACCTTTGGACCGCACTGTATAGGTACGTAAACATGGTAGTGCAGCGCACATTTTGAAAGACATTTCTCTCAGGACCCTTAAGCCGGAAAATTTTCATGCTTTTTCCAACACCATATTGAAACTAAAGATCTTGCATACCTATTCGTGAATGCTAGTAGCATTCCACTGGACTTATCAAAATATTTCTATGACATGACAATAAGGCACTTTTCACGTGAAGGGAAGTATCTGGTATAATATATTATCCATCTTCATGAGACAATCACTACTGACTAACGGAACTGTAGATAACTTTCCATTAGTTTATAGTGCATTCATTTTGGTTGCCCAGAAGTGAAAAATTGTTTCGTTACATCTGCAAGAAGTGATTACTTGAATCAAGCTTACTCATTAATAACATTTATAAACAATGATGAATCACAATCTTATTCATGAGTTAGGGGAAAGGCATTGACGAATTTTGATATAAGGGTACCTATATATTAAAAAAATGGGCTAACACGTATAAGTTTTGTTCAAGAGAATAGAAATGAGGTTTTACTTTGACTTGTTTATTTCCAAAGCAAATTATAAGATTATCAGTAGAAAACATACAAAACTGTTTTATTTTATTTCTACACAAAAAAATAATTCGTCAATCAAGTCAGTCAAGAGATTACTCATTTTACATTGTAAAAATATTTGGGGAAGAAAATGTCCGTCTTGTTGACTTCCATATTTTACTTGTTCATTGTTATGCCATTTGAAAATCTAGTTTTCAGCCACTATTTCCCAAAAGGGCGACCAAAATATTTCAGGCAGAGCTTGTGCCTCGAATGTCTTTGTTTCCCATTTATACCGGATTTCATAAGAGGTAGCTGGAATAGACAAAAAAATTCTCAAATAATGCTGAAACGATAAAAGCACTATACAATTCAATGAGACATTTTACTCGTTCATTTCAGATATTTCAGTATAAATTGAGTAGAAAGCTAAAGCCTGCAAGTCAAAAAATATTCAAAAAATACATGAAACCAAAAATGAAATCAACCCAGGGAAACTGCTCTGTTGGCCAGGCGAATGAATATTTTCACAATTTGTATGAATTTCGAACTATTTCCTATGAGATGGATACTTTCCTGGTTGCAGATTCAAAACTTTGAGAGAGATCTTTAATCTTTAATTCATAGAGGTAACACACTACACGATCTGTTCCTCATATGAATAGTGGGATTAACACATGCTTGTTACAGAAAAGAGCTTCACTGCCTAAAAATGAAAGTCATCAAGAGAAAACAGTTCATGTGGATCGTCAAAGTTCCTGACAAATCTCATCAACATTTTAAATGTGCTGACGAACTATTTTGATATACCAATTTTTACTTCTTTAATCTCCAGACCATAAATATCAGTCTTTCACGAGACTCTCGAGATTCGAGATTTCTCATCTCGTCTCTATTTCGAGACGAGATCGAGACAAGACTAATGGGTTTTTTCGAGAACTAGATCGAGAAAAACACTTCGAGATTTTTCGAGATCGAGAAATTACTTCGAGATTTCTCGATCTCGAAAAAATATATGTGCTGCGTGCTGCAATATATCATAATATTTTTATTAGATTTAAACAATAATTTTAAAGTCTTGTACAATGCTTTTTTATATTTCTTTATTACAATAAGTAAATGATAATTATTATTACTTTACAAATTAATTGATTGGACACTATACGGTCAGTCTGGCCTTTCAGGGTAAAGAAATTCCATTAAGGGAAAGGGCCATAAATTCAATTTTATTTCTATTGTATTGTTTGAATATGTTAGTCCAAGCTTATTACTATATTACTTCCAAGGATATTCTTTTGGCAGACTTATGGCACCATTTTTGCATAAGTTTCACTATGCAGTACTGCGACCCCTACTATTGAGATAAAATAATTTGTGTAATATCGATAATTTTTTTTCCAACAGACGACTGTTTCGGTTATAAAAAATGAGTTTGTTTCTGGTGCTGGTACATTCTTCTCTTCACGAACGAAGAAACAATTTTAAACTTTTACCTTATGTATGGATAAAAGATTAAATTGAAACATCAGGGATTCGTTTAATTTTCATTTTTTGGAACAATTTTGTTTATTTTTGTGCTGATACTCGGCGGATTTTTCTGTATTTTAACGTAATTTTTTTCATTGAAAAAATTCAATACCCTGTTTTTTGGTGCAGCTTTGGCCTTGTGTTATAACCTATACATAGCATTTTTGTATAATATTCAGCTTTTGTTTTCGAGACTCTCGAAATTTCGAGTCTCGAATCGAGAAATTGTCTTCGAGAAAAACATCGAGACGAGAGTTTGTTTATTTCTCGTCTCGATGATCGAGACGAGACAAGAAAGTGCCTTCGGGACGAGATCTCTCGTCTTGATGAAACCATGATTATATATATGTAGTTTTTTGAACTAGAAATGGCGTATATTATACGTAAAAACACGCCTGTGCATACATTATACAACCATTAGTCCTTGGGTCTTTGAATAAGGGGTACTTTTCTTAAACAAAACTCACTATTAAATCAAGATACTTTCACGTATATATTTCATTAATTCTTCAGATTTTTACTGTATTTTCATTCAAAGAGAACTAAGAGGATGACAATTTTCCCTGTATACTTAATGGCTGGTAGAGGAAACGCGATTCAAAAATGGGCACTCTAATTATTCGACGTGAGAATATCTTGAACACATTTCAGGTACATACTTCTACGTAAATTGTTTAGAAAAGAAGAACTTTCAATTACCGAAATGACGATCCGAAGAAAAGCAGCGATCATTCCTATTTCTGTTTCTCGAAGATTCCTGATTCGTTACGCCTCGAAAATGATTATTCTCGTGAATGTCTTTTTTTGACACGCCTACTCATTCAATCAGATACTGTCAGATTCATTTGTTGGCAAACAAGTTCTCTGCTGGAGTGACATCATCGAAAAGTAATCAGTTATCGAATATATTCTCTTCAATCAGAATCCAGAAATTATGATTAGCTTCACGTTTGATTGTAATAAAGAAAAAAACCATCACTTCAAATTGTTGTTGACATACATTTCTAAGAAGTTATAAGATTATTGACACGCGCAAAAATTTCATTGCAAAATAATAATTTGATGAACCGGTGAATCAGATTTATATCATACGATTTGTGTTTGTATTGCGATATTAAATTCATTGACAGTGATATAGTGGGACATGAGGACAACTGCTAACATCCAAATATTTTCTCACATGCGGTAAAACACATATTTTCCTGTCTCTTTGTACCTTTACATTATCTATATGTACCAACATTCGGTTTTATGATGCATTCGATTGAACAATCTTCATATTTTTTGTTGTGTACGCTTTCTGCTGCCAAAATTAAACACATTGGCCATCAAAGAGTGAATGAAGAATATAATGTGTAAGGTGTATTTTAAATTGTTTTTTTAAAAATTGTTTTGTTTGTTTGTTTCTTGGTAGTGCGGCAAATTCTTCCGCCACGAAAGTTCGTTCAAGACCGTTACAAACATTTTTTTAATGAATGAATACAAAAAATCAGTACCTATTCTTGTCTCACTGATTATTACTAACTCCCATCTTAATAAGCGTCCGAAATGTTCTTTCATCACTGACAATGGAAATTTCAATATCCAAACTGTCCTGATATATTTCGCAATATATGAGGTTTTATATTTGCAGACACATTCCAAGCCTCAGTGTCATATACTTTTGACTTGAGATATCGCTAAAAAAAATCCATTGGTTTAAGATCTAGGCTAATTGCTCCTTGTCTACCAATTCAACTACAAGTAGGTATACATTTTAGAGTTTCAGAATTCTCTGAACCTGGAATCTATCTCACGAAACTTGGCCTCATCCTAGTGACACTATATTGGCATATCAAAGTTCAATGGATTCGCTTCTATTAATTACTCCATCAATGAGATATGTTATTTCATTTTCACAGCATTTATGAGTATAATCGTCGAGCTATATTGCCATCTACGCCTACTCATTTACTATTTGTGGATACGGAGTCTGCTCCTTACCATATCTCTAACTAAGTATCACGTGACCCATCTTCATATTTAATTTTGTTTCTCCAAATGACGGCATGATGTCATGGTCTCAAATAAGTGTACCAAATTCGAAACTGTTGAACTGAAAACTGTCCGTAACTAACTGCCATGTCTGGTCAAGGGTCCTGCATTTATAACAGCAGTAAGCTTTTGTTGGATCATTCTAGAAATGTCAAGAGACGATGAGAGAGGTCGTCGTTATTAACAACAATTCGGAACACTCTGTGATCCGTCTAGATGACTCTCAGATGGTTTATTCTTTTGTGATTGTTTATGAGTCGAGCTCGTCAAACTTCTTCGGAGTTATCAGGTTGCGTCGAAAAGTGAGCATACCTCTATTAGATTAAAAGTGCCTGCAAACTTTCTTCCTTCCTACCTCCGGTTATCACGATGATTTCTGAACTCTCAGGATATTCCATTTCGTGTGAAATTGAAGATTGAAGAAAAATACAAAAAGTTACCACCACGCTATATATCAATACAAAATATAGGTACTCACCAGTTTTCAAGGATAAACAGAAAGTTGGTGCACATACCTGCAAGAAAGAAAAAATGTATAAGTAAATAAATAAATAAATTACTGCTTGAGCATAAGACGCGCTTAATTTCCATCCTATCCGAGAGAAAATCTACAATCAACGTGATCCAAACATATCTCTCTTTCTTTGCATATCCCATCATTATAATCAATAACAGCGACATGTGACAGTCTACACATAGATGAATTTCTAATTTCAAACCTTAACATCGCGCATATGAAATGATGAAATGAAAGTAAACCATGTTTCATGTTCTAAGAGACAGCTTGGCACTAGACATACCATTCAGAATGCAGAAATTGTCAGTATACAAGGTGCTTCAAGTAATATATCCTTTCCTTCATAACATACGATAAAATAAAAAACCGTTCACACGAAACTTTCAGTCATATTGAATCACTACATCTTAGATTTGCTAACATCTTTTCTTTTTTGGTTTTAGTTTCAATATCTTAGGAAGTGAATGACGGGAATTCAACTGCATGTTGTGGTGATGGACGTTCAGAAAGACTTCGAGCTGAAAACAATCTGATATACAGGTCTTCCATACCTCCAACATTGCGTCAGGTTTCTTTAATAGTGTACAAGTTACCGATATCGACGATATTGTTCAAATGTATATCAAAATCGTTAATGAGGACGTATCGCAAGAAATGAAATATACAAGGTGTCTGCCACACTCTAGGTATTCCGATGGAATACCCTTTACACTTTTGCATCCTTAGAAACACCTCTCAAACCCTCACTTATGAATGAAATGTTAGTACGTAGGGTTCAGACAATAATTCACTACAAATTAGAATATTTCTTCAGCTGTAAACAACGAATTCACTAACAACTTCATTTGAGAAGGTTATAGAATGCTTCCCTACTATTTATTGTTGTGAGTCGGCATCATACAGGGTCTTTTCATTTATGAGCAGATTTCAATGAAATTATGATCCAAGGCATTTCGATACTTTCTGAATCCAGTGGTGCAGTCAAAAATTTGATAAAAGGTGTGAAATTGAAGTGGGAGATAATGCAACAGTAAATTTTTCGAATTTTATTTTCATATAACTTTCTTATGATGGAACAGACACATTTCAACGTAATATTGACGACACAAAACCATTTAAAATATCATGAATCCAGCGGCGTAGTCATTGAAAAACTAGCTCATGATTTTTTAGATATTTTACCATTCATAGAATTTGGTGTCCTAGTGGACATTCAGATGTCTACCTTATGAAAAAAATATATCCAATTGATTGAAAAAAGTTATGATTTATAAGGGCGTTCTCATTTTTAATGGGCCACACCGTATAGATTGCTTCATTCAAAAATTGAATGTTTAATCCTAAAAGTTGATATCAAAAATCGGCAATTTTAATTTTGTACATTACCCAATCGAAAACTTCATTCAGTATCATTAGGCCAAATTTTAACTTAGGCCACCAGAAAAGATTGATTATGGGGACAATAATAATAGTTGATCTGGTCTTCGAAATAAATTTACGTGTGACACCCGATAAACAATACCGTTGATCTCCAGACGTTCGTTGTTGAGAAACCTAGCATGTGCAATCATCATAAGATGCATGAATCAAATTATCATATTTAAATGATTTATATCGAACCACTTATTACCATACATACACAACGGACATGTATATTTATTATAATGAGAGAAATTGAACAACGTCGACTGACTGTGAGGTTGGATTTTTCGAATGGACGCAGAAGTCGGTTGAAAAATTAAACTGATGCCGATAGGCTGTGTTTTATGGATGATGTGGTGACATGAAGTAACGAATTATTTAACAAAAATTGGCATTGAATATAACGGGCTTTTAACAGTAATGGATTGGTATGCAAATTTCTACTGCAATTAATTAAGAATATAAAAATAGTACATCACATCACAAGTGCGGGAAGTGACATTTTTCATTCGAGTGGGAAATATTGTAGCACGAGGCAACTAATATCGATGTTACTGATATGTGTGCAAGAAAATCTGACTGAGGCTGACTGAGAATCAACCAACTTTTTCTTAATTCATTACGAGTGCGGAAAGTGAAATTTTCTATTTCCAACGAGTGTGAAAAATCACTTTGGCACAAGTAATGTACACTATTTTTCCTACGACCACGCGATGATTTTACCACTAAATATCGATATTACTGATATGTAAGAAAATATCGAATAAAAAGGCTGATTGAGAACCCTTTCAACTAACCTCATCAATTATGAATAATTATTTTAAAATTCAAAATATATGATACGATATCTACGAGGCTAAAGTCATAAACACTTTACACTTAATAATTATCACAAATATGAAATATTGCATAATAAGATGTAGGTCTAACAAAATGTTGCATATATAATAATATAAATACCTATGATAGCTTGAAGCGGTAAATCTAAACAGAAATTACGAATTTGACAGCCTATCCATACGCACGCGAATTACTTTCCGCATCCGTGCGATGTACATTCCGCACATGAGCAGAAAGTAACTTTCCGCACTCGTGTGGATATAAGCCACGTTCCGTGGGACTGTACAGTGCGATATACGTTACTTTCCTATGATGTCGTAGGAAACATTATTTTCAAAGGCAAAATATTTTCTTTGATATAATACCTCTAGAGGTTAAGATCATAAATATATAGACACAATAATAATTACTACAAAACCAATATTCTATAAAAAGATGTATGTTAGAAAAAATTATATACGACCTTTCAGATCAGTTGGTAAAGTAACGTCAATTTTGGAACTTCTAATGGGTGACTAGGTACATGGGATTGACTCCGACCGGTGTTGAATTTTTTTAGGGCAAATGAAAAAAAAATTAAATACATTGTTTTTTTTTTGATTGGAATTTATGTGTTTGGCAGCTTGAAGCGGCATAGATATTATGCATTTGACAGTTTATCCGCACACGTGTAGATATAAGCCATGGGACTGCATATACGTTACTTTCCTAGTTGGTGATAGGAAAAGGTACTTCCCGAACTTGACTGCTTACCCGAACTCCGCTTTGCGTCTTTAGGCAGTCGCACGCAAGAAAGGTACTAACTATTTCGGTATACTTATAATATAACTATTATAATACTGAACGTATAAGAAAACAACAAAACAAACAATACCTGTTTGAGGTGGTCTATTCAGGTTAGAAAACGTCCCCACCAGAAGAGGATTCCTCCCTCTAATCAATATGGAAGTACCACCAAATAGGTAATTTGACTACGAGCCCTAACAACTATATGTTGGAACAAGCAGTTATTTTGGGAATAAAATGGCAGTTTACCGAAATTCTTTGATTGTAATTGATTTTAATTCTAAAAATGAAATTAGCAACATTTTTTATGATGTATGGAATTACTTTTACATTTTTATCTTATATATCATATATTTTATGTTGATTACTATTTAATTGATTGTTTAATAATCGAAAAATGTTGCCAACTGAATATTGGAACAAATGGTTTTCAACATAAAATAGAAACTAATAAGGCGTAACATCGCCATTAGCTAAAATAACAGCCTGAACTCTAGCAGGCATTGTATTAACTACCCCTTCACAGAATTCAGGGGTGGAACTTTCCCATATTTCTTGCAATTTAGCACGTAGTTGTTGTAAAGTATGCTGAGGATAATTTCATTTTGTGCCAAACTGTCTCTATTGGATTAAGATCCGGGCTGCTAGAGGGATGTGACAAAACCTTAATGTCATGTTCTCCCATCCATTTTTTGGTAGATTTAGCCGTATGGCATGAGGCTCCGTAATGATGAAAAATAAAATCTCCGGATGGATATAACTTTGCTGCACTTGGTAAAAGCGAATGTTCAAGGATATCTTGGTATTTGTCTGCGTTTACTATGCCTTGAATAAAGTGTCAGGTTCCCAACCCTTTGGCCGACGTACAACCCCATACCATGATGCCCTGTGGAAACTTTGAAGATCTTTTGAGGCAGTCCATATGGAATGCTTCTGTTTTGTCCCGAATCACACGCTTTCGGTAATCTCCCACACAGACATCAAATTTGCTTTCGTCGCTATAGATAACTTTGTCCCAGTCATGTTTGGTCCACGAAAGCTTCGATTTGGCCCAAATATACCGCTTTCTTTTTTGAGTTTTCGTCAACAATGGTTTTTCTTCAGCCTGTAAGTAAAAAAATAAAAAACTCATACCGCAAAGAATTACCTATCAAACATACCTTATAAAAACTAAGACCCCTCTTGTGGATATATTTGCGACAGCATTCTCTGGAAACATTCATCCCAGTTTGTCTATTCCACCTTGCAGTTACTTCTCGTAGTGTATTTCTTCTTCCCGACTTACATATTCTAATTAAATGCCTCACACTTCATTGAGAAACAGCTTTTGGACGGCCTGAGCTATTACCGCGAACATCAATACTGGCAGTTTCACTATATTTTTGATTACATTAAACACAGTAGTTGTTGCTATAGTCAATTCACTGGAAATTTCACGCATTGTTTTTCCTTTTTGGTATTGATTAATAATAATTCCTCGCACTTTTGTATCAGTAGGTTTTCCACGTATACCATTATGGTATTTTACTCTTAATAAAACTGACACCACCTACTTACTTTAAATATTAGTACTGAAATGATGCCTGAGAATCTTTGTTGGCAATACATTTACTTGTATGTTTCATTTCAAAGCCTTCTTTGCGTCTATAAAACTCACTAAATGTGAGACAAACAAAACATGTTCCAATATTCAGTTGTGAGCATTTTTCGATTCTCAAACAAGTAATTAAATAGTAATCAACATAAAATATATGAAACATATAATTAAGCGGTAAAAATAATTCTATCCATCATAAAAAAAAATTGTATATTTTATATTAACAACTAAAAAGGATTAGAATAAAAAAAAATCGGTAAACTGGAACTTTATTCGCAAAGTAATTGCTTGTTCCAACATATAGTTGTTAGGGCTCGTAATAACTATTGAAGTATCACACCAGTAGTTAATCACCGTCGGTTTCGTTTGCTACAAAGGTATGAACTTATAACCGTGTTATGAAAATTTAAGAGTTGAGTCAACAAACTTTGCCAGCCTGTATATGTTTAATTACCTCGGATGATTTTGAATAGATTCAAATCAATATGAATTCTAGGATGGGAACACTCAAGCGGAGAATGGGCGAATACCACTTCTAATTGCTATTTCAAAAAGTACAATGTATCAGATTCATACTGTACCTTCTCATAAACACTGTCACACTCTGGACACTTCAGCATAACTCCAGATTTTTTATTTTGCCCATTCTGAATAATGTGGAGTTTATATAAGCTTAAGTGCACAGAGTGTAACAGTGTATATGTGGGATAATGCAGGCGAAATGTTTTTAGACATGTTGAACATGAAAAGTCCTTCTGACTGAAAAAATTAATTCGGCATTTTCAAACCATTCCTTAAGAATATAATTACTCGTTCTAGGAATCGCACGTTAAACGGTAAGATCCCGTTAATCCTTAGCTCACACAAGTTTCGACTTCTGAGGGCTTTCGTTCGTAGGGGGATGACAGCTGGTTAACGAAAAAAAACAAACAAACAATTTTAAGTATCCGAATTTGATACAGAAATTTTGCACCATGCGAGCAAAAGTTGGAAACTGATGTATTTAGAATATTATCATAAGCATAAATACTGAGGGTATAACTTGCTGGATGATTAATTTGATTTGGCATATTCGCTAGTTTTCAGAGCAGCGTGTCCACATTGTCACACGTAAACAGGGTCCAGATAAAAAAAAGTTTTATAATAAGTAACCAATTTGTTATGGGTTTATAGAAATAGGCCATAAATCGTTTGATAGATTTAAGGGTAGGTATTTGAGAATATCTGTTACTTCTTTCAAAATGCAATAAACGAAAAGTCGCTATTTTGAAACGAAATTATATAAATGTAAACCTTCCAACTATAATTCCATTCGGAATCAATAACGTGATAATTAAACACGATAGAATTTCATAGCATGAAAAACATGCAAATGCATCGAAAGATTTCTAGTAGCGAACTCGTTGAGTGAATGGGAATGAGAATGTATAACCAATGAGTTGAATACTCAAAAAATTTGATATATATTGAGCTTATGGAAAAGCAATGTATAATGGCCTGAAGACCAAAAAACTGAATGAATTTGTCATTATGCGCAAGGGCAATGATAAAATCAGCTCAATATACATTTTAATTGTTGTTGGTGGATCTGCAGTTAGTTTATCGAGGCATGAAATACGAAGTTGCGAGAAAAAAAATTGTGGAAAGCTTGAGGAATTAAAAGTATTACTAAGAATTCTATAAAACATGGTGATATCGAGCAGAATAGTATATTCTAACCGAGTAGCAGACCATACTTTCTCCACGATTTAAAATATTTTTTAACGGAAACGATCAAAAGATAATTTCCACACGAAATAATAACCATTATTTAAAAACACTGTTTATCAGAAAGGACTAATCCTGGACTAACCAGAACAAATTTTTTAATCGCAAAGATGCATTAACAATAAACTATTGAATTAAAAAAAATTGCATTGTCGGTGGCTGAACCCACGAACTCTCGTTTACTTTGCTATACCATCTGAGCCATCCGGCCTCTCATTAAAATATGTTTGACAAATATTATATTATTACTACGAGTCTCAATTATTCGGGTGTTTTGGTAGTAAACTTTCCAGTATATTATTTGTACTCTTTGTAATTTCAGGTGGTGTATTTTCACACTCTGATTCTGAATCACTGGATAAATTGATGATACTTTTTATATTTTCGAATGAAAACGTGACAGCAATAATTTTACGGTGACAATCAACTGCGTCAAGGCTAATGTTATTATTGCTAACCAGTGTGAGAATATTATTCTTACACAAGAGAGAGAATGTAAATACATTTGAATTGCATGGGGGCAGAGGTGTTGTAGAATATTTCTTCAATATTAAGCATTCTGTAATCAAATTTCATTTCAGAATTAGTAAATTATGTGATGATCATGGAGAAAATACTTTCCAGTACGTTGAATAATTTTATGTCAGAATATTGAAAGATTATATTGAGTCGATAATTCCACTCACGCTGAGAAACATGTTTATTGATTGGTTAAAATGTTTGTGTTGATAATCGACAACAAGGTCCAAAAACAACAGAGAGAGATGAACTATTATGTTTTCCATTTAGAAGTTTGCTCTCTCATTAGTTGTGTTATAAAACAATGACTTACCACCGCACGCTGTAATAATATTTTCCTGTTTCGGAAACGATCTCGGAAATGACACAACACAGTAGTTTGACTAAAACCGTGATAATCATTCACTGTATTATTTCATATCAATTAAACAACTTTCTACAGATAATGAAGAAATTCATTAATATATTATTAAAACCAATCTGCAGACGCACTAACCTGAAATCGTATAATTCTTGATGGCGACTGCAGATTTCTGCTGTGACAGAATGTAAAAGACAGAAAACAATTAAGAATGTTGATTTAAAATGAAACTTCAATATCAATGAAATAATCTAAACAAATTACTCGTTTCATCCATGATTATTAAAAATTCCTTATTATCGAAAAAAATCAAGTTGCTTCACTTGTTTCCCAAAATTGCTATCAAATCAATTGTTGCTTTTGAATCTCGGATTTATCGTGACACAAAAGTGTGAAGTAATCTGATCATACAGATGTCAACAGTCGTTGTAAAAAGTACCAATGGACGTAGAATAAAGGTTTACTTATTATTCCTTGCATGGTGTCAAAACTGGGAAATTAAAAAAAATTGTAAGAAAATCCGTGGAATCAAATCTGGTAGATTCTGTAAAACGTGTTATGTGGAATCCAGCAGAAGATATCATCTAATAAGATATAACCGCTTCATCATTTCATTTTATGGGTCAAAATATGGGTTTCACCGTGTGTATTCTCTGGATTAAAACTACGATATTGTCACTTATTTTTAAATTTTTTCATATATGAACTCATATGTAGAAGTATGTATAAGAATTTGATTTACATTTTTTTACTGAAAACTCGAAACATAAGAATTGAAGATACTCTAGATGACATCATATGCATGAAACGGGCCTATTAAACTATGTCTTCATAAATCATGAGTTTGTTGAGACCATATGGTTTGTGCAATTTATTTTCGCTATTCTATAAAATTTTAATGAAAAACGGCGAAGAAGTCATTAACTCAATTCAGTAGCTGTCGCTTGACGTAAATAATTCTTGATTTGTTCTGCCTATAACAACGGCAAATCCAGTTGAGATTGCTGAGAAAAAGAAAGCTCATGCTCATGCGAATATGGACATAGATAATTGCATTATCAAACGACGTGTTGAGTTACATGAGGAAAAAATCAATATTCACGAAAACAATTCATTACACAGGGCAGTGAAAAACACCTATATTTCCTCGACACAATGATAATAATAATATGAAACACATTTGTTTGATTCAACATTAATGAAACTGGCATTAATAATAAATATGTAATGTAGAAACAACAGAAATGACGATATTCCGTTCCATATTATTTCTGGAATTGAAACTTCTTAAACCAGGGAGAATTAGTGAAACAATGACAGAACGTTGAGACTGCTTCTTGCCTCAGGGAACAATGAAATCACACAGTATCTCATCAGCTACTATGGCAATATTTGCAAGCATATATAGATATTGTTTAATCCGCTGAAATTACTTGTAAAAGATTTCCTTTCCTCGAGGGTTGTTATTCAGTGAAAAATAAATAAAATATTGCGTTTGAATAATTGGTCTTTTATTGAAAAATTTCCACAAGAGCTGGTCTGCATGGTTCTCCAAATACATTGATTGAGGGTATGATGATGCTCGATGTTTGGGTTTTGTTGAATATCAGATTCCACATTGTTTGAACAGTTCTTACTCAGCTCTTTGCATTAGGTACGTAATTTTAAAAATTCGTTATTAGTATATTCATCATTTGTTGTTCTGAATTATTTGTGTAGTAGTTTTTTCCTGGAGTTTAAAGATTTTAATTCATAAGAAAACCAAAATTAGATAAGTTGATGTTTTGAAACGTTTTATGGTACAAAAAGTTCAATACTGTTATATAAAACAACGCAGAAAATTATTCAGTACATAGGAAGCTTTCCGTGAAAGACCCTGTATAACATCACAACATGACGAGCATTCGCTTTCGTTTGATTCATCCAAACAATGTAAAAATGCAAGCGCTCCTCGCTGCCACTTCAGAGGTGAAATCTTTTCTCACTTTCATTTTTAATTTATCGCATGCATCCCAGTCGATATGCATTGACCTCCAACGAAGTGTTCGAAACATTCTCAAATGAATTACTCATAAAATTTTATTGATGACCCTTCTTCGTACATAAATCTATCGTTTCCTTTTCCGCGCCTTCATAATTTGTTCGAAGTACAAGACACCTGTTTTACCGACATCAATTAATTTCTAATAACTTTAAACCGGTAGGTTATAAATTTTGACGTTTATGGTCTCGATCACGATCTTTATATGGCTTACTTGCATAAGTGAGTTCTAAATCCAGCTAACTCATATGTTTCAAATAGAAACTTCATAGCTAAAATTAGTATTTCACACTAATAATAATTATGGACTTCGTTGAGTAAGTCAGGGGAAAGTTTGGGCTCACAAGGATCTGTCCTGGGCTCGATACTTTTCCTTATATATTTGAATGACCTGGTCCTTATTTCAATTCAAGGAAAATTCGCAATATTCGCTGATGATACCACGCTTGTTTGGCATGTTGATAATCTTAACTTTTACGGTCATATATTAGAAAATAAAAAATACTCAAAATGTCTAGGAATACTCATAGATAGCAAACTAGTTCGATTATAACGTCATAGCATTAACAAAAAAATTGTCATCATGATGTTACGCACTCAGAATTGTATCAAATGAACTGAGTTTATCTACGGCGAAGATGGTTTATCAATCTCTAATCGAATTTCAATTGGGGTATGGTATCTTCTTCTGGGGATTTTGTACTCAACATCTATTTCAGTCAGTTTTCATTTTTACATTTTAGACCCCTATTCATAAGGGAAACATTATTAACTCTTGCTTGTATTTTTATTTTAGAAACTCTGCCTGGCTTACTAAAAATACCACACAACTGAATCCCTGAAAAAAGCAAGCCATGTTACCAGACAAATTATAGATAGGAAAATACCTATTCAAATCCCAAAGTCGACATTGACGAAAGATTCTTAAATTTATGAAAGTAAAAAAAAAATTATAATCACCTACCCGCAACACCACCAAGAGATGAGATTACTTATAAAAAATTCAGAAATGGTATTGAGCAGGCCCTAATAAAGAAAGCCTATAACATTTGTGACGACAGTGTGACAACAGTGAGAGATATTTTACTTGAGCGGATATTGAAAACTGTTTATTTTTAATATTGAATTTTTTTATTTTTTTATATTTCACAAACTTTGTCTACTTATATGAATAAGTTTCTCCGACAATGGCGACAATAAAGTATGCTTCTCTCTCTCTTTCTCTCATTATGTTTCTATAATTTTCAGGTTCACTATGATTAAAAATTATGTAAAATAATAAAATATATTTTGTCAAGAAAGAATAACCACAAGTGAGTCAATTATATCACAGCATGATTATATAACTATATATTTATAAATATATATAATTTATAAATATATATTTTTGAACAACAATTTTCAGTAGAGAGACCATGTTGTGCCAAATCGAAAATAAGCGACTTTCTGCTTCATAATGCAAAACAAACAAAAGAGATTTTAGAGCCTGCTTGTGCCAACTTTCAACGATTAGAATTCACATAATTCAAAAAACTCTAGAAGCGAACCAATTGAAGTTGAACTTGTTGCTCCAACTGACCCCGAAAAAGTTTTGAACGAAATAAAACCTTAGTGTTGAAACTATCTGTTCTTCATGTCGAGTCGGTAAATTTTTTGATTGAAAATATTATCTGCAGGGTGGGTGGGTGTGTATTTGATTTGACTTTCTGAAAACTAGAATTTTCCTTCTGTCAAATATGTATGAGGCGCGTCTGTAATTTCGTGGCGCGGTTTATCGATGACTTTTTTCTGTTTTTCCAAGTATTCTTTTCAACTACTTGTTGAATGATTTTAGTGTTACTACCTCGATAAGTGTAGCATACTGGTTTGGTGACGTTTTCATAATGGCGGAAATTTATTTATTTTTTAAATGGAGAAAACATAAAAATCAAGAATTTTTTTTGTAATATCTAATAGAAAACAACTTATTTTCCGTCCAAGGCGACAATGTCTAATTTATTCGTCAACGTTCTACCAAAACGGTTTTCTTATTAGATCTGCAGTTTTATGATGTTTTCCATATTTTCATCCTGTGGTTATTGGCGATATGTTAAGATTGTAATATATTTGTTGGTAATACAATATGAAATGGAATCTTATGACAAAAACGTAAAAACAAATCATTTCCAACAGGGTATTCGTCCTCAGGTAAATTTTATTTATACAGCGAATATAAATGTATCATATTCAGGAAAATTGTATATATACAGCGAATAGAGATGTATCATATCTTCATCAATTAAATATTCTGCAAAGTTATAGTAATAATAATGATTTTATTCACGAATAGCAATCAAAACATGCAGTGTATAAGATAACATGAAAAACATTTGCCTTAAATAATATAAGTACAAATTATTTCAGTGAATAGAGTGCAAAACATTTTTTTCGTTCTAGTTCGTATGGAAATAAATATTAAGGTATACATATTAAAGAATTTGAAACATTTCGTTAAGTAAAATAATTGGCGGATATGAAATAATTTGGCTGTGTATAATAAATGGATCGGTTGAGTATGTTCTGGGTTTGAAAGCATAGTTTTTATAACTATTTTTGTGTAATTTCTAGTGGTTTCAAGTGACTCATTCTAACACTCCCCCATCCGATTATAACATATTGGATGATATAGATTCTACCAATGCATGATACACGGTTTTGAGATGGAAAAAGCCAAGAAATTTTGTGAAATGCCAGAATCTATAGATCATTCCTCGTAATTTTCTGACAGTGTTTGATATGTTAATATCCCACTTGGACGGACCTCTCTAGTGGAATAAGTTACAACTCTAACTGTTAAGATAATTCATACGATGTGAAAGGGATAACTTTAGTTTTTCCAAAGTTTACTGATGGAATATTAGAGTTGAACCATTTGAATATACTTTGCAGGCTGTTTTCAGCTTTATTTGTACCTGTTTGCCAGGAGTTTCCAGTATGTACCAATACAGGGTCGTCATCAGAGGGAATTATAATCCCATCAGTTTCTTGTATGAGGAATTCATTAAAAAGAGAACTGGTTGCCTGATTTATCCGATAAGTTACTTCTGGCATGGTATCCTGGGTGGAGAGTTTGTCATTACCTACGACATCTTTCCATATTTAGAAGAACCATGACCATATTCTCACTATAATGGAAATTCCACTTCACTCATTGAACAGTGAAAATCATCGGTGGAGTCCTACTCTGGTTCATCCAGAAGCGGTAATGGAATGAATCTCGAGCTTTCTTCAAATTTGAAGTGTTCCTTAATCTCTGTATTCGCTACTGCATTGAGCAGCGATATGGGACCATGATAAAGGGAATTAGGAATATTTCCACATACTTAGTCAGACCGATTACATATTATTTTTTCCAATTGCAAGAGCTTTCCTAGCCTTTATTATTTTGGATGATTTATTTTGTGTTATTGATCGTATCGCTTAATTGCACAAATAGTATTGTAATCAGCAAATTTCAATTTGACTTATTACTTACCATGACTAGCAATTCCAAATATTGTATTGCCAAATAGCACACGAATGCAGTCAGATTTATTTCCCTCTCGCTAATGATTAATACCCTAGATGACCTAATCGCTTTCATTTGAGAATAACTCATTGTTTATATAATAATACTAATGAATTGGTTAATGCAATCTTCCGCAAAATCCCCATCGAAAAGACAGCTGTAGTGGCTGAGTCGAGTACTGTCGATAACTGGAGCCAGTAACGATGACTGTGGCCATCGGTTTGGATGGGTTGCCGACGTATTTGGACGATCTTAAATAGTTTCAACTCTCGTCCGTGCGTAGTATCACACGTTGAAAGGCAAGGGCCTCGTCTTTCCTAACTTGCACAAGCCTCTCGATGACTTCTGAGGGATGCTCGTTTACCCGGTTAAAGTATAGAACAAATTGTAGAATGAACAAATTTTAGAAGAAATAGGTCTTTCGGCAAGTATCCAACAGAAACCAACTACTACCCCCTACGAACATTAATTTGACAGAAAACCGACTTCGGGCCGATTCCTCCACTTCCGCGTAGTGTTTTGAGTGAAGCTTGAATTTACATATCCGGCAGAATGTGATATTATTGATATATTTGACATACCATTTAACACGTTCTATTGGGTTCTCAAATTATGCCAATAGAATCGTTGCTTGTAACCTGTGGAATTGGCCCTCAATGAAAAAAATGCTAAAATTATTGATGATATTGATTATTCCTTTTATGCTAAAATAGCGTGTTTTGATTGGTTGAAATTTTTGTGTTGATAATTGAAAATATGTTTTCGATTTTGTAGTTTGGCTCTTGGTTGACTACTGGATATGTATATGATGTGTTTTCGATTTTGTAGTTCGATTCCTGATTGGCTACTGGATATGTATATAGATCTACAGCTGTCAGTCAGTTGGCAAGATCCGGAATCGAAGAACAAGAAATAATTAAAATCACTGGCCATAGTAATTAAAATGATTTTGATTTCATTCATGGAATAATCTTGACAAATACAAATTCCTTCTCGTTTTCGAAACAAATTATGTTGCCAAGCAACATACTTTCAAAATCGAAGGAATTTCTATTTCGATAATCACCGATACACTTGTTGTATTACCTACGATAACTCAATCAAAAATGAACCGACAAGCACTTCTTTTCATTGTAGAAACGGTGACAAATTACTTGAAATATTATGTATTTTATCACTTCGCTATTAGTCACACCATGCTGGGATTCAAACAAACATTTCTTCGTGTGTTCTTTAGTAACGTTTCATATGGAGTTTCATCGATCTGGGTTATCATTACACTTTTTCAAATAAAGTTAAAGGAAAAGAAGAGTCATGGAATGAAACGTTTCTTGATAGAAAATGAAACGGATTATAGAAGTTCCAGAGTACAGCGTTTTCATAAGCTTTTATGTGAAGAAAATGACCATTTGGGCCCGATAATCATGTGCCCTGAGCAGAGCAGATGAAGCAAACGAAGGATTGCGGCTTTCTGTATTCGCCTATATAAGTTGTCTGTCATATTGAGGCCACCGGTAAATTTTCAGTTTGTGTGTAATCATCCCACCAAGGACCCCTATGATCAGAACTCGACGTAAATATCTAACAATTGTACTCAGTCAGAATATTCGGATCTAGCGACCGAAGGAAATATATTCAAATTGACGCTTTCGGTCAATATTGAACTTGTGCGAAAGCAACAAAAAATGTTACATATACTTTCTCAAATGTGACTACTGACAGCCTCACACCTATATAATCCTTGATACAGCTCGTGAAAACAACAAAGGAATCGATTTGTCTAAAAGTGCTGCTTCATACATTTTAATTATTGCCTTTTGATTTCATTTCTACGTTCAAGTACAGCGATTGAGACATACTGATTATTTACAGTACTTGTTATAACGAATAGAACAATATCTTCCAACATTGAAGAAACAGTCTATATCTTGTGATATTCAATTACTGTAGCAGCGGGTGCTTAGCAATGATAAGACCTCGTTTGATAACGATTATTTATTCATATTGGTGCGATCCATCAAATTTCGTTACGGTACTGACACAGTTCTTGAAGACTAATATTATTGAAACATTTTTAAACAATGACAAACGCAATTGAAGATAGTTGCCCAAACATTATCCTCAGTTCTTTACTATTCTGTGCAATTACATATTGTTTTTACAATTTCTATACCCAAGAAAATGAGAAAAATTACAAAGATCATCCAATAATAACTGATCTTCCACTTCTACCCTTATAATTGGTATATTCGTCAGAAAGTTTACTACTGCCCCCTACTGCCATTGAGTTATATCTGATAGATATTTGGCAAAATTGTCTACAAGAACTACTTGCAATGCTATTATATATATAACAACAAAGTACATGTTTCAGGTTCTTGCTAATCATCAGCGAAGGCTAGTTCACCAGCTAATTAAATAGAAAAATCCTTACAGCTTTGTTGAAACTTCCTGAGATAAACAATGTATCATATATCTAGCGCCATCTCTAGATTCGAAGGAGCACTCTGACTATTTACGAAGCCAAATATTTTCAAGAATAAATTAGAAATGATTCAATGTTCGTTGGGGGGTGATAGCTGTTTTCTGTTGGAGACTCGTAGACCAATATACATACTATATAGGTTGAAGCGAACCATTTTCACCATTAATTTATTGGTCTTCCGCCAAGTAATTACAACAATATTTTATCTCAAAAACTATCTCAAAATGGTGGAATATCCTTTTTCAGGAGAGGCATCACATGTCTCTTGACCCAGGTTTGGTGTTCTATGAAATCTAAACAAAATCTAATCGGTCGGTACACCTAGACGTCTTAGGTTGATGATTACATTTGATATGGACAAATCGAATTAACACTGCCAAGAAAATATTGAAGATGTCATTTGATATATTGATACATAGGATATCCAGTATCAATTAAATACCACTCTGTTATTTCTCACTTCTTCTATGAGAATAAGTAACCTTGTTCAGTCCACTTTGACTGAATTTGTTCTTCGATAAAATGAAGTCGTTTTTTTCCCCAACATCCTCCTTGCTTGGTTTGCTTCTCTCATTGACATTTTTGGGTTATTCCATTCCATTATTCGAGTAAGTTGGGATATTTGTGAACCAGTTTTTTTTCAATTTCTTGAACAGATCTTTCACACTACGGAAGGTCAACATACAAAAAACTAATTTCCCCCACAAAAACCAACTTTCAATCAATTGAAATGCTCATCCTCTTATTTTCAATTACCAGTCACAAGCAAAAGTTCTGATTGAAAAAACTGAAACTTGTTAGATGCACAAAATCAAGAAAAAAAAAAGAAGCAGATGATTTCCTAGTCTATTCCTGAAAATAAGATTATGATGGCTCTTTCTAGGCAATCTAGATAAATCTAAATGGATTTTTGAAACACCTATATCAATTTCTTCGTTTAAAAATTCGAATGTGTGGGTGCTCCAAATATATAATTTTGATATCATCGTAGACATCACTTTAGAGTTCGCATATCCACTTGTAGGACATGTTAAGATGGAGATGTATACGTGACTAGCATACTGACAGTGAAAGAAGCACTTTTGTATGTGATCTACACGTCAAATGGTCTCCAATAGGAGTCACACTACTTGACTTCCTATAATGTTTCACGCTATGAGAACCCATTATGGCGCTATTATGTTAATGAGTTCGCTACCATCAACCATCACGTAAATATGAAGTCGTAAAAGTTATGAGAGTGTATCTTGTACGACCGTATATCATTCATCAGTCAAAACATGTGTAATGGTGAAATACCGAGGATATTTTCCACATAACATCAACTGACACCTTGACATGTTGACAAATCGTTTGTTGTGGAATATAATAATATAGATATTTAAAGAAAACAAATTATTGATAAAAATTTCTCATGAAATTGCACCACATCTCTCTTTCATGATTAACAAGATTTTTGATAATGGACATTTTCCAAGAACATTGAAAAAGGGCATCATAAAACCACTATACAAAAATTGATTAAAATTCGAAACCATAATATTGAACATAGCCAAAATTGTAAAAACAATTATTAAACGTTGTTTAACAAATTTTTCACGAAAAAATGCAGTATTATCTGACAAACAGTTTGGTTTCAGGGAAGGAATATATACAAACTTTTGTTGGACAAATATATGAAATAAAAAAATGCCTACACTCTGCAACTTATTAAATCTTTCGAACGCATTCGCTATGTGTCATGAAAGATGAACTCGAAGCATATGGGATGAGGGGGTAATGCATATAACCTCATTAAAAATCATCTAACTGAACGACAGCAACAAGTAAACATAGATGGTATTGAAAGCAAAACTCATATTGTTACATACGGTGTACCACAAGGAACTGTTATAGGTCCCCTACTATTTACAATATATATATATAATATATTGATATATTGGCAATCAAAATGAGGGGAAAATTATAAGATTTTCAGATGACATTGCCATAATATACAGAGCGGACAATGGGATCAATTAGCAGAAAAAAATTATGGAAATTATAAAAAATGGATCCAATTCAAACAACTAACCTTGAATGCGAAAAAAACTAAGTATTTACATTTCGTCTCATATGCCAATCAATTACCAATTTTGGGAAACATAAAAATTGACACATCCAAATAAAAAACAACGTGGGGAAAATTAGAGGGTCATTATCAAGGTTCACGTATCTGAAAAATTCTTGGACATACCCTATCTCAAAATAATTTACTACTCCCTAGTGCAGTGTCTATTCTTTCATACGGATGCGGATGGGAAGAAGTGAATGCCGTACATCTTGAAAACCGGAATGTAATGCTAAAATGGATTTTGAAAATTATCTTAGCAAAAGGCCTAGACTCACCGATCAATTCATTGAAGATCAAATTCATGACATTAGGCAGCTTGACAGCTTAAATATTCTACCCAGTGTTTAAAAAAAGTCTTCCATCTCACTATGAAACTAGGAAAAGAGAATTGAAATAATGTTCTATGCGATATGAGAACCAACCAATCAGCATCAGAGATAGTAGAACCTATAATGAATTCATAACTGAAACAGAGAAATGAATAATAAATAAGGAGCGTCAGTTCTTTCAGAATAATAAGTAACTATTGATTTCATAACTCACGTCATGAGACGTCAATAAATCCATATTTATTATTCCAAAATGTTAGATATCGTAATAAATTATAAATCCTTCTCTTATAGTTTCATCATATTTATCGACTTCAATGTACTTTACACTTATTCTATCGCACTATTACTGTAAATTGATTTATAATAAGCTTATAGCAATTGTAATGAATTATATATTTTATTGTTACATTTACTATTTCAATTCTACAACTTTTACTATATAATTTATTTTTATTATCCACCCCTATACCATGCACTTACAAGCTGAACATTTGAGTTTCTGTGGTCTTCCCGTTTATTCAAAATATCATCTAAAAATATTGTATTATATTGCAGATGAATAAACAATATTTTTTATTATCTCCTACTACATGGTAACGGCTACATCCATCAATTAATTGAAAGATTGAAAGTAATTATTATTTGCACCCGTCACCGTCAATTCCTGAAAATATTTCGGGACTTAATTTTTCAACTTAAAAATGCATGACGGTTGGAAATCAACCAATATAACGGAAGGGTATCTGGAATATTCTTCGAGAAACAAAGTTCCATTATACAAGCCCAAATGATGGCATGAAGATATTCAGTTATTATGATAACCACATTCAATATCAATAGGGAGATGATTGTTAAAAAATTAAATTTCATTTAATAATTCCAACTCATTCTGTTATTCAATGAATTGCGTTAGGAGAAAAAAATTATGTATACGTCCTAATTCGCGGAAGTGATTTACTGGAATCAAAGGATTCCTGGATACTCTGATATCCACCGAAGTATTGAGTCAAAATTATTACCTACATTTCGATTATTGTATCGTTACCCATGCGTCATCAATTTATGATCGAACACAGAAAATAAGATTTCTTTGAATTTAACAAATCTTGTTAAATTCAAAGAAATCTGAAGTTTGAATAGGTCCAACAAACAAACTTGGTTGATTTAAAGTTTCCATTTTTTTGAATTTTCAAATAATTCATTGTTTTGTTTTCAAGTAATTTCTTCAAAATGCTACATTTTATTATTTGAAACAAAGTGAATATTCCTTTGGATCAATAATATTTTTTTAAATTTATTAATAGAATTATTCGTGGTGAATAAATGTAATTCGAATTAAAGAAATCACAGCTCGAGACAAAAAATAAAATTGTACAAATAGGTATTTGTGAGAAAAAAATATTTTGGTTCTTGGGAAAAACGGATATTAGCTTCAATAGAAAGAAAATATCACCTCAAATAAAGGATATCCTTTCAACAAATTAATATTTATTAACTTTTCATAATTATACGTTTGAATGAAATTGAAATTTATTGTAATAGAAGAAATAGAATCTTCATCTGAAGAAGTTGATTTCTTAGAGAAAAATATTTCTCTTCTTCATGGTAAATATATATTTGTTCATGTTGACACAATATTATTTGTTTCTCTCAAATCACCAATTTTTCATATTCGAATTATAAGGATATGGAAAATCATTGTGAAATTTTTTGGAGAAAAGCAAATACATAATTATTACTTTTATTAAAAATTATTCTACAATTCTTCTGTCAAAAATGTAGGAACCAAGAATTGAATTACACAATTTTATACTACTATCTTGGGTTATTTCAATTTGAATGAAAAGGTATCAGATATTATTAATACAGCACATTAGAACAATAATAAACTTTATTGAATAAAATAAACATGATACTCATTGAAATGAACATGTGCGAATAGCAAACTCTAGATGTTATTTCAATAAATTAGTTTTTGAAAAATTAGATAACATTTTGTATGATAACTGTGTGGTATAACTATTTACTTAATATAAACGTGCATTCTTGTATTAATGAATCCATCATGAATCTATTCACAACTCAATGCCTAGGGTGGGAATCAGTTCCTTGAAGTCCTTCCTCATCAGTCAATGTTTGACAAATTTCAATAGAGTCGATTTTTTAGTCTGAAAAATTGAACAAAATTTCAACATTTCTGTACTGGGTGCCACGGTGGTATTGGTAAACCTTTTAATTTCAGTCAAGGGTGGAATTTGATGAAATTTAGGGTTCAGGTGCATATGACAGTTAAAGACATTTTTCTTTGACTTTTTCATCAACTAAGTGGAGTGTTGGAGTTGAGTAGCAAGACCAACTATATACTTACATGAAAATGATGTCGCATATTATGGACTGTCATCTTTAAAAATTCATGTTATAACTCGATTTGGTTTGATTTAAATCAAATTGAATATAGTGTTTTTTAAAGTCGTCTATAATTTTCTATCTTCAAAAATCTATCAAAAATTCTCTCTTTATACTTACAGGGTTATTCTCAGAGGCATATGCATACTAGAAAAATATTTTGTCAACTAATTTTTCACTGTGCCAGTCTTCCCAATATATGATCGATATTTGTTCAGTTGGTTTTTTCTCAGCCAGATCTGAATAAATGAGAAAAACCCAGAGATCATAATTCTGAAATTTCTGGTTTTCAACGGGCGTTGCAGAAATTTTTAAACTTTAGCGATGATTCCTTAACGGTGAGATACATCCTTAGAAAACACGAAACATGAAAAATTCACGAACCATTTCGAGATCATATCTATGTTCACTTTCAGAAACTTTGGGAATAATAAAATTCATTTAGAAAATTTCAGGAAAATTAAATTCATTTTAATTCAAACCAGGTTAAGATAAAAGTGAATTTCCAAATATGAAGGTATATACATAACCATTCAACACTTTTAAGTTTGCTATTCAATTACAAAACTCCACGAAAAGTTGATGAAAACCTCATTTTGCATTAGTTCTAAATTTTTATATGTACTTATTCATTCAGGTGGTCTACGTAAAAACATCGTATTTCTATAATATTTGTTCTTTCCATTTCGTGGTTAGGTAGGCAGGGTAGTAATAAAACATTTTTACATTTGAATATTCATTTGTTTCATAGAAACAAATATATTGTTTCAAGTGACGCTGATGACATTTGAATGAAAGAAATGTTTATTTGACTTTATGGAATTTGTACATACCCTAATGAGAAGGTAGAACGCCATTTCACTGTGAAGATTTCATAATAAATATAATTACCTACAAAATAAAGTGCGAATAGTTTGTATGTATGTACCTAGAACCCAACGATTATCTTTGTCTACGACTATCTATCACTAGTTGCGTTTTTGTAATAGGATCGGTATGAAATCACCAGAAAATCAACAGATAGAACAATGTAAGTACGCCGTTAGTGTCATTTGGTATTCAAATATATGTTAAAATAATCAGATTTGGTTTAATTATACTTTCTTACTTCTGAATATAGGGATCAGATGATCCAAATTCCATTCGTCTAATATTCTTTCCATAACACTTAACACATTTACAAGAATATAACCACAACTATAGATGGATTGAACCGCCACCACCAACATACTTAAGACAAATGACAAATGAGTACTTGCACTCGCCCTACTCGCGTAGTGTCGGTTAGCTGGCTGTCCGTTGTGCGGATATCGTTTCCGCGGAGATGTCGGATGATTTGACCACGTGACAACTCAACCTCTGACCATTGTGTTACCAAAAGGAATAATATTATTAGGTTCTAGGTATGAAAAATTAATAATATTTCTAATTTTAATTTTTCTCATTAGTCAATAAAATGAATACCTGTTTCAATAATTGTCAGTGAAAAAAATTTGCTGAAGGCTTATTCATTCTATCCAGTAGGTATGTCTGAATATGTATTCTTTATTATAAACGTCGTCGATTTTTTTCATTTTGGGTAAAAGAACACAAGAAAGACTGATTTTCACCAATCATTCAACATGTCAACCCATTTCAAGCCCGTACTCGCAAATTTCCTCTCAAATTTGAGTTGATCTGAAACATAACGTATCACCATAATTATATTCAGAATGGAAAATACTTGAAAATCATGGGCATTTTTATCATATACTAGTAAAAAAGATTCGATGTTTCAAAATTTGAAGCAATTTTAGATTTGGGACAAATATCATTAAATTTTCTTATGAACTTTCCTGTCGTTCAAATCGAACTTTTTTATGTTTTATTTTCAATAAGCCTTCATTGGAGGTAAATACCCATTTACTTTCTTTGAATAATATTTCTTAAATCTAAATTCAAATTTGGTTCATAACAAATATAATAATTGGTCCAATTTCAATCACTATCAATTTCAGCCAATAATGTGATATTTCTGTTCAAACTAATATTTATTTGATTCAAGTAACATTTATTGCTTGTAAATAAATAGTTTTTCAACAAATACAATTGTTTCACACAAACAAATCCAATTCAAATAAATGGATAACTTCAAACAAAGAATATGATTTGGTTCTTAGGAATAACATTTGTTCCTCACAAATGAGAATTATTTCTTGCAAAGAAATATTAGTCAAATAAATGAGATTGTTTCACGCAAAGAAACGTTTTTCTCTGTGAAGAAATCACACACGCTCTATCGAACATCTCTTTCTAACAACCGCTATGAGCGAAACAAAATTCGTTAACATTTGTCTTCTAAGCTAAGTATTATGGTATTGTGATGATGACGCACGGGTAAAGATATAATAGTCGAACTGTAAATCTATCTGGTCACAAGGAGTTTAAAATAAAAAAGATATGCCTTAGATTTCAAAATCCACCTCTAGCTAAAATCTAGTTTAAAAATACGTACCTAGGTGATAAATCTGCCAAAAAATACTTCACGCTAATCGAACATAGTAATAATGATAACGAGATGAAAATACCAGCTGATGTATTGAATCGTCTTCCTTTGATCTGCAAACGGCAATTTGTGCGAAACGATATTTTCCTTCGTTAATCGAGTAATCAAGCGGAGCTTCTCCACCCACGCCACACTCTCGATGACTAATGGCCTAACAAGATTAGTAATATCGATTTACTCGGAGAAATCGTGTTACAAGCTCGTGGAATATGTTTGAATATAAAAGTTCGAGAAATATGTAGAGTCGAGAAATTGATCAAAATTATGAATAATACAGAATTATCGCAAATGGGTGTTAATTGGTGGACAAAATATAATAATAATACTACTGTCCCAGTATCCAAATCGAAGGGCAGCGACACCACGTAGCCATGGTGAGGCACTTAAGCCAAACACTGACGGCTGACACTCTCAACCTAACCATATCTAAGATACACAAAATTACCGGCTTATATACTAACCGGACATTGCGGCGTTATAGACTAAGAGCTAGTGAACCCTCCGAATAACGGTATGTCTGTAAGGCTAGAAATCCTTCTAGTGATGAGTCATAGCATGCTAAGTACGGTAACCATCGCCTGGCGCGCATCAGCCCTGCACGTCATCTACCCCTATACCTACCCTTGAAAGTGTAAATAAAATAAAAAAAAAACGTGTTGCTGTGCTTGAAATTTTTGTACGATTTTGTTCATTCATTGAGAAGTTCAAAAAATAATTGACAGGCGTTTTCAATGAGCACAAGTACCTGACAGTTCACCTGTCAGGTGTGTAGTACCTATATGAATTAAAATAAACTTTATTGTGTAAAGTTGAAATTTTTATATGTGTTTGTCTAAGCGATCTTAAGAAGGTACGTACAATGACAGGCGGTTCTGGCTAGCATAAGTCCTTGACAGGTGAGGGGAAAGATGCTGTGGGAGTGGGAGTAAGAGGCATAACGTGAAGTTATTCAGAACCGTTCATGAATAATTCGAAGAAATATAATTTGAACTATCAACTATCGGGCTACGTTTGTAAAAAAATCTTGTTGTGTAAAATCTACAGGGTCAAGTGCATATTTTAAGAGATACCATGTACCTATGTCAGCACATTTTTTCAGACATTTCACTATCTTCCATCTATCCATCCAATATTAATAACTTTTTTCCATCTACTTGAACGTTATGATTTTGCGTCGCAGATGCATGTCAAAAAAAATCACTGTTTTCACGAGTACGGAATTTAAAAGGAAATAACTTTGATACCAGTTGACAGATACATGTGTGATAATTCCGATCCATCCTCAAATCCTTAAATTATAGTGAGTGACTCAAAATTATTTGTCAATTCTGAACTTTATAAATTTAACTTTCTCGTGTTTTTCACATGAAACTCACAACATATTTTTTTTATCGCAAAACAAACAAAACAGGCGCTGTCGGATTATTAGTTTTGGCACAATTGCAATTTGATTTTTTTGTCCGAATGCTCTAGTGAGTGTCCGATTCTCAAATTTTGAAAGTAGCGTATATTCTCATTTTGCGATTCAATGCTGCGAAATGGGTGAAAAATGCTTGCAAACATAACTGAAAACATCCGAACCCGTGAAGCGGTCGAGTAGTAGGGGAAACCGGGAGGTGAGGGGAAGCGTATTATAGGTAGATAACGAGAATCATTAGAAAAATTCCCCTCATCTCAATCAATATGAAATCTGTCCATCAAATGGTATTATTATTATTTCCTCTTGAATGCCAGTTTGAATGGCATTTTGACAAAACTCATAATTTTCAGGTGATTGGGAGACAGATAATAATAATATTGGAGAGCGCATGGAGGTCACAAAAATTCCTCAAAGAATAATTTGAAACAAATACTCGATTCTGTAGATTTTTGTCGGGTCACCCTTACACTTGGCAATTATTTCAGGTTATAGGCTAGTTTACTCTCGTTTTTGAATCATATCACAATTAGTATGAAACAGTGCATCATTTGAATTTCAGACATAATGTTGTCGAGGTTTGGAAGTATAGGTATTAGGACAGAGGCCGCCGCTTCTATGATTGAGCTCAGTAAGAAAAAAATCCCCAATATGGCGCTGTATGGCGATGAAAAAATTAATAGTAATATTTTATCTATAACATATACTAATAAAATCAATTTTGCCCATAATTTCTATTTCCTCATAATGTAATTTACAGAATAAAGTTTATTTTAATTCATATAGGTACTACACACCTTCCGGTTCACCTGTCAGGTACTTGTGCTCATTGAAAACAACATTTTTTTTGAACTTCTCAATGAATGAACAAAATCGTATAAAAATTTCAAGCTTACAGCAACAAGTTTTTTTTAGATTTCATTTACACTTTCAAGGGTGTAGGGGTTGATGACGTGCAGGGCTGATGCGCGCCAGGCGATGGTTACCATACTTAGCATGCTATGACTCATCACTACCTATAAGGATTTCTAGCCTTACAGACATACCGTTATTCAGAGGGTTCACTAGTTCTCGTACTATTAGGAAACACCTGCACACTATGGGAATAAACAGATAAACCGTGGAGTGTAGATGTTTTGGTGACGAGAAGGAAACTGCCTCTCACATCATCTTCGAATGCAACGCGCTGTACAACAGGCTCTACAGAATTTTCGGTCAGGCTAACCTAGAAATAAGCATGAATCCGAAAAAGCTAGTGAATAAACTTTTAAACCTGGTAAATGACACAGGCCTATTTAACTACGAACTACTGACGACAGAATAATACAATAGACCATAGCAGATCTCACTGTTAAGGTAATCCCTGCATCTGGCCCGTCAGCTTCAAACCAACCAACAACTCTCCCAGTATAGAGGTCCCAGACACTAGATGTAGAGCATGTCGTGGGGCTTTTGAGACCATAATGCATTTGCTGTCAGTCTATCAAGCTTATGCGGTCTCAGCCTATATTCACGGGCATATCGCGGCGATAGAGTGTTGCATTACCACCTACAATACTCGTACTAGAGCTGATCGGTCTTGATCTTAACCTCGAAAAATAAATGTAGTCTTGGTCTTAGTATTTATTGGTCTTGATGTTTCAAGACCAAGACGACACTGGCTCAATCTTGGTCTTGGTCTTGATGGTCTTGGTCTTGATAGTCTTGGTCTTAATAGTCTTGGTTTTGGATCAAAATTTGTCTAGAAATTTGAATTATTCAATTCAATTGTAAAACAGTTTATACGCATATAATAGGTATTTCGTATTTTTCAGTATTTGACAATTAACAATTTGTCATTTCACCATGAGAATGTAATTTTTAAGAATTCTTAAAGATTAAATTAGTTCCATAAATCACCGAGGCTAATGCCTGACAGGTCAGAAAAAAGGTTCAAAACTGTCGGAATGTTAATAAAGTTTTTATTGACCATTTTATAATGGATTATTGTGTGATGAGCAGTAAGATGCGGTTGTGGCAGAGGGGTGGAATCGGAATCCCGAGGAAATTGCAATTCTTATTAACCACTGCGACCTTACAACATAAATCTATTTGTAGTAAACTGTTAAACTAATATACTGAATTTGAAAAATCAATATTTTTTCAACATTCAATTCTACATTTATCCGTTCTGATAGATTATAATATATAATCGATTGGGTCATTTGACATTTTTTCCACCAGGATGTCACAAAATAGTTTATTTTTCAACAAAACATGAAAATACTGTTTTTTCAGTGAGGTGAGAGTTTGTCCACGAACGAAGCGGAGCGAGTGTGGCAATCTCACGAACGAAAAAAACGTATTTCATCTCGAGTATGGATTTTTTCTACGATAGCTATAATTTATAAAATACTAGAATTTTGCTGTCAGAGTTCATATTAATTATAGTTATAGAGAGAAGTTCAAATAAATCGTGAAAATATTCTTCTTCTTCTTTTCTTGGCAGAGCTTCCTTTCGGCGCATTCAGCCAGCACTCTCTCCACTACGTAGGGATCCGCCCTACCCCAGCAAGGTTACTGGCGTGAGTAGTGGGGACTTCGACAAGGGGTGGAGGGGGAATCTTGTTCAAGGCAATACCCCCACCCAAAAAAATAAACAAAAAACTGTTTTTTTTATGATTGCACGTTTATCACGGTTAAAAAACTGTGGTGTACAGCAGACGTCACAAACACTTATAAATTAGGTATTTGCACGTACTATAGGCGGCAGACATCACAACACAAACTACACTATAACATTCACACACTGACTTGAGACACGAAAACGCTGTCAGTCCTCCACCATTGCCAGGAGTCGAATCTTGAAAATGTTTATAAACTGCCAAACGAATTGACGTTCGTTTGCTGACTGAAGTGCCAAGAAGTGAAATTAACTGTCATTAGTGTCCAAAATCCAACAAATTGTTTTTAGTGTATTCCCATCCAGTCGCATGATAATTTTCATTTGCTTCATTATCATCTCTAGAGTGAAAAACTATCAATTTCATGTGTTGAAAAATTATCATTTTAATATATATGAGTGGAAAAATGGCAATTTTCTATCACAGACATAGCCATTCAACCCTTTGATCTTCTCGGTCAATTCTCAATATCCTTATCATGGAAATGTGAAATCGCAACATCTACTGCTCTGGCATTTCCGCTTACAGTTTTTCAGTTTAACTGAAGATAGATGGATGCTATTAACTATTAACCCAATGCAACGTCAATTTTAATCCAAACTTTTTTCGTAGCTCCTTGCTAATAATGCGGTTTACACATTTGACCAACTCTCTATATAAACAGTACAGTTAAGTATTTTGCATATCAATTTTAGTACTTTCGAAACATGCATTCAATATATTCATACAGATGAACACGTCCAGAGTTCGTGATTGCTCACTTCATTTGCAACAAATTATCAACTAACACGTATACAATTTGAAATTAATTGACATCTTCCTACCAACGACACATTAAGCCAGTCAGCTGCTTTCCATGATTGAATGATGATTTTCAATTTGCATATTCAAAGATAACATTAGATAGAAAAAGTGAGCTTGTGTTCATAATCCAACTTTTTCAACGAATTTGAGAACAAAATTGAAAAGTGAACTACATACGAGTACTTATGTAATGTTCCTGAAGACGACACTATTGGATAATCGTTTCTTTCGTCTAACACCTGAACGTCGATTAGTGAGCACGAATTGACCACTTGCAAACCTAGTCAAGGGTTCTTCATCAGTGTAACAGGGTAAGTCAAAACTGAATCCCCTGTTTTCCACCCAATAGTACCAAGGCTCCAATCATTTGAATTCTCTGTCTCCGTCTTGAGCTGAAAAAGTGGTTTCCACTGTTGAATCGTGCTAATCGAGCTAGCAAAAAAAGAAAGAACCACTTCTCCAGATCAGAGACTCCAGGGAGTATTCGGGAGGTTATCGAATATAAAAGTTAGATAGAACTAGAGGCAATTTATGCTCGGGATACATTAGTTTATTTGTATAAAAAAAATCAACACATTTTTTATGGTCTGATAGTTTTTGCGTTGAATCTACTGCCGTGTTAATCATAAAAGACGTATCTGCAGTTTGTATTTTCGAGATGTTTTCAAGAAAATCGTGTTTTCCTATTAGGTAAGTGGAAACTTTTCCAGATATGACATTTTTCATAAGCTCATAATATCGGCCAATTCTCGAATTTTTCCATTTATTCCAAGTAGAATAGCTGTAAAAGGGCTTCAGACTTACCTAAACTGACGAACTCAATTTTCAAAGATATGGACCTTCTTGCTTGACACGGCAGTATAGTCGGGTCAACAACTGACTTGATTCTGAATGCCAAGAGTTGTTCGAATGCATTTATGTCAATTGTATTCGAAGAAAATGATCATTGTTAAGGTATATTTATTGTATGAACATAGAATACAATAAATTTGGCTGAGAATGACGTTACAAATAAACATGGATAAGTCATAGAAGCGTGTACACCAATTATTATGTACTGGTTTACTACTTGTGCGTGACTGTAGTTAGTAAATAGAGATGAAAATATTTTATAAATAGAAGTTATGATGAAATTTGAAGTAAACTTATAAATAGTTAGGTAACAGAACAATAATAATAAACTAATAAATAGACTGGCAGCAATCATAGGTATAGTAGTAGTAGTAAATGCGGGGTGGCCGCTACTGCAGCAAGGCAAGTAAGCCCTCATGGGCCCTTTTTGCCATCCTCTTGTCTCTTCATCTATGATATGCTCTCAAACCAACCTCCTTCTCCTCAAAATAATTCCTTATAATAATTCTATCACCGGCTACCAGACCCGCAGTATCCGATCTGAGGCCCCTCCTCAGCTTCCATTGGAAAATGGTTCTCACCGCGAGTTCCTTCCATCCTCCTCCTTGTGAAAGTTCTGGTAGGTCTGGTTCTCAACCGGATGGAGCGGCGACCGCGGGTCAACACCAAATACCTCTCCTTAGCTCCCGCTGAAGGCAGATCTTCATGTTCTCGCATCCCTCTGTAATGTGAGTGGGTGTGTGTCAAGTGTCGGGGAAAAATGTGTGTTTTTGACGTCGGCGTACGGTAAGCTAGGGCTCATGGGTCGCTACTCCCGTTGGCTGCAACGCCTCAGCCACCCTTGGGGTGTCATAAGTATAAAATGACATCTAAATAAATCTCCACAAATGTACAGAGTAAGTCAGAATAAGACCGACAAACTTAGTACACAGATTCTTCACCTCATTTCGAGGTGAAAAATTAATATTAATGTATATCCTAAAATGCATCCCCTCTGAGATACAAAACTCCTCAAGGAAAGAAATTGAAATTTGGTACGCTTATGTAGGTATATCATTGTGAGAGTTTTCAAGTTAAAATATTTTATATTTGTAAAATAATGGAGTAGTTATGGTGGTATGTTGCCATATTATCTTCTGAGAAGTAAATTGACAGCTGACTGTTCGACATCAGTTAGACTCATCGATACTTGACCTAAAAGTCGAAACATTCCATGTGCCTCATGTAGAGGTTTCTGAGATATTTACGAAAAACTGAGAGTATGTTCTGAGAAAGCATCGGGATAAGAGCTAATTTGTTATAACACATCAGAATATTTTTCATCCTCATTAAAAATATGGAAAGAGACAAAACTTGCAGAAAATTTAATCAAATGTATCCTGAATGCACACCAATAAATAAGAGCAAGAGATGTTCAAAAGAAAGGGTGTACATTACTCCAGTTCATACCAAAGAAGAACTACGACGGCAAATAGTGCGATGTATTGAATGTGCCTAAATGTAGAAGTTTCTGAGATATTTACGAAAAACTGAGAGTATGTGCTATCGGGACATTTTTCATCCTGCTGAAAATTTATGTTGGAAAATTAAAAAATATGGAGAGAGACAAAACTTGCAGAAAATTTAATGGAATTGAAAAAGCAACTACGAGTCGCGTACAAAAGCACATTTTAAAAAGTTGAGAATGTAATGGATGACTTTTCTAGCTTTTATTGCAATAATATGATATCGTCGGGTGACAGGAAATCCTCACTGAGTACTTTTTTGTTAATAACTATTAATTTTAAAAATATATATAAAAAAACTTAAATACTCAAGTGTAAAGTAAAATATGTTTCATTATTATGTTCGATTTGGCTAAGAATTGCTTTTCAAATGGATTTATCTTTAAAAACAGTAAAAAATCTTTAATTATCTCAATTGTTCAAATATAGTACTCAGTGAGTTCTTCCTGTCACCCGACGATATTTGTTTACAATTTTGTTATTTCTAATCTTCCTAATTCTGTTATTTTCTGTACTTTCACGTGTAAATCTAGCGTTTTACCTTCAAAAAGCAAAACATTTTGCATGTGGATGTAAACACGTGGACAGCAATAATTTCTGTCCCTGACCCATCATCAAACTTGGGACTGAAGTTGGTGATTGAAAATAAAGTTTTAGCACAACTGGCAAAAGAAAATTTTATAAATGAATGATTTTTGGAAAGCACAACGTAGCATTTTTACAATGTCATTTCAACTTAATTTTTGCTATCTTGATTTGTCTGTCTTTAACATTACTTCACCTAAATAGAAACAACTATGAAATCATAAATAGGAATATTTCCGAACAATAACCTATTTACGATTGTTTCTCCATTGACTCTGATGTGAGGATGAAATAAAAGACAATTCCGTGATATTAAGTCAGAATTTGGAAGTCGGAATCAGCTATTGCTATCCGACAAAAAAAAATATCGTGTTTAAGTCATATGAGCAATTTGACATCATAAAACACTGAATGATCATCCACGTACACTTATGAGGAGACGTTTGACTGTTCGAACATTTCGTAGCCATCCGATATAATAGATAAGTCACTCGAACAGGTTTGTTGCTTTCGGAGTTCTCATGTGCGACAGAAAAGTCAATCATTTACTGACAACCGACTATAACTTGTTCAAAATAAACAAGTCACGAACAGCTGAATACTAAATCAAGAAATTAATAAATATTGATCGAATCAACCGAATGCCAAAAGTCCTGCGTTCCATTTCTGACATCGATCGCAACCATCATGACATTCGTGATTTATAAATGGTATTCGCGGTTTTATGGGGGGGCCATGCACACAAATGAAAAATTTCACATTATGGTGTACCAGCATGAAATGCAATCGGATATGTACGCCGTACGAATCTTAAAACAAACGGTAACTGTACTTTTGAGTAACATATACCTATGGAATAAACAAGTTTGTGTACTTCATGAAGGAATGAACCGTTAGTATAATCGAAGACGAAAACTTATCAAATGAAAACGAACGGCCCTATTTCAATCAACCAATTAAAATTCAGTAAGTAGTAACGCGTACAAATAGTTAATTATGGATGGTTGTGAAGTTTTGATAGTTTATTTCATTTTATTAGTTTCTGTGAGATATACCAAGACAAACCCAAAGAGACTATTCACAAAGAGTATGTAGTAAAATAATAATAATAATACTCCCTCATAAACACTCGTTGAGTGTACCCAAAGGCATAGCCTGTGCGGGTAGAGGATCTTTTGAGCATACATTACAATTGATCCATACTTATCAATACGATTAACAAAAATACGTCAAAATAATGTCCTAGTAAACACGGTAAAGAAATAAAAATGACGAACCTCATGTGCCGTTGTTAATTTGAGTGGATCCACATGCATTGAACATCGAGAATAGCATAGGCGTATAGAAATAAAAAATTATCATTGTTTTGAAATTTCACATGAGATAGACTTAGTACCCCATTTTATTATTTCAGGTGAGTGGTCATAGTTCACTATGTACAAATAGGATATAGGGATCCATATTATAAATGCCATTGCTTTTTCAAAAATAATGTCTTTACATCTTGAATCTTTACACGTTTTCTCATCAAGAATCGCTATAACAGGATAATGTTCTTCATAAGCAATATTCTACAGAACCATACTCATTATCATGGACTGATATGTTGCCAGATATGGTTTGACAATAGCCCAATCATTATATACTACGGTCAATATGGAAATCAGTTATTAATATTTTCTTTTGGAATCATCCACACGAAAAACCCATACCTAACAAAAAATATCCAAAAATTGAAATACTTATATATCGCATTTAATGCGATTTCAAAGTTTATTTGTGAACTGTATGATATGATTGTAGTTATGTCGGTTTTTATTGATTTCAAACGGGTTTACCTTGTTTGTAAAAAAAATTGCTCCGACATCTGGTTCCACCCTCGGAAATCTTTGGCAGATTTTTGCGACCTAGGAATAATAAGAGCCTCCCTCACCTTTTAACGTGCACGGTCCAGAATTTTTACCAAAAATCGTCCAAGTAAGTCAACCGCCATAAATATAAGCAATTGCTTATTTATATCGTCCCACACTTATTCGAAATATTTATTAATTTATATTCACACACGTCAATAATCAACAATTTTCTGACTTGAGTTCGTGAAGGATACTGACTGTTCCAAAATATCATATGAGAATATTACATTATGCTGTACATAGAGGAGATAGAATGGCAAAAGTAAATAGCTCGAACTCCAACTCAAAACATTGAGACAGTCTTGGTCTGACTTCTATCATCCATCCTACCCGATCTCGGAACATTATACTGAAACCAATCTCTTTTTTTTTCTGACAATTGCTTGTATTTGAATCTACGTCATTTGGGCGAGAAGGGAACGATCTACAATTACGGCCCATTTATGACCACCATGCATGGCCCATTCAGGTGATCATTCTATCTAATTCAGCCTCACGGGAAATATTCTTGACCATTTGCAATGGGAATGAGTGCTCGTATCGTTTTATTCTGAGTTACTGGGTTGAATCGACATAAAGAGAAAATCAGACTGTGGCGTTACAAGAACACAAACACACAACACAAAGTATTGCGATCAGCCAAGAATAGCAGCCCTGGTCTTCGATCATAATGAGCACTTGCAATAGTGCCCTTCATGAGTAACATTGTATAATTAATAATTATCCGTCGCCATATTAACCATAAAAGTGGTTGTTTTCTCTCAGAAATTTGTGTTATCTTCATCTTAAACAACTATGAGAATATCGAAAAGGAATTCATTTATGACTTGTTTGAAATATTCAAAATATTGGAACTTGACTTTCTTTCGTCTTGAGGACCGTGAGTCCTATTAAAAAATACATGAGTGAGTACCTTTTATGCTAGGCCATGAAATTTCAGAAATACATCTATCGAATACATTTTTGAAAATTGAAATTTCCCCATTCACCGATGCCAAGCCACTGTCTTTGACTCGATAGAGTTCAGCCAAAATAAACTGAACAGTTACGTAGCATATCATTCCAAATACACTTATTTTTCGTTTGTTTCCAAAATGAAAAAAAAAAAAAATAGTACCTACATTTCTTCATCACAATTTACCCTTAGATGCGCATATCGATAATCACGTGATTATTTTTTATTAACAGGTTAGTGTTGAAAATATAGAATTAATGCCAATCCCGACGTCACCTGGGGTGCTGTAGGTTTTACGGGTTTTCTTACATCGGAAAAGTGAATACATCACCAAGATGCCCGGAGCGCCACGGAAAATAATAATAATAATAGTGTTAATGAGCAAGTATTATCATTATGATTTATTCGTTTCCATTGTGTTTATGACTCTGCTGGCACCCAGAAATCTGTTTTACATATCCTGAGATACTTAAAAACGAGTGTCTTTTCACTACCACTTTCAAATCCTTGTATCTGAAGTTCATGCTTCATTCTTTTGAGGGCCTTTATAAAAATCATGAGTGTTGAAACACAATGGTTCTATGTTTTCAGTTTTATCTTTTCTAATTTTAGATTTCCTTTTTACACGAAACTATCATTGCCATTATGATTCTGATCATGCTCCACAAACAATCTTGTTTGTAGAAATCAACCTATACAGGTTAAAGTTATTGGGAGGTTCTTCAAAATATGACCATATTGGTCTTATTACATCCTCATCAATGGCTTCGCAAACTTGACACATTTTCATTAAAAACATAACTGAAAATGAGAACTTTGATGACAGAGAAACACGGAGAGCACCTAATAAGAAATAAACCCGAGAAAAACTAATAAAAAAATTGGGCTTATAATATTTTATAATCCCAAATAAATTTTCATATTTCATTGCTGGTAACGAGTGATAAATAATTTGTTTTGACATTGGCAAAGCTCCAAGATTTTGATTTATTGGTCCTCAGAATTGAGGTATTTATTTTTAAACCGTAGACGACTTTTGATATTCCACGTAAAAAAGAACGTTGAAATTGTTATGGAAACATTATGAGGAATGTCTTCATTGGGTTTATTAATACTCGCTTGCATGTTGCAAGTGTACCAATCACGGCTCATGAAATTGGAATTTTTATGGATCTCGAAATAAACCTGAATGACTTGGCGACAAATGAAAAAGCGCTGGTTATTATATCCTTTACTAATTGCAAATTGAAAATTCCAGATTTGAAATATTTGGGAATGCAGCTGTTATTGACGCCCCATTGACATGTTTGAATAATTATTGGCCATCGAATGCCATAAGAAAGGTAATAAATAGAAAAAGGAAGGGGAATTATGTTAGTTAATATCACAAAAATATTTATTCAACGTTGGTCGAAGAGAGACTTGATGAGAATAATCCAGTGGAAGTTGACTTTTTCGCCTGGTCCTCTACGCCCTTCCCAATGTTATTCAGAGCATAATGAAGTTCAGGAGTTTTCTGATGGCGAACTAGACAATAGAAAAATACCATTTATACTCGTACCATGAAACAGTGAGGACTTTATCCACCATAAACTAAATTGATGTATTGAAAACTTATTTGTGTATGCATTATTAATTCATGTAATGTAACTATGAAGTCTTTATTATTTGCATCATAATTCATATAGATAATAAAAATTTGTTTTTAAAAAAACAATAGCGCTAACTGAATCCGATATAGGTGCTTGTGACGAAAATGAAACAAGCCAGCTCTAGTAATGCCCATAACAGTTGCGAGGTTAGGCTATTCAGGTTCATCAATACTCGGCCACCGTTCAATAGTTTATAATATTCGTGATATACCCAGTATTTCAACAAACATTACTGCCATTAAAAGTACATCGTACTTTTTTCTGGACAAGCCAGTCATATACAGTTCCTCATGCCATCATGACTGTTGTTAGTTACTATGACTAAATTTTTCATCTAAATACTCGGTAATCCATAAGCAATGATCTTTCCAGAATGTTCCACGAGAGGTTCATTGTCATAAGAGCCTTTTTTTGTGCTGAGAGCTATTGCTAGCATATCTCATCAAATATTTGAAATTGATTCTAAAAGATATATTCAACCTGTTCTTGAATACTTCCCGTGCACCTTTTAGGTTCAATTCGAAAAACAAAAATTATGTCACTTACGAACTTGTATACTTCTCTGCTATATCATAGGAACGTTGGAATTATATGTATTAACGTTCCTCAAATATTTTATATCTTTCTACCCACTTGGATAAACTCATCAGTCATTTCACCCTCATATCGTCTGTCTGAAGACCTGCTGGACATACCTACAGTTCGATTATTGTATCGTTACCCATGCGTCATCAATTTATGATCGAAGAAATCACATACGCTCTATCGGGCATCTCTTTCTAACAACCGCTATGAGCGAATCAAAATTCGTTCACATTCGTCTTCTAAGCTAAGAATTATGGTATTGTGATGATGACGCACGGGTAAAAATAAAATAGTCGAACTGTACAGGTACAGCTTTGAGACGATATCACCAATCGCTATATCATGTCCTTTCATAACCATAACATAATGGGGAATGCCACGTTTGATAAAAGTTTTTTGGAAATTGAATATATTGGAAGAAGACATTAAAATAATGACACCACTGAAATATTTTCTTCAGGCGATGCTTCATTATATACAATAAACAATGTTTACTGTATGTGACGTCATTTGATCACAAAGTTAATATGGCAACGGTGCTTACTGAATTTGCGGTTCGGGTTCGTTCGTGAACGCGCATAACATAATTATTCTTTTGATTTGGACAGCTGTCAGAGTGAAGTAACACAGACACGTGTGTTATTGTCACTCGTCAGCGACCACGGACAAAAATCATTGTGTAAAAACCGATGGAATATATCTTTTCGGCATGCGACGTTGCCAAATGTGGTTTAACTACATATGACGTCACAATTTGATTTTTCGCTTTTTTAACAAAGATCATGAACAAAATGATAAAATACGAAATACAAAATACGTATTCCTTATTTTTGGAAAAGCTATACATTCATGACGAAATCGAAATATAGTGGCCTTGCCCTTTATCTTTTTCATACGATCCTCAAAATGAATATAATATACTAAGATGATTAGTACCCTTTAGTACCTTCATAAACACTTGGAGGTTAATAACATTTCAAGGGAGTATTGCATTATTATGCCAGCATAATAATAATAACTCCCTCATAAACACTCATAGAGTGTACCCAAAGGCATAGCCTGTGCGGGTAGAGGACGGCTATTATTATTATTTGCCGTTGCGCTCCGGGGCGACTGACTGATGTTTTCGGTAGTGTCTTCACTTTTCAGTTGTAGGAAAACCCGGAAAACCTACATCGTCAGAATCGAAAACGGAAATTTCCGTTCATCATTAACGACGCGAACGGTATAATCGGTGGATAAATAGGTCCATAAACTTTGAAACATATGCGCATCAAATAGATTCGGGAAGGCTGCCAATAGTTTTTAACCATTCTTTGAAATATTTTTTCTGCTTATTCTGTAATTACGCCACTGTCTCTAATGACGCATTAACCCTGTTCATCCGCTAATGCTCGAACGTGCATGCTCAATTTAGAAAGTATATAATTACGGAAAGGAAAATATAGTAAATGGTTATAGTACGTTCATTATCATTATTAACGCCACATATGTTGTAAATCATTTTGAAAATTCGACGAAAAACATCTGAACCGAGAAAGTATATATTATCATCTAGTTTCAAGAAAATAGAGAGCTCACTACTGGAAAACTATTGAGAATAGGGAAATGAAAATTTGAGTATTTGGTTTACAAAGGACTACCTATTCCACTATGGTATATTAATAATCTAAAACTTACACAATATCGATCATGTTGAGAATGGAGTCCAAGATATTGAGACTCACGGGGGTTCTCAACTGAAAGTTTTTGCGCTTTTCTTACTTCGTGGCAAGAGTGAAGACAATGGCCAATCTCATTCCTAGATATAACGCTATCCATGAATTATGTGTTGTTATAGACTTGATCGGGAAATTACTTATGGGATTAAAGACTCCTAGTTCTCGAAATAACAGTCACTCTATTAGCCACATCTCTCGCGTATTAACAAGGAAATGATTATCGTAGACGCTCATTACGCGACACCCTTGGAATTGCAGAATATTACGCGATCGTTGCGGACCTATTCTCAGAAAGAAAATTCCAGGCCAGTGCAAATTACGGCCAATTTTCACTTTTCTTGAAATCGAAATGAATATCCAGACAAACGGGTAGGCAAAAGGTGAAAAAGGCAAAAAGGGTATATTGATTACGTTTTCATAAAATTGTATAGCGACATTACAACAGACCAATAAATAAAACACCGTAAAACTATCACTTCGCCACAGGGTATGGGGTAAAGGAGGGAGTTTGACTGCATTCTACAGAGATAGTTCGCTCCTGCTCGTCTGAGTGTTTCAGAGGGCTGGGCAAACCTGCTCATACCTGCTTAATGGCAGGCCCTACGCTGTTATGTACGTTATCCTCTGTCGTACGCGCTAAGTCTTAGTGGTGTCTTCCCCGCCTCAGTTATGCGGGGGGGTTTTCTTGGATCGTATGTAAAACATGAACTTATTGGACTTTTATTATCGGGGTTTCAGTGTCCTGATTTTCCGGAAAAACAACGAAAAGACCGGGTTTACAAACGGGTAGGCGAAGAAAGCATACACAGACAACAAAAAAATAATAATTAATGTGAATGATACTATCCATGGTATATTCTTTCACAAGGCACAGGACTTTTTCATTTCAGTTTTGAGTTCAAATGAATACATATTCACTGATCATTCGTCTATCCCTATATAATCGAAAATGAACAGTTTCGTTATTCCTGAATGAATATTAGTTTCGATGAATGGAACAATTCTCTGATATGGTTCTCGCTGCGAACGAATTTTTGGTATTTCTCAAATGTTGACTTCCTCGGTAAAAGTCTCCATGGGCACAAAAAAATGGGCAGACTAGTTTTCGAGATGAATGGTGTCAAAGATGAAAGGAGCTTTCTGCTCACAATTTTTACCAATTCTGAGAATTGACAAAACGCTAATTTATTTTGGAAATACCATGCCTCAATGATAGTACAATGTTACCTTGATCTAGTAACAATTATACTTTTCGTTTTGTGCTCTTCAACAGGCAACTGTCAATCTCGATCGCAGTTACCTGATATTATTTTGAACAGGCTTTTTCGAAAATGTGGGTACGTCAACCTCTCGTTTTTTAGTTCGGATAGGGGAGAGCATGTCTGTAAACAGGGTGTTTCCTAACTGCGGTTCCTAACTGCAGGGGTCATTTAAGAAGAAAAGTTCCTATGAACAGTCCGGATTTGCTTCGTTTTTGAGATACAGAGCGTTGGAATTGAAAAAAAAAAAACGGTGATTATAAAATATCATGAATATCCTAGAACCGATTTGGTAGAAATGTATATTTATTTGAACTGATAAGGTGCTCATTTAGCCTAACTAGAATGAAATTATTAGGGCCAATATTGTAAAAAAGTACGCCACTGACATATGTTCAGAGAAACTTTTCTTCTTAAAATTACCTGACAAATCACCCCCTGCTGTAAGGAAACGTAGTTGGGAAACATTGTTTAGAAAGTCACATAGTAATTTCATGTACACAAAGTAAGAATAAAAACAGACTAAGTTTCTTTGTAAAGAGAATCAGTTAATTTTTGATATAATGTGCGGTTTGAGGAGTCAAAGAAGTGAAGGTAAAGATTTTATTGATACACCAATATACTACGCCGGAGACCGAAACGGGCTATTTCAAAGCGAATCTACTTGGTGATAAGTGCGAATGAAATGTCTTTTATTTCAAAGCCCTGTTTCCAAAGAAAATTTAAATGTATCAGAAGCAGTTACCCTCTTAAGATTGAACCTGATTCAATGTCATTTTAATTTAGATGGAATAGGATTTTTGTGAAATATAGGGTTTCTTCAAAATAGGGAATATTTTCCAATCAAGCCCACCAAAACCTAGGATTGGGCGTGATTGTAAATAACCATATTTTTTAGATTTTTTTAAATTTATATTCATTCATAAGTATTGTTATTATTTTGATTTTTTTTGTAAACATTACAGTGAAATAAATTGAATTAGATTTCTCTTCTAGCTTCGCAAATCTTTCCTAGGACTGGATATTCCTGTTCATAAAGAAGACACGTGCTTTTGCGCTCTCAAGTGATTTTGATGTTTTTGGCGAAACACGTCGTACCCATTGTCTGCATGAGGTTTTCTGCAGTAGTGTAGTACGCTTTTGAAAAATCCCACTGTGATTGATTATAGCGTATAGGTTGTAAAAACAGGGAGCTACACTATTCGCTGCGTAGTTGCTTATATCCAGTCTTTCCAAAGGAAAATTAATGATCACATTCAACTTGTGTCTAATTGTGAAATATATTCAAATGTATTAAAAAATGAGTTCATTGAATGAATGTCCAAAAATGTACATATTTACGGATTTTCATGTAGAATTTTCGTCATTCATTTGTTGACTGTAAGCCAAAAATCTCATTACTAGGTTTTCGTTGGCATGATTGCAAAATATCGACTATTTTGTAGAAACCACACATTTCACAGAAATAATATAAAATATTTCACCATATAAATCAAAGCCATTTTCCATAATATGGGCCGTAGTGGTGGTGATGATAGAGCGCTTGCCTCGCAATCACAGGGGCGTGGGTTCGATTCCCAGCATGGTCACTGCAGCCATCGTTTAGTGTGGTTCTAAAGTTGATTCTGATCACTACTACAATTTTTTCGGAGACAGAACTGATAAAATTTCGACGACAGTCCGTAAATAGAATGCCTTCTTTCGAACTGGACCTTTTGTAGCATCTGAAGATACCATATTTTCATTCAATTAATTTCAACTATTCAGGTTGCAGGTTGCAGATTTTTACGGATTCCGGCAGCTCTCGAAGCGAATGTCCAATCTAACTCATTTAATTCGCCCCGGAGCGTCGATGAATTACTTTTTATTTTTTGTTACTTTATTTTTATTGTATTCAATATATTGATAAAGTTTTTCGAAAATATTTTCATATACATGTTAAAATTTCGAGCGGATATACATCTTCTCATCATATAAACTGTTCGAATACAGTGACAATAATATCATCACATTTATTAAATTATTATTCATCACAACACACAAGATCAATAACTTTTCTATACACAATTTCTGAATAGCCTCATTCCACAAAACGAAAGATTTAATAGCTGATTTATAGTAATATGATTACATAGGAGTACCACATCTTTCATGTTATTTCTACATAAAATGATGATGGTATCCGAATCAAATTCAATAGACATACCAATTGAAAATTACGCCATCGACAGCCTGTGGGTATATAACCTATCAGGAAAAATGAAAAAAAAAATACCGTTATAGAGAACGTAGATATATAAATTATTCACTTGAACAATGGTTACTAACAATGATCATTTATGCTAAAAAATTAAATTTCAGAAAGATCGTCGTAATGGAAAAAACAAGCAAACGAGATATCCTACAAAGTATTCCCACTATCGCGTTATGAAAAAAATGCATTTAAGACTGTATTGGTAATATCTCCTTTCATTGAGACAGAGATAACCTACATTTTCGAATAAAATTCGAAAGGAATGAATTCTATTTCTAAACGTCGGTACATTACATACTATTTTTGATTCCATTGCTTAGAACAGAGAGAAAAAATTTTGACCCCTAAAGAAAGGAGAAAAATGGCACTTCTCCTCCCTAGGACCTATGAACAAACATTGTCCTCCCTCAATGTTTCTTAATACTTTCACATAAGCAAGAGTTTTTTTACTTCGTCTCTAAAATGCTTTTCCTCCCGCGGATATTATCCTCCTCAAATTCCCTAATAATCAAAACAAGATACTAATATTTTATAATTATTCAACATTTCAACTGAAATGTATTTGAAATATTAAACAACGCGATCACGACCCTGAAATTGTCTGGAATGATCTTTCATCACCTCGTCATCACTAAAACTGTCGAAACAAATCCAACAATAAGGCAACCAACTATATAACGATACACCTGTCATGCTTGGTAATTTGAAGACGGTCAATTACATGGAAACAAAGCAGGCTCACTGGCAATTAAATGCAATGCCGTCGGTGTCACTTGCAAGTTTGCGAATACAAATTGAATTTTCAGCAGATATCGATCTTTTAATTTAAAGTCTGGTAGAAGGCGTAATTGGCAGCTGGGATCCTTGAATATTTTTGTAATATACATGATTCTTTCTCCATATTTGCTGTAATTACAAATGTATAATAAGGCCATTTTTAAGATGTAAACATTAACAATCAGGCCCATTTCAGAACGATACTGAAGAATTGAGAAACAAATACGATATATCGATACATTATTGAGGAAATTACAAAAACACGCACCTTTTGATATCAATTTGCAATCATAGTTTGACCACAATTCAGAAAATTATAAAAAAGCATGCACGCATGCAAGTTTATATATAATGCCATTTCCGCTATAAATAAACAAATTCTACTTTGAAGGCGATTTTCATGCCAATTGGTTCTCAGTGTAGGGATATTTGTCTTACCAACTGTACATAAACTTCTAAAATAATGAATAATTCATATAGAGTGTATATTTCTTGACTTCTCAAGACGATCCGTTAGATGAATAAGATTATGAGCATCTGATACCCTTAAAGTACTTGTATTGCACTGTCTGGAACCTTTGGTTAGGAATACTTACAACATGGGTAAAACTATATTTTACACCTTGACATGTGTTTCAGTTACCATGGGTCAATGGCAATAGTGTTGTTCCACTAAGTGTACTTCGAGGAAAATAATGTTATATTTCATTCCAGCCTATACATCATATGTTGCTTAAGTATTTGAATTCTGATCTGACATTTATTTGACTATTTCACTATCTTAAAATTCTCACATAATCTGACCAATCGCAAACCAAAGACAACTCGTGTTATTCTAATTGGAGGATCAGCTTCAGTATTTTCAACGACGTAACCATGGAAACACAAAGTTTGACAGTTCTATCAATATTAATTGTACCTGATTGTGTCAAAATGAGTCGCTTCGGTGCAAATTCAAATGAAATTATGAAACGAAACATTATAATATTGAGGATTTTAATAATTTGTTTATGACTGTTATACATTGTTCGTATTTATATTAATGATGAAACTTTATTCATGATATAGTCTAATAAAATTCAACTCGTGATTGAATTTATCTCATAAGTCTGTCTTTTATTTCTGAACTGAACTGAATTGTTCTGTTCGGAAATAAATCGACAGACTTATCGCAAAAATTCAATAACTCGAGGTATTACTCCAGATAAGTTAATAATTATTTAAGGTCAAAAGGGACTGCAGTTGTTTTCTATTGAAGAGTTGCCGATGAAAAAACCCATTTTATAGGTTCATGCGGAAGATTAGATCGATTAAACCATTTTTCATAATTAGTTAATGATCTTTCGTCAAGTAGTGTCATCCACTCATAAGAAAAAGGAGAATTTTATTCAACTCAGACACGTTCATAGGTCCCATGATTCTTGCTTTTCATCAGTGCAACAGTAGACCATTAAATATGACATTAAAGAAGAGATTTAAGACATTGAGTACTTTGTCTCGATCTTATAAAGCGGTTTCCACTATTAAGTAGTCTCCATTTCAGACCGAGGAAAAAGAGGTCATTACATTTTTTTGTTAAGTCTGAATGAATAACTGTCATTTGATTTCCTATAACATTCATACACGCTACTCATTATATCAGAGCGACCGCCGTATCTCCACAACTAAGTACGTTTTATGGAAGGTATACAAATTATCCCGATTGGGTGTTTTGTTATGATAGTCTTAGCATTTCCTACGATAAATACAGCGAACGAATGATGTTTTTTATCGAATTACGCTCATACTGCTTGCGAATGAAAAAGAGCGCCGAACTTGCACGAAGTGTCGCGTACGCACACAAAGATCATTTAGCTCGGCTTGGCGGGATTGGCGACATTGGCGACATTGGCGTCAGTCGGCGTTAATAAGTCGTATGGGTTGTATCTCTAGTGTTATTGATCATAAAAGTACTAAAAATAGTGGAAAGTGCTTGTATTTATTTGAATATGATGGGATATCAGCTGCAACTGATAGAATGGGGCCTGGGAAACTATATTCCTATGTTTGAAGTCAGAGCAGATACTTCTGAACGTGAAATGGACGAAGAAATGATGTGATGTGATTTTTCTGAACTATAGGACCAGGCAGCCGGCTTATGGACAGAATGGTTTTGATGGAATTTCCTGAAATCTTTTGATTTGTTGCACTTGTAAACTTTCTCAATAATTGTGAATACTTTGTGTTTCAGAGATACAGGCTGTTGAAGTTGTAGAACAGCAGTTATTTTAGACGATTGTACTTGTTAAAGGAAGATTTCAAAGAAGAGAGGTACCATACAAAAAAAATAACTGCAATGACATCAAAGAGTATATGATCAATTAATACCAAAGAGTCACTACATACAGGGTAACATTTGATTGAAAATGGAGTTTGAAATACTACTGTGAAAAAGTAAGAATTAAGAATTTGAATTTTTTACAGGGTTCACCAAAAAATTTCGTATTCTGCATATTTTTTTTAATTGAATTTCATATTCATTTTAATTCAAGTACGAAATAAAACCATGCACATGACTATGTGTTTGAAAACTTGCACAAAACCAAACTTTTATACCCAGTATAAAATTTCAAATTCCCAATTTTGAAAGGGCAGGAAAATAGTTCCTTGAACTTTTATGAATTTCGACATTACTATCGTTTAAAAGTAGAGTTTAATTTTCATTATAACCATCTGTGTAGTGAAATGTCATGGCGTAAATTTATCTTATAATACTTTTTGATGACATTGGAGTTATTCTCATGCAAGTTACCTGCAATCGAAATCCTTCGTTAACAAGACAATTGTTGGAAAAACTGTTTCACATCTTCAGCACCCTCATGTATCTCCGAAACTAGGCGATAATTGCAACACCCCAAAAATTTGTGTGATTTCTAAAAAAAAACAGGAATCAATGTGGTGTCTTTATTCTCAGTTATAAAAGAGCGCAATGACGATGATTGAAGCCTTTGATTGAATCAATACGATTCATCTAATAACGGCAATTCGATACTCAGATACTTTCGAAATACGCCAATTGATGCCTTGAGGTGGTGCTGTAGGTTTTCCGGGTTTTCCCACAGCTGAAAAGTGAATACATCACCTGAAACATCAGTAAGTCGCCCCAGAGCGCCACGGCAAATAATAATAATAGCCGTCCTCTACCCGCACAGGCTATGTCTTTGGGTACACTCAACGAGTGTTTATGAGGGAGTATTATTATTATTAATAACCGTTATCGAGTCGTCATAGCAAAGTGGATTGAATTGTAGTTATAAGACAGCTAGGCTGTCCCCTATTTAAATGAAGTTTTTTGTAATGGTAACTTGATTTCTAATATCGGTTATTAAAGTTTTTTCTCAGTGCTCATTACCAGTAAAGCCAGATTCACTTATGATATTTAAAATAAAGTTTGTGGATATCGAATCGTGTATTTTGAACAGTTACTATGAACCTTCATCAATAAAAAACTATCTAATTGAGAGGTGACTGAATTTTCATTTATTTTTTCTGTTACAAGCACACCTAAATCAATGATAAATTACATATTTTGACAACAGTAAATAAACCGTCTGAACTAGAGTAGGCGCTTCAATAATCTTACCGAGTAGGAAAAAGGGCAAATATCCGACAGGAAACAAGCATGGTAAAATGTGCCAAAAAAGGACTCACGTTGAAAGAAGTCCAGTAGGTGGTGTCACTACCATTTCCTATGCTTTATGGAACGCTGAAACCGAATCTGAAGTTATCCAACAAAATTTCCTAGTGCGTTTTGGGATATTCTCAAAGAACAGCAATATTTTCGCTCTTCTTTTATTTTTCATCTTATAATTAATAACAATTAATTGAAAGTATCGGTTAGAGCAAAAAATTAACTAAATTCGTCAGTTTGAAAGCAATCCTAGCTATGTAGGTCCGACAGTTCCCGAAATTACTTAAACAATTTGTCAACTTTTCCCAAAACGTGAAATTTCAACTTTCAAGACGATTATTTGGTAAAATACTGATCACTTGAGGAAAACCGCAGGTAGTAAAGTTGTAGCAAATGAAATCATCTTTGATTTCCGAAACAAAACGACTCCTTTGGACCCAATGCATGAGACATAATCAGCAAAAAATCGAGGATTATAAACACTTTTCAGGACTTTGAAATTTCTCCGTAAAATAATAGTCTTACAAAAAACGCAAATATGGTGTACCTATTCATTGAAAATCCGTTTATATCGAGTTTATTTTGCAACTTGCGAGTTTATCCTTCAGATTTACAGGCGTCATTCTGTGCTTCAAATACACCTAAATAGATTTCCTACTCCACCCGTAACAATTTTCTCGCATTGTCACTATTTCACCAAATACTTGACTCACAACTTGAGACGAAATCTTAACTAATCTGTTTGGAAAATATTAACTATTTTGTAAATACTGTTTCCCGTTATGTACAGAGCTGCGGTTGAATTAAAAAAATTATCAGAAAAATTATTTTTGTGCTTTCTAATATTAGCAAAATATTAAAAAAGGGGCGAAATTTTTGTCGGTTTTTAAAATAGTATATGGATAACTCCAGATTCTAATACACTATTCAACAAAACATAGGGAACGATGATAAAACCGAATACTGGATTTTTGCAACGTGAAACTATGATTTGCCTGTCCTAATAGCCGGTGTTTTGTCAATTGTAGGATTGTTGAAGTGAATTTTGGCATATATGTATATTTGGGGTGATGGTTACAATCCATCTACCTGCTATACCGAAAAACGTACAGGGTGCGTCAAAAAGCATGTCAATATATGACATCTCAAAAGTGACAATTGTCAAATTTTTCAAAGGAAAAATCATATTTTGTTGATATCTTTGCAAAAGCATTTGAAAATGCAAATGTTTTCCATTTCTCAGAGTCGAATGAAAACTGGGCTTCAGTAACAAAATATTGCCAAAGCGTAGGATGTAGGATTTCAACCTGAATACCATGCATTATTTGCGAAATCACTACCTACCCAATAACAACAAAAAAATGTATTACAATTTCTAAATAGCTTCTATATAATTAACTCAAGTGTACGCCGAACTAATTATTCTTACCGTAACCGAAAATCACATGCTTTCATCTAAAACAAACGATTTTAACCACGAACAACAAAAGTAATTACTTTTCTTAATTATTCGACTCCAATCGTTCTTATTATATTTATTAATACGGAATCTGAAATATATCGTGATGAAAGTTTACACAATCTACGTATACAGTATGTTTACGAGCCGGGGGCTGAATGAAAAATGCGGTAGCTGAGCACGAGATTGGAGATTAGGTCTTGCTGGTAATGTCAAGGATCCAGAAGCAATAGCGTAGGTAATAATGGAAAATGAATAAATGAATAATATGAAATGGACGTAATTATTAATTTTAAATTAAATTAAATTTAATTAAGTTGGCGAACAATTCAACAATGCACAAAAATGTTTTCACATGACAAAAACTATTTCATGATTTTACTTTTTTGTTCCACATCGAGGTAAGTCTCTTCAGAACTCCACAAAAAATGTTTACCCTGACCTGCTTCATCTTTCAAATTCTTAGTGTTCTCAGATTTTCCTCTTCTTGGTGTTTGTATCTGGTTCCAACCAGTTTGGTGAAATAAATATTTATTTCGGGGGTTTTAGCTCGTCTAAGTGGCCAAGCTGATTTATCCTAACAATTTTGAGGGATCCAGTATGTCTGTTTCTTCAAGGGCGGTAAAGCTCATAGTAGTAGTGTCTGGTGCCATATCCTTGGACCCCTCTGGGTGACAACGATATCATTAGTACTAACATTTTTTGCCTATTGTTCTTCAAGTTGTCAAAATTAAACGATGATATAGACGATAAATACGTATTTGAAGATTCTACGCTAAAAAATAGGGGTAGTATATGCTTACAACCAACCATACATCTGAATTAAACGATTTTAGTAGAAACTTGGAAGAACTAAAATTTCCGTGTGGTTATCAGATATATCTGAATTCATCAGTAGGCTTTTTTGGGAGAATCGACTAGAAACAAATGCTGTTTTGTGCTCTTAGATCTTCTAACGAGTGGTATTCATAAAAGCTAGCAAATACTTATTATGTGGGTTTCTCTCTCTCATAACATAAAGTAAATAGGGTTCTTTCAAGAAATTCAAGTAAAAACATTGTCTTCATGTTTATACGTATATCCCAACGTTTAGGCAAAAACAGGATCAATACAGTATAGTTTTTCTGTTACCAAGCTTGATGTAAGTAGCTTTCATCAGCCCTCTTTTTTATACTGACATAATTGTACACTTCGGAATAGAAGAATCCCCTAATCGAACAACAAAAAGAGTTTTATTGTTTTATCTATCAAAATATATTAGTTTTTTTTTTTTTTTGGGTGGTTTCTGGACAATTGCATCACAGAGACTCATAGCTTCCGAGAGAGTCAGGATAAGTCTACTTCCATTGGTAAACCTCTTTGTAAACATTCATAGAAGAACGATTTTCAGTATATTTTTCTACTTTGCTCAGGCAAGGACTATCTGCATTGAAAATTAATGTCGTGATGACTTTTTGTAACGCAATGTTAGAAAGAACACAAAATAGACATTTTCCCTGTTGCGGTTCTGTATGTGTTAGGAATGATCATAAAAAGCCGTTTTCTATCTTGATCTTGTAATACACAAATGAAGAAAGAATGAAATAAATATTACAAAGGGTTTATAAATGTTTGGATCAGGTTAATTTCCACATTCACTCGAAAAAACTACTGGCGAAACATGTGATATTTAAAATAACGTTTGGGATGATATCGATTCGTTTGCCGTGAAGTTTATACAAAAATTATATATTTTCGAAAAATTCTAACTAAACGGTTTCAGTATTTGTAAATAAGTTATGAACACATACAGATTCATGATCGACAAAATAGAGGATTGGAGGCAATGCAAATGTTTAAATCAGTGTAAATTTTTCGTATCTGCACGATGTCAAAATTCAATTTTATATAATATGTATTCGATTTTTTTTCAATAATTTCTATCCATTAATATACTGTGTATACCTATAGACGACTTGTCATCAATTTTGAAAACTGTCAGAAAAGGATAATAAAACGATTTGATTTTGATTCATGTTTATCTGCGAGGGCATTCAAATTACATTTTCTTGTTTCAATTTTGAGTATGTTTTAAATGAAATGAATAATTTTGACTAAGCCTGAATGCTGAATTTCAAGAAATTATGATTATATTACTGAAAAAGTTCCTCAATTTGCAATGGATGATGTGAGTTCCTCTGAAGTCTGTGCGGTGACCGCCAATGAGGTATCGTCAGCGTATATCGTTAGCAGTTGTGATTGTAGGTGGACTGGTAGGTCATTTATGAAGAGTAGAAATATCAGTGGTCCCAGCACAGATCCTTGGGGAACCCCTCTATTCATAATATGAGAGTTGGAGATAGCATCCTTTACTTTTACTATTATCTTCCTATTGCTGAGAAGGTCTATAGTCCAATCTAAAAAAATTCCTCTGAATCCAATATTGTACAATTTGTTTCTGATGAAATATATGTCTAAACTGTCGAAAGCACGTGATAGGTCAAAAAATAGACCTGCCACATGCCTTCCGCTATCGAGTTCCGTGTAAACATATTCGAAAAGATTACAGGCAGCAGTTTGTGTGGATCTATCGTCTCGGAATCCGTGTTGGTGTGTAGATATGAGTTTGTTAGTATTTAGAAAATGCATCATCCTGCTACAGACAATTATTTCAAAGATTTTAGCAATAACACTTAGGACTGATACCGGTCGATAATTAGATAGATTTTCCGGATCATTTTTCTTGTGAATAGGAATAACTTTAGCGAATTTGAGTGACGTTGGAAACTTGCCTTCAATTATCGATAGATTTATGAGATGACTCAAGTGAATCGACAGAGGTTTAATACCTGCCTTTAGGATTTTCACTGATATATTATCAATGCCTGTACTAGGCTTGTTTTTTAAAATTTTGATTACGTCCTCAACTTCCTCTGGTCTAACAGGATTGAAGAAGAATGTTTTGTTGAACATTTCAGATGTAGTACACGACGTTGGTCTCAATTTTCCAAAATAGTCATCAAGATTGTTTTCCGTTACGTTGGCAAAATATTCCGCGAATGTATTTGCTATATCTGAAGGAAGTGTTAAAATTTCACCATCAGAGTTGATTGTTAAATCCCGGTCTTTTTTTGTTCTTCCGGTTTCTTTGTTGACTAAATTCCAGATTGTCCTAGGTTTATTATTAGATTTGAATATAAGTTGATCATTGAATTGTCTTTTGGCATTCTTGAGCAAGATATTATGTTTAGTTTTTTCATTTTTATATAGGTCTTGGATGTCACTTCCTTTCAAATTTCTACTCAACCAATATAGATTCTTCAAATTTTCACAACTTTTTTTTTACTTCTTTTGTAACCCATTCGGATCCTTTATGAACAGTATTCTTTTTATATTGTGTTTTAAGAGGGCAATGTATATCTAAATAAAAGGTCAGAATATTCATAAAGGTGTTAATACCGTCTTCAATATTAGATTGTAGATATACTTCCTTGAAATCTGCGGCAGACAATGTATTTTGAAACTGATCAATATTCTGTTCAGACATATCACGATATCAGGTTAATTTTTTATTATTAAGTTTTGGTAAATTAGTCTAAATTTTATCAACACTCAAAGTAAATATTCTGTGGTCACTGAAAGAACCCTCGTAGACTTCAGACTTACAATGATTCACATCAACGTTAGTAAAGATATAATCTATTTTTGTGGATGATGTTTGTCCTATCTTATTCGTAAAAACCCTTGTGGGTGCCAAAGAAGTGACTCTCAGATTGTAGCTAGCAAGAAATTCATTTAAACATATTTTGTTGCTTGAATTGATCAAATAGTCAATGTTCAGATCCCCACAGAGAAAGATATTGCGATGGCACTTACTGCATACTTCCAGTATATCACAGAGTTTGTGAAAAAATGTGTCCAGATCCCCTACAGAAGGCCTATATACACTTATGACACAAGTTTTGAAAACGGGCCCCAATACTGATACTGCACAGCACTCACATTGCATCTCTTCACTCAAGTGTGACATTTCTATTGGCTGGAACCTAAGTTTCTCTTTATAGATTATGGTTCCTCCATGGATATGAGAAGTTCGGCAATAGTACGAGGCGATTACATAACCATTCAATGTCATAAACTCGATGTTATCTCGACTGCACCAATGTTCAGACAGGCTAATTAGATCGGGAGATTCCTGAATTATTAGTAATTCCAATTTTATCAATTTATTTGAAAGGGATTGAGCATTCAGTTGTACGAGTTTGAAGGAGGTTCAATCGAGTTTTTCGTTTTGGACGATTTCTCTTGGATTCACTTTACTAAAAAAGATTGCGGTTGGCCATGTAATGCTGCTGTATCTGTATCCAGGTTTTCCAAAAATTTCCTACCCAGCCTGAAATTGAATCGCTCGAAAGTGATTTTCTTGGGCCAGAAAGCAGGTGTATAAATGGTCTCTTTCAGGTTTGGTTCAACTCCGATCATGAAGGACTGATTATCCTTTTTGTTATTTTGAGTTGGCAATAGATTCACCTGTACCTCCGTAGAATACCTCACGATAAACAATGGGACAGGAGAGAATAAATAAGTTCAGTTAACTATTGACCAACCCCCTCCTTATGAATAACGACAAGCAAAAACCATCGATTATTGTCGATGAAACATTCGTACTATATAATATTGTCATATCAGTCACAACATTGAAATCTAAAACTAGCTGATTTTGTGTATGAAGTAGACACTTTTCTATTCTGTTCCGTGAGCAGATATAACTGCTTTACAATCGGATAATTATCACGAAGTTCATACTTTAGTAGACATCAAAAAGACAATTAAACGACAAACTGTATTCATAGAGTACTGAATAATATATTCAGGCATATTTTTTTCGAAAATGAAAAAAAAATTAATCAATGAATCCTTATGTAACACTGTATAGGACATGTGAAGTTAAAAATTCAACCAGTTAATGGGTTACCCAGAGATCTGGGCACGCCCAATCAGCAACTTTCCTTCCGAAAATAGGTCACGGTAGGATTTATTATTAGAACAATAAATAACACGTAAACCATTCTCTCTTCGATATCTTAACAAAATCGCAGAAACACGCCATTTCATTCAATTTACTCCTAGTAGGATAGTAGATCGAGAAAAGGTACAAAACATGCAATCTCCACTTGCAAAAACCTCAACTGAACTCCGTTAATTAAAAACGTGTTTTCCAATTAGTTATCCCACTCAGAATGTTGATCTATGGAGAAAACGATTATGCTGTACCAGGTGACTCAGCTTACATTTATTTTCTGGTTAGTTACAGACATGTGATATTGGATACTTCTCGGAACAGTAAAGAATTAATATTTTAATCCCTTGTATTTGGTTATTGAAATCAACACCTGTTATTATTGCAAATGAATATTTCACTACACAACCTAAAAGCCTACTAAATACCTATTACTTATATTGAACTTCTGTAAGGCACTATTCTTCTTCTTTTGATTTGAAGAATGGATTTGGATATCATTCAAGCTACTAGAATTGAAATTATGGGAGAGTTAATATTATCAAAGAAAGCTATTACAATATTAACTATTATTTACAAAATTAGTAACCAGAAACTTTTCCTACGTAAGGTTAATGTGGAGATTGTTTATTAAAAAATCGAAATGAGTGTGCAAAGCAAATTAAATACTAGTTAAAAACGAATATAAGGTCTCTATTTTGCATATTCTCATGAGAAAACAAGATAGGCACTACAAACTAAGACAGAAGTGGCAGTTGGTAAGTCAACTTGAGACGGAAATCATTTTTTTTTCGGATTAGTATTCACATCCGACAGGTATGCTTATTATGAAGGGTCTCCACAGATTAAACCACCGGTCCAACGAAATGAAGTGGGTAGTTATTGAGAGTTTGAATTAGGAAAAAACACAGGCTAATGACCTTCGAAAAAAACTATTTTCCTAGTTACAATTACATTTATTCGACGCATAAAATACATAGAAAATGCGTTGAAGACAAATCCTGTTTTTCCATATAAAATTAATTTGTTATTTTTAATAAAATCTCACAAAATTGAACCTAACAAATGCTCAATATTTTCCTATTATTATATTACATACTGAATCAGTCTTTAGGTAGGAAGCGAGAAACTTACCTGAAAAAAAAATAAACCCATTAATACATAAAACATTTTTTTACTTACATAACAAAAATAGCAGGACTTTCATGCGGAGACGGATGGAAGGAACTCACAGTGGAAACTGGAGAACTAGTCTCCAATGGAAGCCGAGGAGGGGCCTCGGATCGAATACTGCGGATCTGGCAGCCGGTGATAGGATCACGTTCGGCCGCCGCAACGCCCGACAGAGAACCAGGCCTACCAGGACTTTCAGGAGTACGCAAATTAAAAGTACTCGCTCCCTTGACAAGCACCCATACACATACCCAATCACATAGTTTAAGAATTTATTTTGAGGAGACCACGACCATAGAGGCCTACTTACCTGGCTGCAGTAGCGGCAACCCCGCATCTACTACTACTACGAATATATTCCTTACTAGATATTATATTACTTGTTACTTCATGTACTTATTAAAAATTGTTGTTAAAATTGTTATATCCGTCAACTGGCTGCACCCTTACGAGCAACCTTCAGAAGTCGTTCAGCACGAAATAGACATTGGGGATGCCCGACTGATCCGACAGTCGCTAAAAGACTTCCGCTTGCTGAGAAGGAAGAGGCTGACATCATAATCAGTCATATGAAAAAAGGAGTCATCGAGTCATCCGATAGTTCCTGGTACTCCCCATTTGTATTGGTGAACTGACCATGCTGCTGTCAAATGGCTTTTACAGTTCAGAAACACCGAGGGTCAGGTAGCACGCTGGATTGAGAAACTCCAGGAATTTGACTTCAAAATTGAACATCGACCGGTTAGTAGCCATAAGAATGCAGAAGCCCTATCGGGGAGACCATGCCCAGATTACTGTTCACATTGCAGAGGAAGAGTCGACACTTTGTAGAACCACTTTAGTGGATGATAATTGAAACCGCAACAAGATCCAGAAAGACCAATAGAGATATCCAGATGCTGTGGACATCAACCGGGAGTAGAGTAACCTACGACCGTCGTGGCAGGAAATAGCAAGTTATTCGCCTGCTACTGAATCCTAATGGGCCAATGGATCTCCATCACCTTGGACAATGGGGTCCTGAAGCGTGTGTTGGAGTCTGAGAGTGGTGGGCAGAAAGTAGTACCCAGGAGCAGAAGTCAGGAAGTGCTCCCAGAAATCCATAATGGAGGACATTTTGGACTGACGGAGACCCTCCAGAAACTGAAGTGATTTTACTGGGTCAATTGCCAAGCTGACGTCAAGGACTGGCCCATTTCAACAATACTATTATGGAAATGAGTACATTCTTGTGGTAATGGATCACTTCAGCAAGTGGGCTGAAGCCTATGTCTTACCCAACCAAGAAGCCATCACCGTCGCCGACGTGTTGGTAAAGGAGTGGATATGTCGATTCAGTGTTTTGTTGAAGCTTCATTCGGGCTAATGCAGAAATTTCAAGTCCAACCTATTGCAAGAAATGTGTCAGATGCTGAACATCCGGAAAAAGAGAATCACGGCTCTACATCCACAGTTCGATTGGATGGTGGAGAGGACGAAGAAGACGATGAACCGTCACCTGTCCTAGGAAGTCTACCCACCAGAAAGATTGGGACCAGTATCTTCATTTGTTCCTGATTGCATATCATTCCGCAGTACACGAGTCAACCGGCCAATTCCAGTTAGTATTATTATGGGCTGAGAGCTGCGACTTGACCTGAAGTTTGGGGCGCCAACAGGACTACGTCAATGACAGAATGGATGGCCTATCACCAAAGTTGCGGAACTCGTGGGAAGGTCCGTACAGTATCATAAAGAGAATAAACGACCTCGTTTACTGAATTTATAAGCCACCCCAAGGAAAACTCAGGGTCACTCATTTCAATGGGTTATTCCCTTACGCCGGAAACCTCGATCAAGTTCTACAAGTGGTAACTCGAGAGGAGCCACGGGACCTTTTTAAGGTGCCTGCCAATTACGTGCTAACTCACTGTGAGGCAGAAGATTTTCAAATGTCCTGAGACATTGCCGTGGTATTGTCTAAGTTCGATCGACTGCAGGAACTATGGGAACACAATCCAGAAGTTGAAGGAGTGCTGCAATTGAGGAATGGTCAGAAAATCATCTACTATCTGGTTACCAAGAAGCAATTTCGAGATTAACCGACGTATGAAGGTGTCTGGAAGAGCTCCACTAAACTAAGGAATATGGTGGACCAGAATCTTGTGGATCTGCCAATCCCAAAATTGTCCTTTGGGATTGATGGGCTGGATTTGAGAGTTATGAGAATTATGTTGAAGATGACATTCAGCAAGGTCTTCAAAAAGGGGGAAATTTAACGGTTCTGGAACCTGACCGCATGAATATTCAAGCTCGGCTCGTTGACAATGCATGTATTACATGCGAGTCATCATAGCATTCTGATGCCCTAGGGTTCTGGTTTGTTCTAGATGGCACCAGCTGGACGAAAGAAGTATAAACAAAAGCGTTCGTAAAGAATTCTGTATCGATAAAAGTAGAGTTCTACATGGGGCAGCGGACAGTCAGTTAGTTACAGACAGTTTGAGTACAGAAAAGAATACAGAGTTGGCTTAGCGATGGTGATGTAAATTATTTTGGTCGATGAAATAAATTTATAGTTATCAAATTAAAAATAAACTAGTGGACTAAAACAGTTATTGCATTTTTATTGCAATAAGAAAGATCAGTTCCGTTGAAGCGTGGAGAAATGACGAGTGGAAAGCTCATAGGGCAATTCCGGATTTTCTTCCTGCCAATTTTTAATTCGAATTTTGGTGATCGAGATATTTGACCACGCCGTTAACGATTATTTCTCCAGTGAGAATAGTTGTTCAGTCTTTCTGAATTCAGTTGAATATGTTTACTTCCTCTCATTTCTTTCATTTACTACTGTTTATTTGAAAACAAAGTGGAAAATTATATTACGTTTATTTCCATTTCTTTAGCTCATCCAACTTCTTATTGAACGTACTTGCAGTCTTATGAGAGATGTTTGGCATGTTATTGGGGCTTATGGTTATGACGAAGTCAGCCACCACGGATCAAAGACACTTCAAGCAATACGTCTATCGCTTTCTGGGCGGTTTTTCACATGAGATTACTTTTTTTACAAAAAAGACAAAATATAGTCGGACACAGACTACAGAAAAATGTACTTTTCAATTATAATATCTTAGAAAAGGTATTCGACATAATATTTTTACGCGACCATAAAATATAATAGCTTTCAAATGCACAAAGCATTATCAAGTTACTTATCATAAACGACGATAATAACGACATTGCGATATCAACTGTAACAAAATATTTTCTTTGACAATTCGTTATATCTGCCTCATCAACATTGCTTCTCGGAATACATTATATCTAGTTTTATGTGTACGTTTATATAATTTGTGATCGCTTAGTGGGTGAAAAGCATAACTTTATGAAACAATTAGTATATCGATTGATAAACATATAATGAGTCATCGATGTGTTTTTGTTTATTTTATGCCAATTTCATAACTGAGTTCTCTGGAAGAGAAAAGCATTCCGAAAACCACTTCTGACTAGAGTTGACCCAGAACAAATAAAATTAGTCGGTTTGGCATATTGTCCGATAAGAGTAACTTATTACTGAATGATAAACAACATGCAGTTTTGCCGAAATTCATGAAATATCTCATGAGAACTTGAAATAATCTTAGAACCTTGCATTTTTATAATTTTATGAGACCATATGACATTAATAATCTGAATAACTCCCGAGAGCTTTAGCTGTACCTGGGTAATATCAGATAATATTATGGTCGGTGTTTCTCTAGGTACACTGATATTTTCTGGCGGGGGGAAGTTGTGTTTGTTTTGTATGGCGTGTGTGGCGAGGTTTGATTTATATGTTATTGGATTTATGTATGCTTTTCTGTGTGTCGTATCTTTGTATTAGTTTTTTCTTGGTTTGGCCGATATAGAATTTGTTGCAGTCTGAGCATTGTATGCTGTATACTCCGTTTAGGTTTTTGCCTTCTTCTCTGTCATAGCTGTTTATTTTTTGTGTTATTTTCGTGTTCGGCTTGTATGTGATGTTGATTTTTGAAGATGTTTGTTAATTTTTTGGTTTGGTGACCTATGTACGTGAATGCAGTCCATCTTTGTGTTGTTTTGTCTGTTGGGGTAGTTTAATTCTTGTTCTGTATTTTATGTTTGATCCAATTTTCCAATTTATCTATTGCTTTTCCAACAATAGATAAATTGGAAAATAGGATCAAACATAAAATACAGAACCAGAATTAAACTACCCCAACAGACAAAACAACACAAAGATGGACTGCATTCACGGCCATAATTGATGGTTGATCAACAGGTTATAAGATCATAATTTCCGTTTCAATTGGTACTGTATTCTGGATTGGAGTTGATTGACAATCTAATTTCCAGTACTATTCACCTGAGCTTAATTCAGAAGTACTTATGATGGCTTCAATTCATATGGATTTATATTTATTCCATCACCTGATTCACACCTTCCAGATACTTGTTAACACCTCGACCGCCAAACTAAGAAGAGAGAGCTCATCCCACTTCTCCAATTCTCGAACTGGATTTCTGACATAATGTCTATACGAACCCAACGCCATCAACCCAGACGGGTCCGTCAACAAACGAAATACACCCTTAGACAAACAAGTTCAGCTATTTGCCATCATATCTATTGTTGGATATACTCAAAAAACAATAGATAAATTGGAAAATTGGATCAAACATAAAATACAGAACAAGAATAAAACTACTCCAACAGACAAAACAACACAAAGATGGACTGCATTCACGTACATAGGTCACCAAACAAAAAAAAAAAATAACAAACATCTTCACTTTGAACATGAACATCACATACAAGCCGAACACGAAAATAAGACAAAAGCCTAAACGGAGTATACAGCATACAATGCTCAGACTGCAACAAATTCTATATCGGCCAAACCAAGAAAAAACTAATACAAAGATACGACGAATACAGAAAAGCATACATAAATCCAATAACATATAAATCAAACCTCGCCACACACGTCATACAAAACAAACACAACTTCCCCCGCCAGAAAATATCAGACTCATAAAACAAGTCAATAAAGGAAACCGCATGAATATCTGGGAAAACTTAAACATCCATAAATTCAAAAACCATAATTCACTTATCGATGAACAAATACAAATCAAAACACAACAAGACCTAACATTCAACATACTCCACGAAAAATACACACCCCCAGAAACAATGTACCTAGAGAAACACCGACCATAATATTATCTGATATTACCCAGGTACAGGCAAATTCAATAAGACGTCCAGATGAAATACCTGACAAGACCCTAACTAATTAACAAACAATAACAAATTTACTGAGGCGATCTAATCGTATAAGACAACATATAGGAAGATAGAACGTTCAGTAGAGCCATGAAGATGATAGCACAGACAGCTATCGAAAGCGCATGTAACATTTAGAAGCCATTAAAATTTCATATCCTTTTTGTAAATAATGTCAATATTAAAATATATATATATATATATAAGTATAAAAAAGCGAAGAGATTTTATAAGTGCTCTAAGCAATCATACTTATCTCAAACAAGAGCGATATCCACTACTTCAAAATCAAATAGAGCTCAACCAATATCGAGTCAACCTAGGTAATAATGATTTTTTGGTTATTGGTGAAAAAATATTCAACCCATATGTTTTCAAACTTGGATACACAATATTGGTTTTATTCCTATAATCGATATGAGAGGAATATTGGGATTGCAATATTTACTATACATGTTGAATACAATGTATAGAAAATATTGTTTTATCGATATTGGTAAAGATTATTCAAACAACATTGACCCAATATGGGTCATAATTTGTTGTTGAATATTTGTGAAATAATATTCAACCAATATGTTATCAAACTTGGATACACAAGATTGGTTTTATTCCTATAATCGATATGAGAGGAATATTGGGATTGCAATATTTACTATACATGTTGAAAACAATGTATAGAAAATATTGTTTTATCAATATGGGTTATAATTTTTTGTTGAATATTTGTGAAATAATATTCGACCAATATGTTATCAAACTTGGATACACAATATTGGTTTTATTTCTAGAATCGATATGAGAGGAATATTAGAATTGCAATATTTATTCTAGATGTTGAAAACAATATATAGACAATATTGTTTTATCGATATTGGTAAAAATTATTCAAACAGTATGGACCCAATATTACCGTTCCAATCTATATTCGGAATCTGTTGAGCCAATATTCACCCAATATTTTTAATGTGATATTGTATTTCCAATATTAATCCATATTGGATCAATATCATATTTACATTTACAATATATCAATATTGGCCCAATATGAAATCAACAGGGTCTTTCTTTTTAACGTGCAATCCCAAACAAGGTCGAGAATTCCTACTGAAAATGCCTGTCGTCAAATGAAGGACAACACTGGCTCAACAGGGACCTTCACCCAAAATTCACACTCATGCAAACATTTTCCTATCAGGGATTCTGTTCACTCTCCCATCTCCATGAAATAATTTTTTGTAACGAACTTTTTTTTAATATACTGGTACAGAAAGTTCAGATTCACACCAACTGGAGGCATTACATTAACACATTCATAAGACCTGTGCTTACAGAATCCATTTTTGCTTTCAGAAATAATTCAAGATTCTTCTCACCCTCCGAATACCACGAGGAAGCACGAAGATAGTATGATGTACATAAACCAATTCCAATCATTTCGCCCCAATGATCAACTGAATATTCTATGCGGCATGCAAAAAAATTTAGACCGAAATCAAATCAGGTAGTCTGTGACGACAATCAGTAGTAATAAATCTTTCGTGGTAAATTTAACTGGGAGCTGGTATTTAGCAAAAAAGACATGAACGGATCGTTAAAATGTCGTCGTATTTTCGGAATGGAACTCCCGGCGGGTATTATTTCTAATTATTCTTAGCTCTATCTGGTGCAGCAGTGACGTACAAGTGAATTCCTGATGAGTATATCCAGCGCTGGATAATGCCATGTTTACCGGAAAGTCTGTTTCACGAGAAAAATTTTGGTACTTATTGACGACTCATTAAACAATTAGAAAATGATTCAGCCACACTCCTACCTCCAGTACTGTTTCATAACTGGGTAAGAATTAGTAAGAATAGAGAGTTGTTGCAATAACGCCAGCCAGTATTGAAGGCAACTTTATTTTAATAGTGACTGGCACTATTCTTTGATTAAAAACAGAGATATGCAGTTTTGTCTGTTCGTCCCTTATTTACACAGGCGTTCGTTATTCATAACCTATAAATGAAATCCAGTTTCTCAGATTTTTCTCTGTACGTAATTTATTTTATACCGAGATACAATTATTGTGATTATAGAATAGCCAAAGTGGGCTTCTATATCGATTTGTGTTGAAAAAATCATATAATTATCAGACATGAGCTATGTCGTGTCCACGATCTCACCCGAAGTAAAAATAAAGAAATCTTAAATCCTGGCCTTAGCCGTCCTCTAATAAAGACAGGCAGTATTTTAATGAAGTTGTCCTTATTCCAGATTCATATTGCGCGTGCGTATATGTCAAAATAAGGACAACTTTATTACTGCCTGGCGTTATTTTGAACTGCAATATCTCTCTAATCATAAAACGCTGTAGCCTTATCAAGAATAAAACTATGACGTCATTATTCTGAATCAGAGATTTAGGTCGCCGTTTGGTACGGCTTGACAAACTAATCCGACAGAGGAGCCACCATGCCTTCTGTTTAATATTTATCCAAGTTTCCCTCCGTGCAAATGAGTAATGATAGTCAAAACTAATGTCTACTACTACGACTACGCTTTGCAAACGCTGGGGATGGGGACGGAGCCAGTCTGTTGCCAATACTGTTACGTATTCCGTATAATATATCTCTCAGACTATCAATTATCATTTGGTTTGGAGTTTATTCAAGAAGATATGATTCGTTGAATGCTTATTCCAAATCAACATATTTTTAAAATGAAATTCAACGTTGATATATTCATTACTATCAGGTACAACAGCGACAAAAAAAATAGACCTATTATAGAGACTACATATTATATTGGCGCACTTGGCAACATGCCAGCAGGTGTCCTATTATCGAGTTTGTACGTATCTATGCGATTTCGATTTTCTGTTTCACATCAATACATATGAAATATATAAGTATATTTTTCTCTCTCATTTTTACGCAAATTTGAGAATAGCCCACCTATTTATTGCGTTGTGTTGTACTGAGAAGTATAAGAAAATCCTATAACTATCATGGAATAAATTATTTCAGCACCACTGGCATGGAAAGTTTATTGGGATTTTGTTTTTGATTTTTTTTAATGATGTTTTGAAAATCTCGCATTCTCAAGCAAGTTTATATTAGTTTTGAATCCTAGGTAAGGTATGTTCGTAGGTAGGTACCTATATATGTTTTGATTACGATTGTTGGAAATGGACCAATGTTTATGAAATCAATTGATTTTTAACGAATATTTTTCTTCCTACCATGGATTAAAGTGATTTATTCGTTTTTAGAAAATTTTATCAAAGGACATATTCATATCGAACATTTCAAAGGTGTGTGGTGTTTTGGAAAAAACATATTGAAGTCGGATAAGTGAAATGTTCAATCAATGGGGCGCTTGGTTCAATCTTCATAGAAATAGTATATTGTGCAACTAGTGCGAAAAATAAGATATTTCATACTAACACTAGTATGAAATATCCAGTTTCCGCACACTATACCTTTCCGACAACCAACCTGAAAAACAAGAATATGAAAAATATTTTTGAACGAGAATAAGTAAATTGAATTTTGCATGACCCCTTCATACCTATATACCTACCTAAAAATAATTCATCTTTAGAAATGAGTGTGCTTCATTCATACTACTTGCTCATGATATAGAATTGATTGATTGAAGAAGTATATTATTCAGTGAGTCAAAGAGGTTGTTCATCACGCGGATATCGGAAACGGTTATACAGTTTCAATTCAGTGAAAGAAAAATTGCATAACAATAGTAAAATTTATAAAAAAAATATATACAAATTTTTCTGGAAACACTAAATTTTGTTATCATCAATTTTATTTTTTTTTGGTGTTATCGTCAAGTTGTCATGTGATGTTAGTTTTACTGTCCAACGTTTCGTTATCTAGCAACCATCACCAACTCAATTTTTATACTGCCTCGTTTAAAAAAATACAAATTTTGATAATATATGTTTCTTTCAAAATTTAAATTATAGAACTAGTTTTTCTTGTAAAATTATTTGCAGGTAGATGAATATTCTTGTTCAAAAATATTTTCAAAATCTGTCATATTTTATTTTCAGTAGGTCGTCGGAAATCTGAATATTTTCTGCACTAGTTGCACAATATACTATTTCAATCGTCACACAATTATCGACTTTTGTTTTTTTTTCTAATACCTTCGAATCTCCAAATTTCTTCCTGGTAGTAGTGCACATCTGGCAGTGAATTCAATATTTAAAAAAATTGTGTTTTTTCGAAAAACATTGAAATTTTTCAAGCTTTTTTCAACTTGCTTTGTTTGTTTCTCTGATTATTTTTGGAATATAAGTGCGTTCTGTGTAGATTTACCATCGCAGAAACCAAAATATTTATCAGAAAGTACTTTATATTTTTCAAGGTACTTTCCCACCCTGATTTCTGAGTATTTTCTCGGGAATTTTTGCGAAATGATTCTCCAGCGATATTGGTCGGTAATTAGTGACTTGCATTTTATCAGTTGCTTTATAGGTTTGTAGACATCGGGTTGATCCGAGGGTTGATCATGAAAATATCTTCCCATTTTTCTGTTTAGAGTATTTTTTGTCAAATTCATTGTAGTATTGTTTCATTACTAACAGAATTTTCTTTTTTATTTCGGTAGAATTAATTTGTAAAATCATCGGTAAGGGGTCTGTGATGTGAATAAAGATCATGTTTCATCTACTATTTTGTATGACTGAAACGGAATTTGTCATTTTTGTTGACGCGAAAGCCTCGAAGGCATTGTACTTTTCAGATTACATGTGTCAACACGGATAGACTTGGCGACTGTAGTTGTTTGGAGTTTTCTCGAATTCCGACAATCTTGTTACTTGGCTCTGCTGTACTGATGACACTCGTATAAACGCATGCGCTTGCAGCTGCTTTCACTCTTTGAAGGTTAAAAAAGACACTAAACGTTTTGGATATTTTGTAGGAGTCTCAAGAATGTATTTATTTTACGACTGGATTCCCTCCAGAAGGTTTCAAAAATAACTCTCTTTGGGATAACTCAGTTTCTCTACAGTTACACAAAAAATGATCATCCTCCTCTATAGAATATCATATCCAAAAATCAACGCAAATTCCACCAATAATAGTCTCCAATGTGTCAATGTTATTTTGTCCAACCATAAGTAGACACTTTGGGAAATGTAATGTGAAATATGCAATATATTTATATCAATTGCTTTCGTTTCAACAAAAATAAAATCAATATTCGCTCATTTTCGACAATTCTTTTTTTTGGGCTCACTCTGTATCGAGTCACGTAAAAGTAGAAAATAGTTTACCTTTACTCTCTGTGAAATATCAAACAATCCACTCTTATGATCTCCCATAATTCATCACTTTTTTTGCTCACTCTGTGAAATGTATTCACAACAGTTTGTTAACTTCATCTGTAGAATACGTAGAATACGCTTTAAAATGGTCAACGGAAAGACCACATTTTGGCGAGAAGTCCAAAAACGAGTTAAAAAAGCGTTTTCTGCCTCACCCTGTAAGTAGGTACACCATAACTAATAGATATATTCGAAGTCAATCGATAATTTTCATAGCATAATATATCAATAAAAATCCACTGGCAAACACTTTTCCGTATTTGGCGTTAGACATTCAAACATTTTTGTAGCTCGCCCTGCAGAGCCAGAAACATTTCAAATGAAGAAAGTTATTTCTTTCTACCTCTAAAATGATAAATCCCTAACTCAAATTAATCCACAGGAATACATGTCTCCAGTGGCAAGACCCTTCATAATAATTGTCATGGGAATCATAAACACTTGCCCAATTTCATGATGATCGGGCAACTATAAGTGGGTCAAAATTCACTTGCAAGATTTCACCTCAATATACAAATGAATGAACAGAGAAACAAACAAGGCACGTTTAATAAAATCTTGAAAAAATGTCAGCATTTTCAAAAATATTCAATAAATTAACTTCGCATGTGCTAGGAAACGTTTCGTTGTATTACATATAGATTGAAACTCCGGATCTCGTCATCGATTGTTGATTTTTATTTATGCATCCTCAAATAGCACTCCATGATACGCTCATGATTGATTTGCGGATCCGAAACAACACAACGTCTTTCTTTATTTCATTTGCGCCATATGTTCGAATTTGGCTATTCCTAGCCCATTTCTAACTTGGAATTAGTCTCCCAAACGTTATTGTCTGGAGATTCGTTTCCAATCGGAAATTGCACTATTTTTATCAATATTTAGATTGGCATAAAACAGAAGCTAGTATTGGCTTATTTTCCTCAATTACTAACCAAAATAATCTCAATTTTCGAAATGGAAAAAATCTCAATATATTCACTGTGTACTCCAATCTTTTTTGAGTTCATCTACCAAATTTCAGCTATCTTAGTGTAACCGTTTCTCAATGCAATTAAAAGTCGCAATACACGACATTAGACGCCCACCTTAAAACACAGCCTTCAGTGATGATAGCAATTTTGACAACTACCAACAACATTAAATCGTAATTCGATAAAACACTTTGAATCATTGGACTCGAAAATATTTCGACAAGTTATGCGGTTATTCAGTTCGATTTCATTTGGAAAATTATATTTCAAGAGTCCTCTGTGAAATAAAGGGATCAAGGTCTTTGAAAGGTTGGTACGTGGGACGCATAAATCATATCTCTTTCTGTAGGATAATGGACAATTTGGATATAGAACTCTACGAGTTGAAAACAAATATTTCGTGAACCGAAGAATACCTGTCTCTCCACACAATTCCACAAAGTGGAAATTTAAGCAAATATCTGACAGAAAACAACTACTTTCCCCTACGGATATTGAATTATATCTGTCGTCCATTTGTGCAACGTTCCTTAAGGACACATAATTGCAAGTGCTACTTGTTACAAAAAACTCTACGAGTTGACATTTGTACTGGTATTGGAAAGTGCAGTCGGCATTTACATGTTATGGAAGTATAATTTCTGATTAACAAGTGTATTGTCAAGAAAAGTACTGTTTTAGTAAAATCCGATTCTATTCATTTGTTTCTACGTTTGTATAATCTGACGAAATATATAACGGATGTTTTACGATTCTGCAAATATATATGGACCCCATGGCTGTATTGACACAATTTTTATGATGCAGTGGCACAACTAGGAAGGTTGTCGCATGAAAAAAAAAATCAAATCATGTAGTGGCGCATCTAGGGAATTTACAGATTGCACTCCAATTTCACAGTTGCTTCCGTACACGAGGGACCAGTACCCCATTTAATTTTGGGTTAACTGATGGTAGTTCACACTGTATATACATATACAAGCAAGGATGCCATAACCAAATGATGCGACGAAAATCAAATTGTCGATTGATGACAATTACGTCAGGTTAACTCTTTTAGAGCCTGGCAAAGTCAGTCTGATGATTCGTTGATGCAAGATGATTTCAGACATATAATTGCCCGAAGGAAAAAATTTGATGTTTTCTGAAAGGTGGTGACTAGTATTTTTTCTTGGTAAGTGTGAAGCGTAAACTGATTTCGATATGTTCTTTGCCTTTTCAAACGTTCATTCAGTTACGATCGTATAATAATGTTTCAATAAACTCCCTCTTTACCTATGCAATCAATTGTGACACCTCCTTATATTAACAACATATAAAATTCAATCATGTCTCATCGTACACGTAAAACTGCGAACGAAGCTCGAGTCGACTCAAATTAACAATTGAATAACAAAAGTGGAACGACTCTTTAACGTACAACTCTGTTATTCGGGTCACAAATTGACATATAAAAGGGCACCTCGAAATCGTAATAAAACTTAATGGAAGCGGCATTTCTCTTATTAAAAAAGGCGACACGTAAAACGCGTAACGCATAGGCGCAGGTTCTTGCAGTGGCGTGCGTGTTGAGCAAAGGAAATTAAACTGAAAATAGAAAAAAATAGGTTGTTGTTGAGGATTTATGTTATGCAATTTGTAATAACGTATCATGTTCCTTTACCATACAAAACAAAAACAGAATGAAAGAAGCCGAGGGTGTTGTAGGTATATTATATTCACTTTAATTGATACTTCCAAGAAACATAGTCTAGCGCAGTTGTATCAGAATAAAGTCACACGCAGTATAAAATTTCAGAATTTTATTTGGCAACACCAGTACTTGACAGTAAATGTAAGACATTAGAATACCCTTCTCAAAACCAATATTCGACAGTACTTTCTTTTAACCTTTTAGTTCCGAAATGGAAAATCCTGTAATATTCACAGAACATAGTGAGAATCGAGGGAAAGTAATGCAACATTATTTTTTCTTTACTGGCCAAGAGCAGGTGTTACCATGGCAAGGCGGATCTTAAACTTAAGTATTTCCAAAACTCAATAATATGCCTCGGGTGTCATTTATTTCAAGCGGTATGCTCCAATCTCCCAAATTCAACTGGGCCTCTCTAGAACAGCTTCAGATGGAGTTACAATATTTCAGGGGATGGTGACTCAGAAACAAAGAATAGCAGACTTCAATTGCAACCCTTGCTCATTCATGGAATATCGACTGCTTTGCTAATGTTCAGAATTCTATTGAGCAAGAAAAATAATAAATCAGAAATACGGTGACAAAAGTTGCCCAAATTTATTAACACTCTCTTCACCTTGACAATCAACTAAAATTATATCTAACTCAAAAATGAATCATCGGTAGAAAATAATATTGAAAATTATTTATAGATATATAGAGGAGACACCTTTCGGAGATATTGAACTTGTGGTCTAATCAGGTTGATTTGTAACCGGTGTATTTCGAAAACGAATCGACAGAATCCAATTATATTTATTGCTTGACATTCATTTGCCATTTGAAAAAAAATTGTTGACGTATCCTGTCGATCAACAGAGCCACCGTTTCGTTTCAATAGCCCACTCTGTATAATGCCACGGCCACAGTTCACCATATTTTTCAAAAGGTAGCTGCCGTGCGGAACATAATCAATCCCCGTGAACGATACGAATGACTTTTATAACGTTATTGATTCCTTGCTTTTATTTGGAAAATCTGCATTCTGAATGCCAATTCAAAACAATAAGTTGAAATGTGAGCCGCCGGTTTGGCCGGAATTCATGAGGACCCGGGTTCGAATCCTGGTTGATCCACATTTTTTTAAATAGTTCTAATTTCCATTACATTCAATATATCATTCATTGGAACACGATTCATAGTTTGGATTCACAACATGAAATTTGAGAATGTTAAAATGCGTAAATTTTTTGGGTTCATGGTCACCATTTTTTATCCTTTTTTACAATGGTGCTGATTTATCTGATAGGTCTCAATTTTGTTACGATAAGTTGGGTGAATCGAGTAGTGTCGATATATGAAATTAAGCAATGTTGGGCCGGATTTTTTCTCTCTTAGCAGTTGATAAAAAAATTTATATTTGTTAATAATACTTACTGAAAAAGTAGATCAGAAGAAATCGCTCGTTTCAAGTCTTACCTGAAAATAAAAGGAACCAATTAATATTGCTACAAACACCAACCTCAAAAGTTTTTTAAATGCCAAAAAATTTTAAAGAAACTATATGTATATGGGCCGTGATGGTCATGATGGTAGAGCGCTTGTCTCTCAACCTAAGGGTCATGGGTTCGATTACGAGCATGGTCATCGGTATCGTGCATGGCATCACACGTCAAAAGGTAAGAGCTGCGTCTTCCCTAGCTCGGACAAGCCTTTCGAATACTTTTGAGGGTTGTACTCTTAAGGGTGTGCAGCTGGTTGACGGAAATAACAACAACAACAACAATTGTAAAACAGTTGATTCACAAAGAGACATTCTAGAATGATTTTGGTAAACCACTTAAGTATATTTTTTATAAAATGCATTTTGATTTGTTCGCTAATTTAATTCCATGGATTCGAATGCAAATCATACTACAGTTCATAAACACAGCTAGGGTTTGAGAGTTCGATATATTTTCTAAAGCTCGCATTTGACGTCATCATATCGGATTTCACGTCACTGACTTCTTCAAATGGCTGAACTATGATAAGATATATTCTCTACTTATCCATATATTTTTCATACGTTAAACAAGGGTTCTGTTGAAGTTTGAACCAAACAGGATCTCTTAGTGTCGAAATTCTGCGTTTTATTAGTTGTGGAATGATGGATCCTACGATTCTGCATGTTAAGCCAGTTTGTACTTTTCAGGGCATGGGATATTCTTCGAATACCATGAATCAATCTCAGGCAGCAGTTCAAAACATTCTGAATTTTTTTTGAGTACGCACTAGTCAAGCTTGGGCCATTCAAAACATCTGCGTGGTTGAACACAGATAGAACTAGAGATTCACAGAGCATAATTTTTGTTTTCTGATTGAGACAATGTCTATTAGCAAAGATAAGTTTGATACGGGCATAGGCCTTTTGCAGTAGTCCATTAATATGATCCAAAAACCTTTGGTCACTATCTAACAATACGACGAGACTCTTACTGCTTTACTGGTTATTTCAAGAGACCCATTATTGATTTTTATAGCTATACTAGTCTATAACATTTCGGCATGATTCAGGACCAAAGACAACAACATTCGACTTTGTTGCGTTAATTAGCAAGGAGTGTCTTTCGGCTAGTTTTATGAATTTGAAGGAAGAAAATTTGTATTTCGTGCAAAATATTTTTATTTTAAAAATCATAGCAGAACGCTTTCGACTGTTAAGTCATCATCAATGCGTACCTGCAAGTGAGTAATGATTGAAATTGAATTTGATAAAATGAAAATTTTTGAAATTTGAAAGTTATGAAAAGTTACTTACTCGTCAGGTGTACAAGAAGCCATATAAAAACATCATGTCCATCGATCAAATTAAAATGTTACAAAATATAAAACATATTTAAAATTGAACAATTTTCATCCTGTTCAAGGGTTATTAAAAGATAAAGATATGGGATACTACATCATATCTGTCTGAATGTTGAAGCGGAAGTGGAAATGAAATTTAAATTGACAAAGTGTGCCAATGACACTATTGACAAGTGACAGTGACCACTGACATATGTGACATAGAGTCACAGAACACAAATAGAAAATTAACTAATCCAGACATGAGTTCAAAAAGGAACGTAGATCTGAAAAGGATCAGTCTAATGGGAACCTTCCGTTTTCCAGAAATACACTACCAGAGAAAACTCTAACAAGATTTTCTGTGTGTTCTCTACCTTCTGAGCTACCAGAATTGAGCTCAAGGTCATGGGAGAAGTCTAATGAGAACTTTCTCATTCCCAGAAGAGGCAATATGGGTGACTCGAAGAGGAGAGCACCTAGTAGAAAAGAATAAATTATCAAATTTAGTAATGAGTGAGAAATAATCAGAAAGAAAGTAGGGAGGGGGGGTTCTCTATGGCTCTGTCTATCCTCAACCAAGTATTGCTGAGACACTGAGGAGAAGTCTAATGAGAACTTCACTCAATATACCTGCATAGTGGGAAGACAAACTGAACCTAAGGGGTGACCCAAGTTAAGTGAATTAGCTCCAATGTTTGTGCACCCAGAATTGGGCTTAAGGACATGTGAAAAGTTTAATGAGAACTATCTTAGTCCAAGATTAGGCAATTTGGGTAGCACAAACGTGAAGAAATGAAGAAACCTTCAAGCAGTTGATCAATATAAGGCCTCTATGCAGTTCTATCCAACCCCAACAAGGAAAGCTAAGGGAATGAGAAAAAGTCTAATGAGAACTCATCACATTATACCCGCTGATCAAAGTTAGAAGTTGTACACAACTACATAGTTACCAATAAAAAACCAAAAGGATTAACTTCGTGTTCTCAGAATTGAAAAGACCGGAGAGAATAGATAAACTGCTAAATGGGTTCAAGTAATATCATCATAGAGAAAGAATTGATGAAATATTGAAAAATTGAAAAATGTTTAAACTAAAAAGAATTAATTTGAAAAAGTTTTGAAAACGTTTAAAGACATTATTATTTCAAACGCCTATGAAGGGGGACATAAGCTCTGTTTAAATTGACTTGAGTATTTAGACAAAGGTCATTGTTGAGTAGTTCTTTACTTATATGTAAATCTTGAAAGAGTTTTGAAAAAGTTTAAAGACATTATTATTTCAAACGCCTATGAAGGGGTACATAAGCTCTGTTTTAATTGACTTGAGTATTTAGACAAAGGTCATTGTTGAGTAGTTCTTTATTTATATGTAAATCTTCAAGGAAATCTAATCTATTATTATTTTTGGACTTAACCTCCTGTAAAATTTGAGAGTTTCTGTTTGCGCTAAAATTATGGTTGTTGAACCTTAAATATTCACCAAACGCAGATACTTTGTTTGGGATTTGATGTTCTTGTATACGAACTTTCAAAGGTCTACATGTTCTGCCAATGTAAGCTGCATCACAATCTTCACAATTTAATTTATAAATACCACTTCTTGAAAGTTTATCAATTTTGTCTTTTGTATTGACTAAAAATCTACTTAAATTGTAATTAGTTTTGAAAGAAATTTTAATGTTTTCAATGTGACCTTTGATGTAACCAGCTATTTTGTTAGAAATATTATCGTTTAAAAAAGGAAGTGAAACAAATTTGTCAACAGAATCTACTTTAGGATAAGTTAAATTATGTTCCTTCTTATTCTTAATTTTTTGTATTAAAGAGTTAATGAAATTTGGGTTATAATTGATATTGCAAGCTATTTGTGTTTTATGAATGTTTGCAAATCATCATTAACTTTTTCTTCGGCAATGTCTATTTCAGAAGGAAGAAATGGTGGAGCTGGGAGTCGTCGGCATACAAATGATTTGGACAATACTTCAGTGATAATATGGCTGGTACATATTGTGAATAATAGTGGTCCAAGAATGGATCCTTGAGGAAATCCAATTGATTCCCGTTGTTGATCCTGATTGATTCAGATATACTCTCACCTAAACGAACTCTTTATTCCCTGTTCATTCAACAAGTATCAAGTAATGCACTCTCAGTCATACCAATATGTTTGAGTATACTAGATATAAAACCAATATTCGTTAAGGGTGCACTCAGAAGATTCGTGATGTATTTATCAACAGGAGTACTTCTTTTAACGGTTTGAAGTCAGCCATTATGCTAAAAAAATTTCAATGTGAAAATTATTGTACGTACAACAATACGTTTATTGTACACGTAACATCTTATATTGTTTTCGGTACCATAAATCTATGAGACAAAATAATCCCTCTGCATCTAAAAGTATAATGTTACTGTTGCACTGACAAAATTATTCCATAAATAAATTTTGTATAACTTATAAACAACAGCTATTGAGATAATGAACGCACTGCAAGCGGAAATAACCGAGTTGCACCGAAGATAGAGACCAACGATCACTTTTGTTGTTCATTTGAGTCGATTCACATTTCGTGTCTTCGTGATACATGAGTTTAAAAAATTTGCAGTTTTTTCCTAAGTTAGGTATGGTGGAGTTGACAACAAAATCCTCAAACATTAAATTGGAAATACTATTTGTAATCAGTGGAATATTATATAAAGTTTATAAATTATTGAAAAAGTGCATTGCTTTCGTTTGAAAAGTTTATTGTTAAAATACAATACGTTTTTTTTATGAAACACCTGTATAGTCTTTCAATGTAAAATAAACCGTTTCCTCACATTCAGTTATTTCAATTACACTAATTTGTACGTAAATATGTGTATGTTTCAGAAACAATATAATGTACTGTTTCTATACATTTTTATTTAGTATCGACTAAATGAACCCCATCGTCTCATGTTTCAGTAAGAATATAATGTACTGTGTTTCTATAAATTTTGATCTAGTATCGACTAAATAAACCCCATCGTCTCATTTTGGATATAATTTCAACGATATGAAAACCGAAAATATTTCCACAAAATAAATGTTGTACAAAAGAAAGTACTGCTCAGGCAATATAAGTTTTATTAAGAGATATTACCCATCAGTTGTTTATTCGGCAGTAACCTTCTGTTATCAACACAATACATATTTTGTATTAAAAGCAGTGAGTGTTGCTATAAAAGTGGTATTTTCATGTTACAGTATTTCTTTATTTAGCACATCAACCTTTTCAATCATTTTATTACAATAACTGTTGTTGTTTGTGTATTACTCGAGAAAATAGCCCATTTTCATTCGACGGGACTTACTATTATTGGAATAAAAAAGTTATTACATGTCTAAGAAATTATACAGTGCGGTCCAAAGGTATGGAATAAATTCATTTTTAGCGTTATTATGTATTTTATGAAAAAATCCTGAAACAGGTCAATTTTTATTGGCAATTTGACAATTTACAGTATGAAAATATTACCCCCTTCTTGCACCCCCTCTGAATTATGAGCACCCCCTCAAAAATTTTAAATGAGAAGGGGGGTCGTGTGGCATCTTGTTCGAAAGGGATTTTCATTATCTGTTCAGCAATACTAAGTGTTTCATATTTGGTGCAACCATAACTGAGAAATTTTTTTATTAAAATTTAAAAATATTGACACTGTAAATTATGTATCCGTTGAAAAAACCTGAAACAGGTCGATTTCTATTCTCAATTTGACAATTTATACTTTCTTATCTGTCTTGCTAAAAAAGTCAGAAAAAAGTCGTTGAAGACACCAAAAAATTATTCACAAAACCCATAAATAATATAATGTCAATCTAGTAGACTACTGTTATTTTGATATTTGTGAGTTGCTGGCAGACGTCAGTGTATTGAAAAATATTTTTGTGTGTATTCGATTCATCTATGGCTCATTTATCCGAAACTCAAAGAATTGACATTTTAATTATGCTTGGATGCGGTAATAAAACACGAACTCGAACGGAAGTTTGTGAAATGTTCAATAATAAATACCCTGGTCAACACGTATCACAATCTACAGTTAGCAAAATAGAAACAAAATACCGTGAAACTGGACATGTAAAAACTCGTCAAAAACCAGGTCGAAATGCTGCATTGGATGAGGAGAAAAAGTTAGATGTACTGTTAGCGATTGAGGAAAATCCGCATATGATAAGTAGACAACTTGCCGCCGACAATGATGTAAGTAAATCATCGATATTGAGAGCTTTACATAAAGAAAAATACCATCCTTATAAAGTTCAGTTGGTTCAGGAGTTAAATGAGGATGACCCTGATAGAAGGCAACAATTCTGTGAACTGATGATGGATAGAATCGAAGCAGATTTGCAGTTCATAAACAAAATTGTGTTTTCTGATAAATCTACTTTTTATTTAAATGGAACGGTTAATAGACAAAACTGTAGATATTGGAGCAGAGAAAATCCTCATTGGATGTGTGAGGCTCACACACAATATCCCAAAAAAGTGAACGTTTGGGCTGGTATCATTAAAAACAAAATTATTGGCCCCTATTTTTTTGAAGGCACAATTAATGGTGAGGTTTATCTAGGTTTTTTGATGAACTTTTTAGTGCCTACATTAAAACGACTTATTCCCGATGTTAATGATCCAAATGGAATAGATAGATCAATTTGGTATCAACAAGACGGAGCTCCACCGCATTACACACGTATTGTTCGAGATTATTTGACAGAAGTTTTTCCCAATAGGTGGATTGGCAGACGTGGACCGATTGAATGGCCGCCTAGATCCCCCGATTTGACTCCTCTCGATTACTTTTTATGGGGTTATTTAAAATCAAAAGTATATTTCAATAGACCAGACAATATTGCAGATTTAAAAACTAGGATATCGGAAGAAATTAACAACATAACCCCTGAGGTCCTACAAAATGTTCTACGAGAATTCCAAGATCGCCTTGCTTATTGTCAAGAAGTGAATGGTGGTCATTTTGAATATTTAATTTAACTGTTAAACAAATTGAAATATACTTCCTAAACATTATGTTACATTATTTCCTTCAGTCTATCAACATTTGACAAATTCAGAATAAATTTTCTCAGTATTGCTGAACAGAGAATGAAAATCCCTTTTGAAAAAGGTGCAACACAACCCCCTTTCTCATTCAAATTTTTTGAGGGGGTGCTCATAATTCAGAAGGGGTGCAAGAAGGGGGTGATATTTTCATACTATAAATTGTCAAATTGAGAATAGAAATCGACCTGTTTCAGGTTGTTTCAACGGATACATCATTTACAGTGTCAATATTTTTAAATTTTAATAAAAAAAATTCTTCATTATGGTAGCACCAAATATGAAACACTTAGTATTGCTGAACAGATAATGAAAATCCCTTTCGAACAAGATGCCATACGACCCCCCTTCTCATTTAAAATTTTTGAGGGGGTGCTCATAATTCAGAAGGGGTGCAAGAAGGGGGTGATATTTTCATACTATAAATTGTCAAATTGAGAATAGAAATCGACCTGTTTCAGGTTGTTTCAACGGATACATCATTTACAGTGTCAATATTTTTAAATTTTAATAAAAAAAATTCTTCATTATGGTAGCACCAAATATGAAACACTTAGTATTGCTGAACAGATAATGAAAATCCCTTTCGAACAAGATGCCATACGACCCCCCTTCTCATTTAAAATTTTTGAGGGGGTGCTCATAATTCAGAGGGGGTGCAAGAAGGGGGTAATATTTTCATACTGTAAATTGTCAAATTGCCAATAAAAATTGACCTGTTTCAGGATTTTTTCATAAAATACATAATAACGCTAAAAATGAATTTATTCCATACCTTTGGACCGCACTGTATACAAAATTTAAGGTCTGCCAAATAGAGATCTTATCACTGTACCCAGTGTTAGTGTTTATCTAGTGGAGGAATTATCATCAAGTATTGGTGCAAAAGAACAACTCTATTGTTTTGCAAAGGAACCATAGTACTCCTTTGCACAAACACGGAACGATGCGAAAATCTCATACAGTATCAACAAAATAGCAATAGCTCACAGATCGATTGTATTCTTTTTCGATGATATTTTGAACTGACCAGGATATCTTCAATGTTTGAAGGATCATCTACTTGTACGCTAAATTAATTTCTTTATGACCCGAAGAGAGTCAAGATTTCACGTGGCAATGGAACAAAAAACCATTAAATTGCGTCCAGAGGCAGAATAGAAATCATTTCCATCTCATATCATTCAAATGACGTGTATCAAGACACGCATATTCTCGTGTTTCCACTCTGTAATTATAATGTCGTTATTATGCAAGAACTAACAAACAATTCTAAAAAAACGGGTTAATGCTCCAGTTGGACTCGGAGTAAAATTATGTTTAGGTATGGTTTGTCGATTCACAGAAATTATTTTCATTTGCATTTTGTGAAAAGTATAATGGTGTTATTTTGACAAAGAGAATGAATAATAAAAAAAGTTAAAAACTCATCCTCCTGCAAACACTACGAATATTTGTCAGCAGGAACCTTACAAAAAATAGGCCGTTTATTTACATCCGTTATCCAGTCTCAGAAAAAAAAATTGCGAAGCTCCTTACGAATAGCTTAAATCCGTTCTACTCAAATTGAAGATCTCCTCAAACATGTTCCATGTTTATTTCCGGCCAACAATTACACCACTTGTTTCTTCAGGAGAGATGAAAATTGTTAATAATTCCGGCTGATGAACATTGTGGCAGTGTTTGAGGATATAATGAAACTACCAACAAATAGTTGGCGATTTAATTATGATACTGGAAAGGGGAAACAAAACGTCTATTCGGAATATGTTCTTTGGACTAGTGCAAAAAACGGGATAGTTAATAGATACAAATTATATTTGGTGATGAAATTCGAGAATCGAGATGAATCAGTTTGTGAAATATGTTGAAATTGCAAAGAACTATTTTATAGAAAAACCTTACCTACAGATTTTCGTAGTTTTCAACTAAACACGCTAGATGGCACTAGAATTTTGCTTCAATGCCGATTCCAATCTAGTTTAAGGTTATGTCGATGACATTGACTAACTATCTTTGACTCTTCTCTTCAATTATTGTGGCATAACCATAACGCCATCTTTGGGAATCCATCAGAGCGTAGCTAGAACACCTATGACCGCCGATGGTTTGCATCCCTCAGAATATATATATCTGTACGGATAAGGTGTGGGTAGATATTGCGACTATCTCCGAAACTTATTTGTACGAAACTGAAATGACTAGAGGTTTGGAAAAGCAGTGAGGCATTGTCTCACTACTTGTTCAGATTGACTTAAATGATGAGACTCCAAATTATTGATAACGGTTCTATTCTGAAGAGGATAGTGGTAGTTTATCCAACAAAATCCAATTTGTCGAACCTTCGAAATAGCATAGAAAGTATGTTACAATTTCATCTAGAGCTACGGTTTGACTGAGTGTATGCCCAGCTGACCACTTGGCTCTCTTGCTCCTGGCCTAGGCTAGAATGGTTGTAAATGATCACTTCTGCTGAATGAACGGTGGAATCGAAGCTCATCCATATCAGCTGCTTCAGCGCTGGGCAATTTTATATGATGTGCATAGAAGTTGCGTCATCTTGTACTGAATAGAACGTGTCACGGAAGAAATCTTGAGCCTGTATCAAGCGTTTGGATGCCGGTTTCCACTAACGTCATTTTTATTGAGTTCATGAGGGAGTATACGAGACGTGGGTTAGAATTTTTTTTTCATTGTCAGAGTATCATAGTGCCTACAGAGAAAGTAAAATCTTAGAAGATCATTGTGCTCTCGCTAACAATTCTTCCTTTATTTGACCAAATTCCGTAGAAATGTTCTTTCTAGTTTGTTTCTGATATGAAGACTACAAATTTTTAGGACTCAACCTAATATAGAAAGGAGACATTACAAACTCATTGAAACCCTGCGTAAAGAGACGGGAAAGATGGAATAAAATCCATTATTTATGAAAACAACGCAAGGGGGAAATCAAGGATTGGCCAACAGTGAACGGCTGGTTGCAAACACCGAAGAAAGAAATATATGTCCAGTAATATTGTTGAACAAATTATAAAAAAATGGGGAAACCATCACATGTGAAATTATTATTTTTTCAACTCTAACCCCTTTCTGGCACAAAATATATTTTAAGGGATGGTAAAGAAATTCTCCTATCGGAATGAATGAACTACTTATCCAATCGGTCCAAAACTTTGGCAAAAAAATATTGGGCTTAATGTGAAGTGAGTGAAAATTACGAACAATTCTAATCGAGCTATGCCGTTTCCGTTTTACAAGAGTGAACAAAAATCAATTAAAATTACAGGACATAACAATCCGTCGTTACTAAACTCGTACCTTCAGCTGGACCAAGAACACCATACCAAAATCATAAATTCCATTGGTACTGCCACCATAGCTGTTAATACTGAAAATACAAGCAAGCAGCAAACTATAAGCAAAAAGCATGAAAGTGCTGAAATGAATTTATATGTATAACGATTGTATTTTCAACAACTGTACTTTCCTCCAATTAAATAATTTTGACCCTGTTCGTTAATAAACTACTAATTATTTGTCCTACGGACTTATAATTTTTTACTGTGGCAGTTTTTTTTCTCAAACTGCCTAGGAACGACCTTTTCATTTAAATGAAATTTGTTGTGAAGTTTACTTAATTCGAACAAAGTTCGAAAATATATGTTGGAGATTATCACGAACGAAACGAATAAAATCGACAAAGTCGAAGTTCCCTTTCCCTCCACACGTTTCTATATCAAATGTAAAAATGAGGCAAACATCTGTCAGAAAACAACTGCTTTCCTGGCTAATACCACGACAGACATTGAACTACATCTGGCAGATATTTGTGCAACGTTCAATGTCCGTCGTGGTATTAGCCAGGGAAGAAGTTGTTTTCTGACAGATGTTTGCCCCATCTTTCTACTTGGTGGAACCGTGTGAAGAGAAATGGTTCTTCGACTTCGTCGATTTTTATTCGTTACAACAGTCTCCAGCACATATTTTCGAACTCTTTTCGAATTAATACGCCTAACTTTTCCTGGAGTCTATGCTTTTCGTGGAGTGTATTTATTGACTTTCCATTTGGATAGAGCTGCGATCAACTTAGTTGTGGGTCGTAGCTTCATCTGTAGAGAAATATTAGTTAAACAGTTGATTATTATTCATTTGGCAGGGACAGGACAATTATAATGTTGTCTGATCTACCCTGGCACTGATAATCTACTGATTGATTACAAGATAGCACTTGTAATTGGGTCTTCTTGGAAGAACGTTGTACAAATATCCTGTCAGATGTAGTTCAGTGTCCGTCGTGGTAGTAGCCAAGGAGTAGTTGTTTTCTGATATTGGTGGAAACGTGTAGCGAGAAAGCGTACTTCGACTTTGTCGATTTTACTCATTTCAAGTGACAAAACATGAAGCATGCATTTTTTCTTCACGCCTCTTGTTAATCGTTGTTACTAGATGAATGCCACTTCCTACCTCTGGATCTATCCTGATGTTGCTGTTAACCGACAGTCATCATCGGTGCACATAAAGTGGAACATTGAGAAAACTACCTTTTTCTACGGATGCTATACAATGTGCCACTTCTCTCATCGCTTTCATACGTTCAAAACGAAAGATTTCTCACGCAGTGAGAAATATCCGCCAATGCAGTGAGAAATAATTTCTCACTTTTATAACGATTACCCAAGTCAGTCATGAATTGTTACATGTCAGATTGATGTGACACGTCCTCCACGTTGACAACGCTACGCCGACGATTCGCGTGCAATATCCAAGTAGCCCATTGTTAGCGTTTCTATAACAACAAAACCGAAGCAATGCATAATTATTGCTGTCAACCCCGCAACGAAAATAGTTTTATTGTTATTTGTTATAATATAAACAGTTTAGATTCATTAAATATTGAATATAATGGAATACGAAAATTTAGAGTCGGAAAATACACCTCCAGAAGTTATTCAGAAAGCAATAGATGTTTGCAATAATTTGCTACCAAGCACATCAAGAGAAAAATATAAAATCGCTTACAGAAACTTTATGGACTGGAAAATATAAGCCAAGGTAAATTCTTGTTCCGAAAATACCTTGTTAGTTTATTTTGAAGAGTTGTCAAGAAGATTGAAATCATAAACATTATGGTCTCAGTACTCGATGCTGAGGAGTACCTTAATGATTAAAAACTGTGTTGATATATCAAAATACGTAAAACTATGTGCATTTTTAAAACGCAAATCTGAAAAATATGTTCCAAAACAGTCAAAAACATTAACTGAAGAATTTCAACAATTTTTAAAAGATGCACCTGATGAAAAGTATTTGTTGATAAAGGTGATAATTAAAAATTGATGACATGGAAGATCTCAATTCGGCCCCTTTAATAAAATTACCCGATATTTAAACCAAGGTTCCTAGAAATTTCACAGTCACAGGAGAATTCTACCAAATTTACAAAAAATATGTGAAGCTTCGACCATGCACAAATGAAACACGTTATTTTTATTACAAAAATAGCAAATGTACGAAACAGCCTATGGGGATAAATAAATTTGGCACCATGCCGAAAGAAATAGCGAAATTTTTGCAATTACCGAACCTTATTACTGACCACTGTTTCCGAAGGTCATCTGCGACTATTTTAGTTAATGCAGGGGCAGATCTTTTAACTTTAAAACGCCATGGGGGTTGGAAATCCAGCAATGTTGCTGAATCTTATATCGACAACTCCATAGCTAACAAAATGAAAATTTCAAAAAGTATAGAAGAATCCATTCAGCCTCCAGTGCCATTAGAACCTGAACACAACAATGCTGTGGAAGCTCAGTTCGTTTCCCCATCAACTTCAACTTCGACCGCAGCTAATATTTCAATAACCGAAAACATGTTGAAACAAAACAACCTACCAGGAATTACTTTACAAAATAGTTCAAATATAACGGTTAATTACGATTTTAAATAAAATATAAAAATGAGTTAATGACATACAAGTACTATTATATATGTATTTTAATTTTCAATACTTGAAAACAACGCATCCGTAGAAAAAGTAAAATGTACAATTTGTGAGAAAACGACATATTTCTCACTCGCTTGATTTGCAACAAACTTCTGCGCTCGTGAGAAATATGTCGTTTTTCTCACTTGTTGTACAATATACTATTCCATAATCATTTACCGGAATTCTATAACGATGAGATAATCAATTATAGGGAGAGGTTGATGAATTGTGAGTACAAGTATAAATCAAAATTGGTTTAAAGTAATTAGTTTGACACGAATACTTGAAATATAGAATAAATTATAAAATCATAGACAATGTTCATGCGAGACTAGGGGTCAAGATTTTCATGTGCGTATTCAGTAGAAACAGGCAATACTGAACGCGATGAAGCAGCTCCATAGCGTCTGGTGACTTGGTAAGTACTCCTATTAAGCAAGAAGAATTCTTTAAGCGACTCTACTATTTAGAGAATACAAGCGGAGACGGCAACCCATTCAATCTGAAAGTGGGGAAAGTAGTTACGTTGACCAAAAATAATTCATTCAAATGTTTTCAAGAAATATACAGAAATAACAACAATCAACCCATTTTGAAAAGTTGAGAAATGAATAAGACAAGCGAATAGAAAATTGCATGACAGCGATGTGAACACTCATTGTGTTTACTTTCTCTGGGGTTTTGTTAACATAAGTTATCCACTTGTTGGTCATCCTCAATAGATCAATAGACCTGAAATAAACAAATCTGCATGAAATAATTCATTGTACGGAAAAAATACTTTCACCTCATGACAGCATATATACATTACGATTACAACGTCCAAGAATACTCTCATTGTAATCCGTCGGACAATAAACTTTCCTTTTTTTCCGCGGCGTAGAGTCATTCCTCAATAAATATCTATTAGAAATGGAAACTGATTCAACGGATGATATAATTAATGGAGCAGATATTATTTATAACATACAGTTCGATAGCGATACTTTCACCTGGTTTATTTATTTCCTAGTCATGCCGAGTTGTCATCGGCTTTAATAAATGTAACATCAAAAAATAACTCGTCACGGACTACCAAGAGAAGTTGACGCTTGAAAAAATGTTACTGTATGTATCGAACCTACTACCGTGAATCCGTTACTAGTGGTACATCGTGCAGGAACTGATATGTGAGGGAATAAAAGAAGACAATGAAACACAATTTGGTATGAAACTGTAAAAGAAATCAATAAGTTTTTCTTTCATATCGTTTCACGACAATGGAAAAATCAGTTGAATGTATGTATTTACCTACATAAATGCCTACATAAATGAACCAGTAGCAATTATGTCAGAACATGCCAAACTTTTGTAAAGTCCAATCAATAGATTTTATGTTTTTTTTCATATTAGTCGTTTTATTATTCTAGAGTCACGAACTTTCTTTATTATTGTCCTAACCTGCTTTAATATCTCTATTGTAGAAATCTCATCAATTTATTGGCTCATTTATATGTTAATCATAATGTAATTTTGACTAGCTTGAAATATAGGTAATCAGACTTACATAATGTCAATATAAAAATTATGTGGGTTGGGAATATACGTTTGCCAGATTTATTGTACAAAATTTCTATTAGATTCAAAATCAAAAGAATCATAACTGATTGTTTCAAGTCGAGATGACGAAATATACCTATTAGAGTACCAGAATAACACAAGTAATCCCTATACGGAGGTAGCAGCGAAAATATGTTATGGCAAGGAATATGTCAACTTGGAATGATGCGATCCATTTAATATAATTGACCGAATCATATAATTTTTCAATATCAATTAACGCCCTCGGTTCGAATCACTGATTCAGAATGTTTGCAAGAAAGTAGCTTTCTATTGCCCTACTGATTCTAGAATCCAATTCATTCAAACAATTTCGAAATAGCCCGGAAACCAATTTCTCCATTAAGTATTTCTTATAAGCAAATAATTTCACAATTATACTGACTCATCCAATCCATTACAATAATTCTCAATGAATCGCATTTAATCAATATATTATAGACATACCATCTTCAAGCAAATTTAACGTTCTTGGAATTTTTTAACGAATGCTACGTTACCATTCCTCACCAATAAAAGGCCAGGTCTCAACTCACAGTTAAACCATAAACAACCATTTCCGCCGTCATTTAAGAACTACTCCCAACAATAACAATCCACAGTTTTTTTTTCAAATTTGCAATAGAATCGAGAATAGAATTTGAAATATGTAGTATACTTTCTCAGTTTCAGAATTCATTGAGAAAGTGTATGTACTATGAAATATTATCAATTAAGTATAGCAATAAAAAAAAAATCTGTGCGGATATTTGGTTTTCAATTGTGCAAACAATAATAAACTTTCTGACATACGCATATAACGTGTCAAACGGGCTTTGTCCTATGAAATTTATTAACAATTTGATATTGAATTTATGTCGGTTACATTACACGCTTCTGAACAGTGGATAATCTATACAATTATTAGTTTCGAAACACGTGTAGCTATCGGCGAACAATGATAATGGAACACAATTGGATGTTTATCTTAACGTCTGTCACACATATTACTGGCTTGCTTCTTCGGTTGATATGATCGGTTCCTAACTGTTATTCCTTAAGAAAATAGTAATGAAATATACCCAAAACTTTCTACTGAAGCAGATATTTACCGCAAACGCAGCAATAGTTATCGAGTGACCACAAAGTAATGCGCAGGCCTATTGAACTATAGGAACCACTTTCGACAGAATAATAGAACTTTCATCAATATCCCAGGTTGATCCGACACTCTACCTATACATGCTGTTGTTTTGCAGGAAACCATTTTGACACCAACACTGTTTTTTCTGTTTGGGAGCTACATCATGCTCAGTGCACAGCTTTGCAGATGATACCGCTTTCCTTTCAAAATCAGCCTGAGAAACCAGAAAAGTACGTGAGAGGAATGTGAACGAGACAAAAATTTTAGAATGGAGATCCAATAGCTTGGTGGAATTCTATGCGAGCAAAATACGGGCACGTCTTTCCTCTAGAAAGGCCGATCTTACAGTAGTCAGTGTAATTATGTCAGGTCCCTTTTATGAAAAAACTATGAGAAGTCCATTGTTAAAAGTGCATTTGAAAAATACTTGGTTTTCTGGCACAGATCGGACCCGTACTGGAAAACTGTTCCCATATATGGAGTGTTACCTCAAAACACACGCTGGAACTTATAGATTATGCCCAAAAAAAAAGCCATCCGCTTCGTCGAAGATGCTTCGCTTACAAGTTCGCTTACGTCTTTGGAACACTGCAGAAAGGTTGGCGATCTGTCTCTGTTTTATAGTTATTTTCATGGATGATGCTTTTCTGAAATATCATCAATCGTTCCAACGTTAGCGGTCCAATAGCGTCGAATTCAGTTTTCATCCTTTTCCAAGGCTCTTCGTTCAACAAACGTTGAAGCTTTGGAACTCCCTGCCTCAGGAGGTGTTCTTTGAAGGTATTCAGCTTGTAGAAATTCAAGATGAATACCAATTCCTACCCATTTTTCCTCGGCTCTCATGTTCTCTCATTCAACACCATTTCGGTAGTTTCCGTTCTCTATTTAATATATGCTAATATCTCGAGATTCCAACATGCCTGCCAGGATGGTATCTTCAACACCTTCGTCTACCGTAGTCGCGTGATGGGTATAGAGGTCCCTGAAACTAGATGCAGAGCATGTCCTGAGGCAGCCGATACTATAATGCATTTGCTGTCAGCCTGTCCAGCTGATGCGATGCATAATGACTATATTGTCGTCTAACCTATCCTCGCACTGATGATGAGAGGAAATAATCTCGAAACATGCATGTATGCAGGTGGTCATTTCCAAAAAAAATGAAGGATTGATATTCAATGGCTTCATTACAATCAGCATTTGAAATTATTGTCTTCCTTGAAGACTATTGCACAAATGGGTGACAGATGTAATACAATGTTCGTAGGGGGAAGTAGTTGTTTTCTGTCAGATATTTGCCTCATTTTTCCACTTTGTGGAAGGGTATTTTCGTCCGTAGTGAATTCCATTCTTACCCTTGCACCTTATATAGAAATGAACGATATTAGAATTGTATTCGAGAACCCTGAAAGTTAGTACAAAGGTTATTCGATTTTTGAGGTATTATTTTGCTGATACAAAATCCTCCAGTAACACAACTTAAAAAAAAGAGATGGAAAAAACTTTTAAATGTTCTCATGGAATCAACTTCATTTTCGCCAAGGCTCGATGGTCTAAACCACTTGAAAGAAGAAGTTGGTTGTGAAAATCTTATTGAGACACTACCAAAGTCTAGCTGATACCGTAACGACCGTACCATAAGAGATACAATTGTGTTGATATGTCGTACGAATTAGACCCTACGAGGAGCCAGCATCCACTTTATGCGAAAATAATGAAAAATCATCGCAGTTAAATATGTTTGCTGGAGAATTCATCAACAGCACATATCTTCCTTTTCAAGAAACGAAACTAATTAAGGAAGCATGTCCATGAATTAACATTGTGATCTGAAAAATGCATTCCTTGTTCATCTCAATATTACAATATTTCCAGTTTCTCAAAATCTATTTCGATGATTTCCAATGGAATTTTTGGTTTTGGTTGGAAATAAATTCCAATATCTGTTGAGAAATGGCAAAGTGAATTGGAAAAATTTTCATTCCCACATCCTCGTTTATTTTAATACATATTTAAAGTTATTTCATAATCAAAATCTAAAATTATGAATTTTTTTATTATTTGTTTTAACTTTAATACTCTCTCGAAATGAAATCCGCACCAAGCTAATCTTTATAAATGATGAAAAAAATGGCCTAATATATACACCACATTGTTTCATCCCCATCACTGAAATTTGGAATGTAAACATTAACTGATGTGTTTTTAGAGGTAACCAGTGACGTAATCATCATAGATGGACAATAAATAAATAAAAATCTAAATTTCAGTTTAGCATCTACCTAGTTACTTACTACAGATTTGGAAATTCAAGTAATTGAGCAGAGATTGCTCCAAATCTACCACGTCGTCCAAGTTACCACGACATTACTCATTCAAATAACGTGGAGGAGCTCCGTCTTGTTGATACGTAACTACCAAGTCACCAAATGCATCTAGATTGTATTTCAGACTTCTGAGGATTAACGGCTGAATTACCGTATCTTATATATCCGATCAACTGAACATACATACTTCTTCTGGAAGTTATTTACGAAACTCGTGGTGATTTGTGCAACTCTAGAAAAAGAAACGAACGAGCGCCACCTTCATAGAGTTAAAACTAGCCGATAGAGTCTTACAATGAAGATGAGGTTAGATGAAGAATTCCAACACGTTTATTGTATTCCATTTATTGATCGATTCACACAAAATAGAAAAACCAATTTCGTGCATCGGAAACTGATTTTTTTCAATTCATTGTCAATTCAGCAAATGATGGATATAAAAATATCTATAACGCATCTTTGTAATTCAATAAATCAAACTTGTTTAACCATGACCGCTACAAATTATTCATAACGCCTATCTCCTAAAGCGGTGACTAATGTTCTTTAAATATTTACGTTAACCATGTTACTTCATAATACATAGCGTAATTGACGTTTCTGAAGCGCTTCAGTGATTAGTTATATTATCCCAACAATAAATTGAAGCATATTTATTATTCTGTGTTCTATATTCGTAGCGAGAAGTTTTTTTGAACATTTCATTGCGAACTTTCTCAGTGATAAATATGGAACTGAATATAAACAAAACCATGTTTTATTACCTTCAACAGACAGTATTTGCATTTTGCGTATATTTGAAATATTTATTCCATTATCGAAATAAAACCTAGTTTTTTCACGAAAAAATCTCTTATCTCTTCAAGCGTGAAAATTCCTGTGGTAGCGTGTATAAATTTTCGAATTAAGTTAGTTGAATGTCTTACTTTTGGTCATGAGATTCTAAATATATATATGATATATGGACATAAACAGTTTTCTAGGAAATGTTCATGCGTCATGTTTAATTTCTATAAATTTTTTGACAGTTGACAATCAGTCTCTCTAAAACTTCATTTACTTTTTATTCATAATTTTTTACATGCTTGTGCTGTTATGGTATAGTTGTTGGTATTGCCAAGTATTAAATGATTTAGAAATATATTCTTGGCTCCTACACCCTAAAACTTCAGTAAATCTAACAACCAGAGGAGCGACCTTTACTAATATTTCTATTCTTCAAACGAGCATGGCAGTTTCAGTGCGGATTGTTAGGTGTTGAATTTGAATACAGGCACAAGTACTATACTCATACTATATATTCATATACCTATATAATCAGCCCTATGCTGTATTACTTCCGTTAAAAATAACGTCACCCTTATTCGCCATTTCCGTTATTTGGCTATTGCTTGGTAATAGCAAAATAATGGAAATGGCGAATAACGGTGACGTTATTTTTAACGGAAGTGATACAGCATAGTGCTGAATACATGTTAAAGCAGTAAAGCAGTAAAGTAAAGCACAAACCCCCCATGGATAAAAAACTCAAAAATGTTACTCAAGTTATTGAGTGAAAGTAACATTCACACGAGTAAAAAAAATGCAGATAAAACAAATTTACCTATTGTAGATATTACACATGTAATAAAAGTGGCCACTCACAAGGATCAGACCCACGCATGGAGATAGATGGTATAAGTACAAATTATTCAAATTATTTGTTTCGTGATTGGATTTATTGAGATGGTGTCCTTATAGATTTAAATGTTCTTGATATACGAAGTGTATATGTCATTTTTTTACTAGGTATATCGGTGTACAAGGGAATAGTTAACACTTTTACTTTTGAGGTGTTGAATATCTAAATATTTCTCGAGATACTTGAACTTGGTACTTGAACTTGATACGTACGAGGAATTTTTTTTATTACATGGTTGATAGTATGTTTATACTATTTGAAAATGCACTCTAACATGATGTCCAAGTATTTCATTGTCGATTGTGACGATTTCTTTCTCAGTTTGGCCTAGGTTTCTAGTGGAAAGTTTTTCATTAGCAGGTAGCTCTGAGGTTTCAGACTATGAGTAAAGAAAATCTTTCCTAAATATTTTATATTTGGGTAAACAAACAACAAAAATATGAAAAATAAAAAGTGAATGAAGTAATGAAGCATGACAGAATGAGTGTCAACTGTCAAAAGATCTCTACAAATTAAACATGGGACACAAAATTTCCCAGAATCTGTTTCTGTCCATAAAACATGTTCTTACGAGCTTTTGACCAAAACTGAAACATACAACTGATATAATATTACATTTTATACACGATACCACAAGAATTTCTACATTTAAAGAGATAGAGGTTTTTTGTAAAGAATGTAGGGTGACCCGGACGAAATTTTTCCATTTTAGACTTGTCGTGTTATTCTGAAGTAGGTCAAGTCATTCCTGAATGAGCCACTCATCCGAAAAGGCAGTAGCAGCCCTAAATTGAATTGGGAACCTCGAAAACTAGCGAAATTTCTCTTTAAGAAATCCTTGAAAATTCTGAAAAATATAGGGAAGTCAAATAATTTTCGTAGTTTGATCAGTACGTGCGTAAAATCCATTAAGGTGGGGTACATGCCAAGAAGCTAAACGTAGCATAGTACTAACATACCGATTACTAGGCACCTGGCATATTTATAAGGACAAATAATCAAATACATTCCAATGATTGAGAGTACAAATTAAACTAGGAGCCATTGCATTAAAAAACAAAAACTAATATTCGGTGCATGAATATTTGAATATATTTGGAGCTTGACGCGTGAAACTTCATCATACTTAAAACTGAGTAAAGTTCTTAGGAAAATATTTTAAAATTCAAAATTTCTTTGTTTATGAATGAGAGCTTGTTTTTAAAAATATTTTTAAATTTTCTGAAGGAAACGAACCCAAGTGTGGGTCGAATGAGCCTGAACACGCAATGGCCATTTCCACGGACTAGGAAAACACTGTAATTGGAAAAAGTATAGGTACTTGGGATTCTTATTTATTTTTTCTGACCGCCAGTTTTTCTATAATTTGAAAAAAGGGGTTTCGTAACGTCACCTTCATCAAATTTAAACTTGGCAAAGTCGTATAAGTTGTATCTACACCATGGAATCTCAAATTATCTTTCATCTGGATTGTGTTCTATGATAGTTGTCATTTGATACGCTTTGTTCGTCTGATTCACGGAGCAGATCCATATAACAATTGTTTTTCTCTGTTTAAATCATTTGCTTACCTTATGTGATACAAGATAGATGCTTGTTGATCCAATCTGTATGCTGGAAACTAAACCAACATACCTACTCTTGAATATTTTATTTTCTGAGGTTAATGAAGATTTCGAATTCAAAGTTTTGTTGTTGGTGACAAGTAATTTCTGTATTCTTTATATCCGTCTAAAAAAAATGTCTAAAAGTGCTTTGTACCCGGTTGTCTGAATACCGGTGAAAATTCAAATAAACTGTATGTGTTCTGTGGTAATATCAACTTATTTTCCATAAGAACTGTTATTATAATTTGCGGTGTTGCCAACAATCGTTTTTCATCAAACGGCAGGTTTGTTCAGAAAATTTGAAAGTTTCAAATAATATGAAAAATTGCTTTTACGTTTTTAGATGTGTTGATCCAGTGACAAAGTTTCAATTATTTCTCGATTGCTTATAATCAGCCAGTAGCCATATTTATTTGAGAACGATATTCCCTATTTCGGAACGAGGATTATGGGGGGGGGGTGTTTCCGATGAATGTAACGTCAGAGGCAAACTTTGAAATATGATATTTTTTTACATAAAAAAGTAGAGTGGCACTCGTTGATAAATAGACATTTCAGACTAATAACAATCGATTGAAACGAGTTTTACAAGTAAAATTTTGCAAATGTAAAGGTCCATTGTATTAATTTCAACTAGTCAGTCAGCCGTAAGTGATTATTAAAAATTAGGAATTACGAAGATCTGTCGTAACAACCAACAAGTCAATCGAAAGTTTATATAGTTTTAACGACCTACTCGTAAAATTGATCGAGGATGAATGAAAAAATACCAACAATTAAATGTAAGTATTTTCCTAAAACCATAGTATAGAGAAATATAAATAATTGAAAGTTTCAACCTAATTCAGTTGATATTCATTAATAATGTTACTATAGCTTTTTTAGTTAACCGAAACTGTACATTCCTTAAATTAACATAGTAGGTAATTCCGGCTTCAGAAACAAGAAATTTGGTATGATACAAACAAACCTAATGCCTTGATTATGAGTGACGTTTCGTTGGATTACATAAAACCATTTTGAATAAATACATCGATTAACAGAAGTCGTCTGTCATGTTCACCGATCGGCGTACATTGTTTTGTTACCTGGTGGATTTCATCGAAGGTAGGAGGTGCGAGCACTAAATAATACATGAAAAGAAATTTGTTTGAGATAATATGTTCAAATGTAGATACAACCATAAATCATCTTGATTCGCTTAGTATATTCAATTAATAACTAACCATCAAGAGTAACTTGATTAGGTTCTACAAGTGAATTTGATCTACGGAAAAGGACAGTTGGGTGAGTCAGATCCAATTTACGTTAGGTGTCCAGAAAATGCTATTTCATCATTGCAAAATTTTTCCATATAAGTAATAGTAAATATATCTATTCAACTCACAAGATGATTTTCTTAGATATTTGTTGCATTTGATTCAATAACAGGGACGGATAAAAGATGCGTATGTAGTTTAAATGTCAAATATTCATTCATTACAACCAGATAGGATTTATTCAACCAATTAAAAATAATTTCATTCAAATTATCAAAAGTTTCGCCACGTCCTAATATCATCAACATTTGAAAAAATGCTCTGTATGTTAGGGAGCACCAAATGCATCGCTTGGTATTCTATCTGCTCTATCATTAATTCAATAACAGTAAATATGATTTGAATCTCATATCTACAAATAAATAGCCATCATAAACTATCTGATTAAATTTCTTTCTACCAGTCAGTTATATCTCATTATGTACGGTAGTCCAAGACGCTAGACATGGGATGTGCGTGCGAGATTAAAATTGAATTTACTTTATTTATGACCCATTTTAAAATAATCAGAAATTCATGTAGATATTATTTATTCAAGATAGAAAGATGCAATGAAGGCATGTATTTTGTCTCATCATTCATTATAACTGGATGTTCATTGTGGAAGAGATTGCTTTTTTATAATAATTTAAAACTATCAATCAAGGGATTCATTTTATAAGGAAATGAGGAGATAAATAAATTAAAGATTACTTGATAAAGTAGTGTTAGAATTTCCAGTCCCCACTATCCACTATATTCAAAGTTAACTATTAATTTAGTTTTTAACAAATAGCAATCATTTTATAGTCGTAATATCATTATCCCTCTCAAAAAATAGGACGAAGAACAAATAAATATGTAGATGTGAAATTAAACCCAGTGATGCACATTTTAAGTATGTTGAAGACTTGGATCAGATGACGTAATCTTTGATATCGATACACAAAATTCGTTGTGATCACAAAAGAAATAGGTAGCTTTAGCGGATTTGACATTTTCAACTGATACATAGTTATTTGTATTATTAGTGTTGAAAGTACAATTTTGTCGAAGCCAAACCAAGTGTTTAAAATGTTGCTCAAAATTTTCTGACAGTAAGTACGTCATTGATTTGAATGAACCGTTATTGTTCTAGTATTTCTTGATAGAAACCCCCTACATTGTTTATGAATTCAATCAAAAATAGAAAGTGAGATACCAAAGTACTTCGTAGCACACATGGTTTAAAAATTAAATACAACACATATTGAAATTGACTTTTCAAAAGCAGGAGTAGAAAATGACTGTCCAGTGGTACATTTGCAACGTCATCACTAGATAGGTCTTCAACAACAAAATGGTCCAACAAAATGATTTATCCGGATCTAAATAATGAATTCATCATTCACCAAATAATTGTAATTGAAAATTTATTACTACTATAATATAGTCAAATCCTCTCTGAATTCCGTACCGAAGTGAGGAGGTATTTTCAACGAAAAAAACTCTTAAGCTTCTGAGACAGTCTCTAGAAATTAAGGAAATTGAAAAATTCTGCTTAATTTTTCCTGTATCTCGCAACTATCTCTGAATATTACGATATTTTAAATATAGATTCGATAACAGTTATCAGATCGAATGAATACATTGTTGGCATATAGCTATTTCAAACGGAAGAAACAAAAGAGTCATAAATCATCGAGATCAAATAATATGCGGCCGATAATATTTTATATTTAAGATAATTTATGTGTCAGATCATAATTCACTCAAGCATAAGAAAGCGAAATTCTCGGCGAAATATAAATGTACCCAAATGATTAATTTTCGAAATTGTGTGTTGAACTAAGAATTGCATAAATATTTATAAATTGAAGTATCGAATGAAGTTGTGAAAAATATGTAGACAGATCTCATTAGTCATTCAAACATTTAGTCATACTCTTCGAATTTTATAGCCAAATTAACATGAAGTCACATCGGAGATCAAATCCAATTTCACACATTCATAAAGGAACTAAGTACTGAGAATTTCAATGACATTGAGAATCCATTTTGCTTTCAATATTTCAAAACCGTATAAATTTTCACGAAGAGCGGGTGAATTCACGCATTTGTAAACGGTTTCCGTGATCCTACAGGTGTCGATGCAGAAAAAATATTTACCTTAAGCCGGGTACAGACTACAGCTGCGACATACCATGCAACATGTATTTCTATTGGTTAACGTGCACATCTCCATGGATGTGAAATGAATGTTGCATGATGGAGATAGCTTATCATCTAGCCGTGGCGTCAGGTGCTTTCTTATTGATATACGAGACAATTACGACGCATAGGAAACCACGAACCACGTTATATGTAAAGCGGTCTAGGAACAAATCGGTGTTGTATTCAAAATCATAAGGATCGACCTAACAACATACTTAATACAATTGAATGGACCCAATATTGCGAAGAGGAATAAATACACTTTTAAGGGAACCTTTATCCGAACAAATCAAATTAGCTATCATATTTCGGTTAATAGCAAGTGGAGTTTCATTCTGTAGTTACAATACTTATATGTTAGAAAAACACACTAATTCATTCCCGTCGTCACTGCAACTGAATCACCACCACGTATGCCATGCAACCGAGCATGCAACATTAAACACTCAAACACTTGAAGGGAAGTAAAGAAGTAAGGATAGAATTCACGTAACCCCTACATATTGGCCTCCGATACTGAAGAAGTCGCTAATGCCATTACAGCTGTCATGGAATTTAAAAAAAATACTGATGACAAATGAGCCTATCAAGCTTTGCCTATGCGGCTAGAGGACGGTTATTATTATTTGCCTTGGCACTCCGGGGCGACTTAATCATTTTTGGTGGCGTATTCGTTTCTCAGCTGTAGGAAAATCCAGAAAACCTATAGCACCACCAAATCAGGAGGTCGGACGCTCTCTAACCAGACGTCGGGATTAGCATCCCGGCAACTCATATCACATTATCTTTTCATAAAGTCATTTAATTGTCTATCTATCAAATTTTCGATCCTAAAAAACTTGTGCCAACATGAAACATGATTCTTTGCATTTGAGAATATGCAATAAAAGAACAGGTCGGTATTTGAAAATGAATAGTTGAGGGTGTCCCAATTTGTAAGATATTTTTTATTTTTGAGGAGTACTTTACGCCAAGAATTTCAGATGTGGAGTAAACAAGAGAGAAATACGATGGTGCCAAGATGTCTTTAGATTGAAATAATGTGAAATGCAAGGAATTTTTCTATAAATGAGGTGAAAATTAATATTCTCAGATATTTTTCATCGGTATCAGCATATTGACTAATTATGCCCAGTCAATAGCACTTTGAATAATAATGCAATTCCATTTATGAATTGAATCAGTTCCTTTTCGTACGCTCATAATCTCGTGACACATTAAACCTACTTAGTCGATATCACTGAATAAATTTAGTAATTCTTTTACGATCGCCGCATGCTACTTTCATCTGCATTAAGTGTGCAGGAGTGAAAAGTGATAAACGTTACGTTTTGTCGTCAATTATACTACCCGGCCTGTCTCCATCTTTCCCGACCGGTTCCGATCTGTCTCGACCTGCCTCGACCTGTCATGACCTGTTTCGAACTGTCCTACCTTTCCCTACATATCCCGACACACTCCGACCTGTTCTGACATGTTTCAATTTCTGTTTTTATTTTTGAAAGCATGGGAAATGAATTATCATTCTCAATGTTCGACTCTTTTGTTTTCGGATGAATACTTTAATTTATATCCTACTAGGAGCATGTGTGACTACGTCTCCTCTGCTTTTTTCATAATCATAACCGAAATTTCAATTGAATAATTCGTTAATTGTGTTCTTTGAGAGATAACAACCATGTTGCGGAATTTGATTAGTTTCAATTGTAACTTTTTAACAACAGTAACTGATGGGTGGAAAAGTGACATCCCAAAGAATTCACAACATAGTTAGAATAAAACAACTGGCCTATCATTTTTCATGCCAAATAATTTCTTCATTAATTGAAACTAAGTTTTTCATTTTAGAAGATAATTGAAAGTGAGTGTAGTGTTAGTAATGAAGTGAATATATTTCCAGCGTTTTATATGGAAATCTGAAGCCTAGCCAATTTGTCTAAAATCTATTTCATTCAAATCAATACTTGACATATTTATACAACTAGCGTTCACCAAGTGCGATATCTCGAATACATTAATCATACTGTTGGAAATTGTTATGTATCATATGCTAAAAAAAAAGATATAGGTTAATATCGATGACTATGACTCAGATTCTGAAAATATGAATTACTAGACAGGTCATGAGAAATTGGAATACTATGCAGATCGGTGGATAAATGAAAGTGGACAGGCATTAAAGGCATGAAGAATATCAAAATCACGAATATTGAATCGAGTATTTAATATGGTATCATCATCGTTTTTACCTAACATATAAATAAATAAAGAATCGAAAGGGAACAAAGAGAAAAGCATACATATTACTGCATTGATGATACAATTTGTTCCGACAGTCTATCTGTAAATGCTGGTGTTCCACAGGGATCCATTCTGGTACCAGTACCTTTTCTTCTTTGAATAGTTAGATAAAAGGTCTTCATTTCCAATAAAAGCATCAACTACAACATATTACTATGAGTCTGAGTCTATAAATATACAAATATCAAACACAATTGTAATGACTTGTTGGGTGCTGCCTCATGCCCAGTGCACAGCTATGCGGATAATACCCTTCATATAGCTCATACAGATTTTTATTTCAAAACTCCAATATCGGTCTGTGAAACCAAAATCGAACGAGGCAGAAACATGAACGATTTAAATATAGACTCGGAAAAACTCTGGAATGGGGATACAACAACTTAGTAGAAATCAACGCAAACAAAACCTAAGCACGTTTTTTATTAGTTCAGTCGACATGTGGTTTCAGATAGAAAAAGGTCGGAAGTTAATGAAACTTTAAGATGTTGTTCAGGGATGGTTGATTAACATTTTCTCAAGTTTTGGACCTCGAGGACCCTCTGCTAAAAAAGTAGGGGGGGGGGAAACTGCAAATTTTTCGACCTTGGTGTGGTTTTTCCTCAATAACTTTTTTCCTTACGTTCTACAGCAAAAACGCCGTTTTACTTTTTTGTAGATCGTCAAATTCCCTACGAATTTGTTGCCTCAAACATGTTTGTGTGTCAATTTGTTAGCGAGATATGGCGCTTTGAAGAATAGGTAATTTTTCAAATTTCGCCACAAAATGCAGAATTCCACCATATTTCTTCTGTTATACAAAAATTATGATGAAATGTAGTTGCTATTATAATTCCTACTTGAAATCACCAACTTTAGATAACCCCCACCCCTGCTTGCCCACCAGGTGTCAAGTCGTTCCTCCCAAGGACAACAGAGTGTCGGGCCGAGGGGAGTGTGTGATCAGCTACAGCAGTAAAAAGCTGGAAAACAATAGATAAGAGGCTGAAATTTGTCTATTCTACCTGCGGTACCTAGACCTATTTGTTTTCGATTTTTGAGGTCATATTAGATCACTTTTCATTTTATTCTTTCAACAGAAATTATAGAAGGGTATAAGTACCTCAGGTAGAATAGTCAAATTAGGTAATAAGAAAATTAAAATTAGGGATTGGTAAAAATGGGACAGAGAGTGTTTAACCACTCAGAGTATATATAAGATTAAGTTAGATTAGTAACATTAGAAACCTTCAGCTCTTGAAGTGAATAACATTGTTAGCGAAAGGAGCATCGAGTGTTAGTGACAGTTTTGGTTTTTGGGTAATTTTCTGAGATGGCGTCTACATCTCGTGGATCAGACTTTTCACACCAAACGCTACTCCTCAGCAGATCAACAACGCTGGAAAAAAGTTCCTGGTAGCAGTTTATGGAGGCAACATTGACAGAGACAATCTCGACGACCTAAGGTATCAATTATTCACACGATCAGTGACGAAGGCTAAATTACAACTAGCCCGCCTACCACCAACAAGGGACGCTGCCAAGTACCACTCCCTCCGCACTTACCAGCAAGTACAGGCATGGTTGGGCAATGATCTCCTCCCATCAGTATGGGGCTGGAGCCTAACCATACGAGGGGTACTACCAATCCCCACAACCAGAAAAGCTGCGCCGGATGACATCCTTCATACTGTTTCCTGCAAGTGCAGCAAAGGCTGCAGCAGCGGAGCTTGCGGCTGCAAGAAAGCAGGTCTCCGATGCTCAGCAATGTGCAAGCACTGCACAGGCCACTCCTGCAAAAACGCCCCCGCAACTGATTTGATCGAGGAAGATTTATCAGAAATATTGGACGAAAACGATGACAGCGACATCATTGACAGCCTTATCACTCAGGAGTACGACGAGCTGTTACGAGCAGAACCAGCGGCTAAGAAATCTCGGCAGGAAATGTAATGAGTACAAATGAGTACCTACCCATTATGATTAGCTATAATATCTTTATTCCTCAATAATATACGCCTTGAGAATAACTTAATATTGTTGATTACATCATTTCTTTTCACGAAAGGACTACGTCTTTTTATTCTTCCTGTCCTGGTATAACTAGGTAGGGGTACGGGGGGGATACCGATCCGAAAAGTAACTGATATCAATACCAAAATGATGTGAATAGGTATGGTTGGCTTTCTTCAGAAAGTTAGCTTTTGAGAATTGGGGTTGGGTGGGGGAAGGAGGAGTGGGGTGTCCAAAGTTGGTGACTTCAACTAAGAACCATAATTACTACATTTCATCATAATTCGGGTATAACAGATGAAATAAGCTGTAATTTTGACGTGCCATATCTCGGTAGCGAATTCACATACAAACATGTTTCAAAATTGTATAAAATTTTACGCTCTACAAAAAAGTATCGATATGTTTTTTCCGTAGGACGTAAGTGAAAAAAGTAATCGGGGAAAAAACCGGAGAGAGGTCAAAAATTTGGCAGTTTCCCCCCCCCTACTTTTTTCGCACAGGGTCCTCGAGGTCAGAGACTTGAGAAATTGTTAATTAACCATCCCTGAAGAACCTCCTGAAGTTTCATTAACTTCCGACCTTTTTCCACCTAACCCCACTTTTTTCAACCTGTCGACTGAACCATATGTAAAAACGCCGATCTCCAATGAAATACCCATTTCAATGTTTGGTAGTACCATCAGCAGTGCTCGTTCATTGGAAACTCATGTGAGATCACAAATAATTCGTCAAAAGTGTGCAAACAAAACAAGCAATATCTAGTATTTTCCATAGTTAGAATTAGACCGTCAGCTAAAAAATTCAGAAAATTTGAACTCTTAAATATAAAACGGTTTTCGAGACAACGAACATTAATTTTTTATGCCAGTGTTGACTCTCAAACTCTACCTTTCAAATGTTACTTTGCATGGGCTTTAAAATTCGAAGAACATGTTATGTGAGAGTAAGGCAAATTCAAAGAAACATCTCTTAACACTGATATTGGCTCTAAATGCTTCAAGAAGTTTTTCTAACATTATTACTACAACAAACGAATATATTCAACACAAAATACCCTTCTGGAGAAGAGACTTGAAAAACTCATCTGTTGAACAGGAATGACAAAAATTATATCAAAATTACATAAGAGGGATGATGATGATTATGATTAAGCTTTGTTCACCCAAATACACGGAAAAAAAGAACTCTATTATACTGTATGGTAAAAAATTTATAATACCATGTATGACAATCTTTATTCGATTTATCACACTCATGTAATGTCAATCATTATAATTTTCGCATAAAGGAAAAAAGGCAATATATATGTATCTTACAATAAGTTAGTAAGAGTGATTACCTCCAAAAGTTGGTAGTAGTTTTGATAATAAAACATAATAAACTGATCGTTTTATGATATGTTGTCTTTAAAGTACATGAACTATTTAGAGTAAAACGATATTTTATAATGCCATGGTAATAAAGCTCAAAATATTCAAATAATAGAAGATTCATTTCTATCAACGCCATAGTATAAAGGTACTCATGTCATTTAATACATTTTACTATACCCTTGGTTATATTGTTTACGCACCCAAAATTTTCGTGACGCTCACAGTCGCAGGCTTCACTTCAGTTCAGTCGCTGTTTTGTTTTGAAAGAGTACACGATGAAGTCGGGTTCTTTTTATTGCTTTGACGATGTTTTCCGTATAATCGGATTCGATTGTTAACAATCAACGATAAATTGTGTTTTGTATTATATTTTTGTCCCATTTGTCGATGGAAGTAAAGGAAATATTGGAAAGTTTTGGGCTTTCCACACTTCAGGAAGCATTTGAATGTAAGTGTTAGAGTAACATAACCTCTATTCATAATAATAATACGCATGGTCGAGTCTACACCATAGCTGCGCTGTCTGTGAATGAAGTATGCATTTAGTATGTTTCAAGAATGGTTGGTTGTGGTTGTAGTACGTTCAACAAATAATAATTGTTTCAGCTCACGATATTGACTTAGAGTCTTTCAACAAATCAGCCCATTATCCTGAATTAATAAAAGAAGTTATTCCAAGCGTGAGAAAACGCATCACATTTTGGGAAAAGTACAACATATACATAAGAAAGGTAATGTAAAGAACATCATTCAGAGTTAACCTTATTTAAATAAAGTAATTTTCAGCTAGGTGAACTATTCAGAGTAGCGTCACCAACCAACTAACTAATCGTTGTCTTACGATCTAGACTTATTGAACTCGGTATGAACAGTTTGAGGAATTATTGAGGAATTGATCTTAAAATATGAAACTTTGTAACTGCGGCCAATAACTCCAGAACCATCAATATTTTATCAAGGTCATATATTTTGATGTTCTGGTTAGTCACAAGCTGGTCTATCAACCTTCCGAAGGATGACGTTGAGTTTTGGGACACCCTGTATATCAAGATGCACCAACCTCATAGATAAAATTTCACACTATCATGAATTCACGCTTAGTTTATTTGGTTCTGGACACTCAAATATGAATGCACCTTATTTGACAAATATTGATTACCTCTGTGCGTTTAACAGACTTTGTTACATATTTTTTCTTCCAGCGTTTTCAAATCACTACACATTGGTTAACGAATGTTTCAACATTACGTTTTTTTTTTTAGGTAGGTACCTACTAAGTTAATAAATTTTACATTCAAGTACGAATATATTTTCAGTTTGTGCAATAAATTATTTTGAACTATATAAAAACTTGTTTTATTTATTCAGAATTGCTCTGCAAAAAAAAACGGCCACTGAAAATTTGCCATGTATATCGGCCCAAAATATTATTACACGATATGATAAAATTCATTATAAAAGTATAATAACATTTATTATGTTATATCACTTACTATAAAAGTCTTATATCATTTAATATAAAAAATATTACACTTTATTAAGTCCATATAATAAGTTTCACAAAAAATTTATTGTGAGACATATGAAAGATTTATAATATAGTTTACAATGAAAAGAACTTATTTCTAAAAGAAAATATTTTGAAATATCATTATAAAATTACTATAAGTTTTATTATCATAGGTAATCGTCCTATATGGAATGATATTTTATTGTAATGAATATTATATTTTTGATACTATTTACTATACATTTCTTTCCGTGTACTATTCATCAGAAATAATTACAAACTCTGGAGAAGAGAACTAGATGACTATTATGGCAGCCCCAGAGCTGAACTGAGAATTATGTATCATTGGTGATGAAAAAATTAGAAAAAGTATTCATGTTCAAGAAAAACTGATACATTTTTTGTCAATAATGGACGTCAGCATCGCCCGAAATACTTTTTTCTTATTCATCTTTGATAATTGGAATATACAGAAACTGTTTAAACGATGAATCATCGGCAGTTCAGTTGTTTGAATTCTTGGATGGATAACCGGTTATTTAAAACTAGCTTCAAATAGAGTACTTTGTATGTGATAATTTAACGTTTTTTTTTAAATATTACTTAGATTTTTCGTATGTTGATAATGTGAAATACCAAACGGCTCATCCCAAGAATTTTAACTCCTGTATAAAACTCGTTTTGAAGTTACAAATCATCAACAAGAAAATTCGAGAAATCGCTAAGTCTTGTTAAGATATATTGATTTGTGAAGAACATACACAGGAAAAAAAAATGTTTGAATCAACAAAAAATTCATGAATTTAACAAAATCTGAGGGTCATATATCCACGACAAAATATTTTGTTTCCCAAGTAAATATTTTGTTAATGTAAACAACTATTGTTAACATTTACATATAGATTAGTTAAAAGAATAAAATATATTTTTTTGTAATTATACAATATCTGCTTAATAAACTCCAGTTTCTTTGTTGAAATGACAGTACCACGGGTCAGAGAAATTGCTTATACATTCATTTTTAGTCAAATACATTTAAAATTTGTCAGATTCAACTCACACACAACAACAGTATTTTGTTAGAACAAAAATATTTGTTTCAGTAGAACATCCCTTATTCTCTCCTCAAATTTAGGCAGATATCTGATAGAAAACAACAACTTCCCTGGCTAATACCAGATATCAGTAAAGCGTTCTTCCTAGAATCCGGGAGACAGCCGCAAATGCTTACTGTATCAAATAGCATAATCCTGCCAGACATGATCAAGGACTTGACCACTTACATACTAGTTTCGAGGTATGGCCTCTCTTCAGTGCAAGGTAGGTCCGACAACTTTTATAGTCGTCGACGTCTTTAGTCATGCCAAGCAATTCACTGGTTCTTGAAATGATTATCTGAGGCGGATGCGGCATCTCGTAAGAAAACAGTAACAGCGCCACCTCTTGAAAACCTCAGAAAGCACTCCAAAGCAACAAAATGGAATTATTGCATTAAGAAATTATGGAATTTTTTTCTAATATGCAAGTGATTCAGCGAAAAAAATAACTGGTTTTATGTGACAAAAGATATATTAATGGAAATGAATAATTTTTTTTGTTAATATTTGTTGTTATTTATTCAACATCAAAAATATCTTTGAGGCAAGATTTTTCTTTTTGTATCAACTACAAGTTTTGTTGGGCGAAATGAAATTATGTTCATTTCTACTAAAACTTCAATCAAAATATTTTGTTGATTTGAATAAGTTGCTTTTTTCAAATAAACATATATCTTGTTAATTTTGCGAAAAAGTATTTAAAATAACAAAAATAATTTGACCAAAAATTAATTGTTGGTACAACAAATCTTTTTTTACTGTGTACTCTTGCCTCGTCTTGACTTCTTTCTGATACTCTTGTCTCGACTTTTTTCTAATACATGTGTCTTGATTTTTTCTGATACTATTGTCTTAATGTTTTTCTCACTTTTAAGAAAAAATCAAGATAAGATCACTCTTGTCTTCCAAAACACTAGAAAAGTTCTCATTAAAAACTTATAGCAAATCTTTTTAACTTATTGCTTCGGAAGAAATACAACCTCCGGGAATTCTAGAAGATCTCCAAATCCTAACTACTTTCTCTTGCTTCTCAAAATGTTCTCTGAACATAAAGGTAATGATAATAACGTCACGGAATTTTTCTTTTCGTGGAAAAAAAGAAGATACAAAAATAGTTTGGTACTATTGTAGAAAATGTAGTACAAAGATCGAGAAGAGTATTTTCCAATCCTGAAGGTTTCATGAAGTATGTTGCATCTACATGTTTTGCTAGTACCGTAGCTTTTTTAAGTGAATGTCGAATCGTTTTCCGTGTATAGTTCGTACAATTACTATGGAATGGATCTTCATCAAGTAACGGCCGAGTCAACCACGGAAGCCACAACCATAGTTAACCATAAGGATAACGACCACTGAAAAGAAATTATTTTTCAAACGTTGACATTTTGTTTCCTGAAATATCATTCTGTGGAAAATCTCACATAGTAGCCATAACTTCAGAAATTTGATACTTATACTAATTCTACAAGCTTCCGATCAAGCATTCACAGATCAAATTTCCTAAAGTTAATCCAGTTAGACCTGAGTGTACTATACTTAGTGAAAATTTGAGATCTTCTACTACCTCATATTATTAGTTTCATATATCTTGCGTAACGATTTATCAGCTGAAGGTTCTAACTAAGAACGTATTTCCAAAACTCATAGCGATGGAACACATTTCAGAAAATCATTTTTGCATTGTCTTGAAACGATTTTTATCTATTTCGTCTATTATATCCACGTTGATGATGGCAATTATTACATTTGTTCTTACTTCTGCAAGAAAACTACCTATCCCAATATACAATACACAAAAAACGATTAATTGTTAATGCTAAGGAATCAACACTTGAGGTGAATGAAAATCAATTAGAAATATTGCCATTAATAACAATCATGGAATTACTGCAGTTTTCACCATGTTTTCAAGTCAGCGACAGACAGGTTTTGTGTGCGCAATGAAACATTAATTATAAAAACGACTAACAACTTTGTACTTACGTATATTGTATAGGCAAATAAAACAACGACACAAACAGTTTCTTGATAACATTTCAAGGCTTTTCACATCGTGTTTATCAAAATTCCCAACAGCACATCAGTATAATTAGTTTCCCATCTCAACCATATTATTTGAATGAATGGGTTTCGAAACATTTTTGGGTGATGATGTTATAACAGTATATTGAAGTAACAATAATTACTATTGAGAGTTCAGAACAAGACTGTGTCATAGGTCGATATATTTCGATCTCGATATATTTCATTTAATGTAATTTTTTTTATTGTTCCGTTATTTTTCCATAATGAGACACTAATTATTAGAGTTGCAAAGCAACAAATATCAAGAATTTAACAGTCCAACATTTTTGAACATTTCTGATTCTGGTAACTGGAGTAGGAGTATATGAAGAGAAATTAATTGATTATGGATGATATACTTTTAAATGAGAAACTAAACTACTACGAAAAAGTATCACTTTGCAATTTCCAGTTATTGTTGATTGAGCGCAAGTTGAATATTGAGTCTCGAAAGTGCGATGTTGCTGAACAAATAGGAAGCTTTTCGGTCAAGACATCGGTCAAATCTGATGCCTGGTCTACTCATGAACACAGTTGAACCGATCACACACTAGCATCAATAGGGTTTCTTATGGAGTTGTTATATACATTGTAACGATTCTAACGCTGAAAAAATGAAATCATTTGCTATACTTTATTCATTTGACCTTGTAGGTAATTGTAATAATATATTGCCAAAAATCTTTCATAGGATAATTTCTTCATCTTCAAAATTTTTCCATAAGTAATTTCACTCGAAAAACTGACATTAGACAAAATTGCTCGACGTACGGTGTTGCAATTTTTTATTGTCAGTTTTTCTTGTAAAATTACTGATTTCTAAATTATTTAAGCTTTCATGTTTTACTGTTGAATAAATTACAGAACGTTGAACTAATATACCTTGGTATGAATATTCCATTACTTAAGTATATATTCTTTTCGTTGTTTGAAAAAATTGCCCTCTTCCTACGGAGTCGGGTAATTAATGCTTTGAAACAACGAAGAAAATCATGCAGTTTAAAATAAAAAGTTTTTTTCAGAATAATTGGTAATTTCTAAAGTACTTATGGTATTATATCCGATAATTTTAAATGGCTGAACACTAGTGTAAAGGAACAAGTGAAGGTTTATCTAATTTGGAAATACAAAATAATGAGTCGATTTAAAACCAGGAACTATGTGGTGAAGGTTTCGGTGCTGCTTTCCGTCGTCAGTGCCATTTAATTAAACGTGAAGAAAACAAAAAAAAGAAGGATTTCACAACGTATCTACCAGGTAGAGACATCGCAAACACCATGGACAAAAGCCATGCTCACTGAAACTGAAAATTTTCTCAACTCCACTGATACCCCAGAGCTAGATTTTTCATTGGCAGGAACTACTGAACTAGTAAAAGAATATGATGGAAAACTATACCAAAATGACTTAGAATCATATTTGTTTATAACATATAATTCCGAGTAAAACAATTCTGTTTCTCAACAAATCGGGCTTATAACTGATCCAAATAATATGATCCATCTGAAGTATTCTCAAATAAAACCTTACGAAGTAATTTCCATGAGGTGAGGTTGCTTGAGCCACGCACTTCATGCATTTCAGAAACAAATGAAAAATAATTTCAACTGCTCTTTAAATATCTATTCAAGATGTATTCAAAGATACTTGTAGTTTTCCAATATTCGTATTTATTTTGTCAACATCAAACAGTGCAAAAAGTTGTAATAATTCATACTGAATAAGTAGTAGTAGTATGTCTCTATTCATTGAAGGAGTGTTGATAAGTGAAAGCAATATTATTGTTACATGACAGATTTTTCTTTGTGTAAACCTCAGGTAGGTATTTAAATTGTATATCTTTAAGGAACAATTACACTGAATTTTTTTAAAAGTTTGTTGTACTCGTTAGTAATTAGTAAAAAGAACCTGCAACGCTATCTAAGTAGAACATTGTCCTAATTGTTGAAAAAAATAGAGTCACAGCCACATATAGTCTAGTTCCTAAATTGTAGATAGTGACTCATCGGTTGTACGGTTCATAATTCATATGAAGCAGGTCAAAAAATAGAACAGAAATAAGCTAGGTACTTTGGCTTCAAATTAAGTTTTACTTTGCCACTTTCGTATATCCCCTCCGAACTTTCAAATCCCGCAAAAATCAGAAAATGTACGATGAGTCACTATCTACAATTTGGGAACTAGACTATATGTGGCTGTGACTCTATTTTTTTCAACAATTAGGATGCATTCAGTAAAGAGATCAAATTAATAAAAGGTCCCCACCTTAGTTCAAGAGTTCAGCAATCCTTGAAAACAGAAACAATTGTCCATTCTAAAAAACAAAATAACACTAACGCAAAAAACACAACACAATCGTAACCAAAAAAATCCTACAACACCGAAACGAGTGAAAAACCACTTCCAAAACGTACGAAAGCGCGAAAAAAAACCTTCGCAATCCAAAACAACATCGATGTCGTTTTCGAAGGCAAAAACGAGAGAGTCTACAAGACACCAGTAGGATATATCGCCGCAAACTGTGTTCGAATCTTGTCGGACGGCGACATCACGTCCCCCCTTTCTCGTACCGCCCGACGAGCCACTGCTCCTGCTGCTCGGCAAGCTTATCGATGCCGCTTCGCGAATTCAAACTGCCAGTAGCTTTCAGTTGGACAACCTGTGGGCCGCAGGAGACGAGGGATTCTTCACCAGTGTGTCCCGATAATGATACAGGGCGAGCCGACCTAGTTTATTTATTTCATCGATTTGCATTCATACACCGACCCAACGCTAAGTTGACCAATCCTCTCTTCGCACGGAAATGTAACGCTGAGTGAGAAGATACTGAATTACAAAATGAAGCATAGAACCAGCAACCATGTTTTCCCCCCTGATCAAGTCCCATATCCAATGGTGACAGATAATCGCCTAGATGATCTGCGACGGATTTACTCCGACTGAAATGGCGGCGAAATTTCTATCTAGCCGGACATAAATCAAATTCTAAGATATTCGCGAAGGTGGAAAAAAACTGGTTAATATTCAGCCCTATGCTGTATCACTTCCGTTAAAAATAACGCCACCGTTATTCTTCATTTCCGTTATTTTGCTATTACCAAGCAAAATAACGGAAATGGCAAATAACGGTGACGTTATTTTTAACGGAAGTGATACAGCATAGGACTCATTATTGCTAAATGACTAGAGAATGATAGGCAACCCATCCCCGTTTCTCATCGACTGCTTCGACGCTCTAGTATCGGTCGGAAGAACATTACCATTTCTGCGAAGGTACGTATCTTTTTCGGTTTTCGAAATGTTATCATCATCCCCAGTTAGAAAGTAAAAATTTTTGTGAACACTGACTTTTGTGAGAATATTGTTATGGATTTGAATCAGGAAGGTAAGAACACATACTTGTGAAATTATATGCTTTTCTATTTCTAATAAAATATTGTGTTATCGTCTTTTGAAAAATAACTTTAGTATAATCAAATTTTCCTCCGAATTTTTACGTATAAATAGGATTTTGTTGTGTTTCCGGGTTCGTCCCGGTTACTTTTTCAATTGGTATTATGGGGTGATAGTTTGTACAATATAATCATCAGATCAGCCGCACATAATTGCACTTTTTCGAGTAAGAGGTAATTAAACATAATAGTGAAAATATCGAAAATTTTAATTGAAAACTCACATTTTGTTAACGTTATAATTATTCTGTTTCAGGGTCAGCTGGAGTGTCAGGTGTGAGAATAGTGATCCGTACATCACTGTATGATGGAATGCAAGGGAATTTTTTTTCTAGTATTGAAAAAATATTTAACAGTTTGGAGAGTTATTTTTTGTTTTACGGAAACTTCTTTGATGATGAAATAAAGAAGTTGAAGTACAAATCTTCGTATATTGAGTCGGAATTCAAACAAAGGTGGAATAAAGCAGGTAAAATAGAAACAACATTCTTTCAAAATCATGATGAATGGATGAAAATAACATTAATAATACCGAGAATGCAGCAGCAAAGCTGGAGTCGGCCATCAAAATCGTTCACCGAATTGAATGAAAGAAGTAGTGAAAATTCGGTTTCAGCTGAACGTCGACATCTCACCACAAGTTTTGTTCAAATTACATTTCCACATATTAAAGACAACATTATTTATATATTTTTTCTCTAGGAATTTCCCAGACAGGCCCTGTCTCCAGAGCCCAGATACTTCCGGAGGGCGCGCTGGATAATTTATCCCAATAACCACACCCCACGCCGTGGGGTGAGTGACTATTGGGTCCGAGAATCATGTGCCCTGAGCAGGCGGAGTGAACTAAGAATTACGGCCTTCTACATTCGTCCGGCTAAGATTTCTACCATATCACGGCAAGCCGGTATGATTTTTATGTTTGAGAGCAGTGTGTCCATCATTCCACCAAGGACCCCTATTATCAGAACCACCATCTTGACAGAATGGTTTGGGTAAAGCCTGCGGAGTTCAAAGAGTAGATCTCGATATTTAGTCCGTTTTTCCTCCTCTTTTCGGACGATGTTCGTTTCGCCAGGAGCTGAAAACTCAATGACGAAAATCGTCCTACTTTGATGGTCGAGGGGGACTACATCAGGCTTATTGGCTTGTATTTGCCTGAGGGTGGGGAATTAGTAGTTCCAATAGATTCGGCACTTCTCATTCTCCACAACAGACTCAATATCCCCCGGAGCATAAGGCAACACCGGTAGACGAGATCTACATGGTACGAGTGTCGTAGATGGTAGTACAACACTCGTAGGGCCTCGTTATGCCTGTGGATATAGGCTGAGAACGCATAAGCTGGACAAGCTGACAGCAAATGCATTATGGTCTCAGCTGCCCCACACGCTCTGCATCTAGTGTCAGGGATCTCTATACCCATCACGCGACTATGGTAAATGAGGGTGTTGAAGACACCATCCTGGCAGGCCATTATGAATCCCTCGGTTTCCGACTTCAGCCCATTATTAATATTATTAAGTAGAAGAAGAAAAATGTAGTTATTTGTATTGCGGCAGATGATGACGAGTTGATACAAGTTGCACGAACGAAATTATGAACATCTGGAAAAAGAGATGCTTCAAATATATTTAAATTATTACTTCCACAACGAGAGCAACGAAGTTGACGAATCCAAAAAGGCGCAAAAAGACTCATGGAAGCTGATTTGTCTCGACGAAAATATGAGATTATTAGAAGTGACAGTAAAAAGTTTAATGCGAGTTCGAAGTAGCCTGGTGCCTCTTCAACCAATTAACAAAAACTATTGTAGCAAAACCAAAACCCATCATCAACGCTATAATGTCGTCCCATTCAAATCAGATTCGTTAAAGAAACTGTAGATATTACCCAAGAAGAAATCGAAGATCATCTTAGATAATAAATTTTGAGTTTAATAAAAAAAATCATTCAAATTTCAAATGTAGTTGTTTCTATGAAACCTCATCTATTGCATTGCAAACTACTTTTAATAGCTCGTCAATTATAAAGCCATTATGAATCATAAAATCCAAAGAAAAATTTTTACCGGTTAGATTGGCCAAATACCCCACTGTGCGACGGTCGGATGTTTTTCATTAATTTTAGGAATTTTTTCATTTTACTTTGGCGAAGTTTCACAACTTTTGTCGAGAGGGAGGAGGTGCCAGGTACAACCAACATTTTTATTTAACGTAATTCTATACGCCCGAAACCGTCGAAAATGTTTCCAAATTCCTTCGTATTCTCTATCTAGTCTCCTACGACGGGTACTATTTGTATTAATTAAATTATTCGAAGGTCCCAAATTTTTTATTATATTTACGGAACTTTAAGTTTTCATTTCCGGTAGTTTCTAAAATGTTTCTCGAAAAGGGGATCCGAGCCTCTCTTTTTTTTTCGCTATAATTTTCCAAGTCTCAAATCGTTGGAGTATTGGTCTGAGATATTTCATTGCAAAGTAATGAATTGTCAATAAATGGGGAACAACTGGAATCCTTTCGTCAAAGTTTCAAAGAAAGAAGGAGTGCTACGAACTGGATTTAATCAGTGTTAAAGGTGTGAACGTGAAGGATATCACAAGCGCAATTGCTTCATAAAAAAACATAGTAAAACCCACGATGACGGGCTGAGTTGAATCAAGAAAGGGAACAGCTCTAAAATTCTGGTCCTAGCATAAGCAAACAAATTATGGTACTCTAGAGCCGTCTTTATCATTAGGAGTGTGCCTCCACCAGCAGTACTGGTGCTACTAGATTAGTCATTCGTGCGAAGGTACTTCAGACAACTGATAGTGGTGAATGGGGTGCAGATATCAGTAGGAGAACAGTGAAATCTGGAACGGAACAGTGAGAAATATTGGATGCCAATGAAGACGACTCAGGAGTAAATATTGAAGAATCTTCAGAGTGAAGTCAGAGAAGACAAACGGTAATCATTTTCAGACACAGCAATGGCGTGAAGGCATTATGGCCGTTAGGTAGATAACTTTTCCATTCACCCATCCAGGCTAGTGCAGGTCAAATATAAGACGAACTTTTGGATGCACTACTGCCAATATGTATCGGCGATACCCCGTGCGTGCTGTTTCATCGAGCCGATAAAGGGCTCTATAAACCCACGAGAAGAAGAAGAAACGCCTTACTAGTTCCAAAGCATTGCAAGGGCTGTTCGATTTGAGCTGAAAATTACGATCAGCTTGAAATCCTTAAGATAGCAAAAAATTATCACAAGACCTTGATATGTGTTCTAGGGTACCTCTGTATTTCATTGTGCAATTTCCTTCTCTATTCTCTGGGATATACAGGGTGGACTATTTGGTAATTCTTTAAGGAAGATCATTAAACGGATATTGGACCAGTATATCAAAATGAAGCCCGCCTTATGTTGATTAAACTGATAGATACTCTAGGAAAAAGTTTACTAGAATAATGTTGTAATTGCTTTCTGTAAGGGATAATATTATTTGATTGAAAAAATAAACACTACCCGAACACCAAAACTAAATGCTATCATAGAAAAAAATCCAACATTACGATACCGTTCTTAGAATATGATCAAAGTCAGTTGGTTCCTTTTCAATTATTATCATCCAGAATTAAAACTACGAATGCAGAGTGGTGTAGAAAAAGATAGAAATAAAAATATTGAAAAAACTATTGGTTGAGTCGAATGATCCTACCAAATTAAACGGCTGAGAATCGACAGGTTATAAGAAACGTAGAGCCTTTCAAATAATGTTTTTCAATTCGACTCTCTAGTTAACAAAATGCTGCATGAAACTTTCCCAATTCGTTCAACTGAGTTAACAAATCTATCTAATTAGTCAACATTATCCCAGCAAAAGAACTGCTTATATGTTTATGACAACCTGTGCTTCTTTATGTGTATGTGAAAAGGTTATTTGACGACTGAAAGTTGTGCATACTATAAACATTGGAATATAAGAGATTGTGAAAGTGCAGAACGATGATTCATAATGAGAAAAAGTAACATGTGTTGTGATAACATACAAAGTGTTTCTTGATTCATGCAAAAAATTTCATCGTTGTAAATATGAACAAGAAAAAACGTCTTAGTCCAACCCCTCAAGAGATATCACCCTTGAAAAAAGTGAAATAAAATAAATTTTTAAATTTTTCCTCAAAGCCGAGTAAATGCAGAAACTTTAAATTTTGGAGATCGCACACCCTTGTGAGGATTAAAGAAGAGAAAGAAGTATTACCATCAGGTTAGGAGGGTGTGATGAAATTAACCAACCTTATTAAACTTTATACCAGAAAAACTGTATGGGGTTGAATTTTGTGAATGAAAAAATAAATATCATTCAGATTTCCTGTTGTATTCCTTAACCATCTTGTTTCCTGTTTTTTTTTTACAGAACTGAGTAAGTTTCGAGACAAAAAATTTCTGCATACGTTGTTTTATATTACAGTTCAAATTGGAAGAATAGGCTGATTTCATATTAGAAATTTACTCTAACCAATTAATTATTTTCCATCAAATTATAGTAGGCTGCTGCCAAGTGGTGTTGTCATTTTACTAGTTGTTTGACTTAACATAATTTTCAAGAAGGAATCTCCCCCTTTTTACGAGCTTGCCGAGCTTTTATTAAATCTTTCCACCAGAATAGACAAATTGTTAATATTTTGCGAAGATATGTGTTTCAAAATAATGTCAACGAACTAGTTGGCATAATGATTATTTCTGAAATTAATACCGTTATGTCCATTTTCTTCGGGATATGAAATTGGTGCCAATTTCCCCCATTAAAATCAAATAATTCTTGTATATTTTCATTTCAGCTTAAAGTCGAAAAAATATCAATATCAAAATCAAAATGTATGGTTTGAGTATAAACCGTGAAAAATGTGAAAGTAAGTTTCTTGTTAAAGCAGATGGGAATAACTGATACAAAGTACAAAAGATTGAAAATATTCAATAAACAGAAAATTGAATTAATCAAAAAATTTCAGCAAAATGACACGTGCTAAAAGAAATTGCTTTAGCGATATGAACTGATTTTGTTTTAGTATTGAAAACAAATTTTTAAGTCAATCTTTCAATCAAAGGTGGCCATGTATTCACAAACATAAAGCAGATCCAAGTGAGCATGCGCATTTTATTAGCGAAACGAGCTCTGGAGGAAATTGGCGAGGATCAGCTTTGGTGTATAGGTTATTTCTGTTGAATACCAAATGTTCCAAGTATAATAAAAATATTGAGAACTCAACTGAATAACTGAGATGAGCTAAGCGAAGATTAATTAGGTTTGAAATTGTTGATAGTTACAATTACCGAGTACATAGCTTGGAGCAGCAATCTGAGATGAAGGAATTTTTCTAATTGAAAATATATTTAAATATATCAACAAGCAAGAATCTGTTTTTTTTTACGAAATATTTTAACCGGTCCGGTTAGTTTAAATTGTCTATCAATAATAATTGATAATTCTTAATCAGACGTATGACCTTCACTTTGCACCTTTGCCAAGTCTCTATCATCTACGCTACTGATCGTACTACCGATGATGAACCCTGACGTAGAATGAAAGTCAACAAAACAAAATTATAATTCTCGACAATAATAATAGATTAATAATATATACATTTATGCATGCTCACTGTCATTTTTATGTAGTCAGAGCTATTATTGTATACGCTCAGGTATTTCTGCCTCGGTAAGGGACAATTAGAGTTGTCTTTTATAATTCGATATTTATAGAGTGGGTGTGAGTTAATTGAGTTGATACTCATGAAATGCATATGCCTAGCTAGTGTAAATTTGTACGATGGCAAGGTCGCCATTATATTATTAATAAGTGTTAATTGAAGGGGTTCATTAGAGGTGAGTATAGTTGTGGAGCCAATGTTTTGCTATCTCTTCCTAGGCAATACGGAATATGTATCCATTGGTAATAAAAATACCTAATAACTCCTAAATCAATATGAAACATGAAAAAATTCGAGAATTCATTTTATGAAAAATTGTATTATAAAAATTAAACTTTCAATTATGGCTATTAACAGCCGTGTAGGGGTTATTACATTGGAAGGTGGCGAATATCGTATTTTTTGCATTCTTAATTTTTTTACGACCAAATAAATGAAAGTCCACTATGAAGCAATCCAACCTCCAACTTTATGATCCATAGACATACCTTGCTACCTATCTTTGTAAATGCTACTTAATTCATTCAAAATCATTTTGTCTACAACTTTGAACTAAACCTCATCAAGAGTTTCTAAGGGGAAGGAATGTAATCCCAATTTCGTCACCTCACAACTGGTCATAGCTCTTGTAACAACACACAGCCAAATCCACCTTTAGACGCATCTGCCTGAATTTGTATTGTAATTTTATAGTTTAAAAAATACAGTAGCATTTGATATTATTTCTTTCAGTTTTTGAAATTCAGTCTGAGTTTTTGACCCATTCCCAAGAAACATTAGTATTGGTCAATTGTTTGAAGAATGTTGATTCTTGACTTTCATTAGGAACGAACCTATTCAAATAATCAATACCAAAAAATGTAAAACAGCCTTTTAATCTCTGGGTTTTGATAATTTTTAATGACTTCTTTATATTTGTCATCCACTTCAATATCTCTACTAGAAATTTTCATTCCAATATAAATCACTTCCTTCTTCATGAATTGCAGTTAATCTTTATTGAATTCAACATTGTAGTCTCGTGCTCTCCTGAATAAAGTCTTCAAATTCTCATCATGAAATTCTTCATTCTCTCCTGACACTAGTCATCAAAATATATTCCTCTTGGAAAATAGTTCTCTGTGTTTTTTTTTCTTGAAAAACTTCAGGAGACGAGCCAAAAGGAAGTGCATCAAATTGATACTTTCCAAAAGGTGTATTGAATGAGCACATCTTGAACTCACTTCATGTAGTGCCAGAAATCATTTTTCGTATTCATTACTGTGAAATATGTTTTGTTAGTTGAGTTATTAACTAATTCTTATACAGTGGAAATGAAATAATGTTCTCTTCTAATTGCCATATCTGAATACTTCGGATCAAAACACAGTCGTAGATCATCATTATTTTTTTTCCACAATGACTAACGCATTCACCTACTCCTTAGGTTTCTCAATTTTTTCTTTATTCCGATCTTTTCTAGGTCACATAACTTTTTTTATCAGTCTTTCTTATATAACACGAAGTGTTCTTCGTGGCGGTTGAATGGTTCGAACAGCATCTGAATTCAGAACAACTTTGTGATACCCGAGAATAGAACCGAACACCTCAAAAACGTCTTTTAAATTCTTTTTTTCTACATTCATGCAAAAAACAAAACTTCATTGAACTATATTCAGTGGAAAAAAAAGCTCTTTATTGCACTAGTGCAATAAAGTTTTTATTGCACTCATCTGTCATTCTACTTCAACGTGCTGTCATCATGATAAACATAAACGTTCAAACCCACTACATATTTAGCAGATATTCTGTGATATTGGCCATACGTTTTAAACAGCTACATATTTTATATTTTTTTTGTATTAATGTTAGCAGTCAGAGTTGAACAAACAATGCCTTCCCAAAAATAACTCTATAATCAAAACCGATCCGCTATGTTCTAAACCGTCTACTTGCATAGAGCAAACTGCCTGTACTATGACCACACCTCGTGATAACATACGCGCTCATGGCTAATATGATTTTGAATTTTATAATGCAACTGTGGTTATATAAACGTCAGTCAAAATTTAATTCTGACAATTACAGAACTGAAAGTTTTGATATGAGTAATATTAATGGAAAACTAGATGATGGTGATGAAATCGATAGTAATAATTATTTATTTAAATTGCGTATTTCATTTTCCTTCACCTAGTGCCGCACCTAAATACTAATTTTTTGCTTTTTGCATGAAGTAGAAAAAATATTGCATGCAACTCGTGCAAAAAATGTTTATTGCACTCGACTTGTTGTCCAACTCGGTCTGACGGCCTCGTCGGACAATTTCACGTCGAGTGCAATAAACACTTACTTTTTGCACTTGTTGCATAAATAACTATAGGTAAAACGGGATCTCTTATATTTTCGATTTTGTTGACACAGTTTGGTCTGAAATTGACAGAAAGGCAATTTATGCTGAATGTTTTATTCTAACAATTTTCACCATTAAATGTGATATCATATATAAAACTCAGTATCACTAGCCTCAGTTTGTTTCTTCTTATCTTCTTCATCACTGATCACATTGTTTGGGTTTTCCTGCGATAGCGCATTGACTTTCATCTTATTTCTTTCTTTGTCATCCCTTAGCAAAATTATTTTTTAGAAAGCACAGGCTTTCTCGAATGCGGGGCATGCTCCATAATTATCAGTATAAGACTACTTTTTACAGAGAAATGCATTATTGAAACTATTTTTTTTTATTTAATGACAAGATCTCAAATTTACCAGGTAAATATTTCTCTTCTAGTTTTTGCAGATGTCTTTCGCTAAGTTTACATGAACGACAGTATGTGATGTTTTTGTCCAAATCCTCATTGTTCCGTAGCAAAAATAGCCATATTTCTTCTTTCTTATAATTCCTCTTTATTATTTGATCTCTTATAAAACTATCTTGGAGATCACCATATTCTCACATCTTTGCAGCTAGCTTAACGGTCTTAATCCCAGACAAATAAGGGAATCAGAAACAATGTATTACTTTTTTTGATTGATGGGGGGATGTAAGAGTGCAAAAAGATAAAAATAACAAGAAAAAATATTCTTCAAGTATTAAACGAATGAAAAGTATATTTCTACACATTTTGGGCATTTTTGTTTATTTCCACTATCAAATCAAACGAAATATTTTAGTGTGGTTGAAGTTTCTCATTTACCTCACTTTTTTTTTTCGAAGCTTTATTTTTGTGTGAATAATTTTACAAGAATGTGTTATTTTCGCCGAAAATTACATATTTGTTTCTGACTACCTTCTTTCTCAGGGATGGAGTCCGTTGATATAAAACTGCTGTTCCGATTTCGTTCTCATACTTAGGAATTTCAAAAGCTCCATTCATACATTCCTCGTAAGGGCATAGTGAGTGTCAAACCATTGAAAAATATCATTCAATGTAGATTTTTCATATTCTAAGCTTTTCATTCTCATTTCCACTAGCACACAAATATATCTTGAATAACAGTTTACATTCTGCCCAAAGTTCTTCAATTTACTCATCAAATACCAGTTTATCTGGTCGATCAAAACGATACCCCCAACGAACAAAGCCGTAACTAAAGTTACAGCTATTTTCAGTTATAGGTGTAGGCGTATTCAGCTTAAAAAACTGATGCTGACGATAAAAAATCCGTATTTCTAGACCAAGTACCTAGTTACGAAGGAATCTACTTGAAAAAATCAGTATTTCGGCTCTCCTGAAATATGATAAAAAATGAGTTACGTCTTAGTTCGTTGGGAGTGTCGAAAATACGCTATTGCCATACTTTAGTAAGGATCTTTTTAACCTGATACCTTGTAACAATCGACATATATGTTGATTAGACCATTTTATAGGCAATTATGATTCAATAATTTGATAAACAAGTATCAACGTATAATGACAATTTATCATTCTGAATGACGTTTTTGTTGCTCCCCTTCAATACCAGAACCTCTAAACAAGTAATACATTTTACAGGACGGGTGCATCCATATTTTAGGTACGATGCGAAAGGCACTGACGTTCTTCTATGGCGAGAGCGTTGCATCCCGCGATGCTCCTGAGTCTCATGTGCTTGCTATTTTTGGGATCTATAAGAACGCAAAACGCTGCCACGGGTACGCTGCTCAACTTGTTGCGGATAATATGACACTTAAAGTAGTAATCCATCATGTCGTGTCTTCTGTAAAAATCAAAACAAAATAGGACCGTTGATTCCACCAGGGATTTTAGACATCCCATATCTTCGAGGACGTCATCATTTTTAGCATGACTGAGTAGTGGTTCTGTATGATTTGGGTGTTGGATCTGATACCCTCAGGAAGACTAATTTCACCCTCTACCATCATATGAAACTTTCGCTGACATGCATGTAACTGTTTTGAATCAATAATAATAATAATGAATTGCATCAAAAAGTCATCAACACGTATTTTTCATTAACGGATAAGATTAAAAATAACTTACTGTTTTTCACGCGATTGAAAAGCATTTCATACTGGAAGTCCTTACCTGTAAAAAACAAATCTTTATAATGAAAGACTATCAACATAAATAGCAAGTAGTGATAAATTTAAATAAATGAAATAAAAAGTATAGATGAAGATCATTTTTGCAATTTTTTGAAAGGTACAGGGTAGGTAGCTATAGATTAATAATAAATATTAATAAATATTTACTTCAATCGATTATTTCACTATGAAGTCACGAGAAAATCGACAATTTGTGAATACCTCACTTCATTCTGAAACATACATATATTTGCTATTTATTGTTGACACAGCAACTAAATTTTGGATACTATTTTAGATCTTTGATCACATAGTTTTTTAGTGATATATTATTGGAGAAATTTGATGTGATTTAGATAGTCATATAATCCGTAGAACAAAATATGATAATCATATTTCGAATACCCTGATGTCATTACACGCCCAAAACGACTGTTACAAATCAAAATTGATTCCTCACTAACAGCGACTCATCAATATTGAATATTCTTTCTTATCTTAACGATGCCTGACGGCAGTAAAGATACCGATTGGTAAAAAGTATCAACAAATTGCCATACATTCATGAAATATAATTTCGTAATATCTAATAATAGTTTCCTTATTGTTTTCACTACAACCGTACGATATATTTTCACTAGGGTTTCTTTCCATTCATAAAACTAATTTGAACTTAATATGTTTACTATTGGGAGAACACATTCTACATCTAACGTAAATATTTTGATCTACAAAATCAAGTCAATACATATTCTAATGAATTCAGTTATGCTAGTTGCATTGTACACATAAAAAACTCAATAAAAGGTTTACTTAAATGTGTTAGAAACAAAAAAGGAAATAAACATTGAATTTAGCTTAAAATTGTCGCGAGAATGATGTAATTCTTAATCAATTTCAATTCAATTTAAAATTACCTGTATCCCGATACTTAGTATAATTTTGTAATGTAACAAATTGTTGGGTTTGATTTACAAAGTTTATTATCTTGTTTTTGGGGCATTTAAATATAAATATTTCGAAAAAAATATTCTTTTCGTTAATTGCATTTTGTTCTTTTTAGCATCAACATTATTTTGATTATCTATTTTAATATAAACGGAATGGTAGTAGTGTTGAAGTATTTGCCTTTTTCCCACGCGGCCTATGTTTGATCCCCAACGCCTGTCACGAAAATTTTTCGACAATTCGATTTTCTCGCAAATTCTTTGCTTTCCTCCGATTTCATTTCCGAAAGTTATTCATTTCACCCTTTCATAGCTCCCCTTCAGGCGGACAAGGTGGATGCCTTAACCAGCTAACTCCATCGATAAAACGTGGAGTTAGCGGGTTTGCGAATTAAGGCATCGCTATGTTTCTCACTATTTTTATGGACTTTTCTGATTTTATTTACGCGAATTTTGGCAATTATTTTCGAGGAGGTGGGTGAGTCCTAGGCTCCAAACTAATATCTTTCGTAGAAATTTTCCATGACCAAAACCATTGGATATTCTTCTGAATTTATTCGAGTAGCCTTCGGAGTGAAAAAAAATTCAACGGTAAGAAAATTTTCACTATCATTATGGTATATCCCATTTCATTTTCACGAGTTTTGCAATTTTTGTAGGGAAGAGGGGATTTTTGCTAACATTTTCAATGTACGAAACGGTCGGGAAACCTTTTCGAATTTATACACGTTTTTGCAAGTTTTCCGAGATAGAGGTTACATAATATTGCCTACCTGGTAAACAAAAACTATCTTCACCGAATCAAAATGGGATATTGATCGCCTGTGGTATCACTCAATGAAAACAAAAAGTATTTTTCCTATTACCGCATAGGAAATTTTTGGCGATTTACTTTCCGCACATAAGCGGAAAGTAAATCGCTCGCTTTTGGATATAGGTGTCAAATGCGTGATTTTTGTTAAGTATCGCTTCAAGCTATCAATGTATAATATATAAGCACAAAACTAATCTATTTGAAAAGTATAATTCATTTCATTTTCAAAATACTTGGCTAAACCAAACGGTACCTACTAGTCTAAGATCCGAACCTAAATCGACCTTAACCTAGCTGATAATAGAATAATACTCATTTTATAATAAATTCTGAATATTAGAAAATATATCCAAAATGGGTTGCCAAAAAAAATCAATAAATCGGGGAAAAACCATCGTTGTTATTGCCAACGTTATGAACTAACTATATTTGAATCATCATCAGGTCTAGGTATATAAAAAGCGATTTTTTTGAAAATTTGTTATATTGGCCACGATCTAACATACCTCAACGAGAATAAAAGTTTGGACATCTAGAAGTACTTACCAAAAATTAGTTTTCCAGGGTTTAAAATGCTCGATATAATTTCAAAAACACGCATTTTAAGACACTTTGAAGAATTATGACAGTAACCTATACACTTGCCGATTAAAAAAAATTGTAGAATTTGTAAATTAAAAAAAGGCGAATACTGAGAGCCAAGTACAATTGTTTTTTTACTGAATATTTTACAAAACGGGCCTAAAAAGATTGGAAATAAAAACATCAAAGACATGAGTAGATGAGTAGACCAATCTAATTATAAAATGCTGTGTTTAAACCTTCAATGTCCCTTCTGGTATTAACACTGATATGTTTAAATCTGTGATTCATTTCACTGAGTAGTATTTTGAATAAAAAAATGTTGTGCACAAACCTTCAATGTCCCTTCTGGTATTGACACTGTTATGTTTATGTGAATCATTTCACTGAGTAGTATTTTGGATGAAAAGGGTTGCGTATCAAGAAAGATGGGTGTCGTGAAGTTAAAACTGTGACTTTTTTTCTGATGTTTTCAACAAACGCGGTAGGGTTGCTAACATTTCGTTTTTTGCATCTTTTTCATGTTCCGCTATCCTTGTTTCTCCTATATAGTACTGAGGCAGATCTTACACTCAATTTGGTAATTTGAAAAATTTAAAAAAATTATTTTTTACATGTATATATATATATATATTTGGTTATATATCAATTTTGGTTAGCTAATAATTTTTTCAGGATTCTGTTTTTCGGAATGTAAGCTTTCACGGCTGGCGTCAATATTTTGGTTGGTTTCCGGGTTTTGCCGAGGTCTTCTTTGGTTTAAATCTCCAAACGTTTCGACTGCAACTGCGGCAGTCATCTTCAGTGGCGTGGTCGAAGTACTCTTTTAGACGTATCAACTGAAACTGAAACTTTCGAGTTTCGAGTATGGATTTTTGGATCCAGTTCACCATGGAATTAGAAGAAAACCCATTTCTTGACGTATTAGTCACCAAAGAGGGTACAAGGCCACAAGGTGTACAGGAAGAAAACACACACAGATCGATATCTACACAATGGATCCAACCATCATCCAAAACAGAAACGAACCGTCATCAACACCCTAGTGAACAGAGCTTTGAGAATATGTGAACCAAGGCACATTGTCGAGGAAATGCAACACCTTACAACTGTGTTACAAGCGAATGGGTACAACAAGAATGACATCATCCGTGCTACGCGCCCAAGGGAGAAGAAAAGGAACACCAATCAAGAGCAACCCCAAGGCACTGTCTATCTGCCATACCAACAGAATTGGGAAAATTCTGAAGAAGGAGAAAATTAACACCGTCTTCAAACCAACGAAGAAGATATCGGAATATCTAAGATCAGCCAAAGACAGCAGAGATCCACTCAAATCAGCGGGAGTCTACAGAATTCCATGTAACTGTGGGAAGGTCTATATCGGAGAAACGAAAAGGAGCATTGGTACCCGCCTAGTCGAGCACAAGCGGAGTTGTCGTTTAGGACAAACCGAGAAGTCCGCAGTCGCTGAGCATACATTGTCTGACGGAGAACACAAGATCCTTTTCGAAAATACCGAGATACTAGCAACGTCGAATCATTATTCAACAAGAATGTATCTAGAAGCAATAGAAATACACAAACACCAAGAGAACTTCAACAAAAAAGAAGAAAGAACATATTTACCAAAGATCTGGCACACAGCATTGAAAGGGGGCAAAACTAAGCCATGTTACCCGAATCGCGCGGAAAGTGCTTCGACCACGCCACTGAAGATGACTGCCGCAGATGCAGTCGAAACATTTGGAGATTGAAACCAAAGAAGACCACGGCAAAACCCAACCAACCAAAATATTCTGTTTTCGCTTAGTTTTTTGTATAATGATGTTGGATAATTGTTTTGTAAAACGTATTTCTTCATGATTTCCAAATTTTTTTGATGGTATTCTGCATTGGAAATTGCAAGTGCTCTTGTTTTTGAATTCATAATTATGTTATTTTCTGTGTGAAATTGTGTTTTGAGTTGTAATTTGAAAGTCTTTCTGAGAAGGTGGGTTTATGGTACCAATTATCTTTTAGGATATTGCCAGAACTTTTAATTATTTTCGTATCTGATAAACATCGATGTCGATAATAAACGTCACGGTCGTCGAATTCCACGTCATTGAAGTTTATTTGCGCGCAAGAAATTCAAATATTGAATTATATCATATGCTTGGGACACATTCCCCTACGCCAGTTTACTGTAGTAAGCAAGTTAAAGTACGACTTTGCGTTTTTCTAACCAGCACCTCTATTCTATCCACTTCTGAGTTCTGAAATAGTGACCAAATTCCGAAAACAGTGAGAAAAGTGACAAGATTTTAAAATAGTGACCAATAATAGTGATAGTGACAATAGGGACTCTCTGGGGACGGGGAGTGCGGGATGTCGATGATTGATATGGAGGAAGTACACACAGCAAATGTTGTCTGAAATGATGCGGAGCAAAACCTACGAAACAGGTCTAGAAGGTAAACACTGCCTCAAAATTAATTCAAAGATTCAAATGATAGGAAGTATATTTCTGATTCTGATTCTTAATCAAGCGCAGTCAAAATCACCCAGAAGAGTACTGAAATATTGAATCAGTTGAAAGGAAAAGTTGCAATAATTTCAAAATTGAATGGAATGAACCTCTCTCCAATCCTCAAACTCAATCTAAAGTAGTATAAAACAAATTAACACGAAAAGGAAGACCCCAAGCTGAGATAACATAATACATTAACGAGCGGCCGAGAGCATACATTTCGATTTGTAGCGCTTCATTATAGTAATATAATATGCAGAAACATCCGGTTTTTTTTCTCCGCAGTATGACTCACCCATTTACATTTATGGATTTATTCAAAACACAAATCACTTTCACCTTATCTTTCCTTCATCTCTCGCAGACCGACGATTATCATCGTCCATTGATACATTCGTTGGTTCTTTTTTTTTTACGTTATTAAAGATCGACACGAGAGATATGGAAAAATAATAGCATGCCTTACAATTTCTTTCAAAACTCGACAAAAGGTCTGCGGGGTCTGCTTTTGTTTCTTTCTCTTGGTGATGTGTTGCCTCAAATAAACAATCGAAAGTCGACAGATTTGTGGAGAGTGAATAAACCAACATAATTCAGATGGCAGTGAATATAGGTCGAGAGTGCAACATCTGTTTTCAAGTCATAGAAATATGCGGAAGTTATTTTATATTTTTTGTGGGTTCAGGACAGGAATTTTGATGTATATTTTTATCGCACAACTTACGAATTCTTCGGTAATATGATGTGAAGGAAAGGTAGTTTTGAATATTGTAGGCAAATTTGTAAGATCCTAATACTGAATAAGACTACGCTAGAGTATTCATAATGTTATTCATATTCATATTCACTTCAATCATTTCATGATACTACTCGAAAATGACATTCATAACTTTTTTCAATCGACTATACAACGAATATACAAATTTTTGTAAAGACACGATATGTTTAGCTATACTTTTTTTGTCGGATTAGTATCACTTTTCGATATAAAGCTCAACCCAAATACTTTCTAGCTCGTTAAAAACCTAACTGATTGAAAGTAATCATTCCCAAGTCTTAGAATTCATAGAAACTATATAAAGATTCAAAACAATTATATCTGAAATGAAAAAAACAAAACAAATTCAACAGGGGAGAATTAGCAAGATTGAGTTCTTCAGCGCATTGATATCTGAGAATTCTAAAGCTTGATTCCTTTCATTTCAACATGCAGTGTTTCGAAGTTCAGATCAAAATTATGATATATCTTCATTTAAACGATCTTTAGCATATATGTTGATTTTTGTTTCATGTGCATCGTATGTAGTGCGATTTCTGAATGTTCTTCCTGTTTGAGTAACATATACTCTGTGACAGGAACTACATTTCAAGTCATTGACTTCAGATTTTTACGATTTCTATACATTTTTAAATAATATTTATTCTATGAACTCTAGTTGAATTCTCTTTATGCAAAAATCAACCCACTTCAACTACTTGCTGTTCCGAAATTAAATTAAATATTAGCAAGAATTGTGTTATATCAAATTAACTTAATATCCACTGCATAATGATGCTTTTTCCAAAATTTCTTTAGAATTTTTTTTTTCAAAATATAATTAAAATATAAAAGAGACAAACTCAGGAGGGGCTCACTAAAAATCACTACTACGTAACGAAAAAAAGATGAAACGTGCAAATCGAAATATTTTGCTGAAAACGGAGATAATAGTGGACGATACAGATAAATATATAACAATATTCAACAAAAAACTTAAGATGAGTCAAAATCATCTACTCCAAATCAATGATTGATGAAATAATATTATGAATGAACTGTTAATTTCGGTAGTTTCCATTTCTGAAATTTTATTCACACCAAAGGTTTCAAATAGTTAATTCATCAGAAATGGTGATGTGTGTATACGTGGTAACACGTAAGAAAAGTTGAGAAACATTAAGGTTTATTAGCTTTTCCTGGGCTAGAAAGCTCATAATTCAATTACTGAATTTTACCGGTGCCTTCATGTTAAATGAATGAAATGATGTAATAATATAAACGTGTACACACAATAAGAATTTGTAATGAATCATACTCCTGTAATTGGTTCCTTTTGATATAATTTCTCACTGGATAAATCTTTTGGATAGAGCGAAAAATGTATTCAACAATTTTTTCAGACAAGGAAACATCCCGGCTTGTGAAACGGCAGAAATTTATAGCCAGATGAATGCATAATGCTGTTATTCTTGGTATTTACTCAATGGGATACACTAATAATATTGAATAATTTGAAGACACACTTTAGTAACATCTACGGACTCAACAAGAAAATCCACCATCACTTGAAGGAGAAAACCTGATATTCCACAAAAGTAATATACTTCACCAACAACGTCAACATGCTCTGTCTTGGTCACCAACCCTATTTTAGAATCAGATCCAATTCTCCCTTTACTCTAAGACCATGAGTCTTTGAGCTGAAAGACTTTGGCTTGCTACTACCAAACAGATCACATTTTTTGCTGCCCCCACTTATCACCTAATAAACCATCTTACTCTTCAAATTTTGATCACACTTGGACATTATTCAGTAAAGTCATCCAACACTTGAAGTCATCAAAATAGGAGATATCAAATCAATGTACGCAATTCTACCCAGCTCAAATTTTCCAATAAAACAGATGAGACAGGTCGTGAAGCCGAGACATTTGCGATCACCCATGGACTAGAACAGTTGGTCTAGCTACCCACACTCAATCCTGATGCCAAAATCAGTTTGCTAATGTACTTTATCTCACCAACAATTTTGAACTATACGGAATAGAAACTTGTGCTCCATTTGAGAGTATTTTTTGCTTTATGAGATGCAACAAGGTAATTTCTATGATCATAATCGGATGATGCAAACATATCTCAAACAAGTCCAGAAAAACATCATCTGAAAAATCCAGGGTTCCCTAAAGTACAGTCTTCATGTCAAAAGAGGCGAATAAAAGACCACACCTAGGAGAAGAGATTTCTGCAGCCATTCGAGGAAAGCCAAGCCAACCACCCCGATGGCTCCGATCACAAGACTCCCAAAGGTGCTTCTGAAATAGCAAACCTAAGTGTGGAGGTGTGCACCTCGGAAATGAAAACAAGAGGAAGACTAACTAGACTTTCGAAAGGAACCGAGGCTGTGACCTCTTCAAACCATTTGAAAGTAGCCAAGTAAACCACCTCCGGGTCGCCGATCAGAGAAACCCAAAGGGTCTCCCAGGATAATGAAACCCAATGGAACCGGTGGTACGCCCAAAACACAAGTTAGCAGGGGCCACAGACACCAAGGCTGGAGGAACCTTCACCAGGTGCTTCGAATTGAAGCAAGATGTGGGTATACAAAAGGTCCAAACTAAAAGTGCTGAGATGCTTCAAAACCCGACCACTTGTGTCGGAAAAAAGAGAAATTCACGTTCAGTAAAACTGTTTTAGTAGGTATATCGTACCATCAATAAATGATACAAAAATTCGAGACCTGAGATCAGATGTGAATATGTTGAAGCTAGAAACACGAGCAGTTAGACATTCAAATTAAGAGGCTGACAACAACAAGATACGATTAAAACTTGTCGAATGTCTCGCTCGTTTCAGTTAATTGCCAAAGCCATTTGAAAAAAATTCGCTTTTAACTCTTTTGCCCAAGATGGAACGTTAGAAACGAATGTCCAGAAAGAACACCATTTACAATTCTACTCCCATTCTAGAACCCACACTGTTTCTTGTTCACATCAATGATTTATTGGAAGTCACCAATCCCAGTTTCTCCTAATTAGTGCCTCATTTATTAGGGTGGAAGTGAATGAACACTAGATAATATCTATTATATATCCTCTCATTCAAGAATATTACGACATTTCATAGTGAGAGAAACAGTACAAAACATATTGATTTCCAGAGTTTAAAACCGATCAAGCAATTTGAGAAAGGGTCTGTGTTCGCAATAATAGTCGTTTTCAAATTCGATATTCGAATTTTGTGGTAAATTGACTCTGGTGCAGCAATACCGCAGACCGATATAAGATTGAATGACATGACATAATATATAATACATATTACCTTTTATAAACTTAGCATGAAATACAACAATTCGATACCATAATTTCGTAGGTAATTGCGGCGCCACAGAAATTTTTTTTGTTTCACAGGAGAGTGATTATTTAACCTAGTTTGGTATAGTAAAGCTACCGTGAAATGTCGCGGTAGAAATATCAGGCAACGACCTTTGTATAGGTGAATTAGAAACTTTCAGGCCTTTTAGCAGATAGCTTTGAATGAAAAACGTATGTAGCCTCAGTGCTCAAATGTCGAAATGATAGTGATGAGAAATAAGACAGATACCAACCGAGGAAAATAATGAAGGGATTCACCTAGAATAAGGTCATATTTCTCTATATGAGTCATCTACATTGAGCTAGGGAAATGACGATTCCGCCATCAGACGTCAACTAACGCCTCGCATTTGCAGCTATTCATGAAAATTCTTAATTATTGTATGAGTGTTTTGAATAAATAAGACATGAAATGCAATATAAAACTTTATACACAGCTGATATGTTAAAAGCACGAATAATTTTTCTAATAAGAGTGCTTTTTTAATGTTTGTGACAGTTGCAGAGAAGGTTAAAGGTTGGTTATGATAAGGAAAAAGAGTGACTTGAAGGAAACAAACAGGCGCGTCAATTAAATCTCGATAACATGTCTGATCCATTGAATGCATCATCCTCAGATATATTCTCAGCATTTCTCTCATTTTCAGATCTTTTTATTTGGTGACAAATATAGTTTCGTCCAACACTCTTCTTGTAAACTCAACAGCAATTTCCAGTTGATCCCAGAGGAAAAAGGTGGTAGTCAAATCTGGAGATTTTGGAGGCCACTCCAACCATTGTTATAATTCTGCCCTTCCCTAGAATGATGCATTGTCATTTACGGTATGGAATTTTGAGTTGGGGCCAAGATCTTCTGCGGAAAGAGTTTTTATTCTGCAGAAGTATGCAGTCAGAATCATTGCACAAATTGGATGGAGACAATCATGAACAAATTCAAGGAATTGAAAATAATTACTGTTGCTGGCATATGCATCTACGAAGTTTGTATCTACGTATATAAGAATAAACTTAACTTCTCTACAAACCAGAATCAGTACTCAACTCTTTTTAGAGATTTACCGATACCCAATATGCACCGAACCACTCTATATCAAAAAAGCCATCTATATCTTGGGCCAAACGTTTCAATAAGCTTGATGATAGTATCAAATCTGCACCAAATACCGACATTTTTAAATCGAGACTAAAAAATGTCCTCATTGAAATAAAATTGCAACAATATCAATGAATTTTCTATCTAGGCAAAAACATCAAGCTGATCCTCCTCTGGGTGCCGGGGCACGTCGGAGTGGAGGGCAATGAACAAGCAGATACCCAGGCACGAAAAGGGGCATCAACGCCACTGATCGGGCCAGAACCATTTTGCGGACTTGGAAAATCTTACTTCCAAGACGAACTCAATGAAACTGAAGAAGCAATGAGAGCAACTTACTGGCAAAGACTTCCAGGGCTAAGGCAGGCCAAAGATCTCCTCGGTAACTTCAACCGAGCAAGATCGAAGACACTGATTAACCTCAGCAAAACTAGTCTAAAGACAATCACGGGATTTCTTACGGGGCACTGCAGACTTAAAGAACACATAAGAAAGCTAGGCTTAGAGGAGGACAGCACCTGCAGATTCTGTGGGGAACATCCAGAAACACCAAACCATATATTGATCGAGTGTTATGCTGTACATCACAAACGATTGAATATACTGGGATCACACCAGCTGACTGTGGGAGAAATACCACGAATAGACCCCCTCAAAATCCTTAAACTCCTCAAGGAATTGGGGCTTGAGGGGCTGCTGTGAACGAGAACACCTTGAAATAGCAGAAGAAGATGGGACACAATTGATATAATTAGGTCGCAGCGCATCAGTCACCATCCATTTTTACCATTACCATCAATGAATTTTAATTTTAATTTCCTTTTTAAAAGTATTCTGTTAATTACAGATTTTATCTATTTTCTTGTTGATTCTTACTTTCTTTTAATTAGGATATAACTATACATATATGTTAATTTCTGTTCTTTTTAAAGATTTTATATTTTTAAGATTGATTCTTGTTGTACTTTTTTGTGACATGTTTGTTCATTGAAATTTTTTATTTTTCACGTAATTCCAAGTACCTACTTCGTGACGCTTTTATTGTTAGATATTGTACTTATAGAAATGTTTTCTACTTTTCAAAATGAGAAATAAAATTATTATTATTATTAATAAAGGAATCCTACAAAGAATGATATTGAAATGGCCACTTAGTATCGCGTACAAAAGAGTGATCTAAAGGGGAAACATAATATTTGTAATCACCATTAAATCTAAAGTCTAAACAAGATTAATTTGATGGATGTGAAACAACGAAACATGGAAAGATTTGTTGCACCAAAGAAAGCTGAAATCGCACGAAATATAGGAAAACAAAACAAGTGCATGATAGACGCTATTTTATTACGCAATTAATGCAATACGTGAAAGCAATAAATAACTGGTGTGGAATGATACGTTCATTCACGCCCTCCATCGATAAAACATATGTGTAAGACCTTATGAGCGCATGAAAAAATTAAATATGGTTTTATAATTAACGAGGTCGTTTTGTAATATCTCCGATTACCATTGAATTTTGGGAATTCTTCTGATACAAGATCTTGCTGCAAGTGTTCGGTTCGATTGATAAATTTCGAAACAACTATTTTTTAAATATTATCGAACAGGTAGTGAATCAACTTAATTTTATACATTGCAGTATGAAGTGAAATTTCAGTGAAATCGTACATAAGATCGTGTACTTACTATCGGTATCGAATTCAAGTAAAACAGGAACCGCGAATGAAAGGTTCAGTTTTTGACTCATCTGATGAAAAAACTGAACGGGGGATAATCTTTTCATTACTTCTCTCTATTGTAGTGAACCATTACTAACAATTTGATATGTAGTGCAAGTTTGCAGAACGCACGGCACGGTTTTTACCGTACTTTGTTGAAAGAATCCTGCACGGTTCTTATGGAAAAAGTGACCCAGTCGAATTGGCTGAAAATTTGGAATAATATAGTTTATGATGTTCTGATAAAATGTCTCAATGGGCACAATGAGATCTGATGGACAGTTTTCGAGATACAGGGTGTTGAACATGCGAAGGCAGGGTTGTTACTGAAGCGGATGGGTTTTTTTCAACCACCTGTATTTTATGAAGTCGTTGGGTTCAAGAAAATAACAAGTCGATTCAATACAGCTATGGGCTTTATTTTTCCAGATTGAATAACTAATACCAGGCACCGCTTTACATAAATCAAAGAAAAATTTTTAGCATCTCACCACAATGGCTATCAGCAATCAGAAAGAAAGAAAATTCGCAATTGTCAAGTGATATGTTTGAAATGTTATTTGCGTTTTTACCTAGTTAACATAAAAAGTTATTCTACACCAGCGGACACCTGGAGACATCGGTCCTCGAGAGAACGAAGGATCTTAATAAATATTAAAAGAACAACAGTAAAATTCTAGAGCGATTGACTGAATAAAGAGTACTAACGGTTCTGTTAAATTACTGACCTATAAAATCAATAATGTGGCGGCTATTTTGTTACAAAAAGTTAAGGATATCGATTACAACTTCGATATTTTCGACACTAGTTGAAATGTAGATTCCTACTTCTACTAGTCGATTTTGAGATTTCTATGTAATTCTTTTAACAAACTCAGTCAAAAGCTTAAGCCCGTTGCAAATCATATGATTTTGATAGTGGGTAAATCTGAGGTTACTATTGTACAGGGTTACTCAGGATTTTTTTTTAGTTGTATGTATGGAAATTGTTTTGGGAACATATATAAAACGAAGTAGAAAACTAACTAGATTGTAAGCCTCACAAGCACTTCGACCTATAAGTTCTTTTGTGCGTGACCCATGATCTATTCGAGGCCTGAGATTTCGAGACTTCTTGCGAAGTTTATCAGTTTTCTGGAAAGTAAGTTCCTGATTTAGGAAGGCCCCTTTCAAGAACTTGAGCCTCTTGCAGAAAAGCGCTGGGCATTCCCACAGCAAATGTTCTGCAGTTTCCGCGAAGTTCTCGCATAGTAGCGGCAACAATCACTCTCTGATTTACCCATCTTCTTAAGGTGGTACCTAGAGGGCAGTGTCCAGTGAGAAGACCCGTTACCATCTTCAAGTCTTTCTTGTCCAACTCGAGAAGCTGTTTAGCTTTCTTTGGCAATACACACACTAGTCTTTTCGCTTGTCTTTGTCCTGGCACTTTATTCTAGTGAGATTTCATTTCATCGGTTTCCCAGCATTAGAACTCTTCTTTTGAGTGGTCTCTGGAGAGTCTATAGCCAGTTAGTTATCTTAGGTATTGTTTACGGTCCCAAGTCCTTAGACTCATATATGACCTCAGAGCTTTTAGTACTGCTTGGCTATCTGACAGTATATAGATTGTTGCCCTTCGAGGTATTCTCGAACACATAATTCTATAGCATGTACTTCTGCTTGGAAGATGGTTGGGGTGTTACCAAGGATCACTCCAACCCTTTCATCCATCTTAGATCCATTTGTGTACCACACTGATGCATCCCTTTCCAGTTGAGGTAGGTTCTCTGTGCAAGTTTGGTGGCTGTTTATGACCACTTCAAACTGCATTTCGAAGTCGTACCTAACTGGCATGAAATCTGTCGGTTTAGACATGGCTCCTAGGAGAAAAGTAACTAAATTTTGATCAATATTTTATCGCTCTTATCTATTTGTTATATCTCGTACAAATTCTGGTAAACGGCATTGTGAGGAATCAAATGGAATAATACTGCAATGAATATCTTTGTGTAATATCTACTTGAAAAAAAAGTCCATAAAATGGGTACCTGTCGACAGCATTCTAGTCTACGGGATTCGACTTTTCACCGAGATTGTTCAAAAAATTACATGAAAACCTCAACATTGACTAGTAGAAAAAGAAACACTCCTTTTGCGGAGTCGTAGAACTCTTCATTGCAACTCGTTTCGAAAATATTAGTAATTGCTATACTTAACTTTCTGTAACAAAATAACCGCCCCATTATTGATTTTATTGGTAAGTAACAATATGTTTAACACCCTGTATCTCGAAAACTAACCATCAGATCTCGTTGTGCCCATACACATTTTATCAGGATATCATAAACTACATTATACCAAATTTTCAGCCAATTCGATGGAGACTCTTTTTCCATAAGAACCGTACTTGGTCCTTTGCTTGGATAAATTCAGTTCTTCCATTTTCGTCCACGCTAACAACAAACTAAGGGGGTTACAATCAGTTTGTTATCACTATCTTACAGAATGAGTATTATTCAACATTTTGGCATATCGTGCAGGTCTGCAGAACGTATGGAACTGGTTTTAAAGTAGAAATATCGTTAATCTAGTTTACTTATCCAAACCAATAATAAACATAGAAAACGATTTTTCGCTTCCACAGCAAGCAAGCTTTTTCTGTTACAACCTTATCCAACATGATATTTTCGATGTGTAACAATTCGTGGATGAGAATTCGTTGCTATCTGACCGAACTGTTGGATGTACATCAAGGATTCGACAATGTTTGACCAGACGGATTAGTTGCAAAAATGGAGAGGGCAAACATGCCTTGTCTTACAGAGTTTTTCGGGTAAGAACGAATATCATAGCTTGAAGTGAAGAACAGGGGCATTCATCAGAAATACGCTTTGAGATCATTTTCAGATTTTTTCAGTTCCTGCTGGGTCACAATATTACTTATTAAACACAATGAAAAAAAAAGGCGATATAAGTATTGTTCCCTGTTACCACTGTGTGCTATATTGAATGAAATACATACCGATCGAGGGAGGATACAATACAGAAAAATCAACGGTATGAAAGTCTGGAAAAAAGTGTATATTTAAATTCCATTTGAGACTTCTGGAAAAAAACAAAATGAATGTGAATGAATTCATATACTCTGCCTATTTTACGTTCGTTAGAAACTGTAACTCCTAATAATAAATTACTGTATGCTATAAAATCCAAGAATAGGTAGGGAAAACAAATGTGATTTTCCGCATACCTCACCAAAATACCATTATGTCAGCGAAATATGTGTCGACATTTTCGAACATTCTTAGTTCATTACATGAATAAGTATACAAGATGTCCCATATTCAATGTGACAGTCAATATATGGTTTGTTGGAGGAGATTGGCGAAATCGTTTACCCCAAAAGTTTCAGGAGTTCATAAGAACGTTTTTTATTGAATTCAGCAACTCATGAAGCATTTCTAATATGAAAAATATTTTTGTGTTATCATTTTAATGTTATTATTGTTTTCATGATTTTTATTTATATTACTGGAGCATAATAATAAAGTAGGTGTTTCAGTTAGTAATAAAGAGATAATAATTAGGTAAAGAGTCCATTGAATATGTACGCGCCTCAAAACGACATATCGCTCTTACATTATAACATTATAAGTTTTGCAAACAGTTTTTATCAAATAATACCTTGAAACAAAATTTGGTGGTGATAAATTTGGGAACGTGCCGGCCACTGAATTGAACCCTCGTTACCAATGAAAACAAACATCGAGCAAATTTGAAGATAGTCAGGCGCACAGTGGAGTCGGGTCATAATATCCAGTCAGTTTTTTACAAATTGAGTGTTTATACTGGGGACGTATCATTTTGAAGACACACGGAGGAAACATTTGGTATCGCCAGTGATAATAAAATTGTATTTGAGTTATTTTGAGGACTCTTGTGGTTGAAATGAAGATAAAATTGTTGTCTGGTTGTATGGAGAGCACTCATAGAAGCCAGACAGAAAACAGATGAAGACCGATGGCTAGAAAAAGAAGAAACATCATGATCGGAGGCATAAAAAAAGAGAACATTTACAAAAAATTCTACAAGAGCAGAAAATAAATTTAAATATTAAATCGTCTGTTAAATTCTTCTTTATACAACTAGCCCTTATAGACTGACTTCAAACAGCCCTTAACATTTAAGATGATAATATGACAAATGAGGTTGTATTCGGGTCCATGTTGCTATTGGCAAGAACCCTCATTATACGAAGCATATGTAATTGCAGAATACCATGGTGTCGTGGATAACCAATTCTAAGAATAAAAATACAAGGCCAGTGTAATTATGATTTACATCATGCTGAACAGCACGAATATCAGAATATCAGAATTTTCCTGTTTGGGCATGTCAACTAAATATATATCATTAAGGAAGCGATTTGTCTATAACAACATTTCGTATTATTTTTCCAACCAACCGAGTTTGTAGGTCCTACTTTGAATCACTCTATATATTCATTAGGTGTATGATGCATACGACACCGAAAATAATGAGTTTGAGATGCTACGAATTCTTGGGCGACTTCTTTACAATTTACCAACTTTTAACGCATTTTCGAGCATACACATATCACTTTCTCGATATTAAACAAAACCACTCAAAGAACTCGAAAATGAAATAATTTTTTTTTTCTAATCATATAGACACGAAGGAAATTCATCAAAGACAAATGAAAAATAAAACTCACTAAATATACCCAAACAAACGTCTCTTTGTGACGTTTTGGAAGTTTTCCAACCTGGAAAACACACAAGTGGAAAAATTTGGCAATATACTAATCCAAGCGCTGTAAAACATCATGCTAACGATGAATATCATTAGAATAATTTTTACTTCGTGGAATATCTCAAATAAAATATAGCATCTGTTGAAAGTTTCCTGGATCCGATTCAACTGGTTATTTGCTCAAATATAATCCATTTGTCATAAATTAAACGTATCAAGAACAACTATCCAGTTGAATTCAACACAGAACAAGAAGGAGCATATAGAACTATTTCACAACAATACTGTTTGTTACTTACGACCTTGGTATTCGGAAAAAACATCGCGAAATGATGTAAAAACGGTGTGGATCATTCAGAATGAATCCAAAGAAACATCTAGAAACAAGAATTCTTGTTCTAGTTGGTGGTCGGTAGCGAGGCGGTTAGATGTTAGCCTTTGAAACTTCCGCTTGAATTTGGCAAGGTTCGAATCCTGGGAAACGAAACAAATTTTCTCATTTTCGTAGTAGTCGATAGGCAATGTAATTTGTCTAGATGCCATATTATTATAGTTACTTATGACGAATAATCTTATTTATGCCTTGAAATTACCAGATCTGATGTTCTAGACGATATATTTTTCTGTATCAAGAATGATATTTCACAGGAGATATTAGGATTTCTGTAAATCTTGGAGTATATAGCAATTTATACCTGAAAAACTATTGGAAAACGTGAGACAGTGGCCAACTTAATAGTAAGAAAACAATTGAAATTGTGAGATGTTTAATAAATAGCCCTCGATTCTTACGTTCATCGCCAACGTCTGTTTTTTTTCTAAGGGTGAATGAATACCGTTGGTGTGATGTTTTTCGGGTTCTACAGCTGAAAATTCAATATAACACTAAAAAAGTCACACCGGATTACTATGATAAATGATGATGATAATAGCCGTCCTCTATGTATTTTGGTACATCTTAGTATAAGTGTTTATGAGGGAGATTATTAGTATTATGATTTTTTGTTTTGAAATATTTAAGTCAGGCTCTTTCTCCGAAGCTCTGAAGTTTTATTTTTACTAGTGATTAAAGAACAAAACTAGTACATTATTTAAAATAAAAGGTGTTCAATTCACTCAAAGAAAACTTTACTCACCGAAAAGTTCTTCCACTCCTATATTCGTGATTATTAGGTACAAAAATTATTATACCATCAGTTCATTTGTCGTAAGATTTCTGCAGTCTTACGGCAAGCCGGTATAATTCGAAAGTACGAAATGAGCTAGTTCATCATTTCTTCTAGAACACCCATTTCAACAGGGTGGTTTGATAAATTCAAAAAGTAAATCTCGATTTATTGTAAGTTTCTTTTCTTCTTTTCGGATGATAATGCATCACGTATTAAAAATAAAATTTTACATATCAGATTTAAAAATTTTACCAAAAACATTAATGTTGTATTTTTCCTAAAATTTTAGGACTGAAAATAATGATATGATGAACGTGTCCATAGAACTCTGGATTAAATAATTAAAAAAAAAGGTTATAATTACAAAAGGTGATACCTACACATGGTTGTATTCAGAATGTTATACAGAGACAAAATAAACCAGGTTTCCCATTTAAAAATCTAAAGTATTTGTCACTACTGGTGAAACAGGAAGTTGCATGAATTTGAGTCACTAGTCGAAAAATCCAGTTCTATGTCATACACAGATCCTCCAAATTACTGCAAAAACAAAAAAGTTCTAAGGGCGAGCCACCTTCTATGTACAACCGGTATAGTATTTGAAAATTATTCACTAATAAATTCATATAGGAGACATGGAATTCCGGAAAAATTACAGAAACAAATGTGTAAAGGGGTCATAAAACTATTGCTTCACAAACTTCCATTTATCAGCGTGCTCAAAAAGTAAATAAGTAAATAAAATTAGAATAAAATTTGAGCCACTTTCATTAGAGGTTTTGTGGACTTCTTTGGTTGATATCAAACTGGATCAAAATTGAGATATTATCCCACACCTGAAATCGACGGAAATTCTGAGGATTTGTAATTTTTGACTTTACTGACTGCGAGTTGAAACTCCTGATAACCACAAATATATGTATATTGTTTATTGACAGACTATATCTTCGATGTTCAAGGTAAATCAGTGACCACTTCGGTTCCATCTATTTCTATCAAGTTTCATGCGAACGCTGAACAAATTGAAGAGTTAAATGCAAGTGACGATGAAACCACTAAACAAGAAGAGAAATCTGATAAATTGTCTACAACTTCTAGTGTTCCTTTCAATATAGGTAAGTGATTATCTTTATTCAATCAAAATTTCATTCAAATGCATATTCTGGTATTTACACATTTTGCTTGGATTTTGGCATTTGAGTTGGTATCAGAGAAGAATGAGTGTTTGGTGTATTAAGCAAAACGCTCCGGCTGGCGATCAGCATGAGCAATAGACCATCTGCAGCACGTGACCAAGTGGGCGTGTCCTCTTTGCTTGGAGGATAACCATCCATCCAAACTGATTCCATGAAGTTTAAATGCTGAGTAAATATTTTTTATAAGTGTATTACAAATGTTGACAAAATGATTACATGCAGACATGCATGTTTCGAAGTTTATTGCCTCTCATCAGTGTGGGTCGGACAACATTATAATTGTCCTGTCCCTGCCAAATGAATAATAATCAACTGTTTAACTAATATTTCCCCAGTCAGATGTAGTTCAATGTCCGTCGTGGTATTAGTCAGGGAAGTAGTTGTTTTCTGACAGATGTATGCCTTTAATTTTCCACTTGGTGGAAACGCTTAGAGAAAAGAGTACCCCGTATTCTTTCACATTCTTGATACCTCTCTGGCACAATATATTCGAACTCGTTCGAATTATCCTCAGGTAGTTTTAATAAGTGCTACCATATTCATTTTCAAATACTATAATTAGTATATTCAAGAATCGATGACAATACATACATAATACTAATGCATTTCTAAGATGACTCTTCAAATTTAGGAATAGCTTCAGCATAAGTCAGTGACTAAAATCATATGAAATCGTATTATCGAATGTATTAAAAAAGTACACCATAATTTCATTTGTTTTGTTTTCACAAAAATCTTAAAATTCGTTATATACGCCAGGGTTTTTGTATCAACCGAAAGAGTAGACATATGTGAAAACTCAAATTAGTTTCTGAACTGACAAGTGGAGTACATTGAAGTCACTTTGAATTTTTCCTGAAATAATAAAGGCAGTTATCCAGTCATTCAAAAACGCAACACTTGGTGACAGAGGCGTAATAGTGGTATCACAGCCGTCATAAGTACACTACAATTATTTTTTTATTGTTTATTCAATAATGAGTATGTTTTTTATTGACTGTTGTTTTTTCTCTCTGTTATATTTTAGAATAACATATATCTTATAGGGGAAAAGTAGGGCTACTGAAGAAATACCCACAAAAATAAATAGAAAGGCAACACACTAGTATTGTATTGTGGAAACCTACCATATATTCATTTGAAACAATTTATCTGATTTTGGCAGATTTAGTATATTAACCTTCTAATAACATATTATTTTCACTAGTCAGACTTAAAGTGAAAAATCTGAAAAAAAATCACGGATTATCTTTGTGGGTTAGATACTAACCAGAAAACAAAAAAAAGTTTCAAAATGTGAATTTTAGGGCATGGAAAAACCGAAATTAACAGTTTTTCTGTTTCTAAGAAATTGAATAAATTGCGAATCCCGTTTGTGTTGAAGAAAATGAAACAACCTCATTAATCAGCGTTCTCTTCTCTACAAATTCATTCTCTTGTTTTTTTCTTAGTTATCCAAATAAGCCAAAAATTGACATTAACGAATAAATGGGTCGATCGTCAAATTGATTACGGCACGGTGTTGCCGATTTTCTCACTACGGCTCGGAGAATTAAGATGGCTGTGACGGAATAGAAAACAAATCGGATTTCCCGTATATGATGGTGAATATTAGAGCCAACAATTACGACGAGATAACGACTTCAGTAGATATACTTCATTTTTAGAAGAAACAAGATTCCAAAGAAAATAAGAACAAGAGGAAGAAGCCAAAAAAAAACACAAAGACAAGAGGAACCAGAATTAAAAAAAAAATCCCCCAGGTTTTTGGAGAAAACCCCCTCACAAGCAGAGGTTTTGAGAGACAAACGTTCTAACAACACGACTGCAGGCTCAAGAATGACCTGAGTGACAGGAAGTATTCAAGTTTTGTGCAGTGGCCGAAGGATACTGGTCACAGTGGAGTTCCTTAACTACTCGCGATGGCCTATTTCATCGCAAATGGAAGAGCCCACTTGGAACAAATGAAGTGTTACCAACCGTGCCGATGGTAAATATTACAAATAATGTGCTTCGATCAACTTCAAGATAGTCGTGTAGGTGGTCACTAAGGAATCAAGAGAACACGAGCTCAAATTCGAGAAAGATTGCATTGGATGAATTACCATCGAGATGTTGAAGAATGGTGCAGAATACGTGGCATATAATCTTCAACCCCGTCTAGAGTCAACCCAAAACAAGAAGTCGAGAGAAAAGGGTGAAATATCTTTGTGGTGAACCTTTCGGATTGCAGTCCAGGAATGCAGAGGACAAATTCTGCAGGTATATAATCTTAATATCTCCAGTGACAAAATGACAAAGATATTTGACATGAACACCAAAGAGACTATGTTCGACCTGAGCAACAGGACATCCTCTAAAGTGGTTATAAAAAAGATCAACTTCAAGAAGTTAATCCAAAGTTGTCCACGTGGAGAGGTTGGCCGAGTACCGAATCACGATCACCTAGATTGATGGTTACTGAAGGACAACCAAATCGTTGATGGTGTTACTCGGGACGGAATAACCCATAGGAGGAGGCAGTATTACGAACCTGGTATTCGACAGAAACGTCAATTGATTGGTGTGAAACATTTTGAAACCTACGAAGACAACAAAAAAAAACTTCTAGAGATAAGGTACTGTCCTTCAAGTGGATTATTCTTATTGTAGTATAAACATTCTCAGAAGTTCTACAAGTGATATTATTCTACACAAGAAACAAGATTTGACATGAGGAAGTAAATGATCAGAATCAGAATCAATTTATTCATCATAAAAATGTACAAAAAAATTTTGTCAATAAGGACTAAAAACAAATGCATATTTATCGGACTAGTCAAAAATGTAAAATATATAGGTAAATACAAATCAATACATGCAATTAAATAAATTGAAATACATTTTAAAAGTTGAGAAACTCGTATCCGCTATAAAAGGTTTGTTCTGTAAGAAAACGTTTTAGTTTAGTTCTAAAAGACATATTACAATTATATTGTTCATCACAAATGCTTGAAGTTGGTTTACTGCAATATAACGAGTAGAAATCTTAGTGATAACTCAGGTTAGTTTCTTCATTACAGTGTTTTCAAATCAAATACTAAGCCTGAGCTGATAAATAAATAATTCAGCCAAAGTGTCCCACTTATCAAGAACCCAAAAATGAAACAACATACAGTAAATAAGACCCGACAACTGTTTGATAACAAGAAGTTAAAAAAAGCAGCACTGAATTCAAATGTCAATACGGTTCAGTGGTTTCTGGAACCATTTCATTCGTGAAGCGTATTTGAATATATTTACAAATTTTCCTGTAGACAAGCCGAAGGTCATTATGCCTTTTCAGTATTATACTTTATGCGTATACGAGTCAAACAACAATTTTTTAGACACATGTCCATATAAAGTCGTAACAATTTTTTATTACCAATCCAAGAATAAACAGTATAAATCTAAGTCACGCTCGAGTGCTTATGAATTGAAACTGAAAAATCGCGTTAGTCAAGTGTCAGTTTCCCCATGTTATTTTTTATCAGTGTCGGACCAAGACGTCATAACCACTCTACCAGATCACTATATTCATTATTGTATATTATTAGGAAGGTAAATATCGAATGTAATAAGAGTTATCGTATTTTACATTTTACAGTCGCTCAATACAAAAAGTCCAAAAATTAAAATTAAACTGATTCTGAGAATGATTTATCTGACACAGTTAACTTCTGAACCTTTGTTTTTTACCGATACTTACCGCGATTTGTCAAAATGTATTGACTGATAAACCGCCATTCATTTATTGCGAATGACCTGCATCGACAATAATTTTAATGCATTCAACACATGCCACTTTTAAACGATATGGCAGTAAATAAATTATAATGTTTTAGAAATTCGAGAAGAACACCAATTACTATATATATATATATATATATACATGGGCCGTGGTGACGTGTAGGTTAAGTGCTCGCTCCATAATTCATTTATGACTTCGAATCTCAACACGGCCATCGGTCTCATGCATTCATCACACGTTTAAAAAAGTAAGGTCTTTTTTCCCTAGTCTCTGACACCTGAGGGTTGGTCGCACGGGTACAGCCGGTGGACGTTGGCTCTCCCGATGTTCTTTGAGGACTCGATCATGAAAAAAAAAAGGGAAATGACCTTATCAAATAACTCTACCAATCTTTATTGAATCGAAACATTTTGCAATGTTCACTACCATTTGTTTTAGAAAGTTTGCTCCAGGAAATTTATTTTGTTATTAGAAAATGATTACGCATAAATCACTCGAGCTGAAGCTATCATGTGCCGATTGAATGAAACGAATATAGTTATAACGAGCTCAAACCCTTTTTCTCTTCCATATATGACTACATCGTAAGCTGATGTGGCAAATACCAGTCAGAAAACAACTACTCCTCTGGCTAACACCACAACGGGTGTTGAATTATATCCCCGTCCTCAACTCGGAGTGTTTCTTGTTCTGCTCGCGAGGTGGAGCGGCATAAACCCCACTTCAAAGTCAAAGAGATGTGATGATTAGGAAGGGACACAGATAGCTACGGAGCTGTCTATATGGATTGACCTACCCTTGCAATGATGAGAGGCAAAACATTACACAAGTATCTATTAGATATAATTTTAAGACAATCGAAAGCTCGTTTCTTCGTAACAGCTCGAAGCCGAAGGCTGAGGGCTTGAGAGCTTGAGAAATTTGTCATAAAATTATGAGGCATTTTTCAATGTCCGAAAGTATTTTTTTGATAAAAAAAAATGTATAACTCGACACAACGAAACATTTATTTAATTATTGAAAGTACAGATAGTGAAAGTACAATTATTGACTTTAACTTATCATAAGATTCGTTGCTGTTCTCTTCCAAAGAAGATCTATTACCACGCATAATAATTATAGTCTTGTTTTTTTTTATCAAGATTTTAACATGGTTTTATAGAATTTTGATTGCTATGACCAGTCATTTTCAGTAATTGTTGTGTTTTTTTCACCACTTTTTGCCAATTCGCTCATAACAGTTGATCTATTCGAGTATGATTTGTTATCTTTTTGTCCATTACATTCAAGCCAATTGCCTCAGTAGCAGATTTAGTCCATCCATTTATTGCATTCCTTCCAACAAGTAAATTATCGTACCATTTGTCAGTTTAATTTTTCATTGTCGATTTAATTATAAAAACAGTCATGGTGAGGCAATATTGTCGCTTCGTTTATGAAAAAGACGTACAAGGCAGCTTTGTCTTTCACTATTGGAAACCAACCATTCACTACTTGGCACGTTTCACTGAACACTATTCAATGCGATTTGCTGGAGAGGATTTGTTGGAGTCATCGTTATATTTCCCGATTTGAAAAAAAATCCATACCAGACAAGTAACTGCCTCTCCTGCTCGACACGCTAATTCTAAAGTAGCAATATGGTAAAATTTACGCATAAGACCTTCAGGAGTATTTTCATCCCCTAGCAATATTATTTTGTTAACTTCAGACCAATTTAACGAAACTGAACTGCGACTTACGTTTACATGATTCTGCTTGTGTTTCTTCCTAATTGCGTCGCGGGCATCTTGGGGTATGGTTTAAATACTATCTTGTTAAACGAGTCAATCATAATATTGTAGTCATTATAGTCCTTTCTTGCAAAAGTTTGCAAGAAAAATTCCGCACTGTCTTGCCTCTTTAAATTGGGTCCCGTCTTTCCTCATATTGACCACCAAATCTTTTATTATTAACGCCAATTATTCTTTTAAGCATCTATGTTCAATTAATTCATATTCTTGTTCGCAGCAAAACTCCCTAAATATTTCCCAAATACATTTGTAACTGTAGGTTGTATTTCTGAGAATTTTTCCTTTCATTAGCTGATTTATACTTTGAACATTCGCATTGCCGAAAAGTGACATTTTGAAATTTATTCGAAATGAAGTTGTCAAACTCAATCGCGTTGTCATAGTGATTGATAATTGCACTGAATGCAATTATCAGTGTAATGTTGACATGATTGAGTGAATTGTTTCATTTGACACAAAATGACAAAATTTTATTGGTTGTTAGAACTGTCAAAAAATGTTCACAATAATAATACCACTGAATATCTGTCATGAAGTCACAATAGTTATTCACATATTTCTCAAATCAGTATATACAGTGCGGCTTTTAATAGTCCCCCCCTGTTAACTTTTGAACGGTTTGACGTACAATCATAATAAAATCGTTTGGAGGGTATCACCGATACTACTTTTTTAAATAAAATACGTTGTGATTGCTTGATAGATGACGCAGGGGGCACATTAACTTGAAAATTTTAAATGACATGGGGATTCAAGTGTCACATCGTTGAAAAGATAATTTAATTCTTTTTTCAACCATCTAAATTTGTCAGAATTTCGTGACATTTGACCCCCTTGATTTTATGAATTTTTAAGTTGATGTGCCCTGCCGCGCCATCTATGAAGCAATTACAATGTGTTTTATTTCAAAACTTATTGCCGGTTATACCCTCCAAACGTTTTTTTAAAAGTTTGTACGTCAAACTGTTTAAAAATTAACAAAGGGGGAACTATTAAAAGCCGCATTGTATAGACAGTTTCTGATTCAGTATCTAGATTTTCTTGAGCACGTTCTATTTGTATACCACAATAAGTAAATATAGAGTCCTGATAATGAAGAGAATGACTCATTGATACCCACGTAAGTAACACTGATCCGGATTCGATTCGATTCGACGTAATATATTTTTGTTATCTAAAAAATGGCACTAAACTAGAAAATTTGTGTTATGCTGGAAACATTTTATTTTTGAGCAAAATTTTTATTTCTTCCTGAAATGATTCAGATTGCGCCAATTTTATTAGTATTTCAAAAACATTGTTTGTTTCAGATAATGTCAATGATTCATATTTTTTATCTTCGGGTTTTCCACGTAGATTTGAAATAAATCTCAGACAATAACTTGTGACCCGTTTCAGTTTTGTCAAATTAGAATATCTAAGAAAAAGTGAAGAAGGTTCAACGGATTTACTAACAAGAGTATTTACTGATTTTCTCAGTTCTGGAACTTCACTGGCTAAAAAGCTCTCTTTGTTGATTGAATGATCAATTGACATGTATAAAAATTCTGGACCATACCACCATAAATGAGAAATCTTTAAGTTTTCAGGTAAAATACCTCTTGATGCCAAATCAGCAGGATTACTCATGGTATTCACATAGTTATTTAGATCTGTTACCGATTGAATTTTGGCTACACGGTTTGCAACAAACACTTGTAATTGACAAGGTTCCTTTTTGAGCCAACATAATACTATTTGTGAATCTGACCAGAAGTATTTAGGTGAAATTGATACATGAGGCAAAGCATTGAGCACTTGTTGAATCAATTGAGCACCTAATAAAGCAGAACATAGCTCTAATCGAGGTATTGTCAGAATTTTCAATGGTGCAACTTTTGTTTTCGAACATAATAGTTGTACATTGTAGTTTCCTTCAGAATCAATACCACGTAAATATATACATATAGCATATGCAGAAGTACTTGCGTCGCAAAAACAATGAATGTCTAATAAGGAATAGTTATTTCCCATTACATGTCTAGGAATTTCAATTTTATTCAGCTGATATAATTTATTGTAAAATTGATGCCTCTTGATATATAAATTTTCAGGTATTGAATCGTCCCAATCGAGTTCAATAGACCACAACTTTTGGATTAATACTTTGGATACAATGATTACAGGACTAACTAGACCCAAAGGATCATATATCTGTGCGATAATTGATAAAACTTGGATTTTATATTTCAATAAATCATGTTTACCTAACCATTGAATGCCTAATGTTTATGAACTTTCACATTCTCCCAAATTCGATATTTCATTAGAAATGTGAGAATGTTCAAAATTTTCTAAAACCTTAGAATTATTTGAATACCATTTTCGCAATATAAAATGAGCTGATTTTAATGTAGAGTCAATAGTTTTGCATCTATTTTGTAATTCTCTTAAATCACTTGAACCTGTCAGAAGGTCGTCAACATAAAAATCATTCAAAATTGTTTTGGAAGCTTCGGAAAAACTTTTGAAACTTTCAATCCCTAATTGCTTTAAACATTTAATTGCCAAATATGGAGCTGATGTAGTTCCATACGTGACTGTATTCAATTGAAATGTGGAAATATCCACTTTAGGATTGTCCCTCCAGAGAATTAAGTGCAATGGCCTGTGTTCTTCATGCATTAATATTTGTCTGTACATTTTTGAAACGTCTGAAGAAACTACATATTTGAAATACCGAAATCGAATCAAAATGTCAAAAATATTATTGTGTACGTTAGGCCCAACATATTGAAGATTATTTAAGGACAATCCTGAAGTTGTTTTACAAGATCCATAAAACACCACTCTCAATTTAGTAGTAAGACTTTCCTTCAAATTACCATGATGAGGAGAATAATAGTGAGGTGCATTATAATCAATATTTGTTACTTTTGTCGTGTGACCTAACTCAAGATACTCATGAATAAATTCTTTATATAAAGTGAAATAATTAACATTAGACATAAATCGTTTCTCTAATAGGTTGAATCTTCGAAGGGCAATTTCTTTGGAATCTCCCAAAAAACTAGAAGACATTTTTAATGGCAGTTTCACTATACATTGACCGTTAAAAGCTCGAGTTGTATTTTCAGTAAATAATTTCTCACATTCAAGATCTTCTTCTGCAATGATGTATTTTGAAAGATTACAAATCGAAATATTGGAAGAAATTGAAACATTACCTGCAATAATCCATCCCAGTTTTGTATTTTGAAAAATAGGCCCCTTACCATTGAGCTTGAATTGACCATCCAAAATCAAATCCCAAAAAATGCTAGCCCCTATGAGAATGTCTATCTCACCTGGATTATAAAATTGGGGATCTGATAAGTGTATATTTTCTGGAATTGGAAATTGAGATATATTTATTTTATGAGAAGGTATACTAGCAGAAATAACAGAGGTTACAAAGCAACACAATTGTGGTTTGAAATCAATAACTTTTGAATAAATAGTGATCGAGGATTTTTTTAAGTTAGTACTACTTGGTTTATACCAATAATTGTCAAATGTGTTGGAACCACTTCGAGGTTTAATCGTTTACAAAATTCTTTTGTAATTAAATTTGATTTTGCTCCACAATCCAGAAGTGCTCTGCAATGTTGAAAGTTACCATCATTGTCTCTTACTTTGAACGTAACTGTTGACAACATCACCGAGGATTGAGTTTGACGTTGTACCTGTTTGTTCTATTTCCTTAGAAGAAAATTGTAAGGAATTGTTTTTCATACGAGAACTAGATTGTGAATTGTTACTTTGATTGTCAGAAATAGTAGCAACATTGTTTGCATCAAACTGTAATAGTTTGTTGTGTTTACGTTTGCATTTTCGACATGGACCAAAATTGCATGTGTCTTTAGAATGTCCAATTCGTAAGCAATTTGAACACAGTTTTAAATGTCTAACCTTTTGCTACCTTTCATTAATTTTCATTTTGAGAAAGTCATTGCATGTATAAATAGTGTGATCTCCTTTGCAAAAATTACATTTATATTGATTCCAGGATATCTGCTCTTTCTCTCAAAAATTCTAGAAATTCATTCAATGTTGGTAATTCATTGCTTACATGATGCTCTTTCCATTTGTTTTGTGTAATTTTGTCCAATTCATTGTAAATGATATGTATAATTACCATATTCCATAAGGAATCCTTGGAAAGCTTCATTGCCTCCAATGCTGATAAATGTTTAGAGATATCATCAGTTAAATTTCTGAAAATGGAGAAAGTGCTTTTACTTATTTGATTGAGATTGAATAATGATTTGTGAGTATCAACCAAGAACTTTTTCCTATTGAATTTATCATTTAGCATTTGCCATGCCATTTTATAATCCTGAGTTTCCTCACACCCCTCAATTGCTCTTCTTGCATAACCCTCAGTGCAGCTTTCAGAAAATTATATTTTTGTCCATCGTTTAAATTACTATTCGAATCTATGGTTATTATGAAATTCTTTTTGAACTCTAGCCAGTTTTCATATTTCCCATTAAAAACTGGTAATTTAATTTTTGGCAATAAAAAGTTTTGTAAAGGATCTTGCACCACCTTTGGAGTAGATACACTATTTTTAAGCACTTGTTTCCTTACATATTCCATCAAATACCCAATTACACGATAATATTTCTGTTCAAATGGTTCTCTTTCTTTTGATTGTTCAACTAAGTCTGCATCATCACAGTCTTGTTCAATATTTGTTTGAATATTGTCAAATTCCTGAATCAAGCTTGAATTGTTATCTATACGTAATTGAACTTCGCTATTATCTAGAGTAATTGTACCTTTTATTATCAATTCAGCAAAACTTTCAAGATTGTTCAGTTTGAATTTCAAAGATTCACGATTTTTCACTATTTTTTTTGAGATCTTTCTTCGCATTAGACATTTTATAACATAAATATAGTTTTACTATGGAAATTCTAAGAAAAATTGTTTATAAATTGCAGAGTTTGTGATAATTGCAGTGAAAAGCTCTCAAAATCGATGAATGACTGAGAAAATCTCCCAAATTATACTACAAATTGCAATATTAAACACTCAAATTGAAATAGTATCAAAAACTAACGATAATAATGGGATAAATGGAAGGATAATAGGAAATTGCTGACTTGACTTGCTTGATTGCAATGGCCAAATTCGTATACCAACTTTCTTCAGCACCTCCAATTATGGCAAATCCAGTAAACCAAGCGTTAGAGCGAAATAGTCTGGCTGCTCTCAATAGACGACTTTGGCTAGCTGAAGTTGTACGGCTGACGTGTATCTTCTATGATTTCTCGAATTCAATTGCGGTTTTCACTACTATCCGCTCGGTAGGACCAAATTGTATGTTTGAAAATTGATATTGTGCTGGAGTAGTGAAAATACTAATACAATCGATAGCCTTTTTATTTTGAAAAAGTAAAATTGTCAATCATGTTACAAATTTCAAAAATTGTTTATAGCAACCACATTCGTATTTTTTTTACATAAGGATGTTGCAATGGATACTTAACACAGAATAATAATACCACACAATGCGTTCAAATATAAATGAAACAAAGTGAACTGTAAAGTTTGAACAATAATCGTCAAAGAGTCGAACGAGAAGAATCGAACGAAGAATGGCGCTACTACTAAACTTCTAAACTACACCACACTTCCACCAAACGAGCAACTTCGATAATTTGCATGTCAATCGCGTTAACGGCTCCTGTTTTACCCACACCACGCTCATCCTACAGTTGTGACTGACGCCGGCAGATGTCCCTAGGCGTCGGTATGCTGCCGAAATAAATTAAAATGTGGTGAGGAGATTCAGAATCAATCTTTAATGTAAACATAATTAAAATACAGTTCGGAAGTGTGTCGAACAACAGTTAATTAATCAAACGATATAATAGATGATAAATGGTGATAATCGATTCTTAAAACGCGTTCAGACGATGGAGACAACAAAAATACCTTACTCATCATTGTTGATATATTTAAAATTTAAATTTACACCTATGTGATTGACATCCTGTGTTGAAAGATCTAGTATCTGAATAGACTAGCCGAAATAGTTGGAATTTCTCAATTATTGGAAATTCTGGTGAAAATACTCATCTCGACTAAGTGGGCACATGAGCTGAAGGTGCCTACTCGGGTCCTTGCCCCAAAGCAGTTTTCGTGAAGATCGCCAATAAAAATGTTGGCGATGTACAACGGAAATATTCGTAATCGTTTAACGAATTATTTTGGCTACAGCTGTCGTCTGCTGTCTGTTATTTATAGAATCGATATTTATGAAACAATTTTGTTTGATTACAAACAATCAGCATCACAACTATCACAAGAATTTTATTGTGGTACTGCAATAACAATTTGTGTATGTCGAACTTTGAGAGAAACCCGAGAATGTTAAGGTGGGCGTCTAATGTTGTGTATTGCGACTTTAAATTGCATTGAGAAACGGTTACACTTAGAGAGCTGAAATTTGGTAGGTGAACTCAAAAAAGGTTGGAGTACAGATTAAACATATTGAGATTTTTTTCATTTCGAATTCTAAGATTATTTTGGTCAGCAATTGAGGAAAATATGCCAATACTGGTTTCTGTTTTATGTCAATCTGAATATTGATAAAAATAGTGCAATTTCCGATTGGAAACGACTCTCCAGACAATATTGTTTGGGAGACTAATTCTAAGTTAGAAATAGGCTAGGAATAGCCTAATTCGAACATATGGCGCGAAACAGTTCCTACTTTACCAACATTCTTACTCATTTTTCAGTTCGGCAGTTTTCGGATAGAAAGCGCCATTGTATATTTCATTCTTTCAATTTCCTCAATGAGACGGAATGTGATTTTGATAACATCGGTAGGAGGAGCCAGGTCAAGAAAATGAAATAAAGACGTTGTGTTGTTTCGGATTCCCAAATGAATCATAAGCGTATCATGGAGTGCTATTTGAGGATGCATAAATAAAAATCAACAATCGATGACGGGATCCGGAGTTTTAATCTATTGTAATACAACGAAACTTTTTCTGGCACATGCGAAGTAATTTTTCTAAACTTCTTGCTGAGGATAGTGTACATCTCGCAGTTAATTTATTCAATATTTTTGAAAACGCTGACATTTTTTCAAGATTTTATTAAACGTGCCTTGTTTTTTTCTGTGCTCATTCATTTGTATATTCAAGTGAAATCTTGCAAGTGAATTTTGACCCACTTGTAGTTGCCCGATCATCATGAAATTGGGCAAGTGTTTATGATTCCGATGACAATGTATTATGAAGGGGCATGCCACTGTAAACATGTATTACTAGAGCTCTGTGGATATTTTTGAGTTAGAGATTTATCATTTTAGATGCAGATAGAAATAACTTGCTTCATTTGAAATGTTCCTGTCTCTACAGGGCGAGCTACAAAAATGTTTGAATGTCTAACGCCAAATACAGAAAAAAGTGTTTGCCAGTGGATTTTCTTTGATATATAATGATAGGAAAATTATCGATTGACTTCGAGTATATCTATTAGTTATGGTGTACCTACTTACAGGGTGAGGCAGAAAATGCTTTTTTTAACTCGTTTTTGGAGTTCTCGCCAAAATGTGGTCTTTCCGTTGACCATTTCAAAGCGTATTCTACATATTCTACAGATGAAGTTATCGAAATGTTCTGAATAAATTTCACAGAATGAGCAAAAAAAGTGATGAATTATGGGATATCATATGAGTGGATTGTTTGATATTTCACAGAGAATAAAGGTAAACTATTTTCTACTTTTACGTGTCACGATACAGAGTGAGACCAAAAAGACGAATTCTCGAAAATGAGTGAATATTCATTTTATTTCTGTTGAAACGAAAGCAATTGATATATTGCATTTTTCACATTCCATTTCCCAAAGTGTCTACTTATGGTTGAACAAGATAACATTGACTCATTGGAGACTATTATTGGTAGAATTTGCGTTGATTTTTGGATATGACATTCTATAGAGAAGGATGATTATTTTTTGTGTAACTGTAGAGAAACTGAGTTATCCCATGGAGAGTTATTTTTGAAACATTCTGGAGGGAATACAGTCGTAAAATAAATGCATTCTTGAGACTTCTACAAAATATACAAAATGCTTAGTGTTTCTTTTAACCTTCAAAGAGTGAAAGCAGCTGCAAGCGCATGCGTTTATACAAATGTCATCAGTACAGCAGAGCCAAGTAACAAGATTGTCGGAATTCGAGAAAACTCCAACAACAACTACAGGCCCCAATTCTGAATTAGCATTGGATACTTTTGATTCTAACTCTTGTCTATCCGGGTAGACACATGTAATCTGAAAAGTGCAATGCCTTCAAGGCTTTCGCGTCAACAAAAACGAAATAAATTCCGTTTGAATATAGATTTCTGAGAATTCGTTCTTTTGGGCGCACCCGCCACACAAAATAGTAGACGAAACATGATCTTTATTCACATCACAGACCCCTTACCGATAATTTTACAAATTAATTCTACTGAATTGTAAAAGAAAATCCTGTTAATAATGAAACAAAGAAAATATACTACAATGAATTTGACAAAAAATAGGTACTTGAAAACCTCTAAACAGAAAAATGGGAAAATATTTTTATTATCTATAAAGCAACTGATAAAATGTAAGTCACTAATTACCGACCAATATCGCTGGTGAATCATTTCGCAAAAGTTCCCGAGAAAATACTCAAAAATCAAGATGGGAAAGTAACTAGAAAAATATAAAGTACTTTGGTTTTTGCGGTGGTAAATCTACACAGAACGAACTTATATTTCAAAAATAATCAGAGAAACAAGCAAAGTAAGTTGAAAAAAAGCTTGAAAAAATTTCATTGTTTTTCGAAAACACAATTTTTAAAATACTGAATTCACTGCCAGATGTGCACTACCACCAGGAAAAAATTTGGAGATTCGAAAGTATTAGAAAAAAAAAACAAAAGTCGATAATTGTGTAAGGAATGAAATAGTATATTGTGCAACTAGTGCAGAAAATATCCAGTTTCCGCATGAGTTGCACATTATACTTTTCCGACGACCTACTTGAAAAACAAAATATGACGGATTTTGAAAATATTTTTGAACAAGAATATTCATCTACCTACAAATAATTATCAAAATTTGTATTTTTTTTAAACAAGGCAGTATAAAAATTGAGTTGGTGATGATTGCTAGATAACGAAACGTCGGACAGTAAAACTGACATCATCAAATAACAGCTTGACGATAACACCAGAAAAAAATTAAATTAATGATCAAAAAATTTCCAGAAAAAATTGTACATATTTTTTTATAAATTTTACTCTTGTTATGCAATTTTTCTCTTACTGAATTGAAACTGTATAACCGTTTCCGATATCCCTGTGATGGACAACCTCTTAGACTCACTGAATAATATACTTATTCAATCAATCAATTCCATATCATGAGCAAGTAATATGATGCACACTCTTTTCTAAAAAATTATTTCAGGAAGGTAGGTATGAAGGAGGCACACAAAATTCAATTTACTTGTTCTCGTTCAAAAATATTTTTTAAATTCTTGTTTTTCAGGTTGGTTGTCGGAAAGGTATAGTGGGTGGAAACTGAATATTTCATACTAGTGTTAGGAGCCATAGGCGAGTGGTTAGTATGAAATATCTTATTTTCCGCACTAGTTGCACAATATAGTATTTCCATGAAGATTGAACTAAGCACCCCATTGATTGAACATTTCACTTATCTGACTTCAATATGTTTTTTCCAAAACACCACACCTTTGAAATGTCTGATATGAAAATGTCCTTTGATAAAATTTTCTAAAAACGAATAAAACACATTAATCCATGTTAGGAAGATAAATATTCAAATCGTTAAAAATCAATTGATTTCATAAAAATCGGTCCATTTCCAACGATCGTGATCAAAATATATAGGTACCTACCTACGAACATATCTACCTCACCTACCTAGGATTCAAAACTAATATAAACTTGGTTGACAATGCGAGATTTTCAAAACAAAAAATCAAAAACAAAAACCCAATAACATTTCCATGCCACTGGTGCTGAAATAATTTATTCCATGATATAGGATTTCCGCATACTTCTCAGTACAACGCAATAAATAGGTGGGAATAGTTCTCTTTTAATTTGCTTGAAAATAAGAGAGAAATATATACGTATATATTTCATATGTATTGATATGAAACAGAAAATCGAAATCGCATATATACCTACAAACTCCAGAAAAGGACACCTGCTGGCATGTTGCCAAGTGCTCCAATATAATTACTAATCTCTAGGCTTATTTTTTTGTCGCTGTAGGACCTGATAGTAATGAATATAACAACGTTGAATTTCATTTTCAAAAAATGTTGATTTGGAATAAGTATTCAACGAATCAATTTTCTTCGAATAATCTCCAAACCAAATGATAATTGATAGTATACATTATACGGAATACGACACATTATGGCAACAGGCTCACTGGCTCCGTCCCCATCCCCAGCGTTTGCAAAGCGTAGTCGTAGTATTGTAGTATAGACATTAGTTTTGAGTATCATTACTCATTTGTACGGAGGGAAACTTGGATAAATATTAAACAGAAGGCATGGTGGCTCCTCTGTCATATTAGTTAGTCAATCCGTACCAAACGGCGACCTTAAGTTTAAATCTTTTCCTTCACTTGATGACTGAAACACTTATCGAGGTGTAAAAGAAAAATAGCTATTTGGTGTCCAGTATATACATTAAATCAATAATAATAATAATAATGAAGAGCACCCTGGTGGAAAAGATTATTCTCTCCGAAGTCGGCCGTGGGTATAGTAAGCGAACCACTGGTATTTTCAGTTACTCGGTTCCAAATATTCAAAAAATATACCACAACCGACCCCCTCGGAATAGAGGGATTGCCATCTGATGATGACCGCGACAAGAACGGATGCTTTGAGTGGAAGGATAAATTAAGTGACCAAAGGCATCAGAACCCGCAGGACGATTTCTTACACCAAGCTCACAACACATGGCGTAATGTTTACCATCAAAGTCACTAGTGAGGCGTGCGAGAAGCATCGCGGAAACCCGCGATAAAGTTTCCCGCTTGTTCCAAGAGCCTCCAGGTGATGTAGATGATACGCCGGCGGCTGATCGAGTGTAAACCTTCTGGAAAGAAATAAAGAAGTTTCTGCAACCTCCCAACGTAGATACTCAAGCCCTAGCGCAGTTCGAAACTTTCTGCAGAAGGTTTCGTCGGCCTGAGCCTAATGATCAGGGGAGTCCGATGAAGGCTCGAGGAACTTTGCTGCTTCAGGCCCTATTGGTGGAAAAAAAATTCAAGCACCCACTCCCATCTGACTCAATGGGAAGCAACATATTCCGGATTGGTTTGTCAAGGGGCGAGCCGTGCGTATTCCCAAAAGCAGAGATTTGTCTTATCCAAAGGACTACAGACTGATAACATGCTTAAATGCTTGTTATAGAATGTTTACCCGTAAGAATACTCCCTGCAGTTGACCCAGTGTATGAACGGATATATGAGCAGAGAGGGTCAAAGGAAGGGGTCGCTGGCTGCAAGGAGTACCTGCTCATCTAACCTTTGTTCGAAATATTAAATATGTGGTGACCAAATTGTAAATGTTTATAAAGTATGGTATACTTTCACCAGAAGAAACATGCAACAATTATTGTACTTCTAAGAAAATTAATATAAGTAATTGTTCAAATATATACTGTTAATGTTTATAAATAATTTCTCATAAGCAGGTAACTGTACCGAGTATTATGTTTCTACTGAAGATATTTATATTACATATCGATTATCATCATTTTATAGTGTTAATTGTATATCATGATAAAGCTATACACGCTTATCGTATCGTACACTATTTTATATTATGCATCATGGCTTCAGAAACACTGCTGAAAATGAATTTTTCTATAACCACACTCCAAAACTCACTTTTCTGCATAGTATTACGTTCACAAACATGATTAGGTAGTTAATAATTAACTTAGAGATATGTAATTAATTACATGCTGGCGCTCGTGCCGCAACTTTTTCAAACTCGTTAAAAATTAGTACTTTTCTGCACTTGTTGCACAATATACTATTTAGATAATGTCCTTTTTAATTTCTTATATCTGATCAAATAGTTATTATGACGTATTGTTGACATAGAGGCTTATATGACATTTCATTTGATAAAACTGAGAACTTGACGTTGTTACTTAAACAGCCAATAAACTTTATAGCACGCTTTTCAGTGCATTTGACGAAGATTATGATGCTGGTATAATAAAAAAGAGTTTAACGGTGTTGAAAATTCTTCACTCGTTAACACTTTTTTGAGGAAGGTTTCGTAATTGAAACACCAAAGTTTCGGATCTCATTCCACGGTAAAATATTCGAGATAAAATTAGAGTCAGTAAAGCATGTTCAGTTAGCGCGAGTTCAGAACTAAACATTCATAAAAGTCACATAAAATCTGGACTATATTATGGCGAATGTAATATTAAATAAAACTCATTTATACATAATTGCTCTCGTTAAATTCTACGCCGCATGTATCACTAGAAGGTTATCGACCACATTCAATTAAAAAAGGCACCTAACGTAACACGCAGGATCAACGAATGAGGTGAAAGATGACAATTACACCTCACTTCCGATACAAAACAGTAAGATTAGTGACTACGGTTTTGAAGCATCTAGACTACAGCCATGATGAATGGTAAAAATAATGTATTGGTCAGCGATCGAAAACTCCAGGTGATTTGTAACAAGACGGCATTCCTTCATACTTGTTGCAAAAGCAGAATGCCTTTGATAGAGTATAAACAACCAGCCATACTTAGTAAAGCGGAATTTTTGAAAAAAATTGCATATTTCTGTAATCATTCACTTAAGTGCCATCTTCTCCATAGATCACAGTAGGAAGAAAGGTCAACAGCTCTGATATGTCACCCTGTGAGGTTCAGTAACGAAATCAAGGTTCCAAAGAGGATAGAAGAGTGAGGAATACGAAAAATTTATTTGTCTCAAGTGGCAAAATGTGCGGTCCCAGACCTGAGGATTCATACTTAGAATGATGATAATGGATAATTTATTCTAAGGTATCAGTACCAGCATAAAATATTGTGATTGAAAGATAGCAGATAACATAACTAACGGGGACTTTGAAATCGCTATCACAGAAATAGGCGCGGTTAAATTCCCACCTTTCGAAAAAATAATGAATTCCTGTGCCAATTTGATTCAGACTCAATATTACAACAATGGATAGACTCATACCGAGGTATTGGTAATTCGATGCAGCCTGATTTCTTATAGAGCATATTACAGAATAAACTAATAACTTGTACTCAGTACAGCAACATCCCAACAAACCAGACAACATAAAAAGGAATTACTATTTATATGTCTTTCATTCTTCTTCCTTCTACAAGACATTATTGGAATACCAATATTGGCCTTTCTGCAGTTAGCAACTCGATGAACTATAAGTGATTCGATTAAATTAAACGTGTTTGCACTTCAATAGCAATGATATGATTGAAGTAGGTCAGCCTGGACATGACAGGTTGTACAAAATTAGACCGGTTCTCAACCAAATAAGAGAAAGGTTACTAGAACTTCTAAAACAAAAATTTTTGGCGGTTGATGAGCATCAGATATACCAACAAAAGCCCGAAGCCAACTGAAGCAATATAATCCAAAAAACCACATAAGTGGTGTTATCAGTGGTATATCTGGATTCAGCTATGATTTTGACATTTTTGCTGGATGCCGATAACGAAGCAAATATCCGAGCTGCTGTGGAAAGACTTTCATACAAAATGCACGAGATGCCAAATTCCTTTATGTATCAATAAAGAAAGGAACTGTTACTTTCGTTTTCATACCGTTTAATTTGTAACTATTTAAGAAATAAAAATACTTAAATTTTAGGAGAATTTTTCAAAAGCCATATGAGCAGTTTTTTCAAAAAAACAAATTCTATTGGAAAACTAATTTTTTTCAATATTTTTACATCTTTCTTACAACAAAGTTTTTCATGAAATAACTAAAATTCATGCGGTAAGGTTGAAATCAAAGAATTTTGCATACACAAATATGCATTTACTCTTATGAAATTGTCGCCGTGCATTTCTACCGCAGACCACTTGCCCCTTTGGCTACAGTCAGGACGCATTGTTTCATCGCTTGCTTTCTCCGTTACGATATGCGATAATGCATGTCCGCCAAAATGCACATAAAAATGCATGAGTTCCTTATTCAGCGATTGTCCTCGAAACAATCAGGTTTCTCGGAAAAAAGATTGTGTGAAGCGAATTGTTTCCATTGGTATCTTGAGTTTACACGCGAACCAAATTCGGTAAGTGCACAACGGGTCGGCGTTAATCGTACCAAATCTCAAATGAACTGGAAAAACGATCAATTATTATTCGTTCATTGTTTACCACCGAATACACTGGAGATTTATCCCAACATCAAACCACTATTTTTTCACCTCAACACGTGTTTTAGTCACCAAGTGACCGTCCTCTGCAGTAAGATTAAACTGTTTAATATTATTATTATCTGAACTCGAATACAATTCAATCATATGGTCGCCCTACGGTCACTTTTAGTTAGAGACTACTCAAAATAAGTTGAGGTACTGCGGTTTCAACTTGGTTAGAGAAAAAAACCACATAAAATTAAGATTCTGAACTCGAATACTTTTAAACACATACACTTGAAATCGGTCTAGTATTTCTTCATAAAATTATCATTTGCAGTATTGATTGTCCGAAAATTATTGAGCTCACCTCGTTTTCTCTGAATGTTGGAAGAAATACAAATGATGACTTTTGAAGATTCCTTTTGTAGAACAAATTATGGCCAAAATGATTTAGGAATTCAGTAAAATAAAAATATAATTTATACTTTATGTAATGATCTGTCATCTGTTCACATGTATATTTTCGTTTCTGGTTTTGCAAATGTCATCGGCTTGTCCGTTGAATGGATAAATAAATAAATATTATTATTACAAGCTTTTATTTAACTTGCATTGTTCGAATACTGTGTCTGTCTATCCGACAGTCTGTAGGTTTGTCTATTTGTCTGTCTTGCTGGTTCAAAATTTTCAAACAATATTTTTGGCATCCAATTGAGCTGAAATTTTTAACAAGTTAAGAACTGATGGTAATACAATATGTAAAAAAAAATCCCGTGAAGGCTAGATATGAAAAGTAGGAATTTGGAAAAATTTCCAACGATTTAGAACATTGAAAATGACGGCGAAAAAATATATAATGGTCGAAAGGCTCGGACTCCATTCTCGAGAAAAGTTGCGAAAACTCGAGAAAATTTTATCGAAAAAAATCTCTTAAAATAGTGAGAAACATCGGGTCGTCGAATAATTTGATCGATAAAAAATTACTCTCCCATCCCCTGAAGGAAAGATAGAGAGCGCCTAGGAATTAAAAAAATGTTACGACCTTTTCGGACTCCGAAAATTATGTCGAAAAAGAGACATATCGCTCGGAGGGGGGGGGGGCCTGACTCCTTCCCCTTCTTAAAAAATTTTGCGAAAACTAGTGAAAATTAAATCGGAATAATCCGTAAAAATAGTGAGAAAAATCGGACCATTCAATAAAAGTTACTCTCCTGCAGGATAGATTAAGGAATACGCGGTTTTGAACGTGTAAAATTAGGGAACAAAATTTGGTCACATGGATACTCTTGTAACATATTTATATTTTAGACACCACGCGTATGCAAGTGACAAATTTTTAGATTTTATTATTTAAAAATAGGTTATAGAACTATTTATGAAAAATAATTAATAATTTAAAAAATTATACACAAAAAATTAATGGAAAAGGGTAAAAACTTTATGCAAAAAATAATCAGTACCTAAGGTGCTGCTAACGTCGGTGGCTACTCAACAGAACCACTTTCTCAAATCAATTATTGTCTTGTTAGGAATGTAACAAATTGTTATTTGAAGCTGAAGTGTCATAATGTTTTCAAATAATCGAAAACGACCGTCACCTACAGATGATAAGTATGTACGAGGATGCATTGATATCTTCTTGTTAGCCTAGACCGGTTTCATGGATACAAAAAAGTGCGTTTCCATGGCAACGATCAACAACGTCCTTTATATAGTTCATGTTGATTTGGACATGAAAAAATGTCTGAATGTTGTCCGGAAGTGTGCAAAAGCAGAAGCACGACAGTCGATCTGTGCTTGGTTTGAAAAACAAAATAGAATGGTTCTTCTTGTCCTGAAAAATTTCGTGTTGATGGTTGGCAGAGCAAGATAAACATTTTTTTTTGAAAGGTCTATGGGCATTGATGGTTCGTTGTAATCAATTTATTGAATTAGGAGGAGGCTAAGAATGATGATTAATAAAATATTTTGACTATCAAATTTAGATTTTATTGGAGTCTTTGAAATTGTCAATTCATCCTTGTATAGAGTCACATTAAAAAAGCTGCAAAAAACTCGACAACCTTAGTCGAAAGCAACGTAGAGTCGAAGTCGATACGGCATCAGAATTTACAATGCTCCTGTTCACAAATATACTAAATAGTTATTTGTTTTACTAGGCATAAAAGCACAAGATTTAATGCCGCGGCTGGTGTTTCATAGCCGAGCGTAGCGAGGCTATGAAACTAGCCAAGGCATTAAATCTGCTTTTCTGCCGTGTGAAACATATAATTTTTTCTTCAAATTTGTTCTAATTCCACGCAAAATCGACTTTTTCATATTTAAATTTCGTTTCATTATCAATATCCAAATAACAATATTATTTCATCAAAGGTAACTGGGCCCTGTGTTACTATGTTTACCGCAGATGACGTTTGTTGAATTTGTTTGTTTACTGTTTACTTTGTCATTGTCAATTTTAATAACCAGTTTGATTTAAATTATTACTTGGAAGGTTGCCTAGCAACGAACTTTTTCTGCCTAGGCAGTAAAAGTGGACTTTTTCTGCCTAGGCCTTAAAAGTACAACTTCTAAGCCTGCCAAGTGTCATTAAAAGGCCACTTTTAATGTCATTTGGAGAAAAACAAATATTTTTTCAACTTGACTAACTCAACTAAATAACTGACCTCTCTGCTGAGCTCTTCCCTCCGCTTAATATATCGAATAATCAATCTAGCAACGTTGCTACTACTTTATAGGAGAGCTTTGAAATCCGTAATTTCGGGAGTTCTTATGAATTCTCTAGAACAGGCGCTCGAAACGCATTATAGAACAAGAAATATTCTCATTCGATTGGCATGCTTGCTTAGACTCTGTGACAATTTATATTAGATCATACGCATTTTTACAGTCAAAAGGCTACCATATTTCAGTTGTCTAAAGGGGAAGAGAGAACAACGACTTAACTGTTCTTTAATACTAACGTGTATAGTACCTATGATAAAATATTTGGACATTATTATTATATTCGTGTGTTATCCCACTGCCGGGATGAAATTATGCCTGGAATGCCACTACAGAAGTTCAATAATAAATTCGCAACTCTTTCCTACCATCCCACCACCCGAACACGAGAGAAAGCCAAAGAGTAAAAAAACAAATGCACAATTGTTCTTTTAGTTGGCGAAGAATATGTGTGTTGCATGCCATCGAACAATTTGTGATTGAACAAGGCCCACAATGCAACAATGGGTCATTGTCAGTGCGAGGGTATCGAAACTACTTACTGTCAAAAGAAAGCGTTCCGGTAGGTTATGATTTATTGGAAAGCAACGGCAGGCTTGCTTTTTACAACTGTCGAAATTGGATAAGGGTACCTTTACTGATTTTGTATCATGAAACAGGGTGTGAAATCATTATTAATTATTGTTGCCTTCCCAAAGTGATTTATTTCGGAAATATCGAGCAAACTCAAACCTGATATAGAAAATGAAATACCTAGTTTAAGCCAGCATGTTGAAAATAGCATCAAATTGATAAACGCCCACTAGATATATTTGATGAAATAAACAGTCTGTAGAGATAATTTTTTTGGAAGTACCTACCAAAAGTGTTTTTAATGATATGATATATTAAATGAAGAGGGTTTGTTTGGTCATTTCAGTCATAAAAAAGTCACAAAAAAGTTTTGTTAACGGTTGCTCATTTGATGATTCAGGGAGATTAAAATGATATTTGCTTTTACTTATTTTCCAATGCTGGTTTAATCATCGTTCTTGTTGTTGGCATTCTCTCACATGTTATTTTCATTGTTTAAAATTACGACGCATAAAATATTGTTCAATTCAGATTTAATTTATTTCAGGTGTTACCTGACGTATTTCGAATACAGGTATTTTCAAAAGTTTGAAAATGTGTCTCATGCAAAAAACATTTAAAATGAAATTTCCAACTAACCATGTAATAAAATTTCTCCAACTGTAGAAATTTCTGCAGTACCATACGGTGTACAAAAATTAAAATAATATCAGTTGCATGTTTGTCTTCGGATTACAAAAGCCGATATAACATGCATTAGGCATAGGAAACTTATTAAAACAAAAAATTAATTTTATAACAATAAATTCGAATACGAGAAAGGTGACAGCAGAAAAAACGTGACAAATAATCGATGAAACAATAAACTGATATCAAAGTAAATATTCTTTAACAAGCATACCAATAACAAATACTAATAACGTTGTTATTACAGAAATTGAAAAAAAAATCAAATATGTTTAATGAAAATGTTGTTGAAATAGGACTAAAATGCAAACAATATAAATACTTAAAACCCAGTTTAAAAATCCCCAAAATCTTTCAAATGACGCAATAGTACCATCCACAACGGTTCTTGAAACCACAACAAGAAATTAGATCATCAATATTATATCCGCGCTCAAATGTAATTGTTCACCAAGTCTAGATAAAATTCCAACAAAGTTTATATAGTATATTTTGCAACAAGTGCAGAAAAGTGCTAATTTCTCACGAGTTTGAAAAAGTTGCGGCACGAGCGCAAGCGAGTGCTGCAATTCAAACGAGTGAGAAATTGCATTTCTGCTCGTGTTACACACTATATTTTTTCTACAACACCCTTTTTGCTAAAAATAATACTATACTATAAACTGTATGCATTTTCATATTTTCCTCTTGAAGTTGAAGGTAGTAAATTCAATGACAATGAATTAACTTGTTCTCTTAGTTCTGGCGGAGTGATTTCAATTTCAGAACTGTCGCTATCCATTTTAGTTCAATCTCATTAAAAAATTACGAGACAAGAATATTTTACGAATATTTTATACTTGACGTTTGTTGACATTCGAATGATTCGATAGATGTTGCTCCGTTGCCTAGCAATGGATAGTGTGTATGTGGGTATTTGAGACAGCAGTAGTGATGTCTATAATTTTTGTTCAAAATATTATGAATTTGTACGACAATTTCCCTCATATTATATAAACCAATAGACTTTGTCTATTCATTCTTGAAGTTGCCTGATCGAATATCCCTTCGAAATGCAGAATTTTCAAAATATACTTTCACCTTGCTGTCACGAAAACTGTATTGCTTAGAAATTAGGTACTGAAAAATTTTGGCACAGAAATGTCACTTTGTGGCACAGAAATGTCACTTTGCGGCACAATAATGTCAAATTTCAATTATTGTGAGAAATAATCATGTTTGCGAACGTAAAACTATACAGAAAAGCATGTTTTGGAGTGTGGTTGTAGAAAAAATAAATTTCATCTATCCGGTAGGACCACTGTTTTCATATCATAAACCTCTGTTATGAGAGCGGCGAACTAGGCTATGAATGGAAAATAAGTCTTATGACTCCTGTTTATAAATCAGCATCAAAAAAAGACTGATAACCATTTTGAACAAAAATAACGTTATTTCTGAAAGACAATATGTTTTTTTGAGTAATTCCCATAAACAGTTCTTGAGTTTGTTGAGAAAACGGTAAACGCCTTGAGGTGGTTAAAGCATGTTGTATCTTTAAATAGCAGACTCACGCAGCCGACTCCGAAAATGTATGTATTGAGAGATATTCTAAACAAGAAAACACTAAGGGTAATTTACTATACCTGAGCTGATTCCATATTAGGTAATTGTATCGAGATATGGGACGGCCTATTCCTCAATGATTTAATACAACCCCAGTTCATGTAAAATAAAATGCTGAAAATTATATTTAAGAAACTAAAACTTTATTCAACTATAAAACTATACAAGCATCTGCGATTACTTGATATATAAGAAGCTTGAATGAATACCAATACCTAGAATGGATGTTCCATAACGTAAATCGTTTGATCGTCTCACAAAACACAAAAGTATAGTAAACAATATCAGATCACTGGATAAAATGGCAATATACAAAGATTTATTTTCTTCCTTGGGCCAAAATTGTTCAATACTTTAACCTCCTGAACTGAAGACAATAACAAAACTCCATAAATATAAAAAAACAGATAAACAGTCTGTATAAAAAAATCAATGAACAATTTATAAAATAAGAAATTGATTGAAGTGTTTTCAGTACCCACCTATTCCTAAAAACATCTCACTCAACAATAATCTAGTGTTACCTTACACTTAATATAAACTTATTATATTCATTGAAAACTATCACCATCAATGAATATCTGTACAATCACAATATTTTTGGAGGATTACAGACACAACACACAAGCGTCAAGTTTGTTTAGGTGTAGTCTTGTGATCCAATAGAAACACTATAATCATTCATTAAGTTTCTTGATCTGAATGTACACTATACCCTGAAAAAAACTGAAATCTATGTTGATAACTTGGACGAAACTCCACCCTGAGTAGGACAAATTTGACATCCGTTGCAGGTTATTGGCATATATTAAAATTGCATCCAAAATAACCAACATCTTTTGTCAGTATGATGTGTGGGAGTGTCTACATTCATTACAAACTTCCAGACCAACAAAAACTTCCAGACCAACCTTTAGCATTCGTGTAGTATTTCTTATCAAATGATCTTTTTAACGAATTGAAGCTGAGAAAGGGCCATCAGAATGAATACCAAGTGATTACCTATATTATTTGGTGGGCCAAAGAATAGCTGAATTTCTTTCTTAAAAACAATAATTGAAAAAACCGTTAATACGTAAAACCAATATAATAGAGAATTGATCATTTATCAGAAAAAGAAAAACTTTTTATAAGAATTAAATATAGCAGAATGAAATTTATAGAACTGATTTATAATCCGAAAAGAAATTAATCTAATTCGTTTGTATGAGAACCAATAAAGCACCATACGCGAAAACGGTAAGAATTATTTTTCATACATCTGAATTAGTTAAGAAACGAAAGTGACTGAAATGATAAAACTAAGTAATCACAAATCTCAATAATTAAAGCTATTCATATCATAAAACTGTCAAACTAAAAAACTAACGAAACATAATTTCATCGAAACATCATTCAATATTATACAAAACCGTAAAACCAACAAATTAACCGAAAAAAAATGTAGTATCGTGAAATTTATTCGAGAATTCAATTGCTGGGTGGTGATTTTCAAGAATATCGAAGAAAACAGACAATGTTATTCATTGAAATTCACTGAACTCATAATCCCATCATGCTACGATCAACCTTAGCAATATGTCAGATTTCAATTAAAACCCATATATCGGCAAAATACAATTTTTCGGACGCTTTCGGAGGATGTAGCGGTCAATCCACAAAACATTTGGAGGCGGAAACATATTATTTTCGTGATACCTAATACCGGTGATAAAATTTAATGTGAGCCTTAGCATTTCAGTAATATCAGGTGGTGAAATAGAAATGAGAGGGAATTTAATGGGGACATGAGAATTTATTCAAGTATATTAACCGCACGCTACGCCATCTCTAAGAGAATAGATCAACCGGCGTTTCGCTACGCTATAACCTCTCTAATTTCTGAAAATTTTCGGTTCTTTACTTTTCAGTATTAGCATTTATTCTTCTGATGATTTTTGGTATGACAATGTTAGGTCTTCACATTTGTGTTTATTCTCATTCTGTGGTATTACAGATATACCGTCTTATGATTTTTCAGTTCATCAAATTTTGGTTCTTCAAAAGTCTGATGTGATCATTTCTGGTTCTGGGATATTTCGTTTTTGATGAAAATTGATTATTGCAATGTTTTGGTTTCACAAAGTTATTTTTCAATGCTTTTCCATTTCTGTGAAGATATTTCCTATCTAGTTCGATTCTCCATAAAATCGTTACTGAACTTTGTTGGATCGATACTTTTAAATCATAGTCTTTTTCAGGTCTATATTTTACCGTTTTTATGGATTATACGTAATCTATTATTTGGGCAACTCTATTGATAAGTTTTTGATCAGTTTCCCCCTCTGTCAAAATATTTTTCCTTCAATAACAAACTGCGCCGTGCTTTATAATAAATAACTTAAAGTATGCCACATATCTTACGCTTCTGGTACCAATTTAAATAAAATATAATATATTAAAATGGAAATGTATCGTTTCATTTCAGACGTTCTTTTGGAATTGCCTTTATATAGAGCACATGAAATAGTAATTGCCTACATTAATGAAGCTATACGTCGAATTCACAAGAATTCGTTTAATAACATACAAAACTTTTGACTATGGATTGAGTGTGAGTATATCTTCTGTTTCTTTCAAATAATACATTAAGCTAGCAAAGAGCCAAGACCCTTCAGAAATTCCTTTGAGACATCTATACAATAATCACAAAGCAGCCAACAAATTTGCATAATCCCATCTAATTCTGCTAGAGTAATGTCGAATGTCTTATTAACTGACAGGCGTTGACTAGGGGAAATCAGATATACAAAGGGGTTGGGTTGGGTCTGATACAGGGGTAAACTGAATGGCTGCATATATAGAGCGAGTCAAAATGTGACAGACAAAATTAGTAGACACACATCTTACCACATTTGAAGAGGAAACGCCTTTATGAAATTGTTTTATGTTCGAGATATTGAACACTTGAGACCGGGAAAAATGAGCTTAGAATTGATTATTCAGAAATTACAGGAAAGCAGATTTAAAATTTAGAAATTTAGAATATGGGATCATCGACCACGTTTATGAATTTGGTACTGACTGACCATACCAAATTCAGATCAACAAAATAAGTTACTGCCTATTTATACCATATTTAATCAGTAAACGGTTTGATTCATATTCAGTGTTTGGCAATCATTTGGCAAGCATACAACTGACCTATAAAAAGGTCTATCCCGTTAAAAAAATTGTTATATCCGTCAACCGGCTGCACACTACGTACAACCCTCAGAATTCAGAGACTTATGCGACCTTACCTTTTGATAGGTGTGATGCCATGCACGAGACCGGTGGAAGTGCTGAGAATCGAACTCATCCTCTTACGGAGGTTGGGATTATGGAGCGAGCACTTTACCCGCATGCCAACATGGCAAACTGAATGCCAAGAGTGACTCTAGATGTCATAAGTATCTTATAATTCATACTGTCTTTGCCTTATAGACCTCGTCAAGTCTGTTGATGAGTAGGAAGTTACGACACAGCTGTCCACGGATGATCAGCTTTCGGAAATGAATCAAAAACACTCATTCCACTTTAGATTTTGTTTGCATTCCTTTCAACGCACGAAAAACTTGACTGAGTCTTGGGTTGGTCAGAACAACGAAATTTTGGCTGCCTGTCAATGAGTAGATAATCGCCTAACTTTGAATTCCATGTCTTGCTTCCAATTGAGTTTCAACTAGTGACTGTTTGTATAGATGTCACAAGTTACTTTTGATTTTCATGAATGTAAATTTTCTCAATTTGATTAAAACACCTCAAAAATCACGCCAAGAAGTGGTAAGGTGAGGGGAGAGAGCATTTAGTAAATTGCTTGATCGTGCTAAGGATCTCACATTGAAGTTGAATACATGTTGCTCGATAGTGGGAAGTCGGTTGACAGAAACAATACATTTTGAGGAAAATATACTGGAAAAGAACAGGGAGTCTTATACCTCTTCCAGAGTGCAAATAAAAATTTTTTTTGTACTCTACATAAAAAGTAGAGATAGGAAGAAAAAAAAATGTTGAAACGCGCAGCAAACAATTATTCGTTGACTAATTGTAGTGGTGGTTATCATTTATCAACATCAAATGTCAAAAGGCCATCGACAGATGACCTTCAGCCAGGTGTGCTCTAAGTAGGCGTTACTAGCACCACATGTCACATCAAGAGTAGCACCAATAATTTGAAGGCAACAGTAAGTTGAGCATGACTCATGCCCAATATGTAATGTGTCCAAATTCAAAAGCTTTCCTCTGGTGAAAAAAAAAATACTTTAAAAACAGATGAAATATGAAGATGTTTGGCAGAGACCTTAAAGGAGGATTATTTGCAAATGGAGAAAAGATTTTCTCCACGATCATCACAGAATTTGCTAATTCTGAAATGAAATTTGATTACAGAATGCTGGAATTCTCTCTCTTGAGATTGAAGAAATATTCTGCAACACCTCTGCCCCCATGCAATTCAAATGTATTTACATTCTCTCTCTTGTAATAGAATAATATTCTCACACTGGTTAGCAATAATAACATTAGCCTTGACGCAGTTGATTGTCACAGTAGTGGCAAATTTCAGTAGTGTCAAAATTATTTCTGTCACGTTTTCATTCGAAAATATATAAAGTACTTATCATGAATTTATCCAGTGATTCAGAATCAGAGTGTGGAAATACACCACCTGAAATTACAAAGAGTACAAATAATATACTGGAAAGTTCACTACCAAAACACCCGAATAATTGAGACTCGTAGTTTTCGTGGAAGAGAATGCCGTTGACATAATATTTTATCAAACATATTCAGATGGTATAGCGTTGGCATGTAAACTAGAGGTTGTGGGTTCAAGCCACCGACAAGATAATTTTTTTTCACTTTAATAGTTTATTCTTGATGCATCTTTGCGATAAAAAAATTAGTTCTTTCTAGGATTGGTCCTTTCTGATAAACAATGTTTTCAATTAATAGTTATTATTTCGTGTGGAAATTATCTTTTGTTCTTTTCCATTTAAAAATATTTTAAAATTTTTGATCGTGGAGAAAGTATAGTCTGCTACTCGGTTAGAATGGAAATTCGTGATGCTCGTGGTTCCTCCCGCTCGCCTTCGGCTAGCGCTCGGAACTTTCCACTCGCATCGAATTTTCATTCTAACCTTGTTACAGAATATACTATTCTATTTCATTATTCACTAATTTATTTAGAAGGACCATTATTTATGAAATGGTTAGTCCGTTAAAAAAATAAATAACTAGTAAGTAAGTACGAATAGTATACTGAAAATAAAAAGAAGCAACATACAAATGAAAATACAAAAATGCTGGGAACTATTCAAAAACGATGACACGAACAAAAAATTCGTCAATTTCAAACAAAATCAGATCAACATATCGTCGAACAATACCAAATTCACAAAGCATTCACGCTTTTCACACATTGTCGATAATCGACAATAGACCGAAGCTCATTCATTTCAAATACTATTAATATCGGGGTCTTTACAACTTCATTCATTCGAGAAACAAGAGAACAACGTCAGTTCTTCGAGACCGGAATGCACCCATCCCACGAGGCGACGCTTCGGACAATAAGTAACGAGGGGTTGCTGCTGGTGGTGCACCCCGCGGTGCTTGCGAGGGGTAAAAAAAGGGGGATTTGCAAGTGATTTCGAGTGATATTTTTTCTCCGTCATGCACAGCGCCTAGTGTGACAGGCCGTTATTAGTATTATTAACTAGCTCAGGCGTTGCGTCTAATCTCAAAGTTCTACAAACTAAAATATTAACAATGATACTTCCTCGTAACCGTTAAATGAGTATACCCAGATAGATATCCTGTGTGTGGAAAGTGGTCTGGGGCGATTTCGAAGATATACTTAGATTCGTAACAAAACCTTTAGGTAATTGATATCCTCAATGTTTTTTGACATTTTCTGATGAAAGAATGTGTGTCCTGAAAATTCTAAGAAGATAGGTTTCAGTCTTTCGAATATTTCGTTCACCAGTAGGTAAAGTAAAACGGTAGTCGTTTCGTGTTAACATTTTGTACGTTTCAAAATACGTCTCAAAACCAATCATGGATGTTTTCTGGTCCATTTACATAAGATTGGAATTCTTGAATCTCCTCTGTGCCAACATGATAATGAAACTGCTATTTGAACTACCTATGTTTCGGCAGTAGAAACAATTCTGGAATTGACATATCCTTCAACAAACTCCAACAATTCAATTTGCAATTTCCTATAAATTAATATGACCTAATTGTGGAGTTTGTAACAGCAAACAAAATTTGTCTCTAGTTTTATAGTTATTATTATAATTAATGTACTTATGTGTCTAAAGGATTGAATCCAAAGCCATCCCACAAAAAAAAACAGCCTCTGGAGTAGTTTTCTAACCGAATCGACCCAAGAACACAAAATCAGCATCTGGAAGTTCTTCATGAATGAAAATGTTGCAAGAACTGTTTTGTTTCTATATCCTCTTTATATTTTTCTCAAACTACTTAAATATTCTGAGTGGTTTGATTGCATTTTGAATAACTCAGAATCTGGTACTTTTTTGTACTGGTTAGGTTAATAAATATTTTTTTTCTACAAGCGAGCATAATTGTTACCAAACGTACAGATAAAATTAATAAAACCAGAAATGTTAAGGTGGTCGATAGCGAAGCGGTTAGATGTCGGCCGTTGAATCTTCTACTAGCTCTTGGCCAGGTTCGAATCCTGGATATGAGAATTTTTTTCTCAATTCTATCGAAGTCGATGTTAATTATACAGTGAGGACCAAAAGTCCGTCGCCCCCCCTGTAACTTCTTTATTCTACATATTACAAAAAAATGTTAAATACATAAGTTGTAGGGTTTCATTCGATCTCTTTAATGGTTTGAGTTTCATTCATACAGAGTGTCTCAAAAAAGCACGGTGACTTAGAAGTTAATTTTTTTAAATGGGACACCCTGTATTTCATTACATTATTACATTCTACGTTGAATTCTGAACAAGTTTGATGAATAGTTTTCTATCAAAAAAGTTAATAGTTTTACACTTATGAACACTTGTAAATAATTATTTTGACTACTTTTGCACCAGTTCACGAATAAATTAATGAGGTAGGCTATGCACGCTAGGCGCGTTTATTTTATCCATGACAACGAAAAAAAACTCTTATCTGTTTTTGCCAAATGTCATTGACATTTTGTAAGTTTTCAAAACTTTGTTTCAAACGGTTTTCAATTTCTCTTGTTGATTAATATGGCTCGTTCAGTAGCAGACAAAGTTGAAGCCGTTATCATATTTGGTGAAGCTAACCGAAATTACCACGCTGCTATTCGCATTTTCAATGAACGATTTCCAGAACGTCCGATGTGTAGAAAATATCTGCAGAAATTGGTGGCAAAATTTAACCAAACTGGCACCGTGAAAGATGCTCCGAGATCTGGGAGGCCGAAAATAATTACGGAAGATGTTGAAATTCAAGTACTAGCCGAAATGGTAAATAACCCACAACAATCAACTAAGCAAGTAGCTGAGACATGTGATGTTTCTAAAACATCAGTAAAGAGGGTTTTAAAACAAAATAAATTCCATCCTTAAAAATAAAAATTTTGCACCAATTCGTTGAAGATGATCCAGACCGGCGACTTGAATTTTACGAGACCATGGCAAAAAGAATTGTTGCAAATCGACTTTATTTGCAACACATCTGCTTTAGTGATGAAAGCACTTTTTACCTAAATGGAAATGTGAATACCCAGAATTGTAGATATTGGAGTGCTGAGAATCCCCATGAATTCCGCGAGGGGCATACTCAATTTCCCCAGAAAATTAATGTTTGGGCTGGTATTTTAGGTAACCACATTGTAGGTCCCATATTCTTGGAGGAAAATTTAAATGGTCCCAGATACCTCCAAATGCTGCAAGACACAATAAGTCCCAGTATCGATGAGATCGTTGCGCAAAACCCACATGAATTTTACTTGGATGTAACATTTCAGCAAGATGGAGCGCCACCACACTATTTTCGGGAGGTGAGAAATTACTTAGATGAAAGGTATCCAGGTAGGTGGATTGGACGTCGAGGTACAACAGAGTGGCCATCTCGCTCACCGGACCTCTCACCGCTTGATTTCTTTCTCTGGGGCTATGTGAAATCCGTAGTTTTCAAGACAGTTTGTGGGTCGTTAGATGAACTGCGCCGTCGAATTATTAAAGTGTGTTCAGAAATAACACCTCAAACCTTGATTAATGTTAGGGAAGAGTTTACAACCCGACTATTTATGTGTCAAGAAATGCATGGTGGACATGTCGAACATCTTTTGAAATAGATAAAAACTCACCGTTTTTAGTTATACATTAAAATATCTCTTCAGTTTTTAATGATTCTTGATCTGTATTTATGGACTACCTTATTTGTTAATAAAATGTTTCAACTTCATTTGTACTAGTTTTTCGTGAGATTCAACAACTCTAACAATTGTAAAATGGTACGACGAGGTAAGTTACACATGGTGCCATCAGCAGTTTGCAACATTGGATAGCTTTCAAAAAGTTAGGATAGGAAAGTGGAATACATTGTGATCCATTTGTTACGATTTTCTCATTGAAATGGCGCAAAAGTAGTCGAAATAATTATTTACAAGTGTTCATAAGTCCAAAACTATTAACTTTTTTGATAGAAAACCATTTATCAAACTTGGTCAGAATTCAACGTAGAATATAATAATGCAATGAAATACAGGGTGTCCCATTTAAAAAAATTAACTTCTAAGTCACCGTGCTTTTTTGAGACACTCTGTATGAATGGAACTTAAACCATTAAAGAGATCGAATGAAACCCTACAACTTATGTATTTAACATTTTTTTGTAATATGGAAAATGAAGAAGTTACGGGGGGGGGGGCGACGGACTTTTGGTCCTCACTGTATACATGCCAATCTCGACGTCTGGTGCTTGCTAGGGCGCACCGACCACCCGTGGTGGTGCTGTAGGTTTTACGGGTTTTCCAACAGCTGAGAAGTGAATACGTCACCAAAATTCAGTAAGTCTCCCGGAGCGCTACGGCAAATAATAATAATTCCTAGTGCACTAGTGCGTGGAATAAATTTCAAGAGCGCTACATAAGATTTTTCGTACGATCACGTATGAAAGTCGCACTGTACAGTTCTACGGAAATTTACATATATCCACCTACTTCCTACTTCACCTACCAGCATAATATTTCTATTTGAAGAACAAAAAAATCAATTTAAAAAGTAACCTATATATTTTATATAAAGAAATGTACTCAACTGGAAATCGATCCCGTGATCAAGCTTAACGATTTACCAACTGATCTAATTGGCTGTTCACATTTTTTGATGGAAAATATTTCATACAGGAATATTTTGTATTCATAATAATAACAGATAAAGTTTGTCTAATTATGATTTTTATTTCCTAGTTAGTATGCCAAGGAAAATATTTTAATAAACTACTGAAACTACTTGAAAATCATAATTTTTACATGATCTGCAACTGTTGATTTAGGAATGCCATACCAGTCACATAATCTACAAGTTGAATAAATTATAATGTTTGTATTGAATATAGGAAGTTTTCATATTGTGCAGATTTGTATTTTTATCACAAAAATTTACTAATATGATTACTAAATCAAATTGAGTCTTTTTGAACTTTTGAATGACATCTCAAAATACACTCTTGGTTAGGGGTAATTTTTATTAATAAAAAATAGTATTAAAAGTATCCTCGTAGAACGAAAAGAAAAAAAAAAGATGCGGACGATATTGAAATTTTTTATCTTGTTTGACCACTGGACCACTTCAAAATTTACAGTACGTATTTAAGTCAATTAAAATGTAATTTCTCGCCCTTCTTATAATATTGTAACGATTTCGAGGCTGGCCCCGAGACCGGCCCTGATCGTCTAATTAATGCACACTCAACAAGTAAACAAGTTCTCCTCTCGCAAACACATGAATCACGTGGAAGAAACTCGAACTTTCTAACAGAAGGTTCTATAGGGACATCTAAGAAGTCGCCGGAGAGACTGGATTTATCGAGATCTGTCAATACGAATATATAAGCCAATGGGTATTAGATGGCGGGATAGTCATAGTCAGTTACAGAGAGTAACAAATATAGTTCCAGAGTTGGCAGATAGAGAGTGACAGTAAAGATAAATAAAAATAGTGACTTGTGATATAAATTATTGTTTAAGACGTGTGTAAATAAATTAACAAAATTAGTTTAGTACAGTTTTACTACAATATTTTTTAGAATGACTCGTCTGCTGAGAACTGCCAAACTCAACTTTTACTATTCAAAAGGTATATAAGGCAGTTTATACAACTTGAAATACGTTGCAGGCTCTTAGTCTACGTTATTCGAAACTGAGAAAATATCATTCCTACTAAACTGAACCCATTTTTTTTTCAGATGTGGTAGTTGAAGATCTATTACGCTTCTTTGAGATTCATACAAATCACTCGTATGTAGGTATAAGTTATTCAAAAAGTCTAAACAGTTATTCACTAAATATTCGCATATTCTTTAATGAGCAGTACCTATATAATTAATAGTTAGTACACAATAGAACTTCTGTCTATCAACAGTCGGCGCCAATCGTTGTTTACATTTTCTAAGTGTGATTCATCAAAATACCATATGCAAATCTTTATGAAGGATTGTATAAAATAGAAACTGTATATTGTCCATCGATGTTCGCCTTCCGAATGCTTATTAGTAATGCACATTCAATTATTCAAATTAATATTTGGAATATTTACTGAGAATAGAAAAATATGAAGACATTGAACTGGCGATTTTTGTTGATCATGTTCATACTAAGATTTTTGAGAAATTATCAATTTGTTTTTATTCGTTCATGTTTATCGAAGACGGTTTTTGCGATAGACGATGCTGAAATCGAGAAGTCCTGAAAAGCAGTTATATAATTTAGCATAAATAATTTACTCAATGAAACACACATCGGCATCGTACCAAGAATTTGTTTCAAACGTGAAATGATTTCATCGAGCAGACCAGCTTCCGGGTCATTATGCATCGACCTATTTACAGATAGATGTGAAAATCCTCTTCGTAATGACCGTTCGTTGCCGTTATTGAAATTGGCGTTGGCGTCTTTTGGTAAGATGTCTGTCTCTATATAGTCCAGGAGAAGGATACAAAATCTGGAATATTGCATCCATAATATGAATATTATTCAAAATTGAAAACTTATTAACCCAGAATGGCCTTACATCCTGCAGGTAAACAGTACATCTTCTTTATAATGTATAAAATGAGCCCAAATAGGAGTTTTTATTTGCGTATTGGGGATACAAATGATTGATGAATAGGTATGGTATATGTTGTCAGTTTTAAATGCATGAAGTTCTTATCAAAAATTCAGCGGTTTCGATGAATTTTCGTCTGAACCAATGTTCTTCCCTATGAAGGATATTAGCCTCGTTCCACAAAATTCGATGGTGCTCAGTCCATGCATGGTCAGCAATTCCCGATTTGGATGTTTCTCCCCGTTGAGTCTACTTTTTATGTTCGGTTATTCTTACGGATAAGGTATCTTGGTCTCTCCGATATAAGAATCTCCACATCGGAGATAATCAGGAAGATCGGAAACAGTTCTCACAAGGGCACAACTACATACAAAACCACAACTGTTATAGACACAACTCCCAATATATTCAAATGAAATGAAAGCCCGGTGGGAGTTCATAGGACACAGGTTTCCGTTCCTATAGACCTTGACTAAGGAATTATGTTTTTGAGTAAAGAGGAATATATTTCACAATTAGTTAATGTAGATATTCACGTTGACGATTTAACAATTTGTTTTCTAAATACAGAACGAATTCCCGCAGAATCCAAGTTATTAATTTAATTTACGATTCTTGATTATTCTCATTCTCTTTGCGATAGATTATTCTTGTATTCTAGCGAATAATATCACAAGTGCTTCAAAAATCACCGATAATTCTGAAGAAAATCGTAGTTTTTAGATACTGTACAAGTAAATTTTTTCGTTGTTTCAAAACATAAATTGCCCGACCCCGAAGGATTAGGGCTACCCACAAAAAACACACACAAAAAACAACCGAGTGCAGTTTTTTTTAAAAACAACTTTTTTTCAGATCCATTGATTAATTTTTAAAGCACGAATGGTATTCGGTAGAACATTTCAAGAATACAAAAATATTCATATACCGGGTGTTTCACAGTGGATGGAACATAAGAAGTATCTGGAGAACAGAAAGACAGATCATTTCGAAAATTTGTGGGCGTGGATAATCAAACTTGCTCTATCCGTCTAAAGTATTTTCATCAATACAGTATTGCCGCTTGTATCAGAAAGTAGTAGCTACTTTGTTATTTCAAATGGAACACGTCGTATATTATATCATTTTGGTAATCCTTATAAAATTCCTCACAACTTGTATAATTCCCTATACCTATCTGTAACGATTTCCGAGATAAAAATTATTTTGTCCAATTTTTGTGCAAAACCTGACCATTGAAAAATATCAATTTTTTCCGGGCCCGGTCCGGGTAGAACCCGGACCGGGCATTCGTCCGGACCGTGTGTCTCCGGCTTTACTAACTCCATACGCCACCTTAGGAGCAGCACTGTTAATTATTAACGCAACAGTGAATCGTGGAGGATTATTCCCAGCCGACACGATCCTCAATGATTCCGACTTTCACATCTGCAAATGAAAAAAGCCCGCCCCGGCCGGGAACCGAACCTGGAACCTTTCGGTTACCAGGCTGGCGCTCAATCACTGCGCAAATCCCCGCCCTAATATTGAAGATTATATCCATCTATGGACGAATTCCTTTCAGACAATACGGAAAGCGTTAGAGGTTCTCATTCGGAAACGTTAACACCTTTCATAAAGTATTTTAGTATTTGTAAATTAATAGAAAGAAATACAGTGTTTCCGCATTTCTCTATGTTAATACCATTCTTCCCCTGTATATGTGTAATAGAAGAAATCATGCTCAATCTATCTTGGGAAATTATTGCTAATAGGTGACCCCCATTCTATACTTATATAGAAAAATAACTATTCGCGCTGACGTTCATAATGATAATATTAGGTTTGAAGGTTCATTAACACCTACAAATTCCTAAACAGATGTATTCTAGCGGTCATTCACTTCTTGACTAACTTTATAATCGGTTGGTATATCAAAAGATTACATATCTTAGATATTGTGGCTCCAGAAATGTATTGAAATATTTTTATTCAACAACATTGTGCTCACTTTAAAAATGTCACGCCAAATCGCAAAAGTAATTAAGAACGGATGCATTTAGATATTTCAGCTACCAGCATCAGCGTGATTTGAGGTGTAAACTGAATTATTGATACGGATTTTTAGATTCTGAACTGCGACGAAATATAATCAGTTCTCACAACATATTAATAGTTATATATTGTATGAGTGTTTTATAGGCTAGCTAATAAGACAACGAATTTTATCCACAGCTGATATGATATAAACAAGAATACTTTCCTTAATTTTGGGGATTCTTCGACGTTTATGACGATTACAGAGAAGGTTTATGATATAGAGGAGTAACGAACAGAAGTCAATTAATACTTGATAACATGTCTTTGATCATGACAGTAGTATTTCATTGACTTCATAAGGCGTTTGTTAATAGAAGCATTACGACTTTATAAGCTGCCAGCTGCGGATAAGTAAATGTGAATGAATGATTTCTATAGTCACTCGACCGAACGAATATGTTCTTGATTGCTAGGTCTAAGAGTCTCACTAAAATCGATTATACTGACGACGAATATAATATGAAGAGAAAATCACTTGGCGCGTCCCTTTTCCCGTGAGTCTTGCGGATGAGTCATAACTGCATCGGGGACAATGTGCCACGTGCTCCATGTAACTTACTCAAGTTGTTGTCATGAGTCGAGAAATTCAAAAATTGAAGGTCACGTTTAGAATGTGAGTGGGTCTGATTTTTTGGAATCAATTCATATAGAATAAAAACAAATCAAGCATTAATTTTCATGCTCAGCAACTGAATGATCATACGTTATACAGAATTCTCACTAGAGGTTGTAAAATTTCCGGTAATAATTTTACATCTTGTGGTATTCGGTAAGAAAATTCCACACCAGATTGTGTTAGAAAACTAAATTATTTTAGAATTTATTTTTTGACTCTCAAATAGGCGGCATCATCACTTGGATTTATTGATGATTAGAATTGTAGACTGATTTGTTATTGAAGGTCAAACAACTAATCAGTATACGAAAGCCACTGCTGTCTGCTGTTTCAACTTTAGCCAAAACAGGAATTGCTCACTCATAACAAATCATATCTGCAGAAAGATTTGGGTCACCATTAGGAAATAATTGATGCAATGAGGTCTGCTTCAACTTCTTCAAATTCAAGTCATGATGCTCAAAAGCAAGAACGAGCGAGCTACCGTTTCCAATCAACATCTTGCCATAGTTTATAATAATTGTGTTTTTCATATAATGATTGATTATTATTTTTATTCGAACATTTTGTCCTTGTCTAACTACCTGAGATGGAAACTAAAGCTGATTCTTTTTACTATTTTTTCGACTGAAACAAACAAAGGATAGTATGCATTTGATTTTCATATAGATTTATGAACTTTAGTCCTTAGTAAAGAGGAAAAAATACTTTAAAATCGTTGTATTGTACAATTAAAGAGCAAAAACTACCTTGGTAAGTGTTTGCTGTCGACTAAAGTTCACGAATCTATGAATATCAGATAAAGAGCTCAGCTATTCTTTGTTCGGTTTCACGCCTACAGATTTTGTGTAAGAATTTTTTTCTTCAGCAAATACTTAACTAAATGTTTTTGTGTAAATTCGGGAACTTCAGGGTTTTTTGGTTACGATAATTTATACGAAAAAAAAATTGAAATGACATGATACAATGGAAAAATTGAGAGATTCCCAAACCAACCACCGAGCCCATACAAAAAACATCTTTCATGAAATCAAGATTTTTCGCAAATAAAAAACGATTCTATGACGTGAAATTTATACCTGGTTAGCGCTGTCCCATATGTACCATATTAGCATTGAATTAAGCTTTGACGAGTTTAGTATCTTCACTAACATGCTTCATAAATATTTGTCTACAAACCTTTGCTGCGCGGGGTGAGGAATAAATTTGACTGATGGGTACGCTGATGGTGACTCTTAAGAATGAGAAATACGTTTCATGCAAGTTTTGTAAAGAAGTCAGTGAAATAGAAATGTATCATTAAAACTTAATTTTTTTACGTATTTATTGCAAGAATTCTGGCAGAAATTTATTACTAAAAATGTGTTTGGGATTATTAAACATAATTTGATTTCTTGAGAAATATGGGGCTCTTCGTGCATCACAGCAGAATAAGATTGTTTCAAAATACTACATATAGGTATTCTATGAAACATAGATAATTAAACTATTTTAATGAATGTGTGCTTGTTTATTCCTAAAAAAGACATTGATAAGAAATTTCAACAATATTTATATGCTTTGGTTAAAAATATTTGTCCTAGAGGTAGTGGATTTTCTCAAGAGCTATGACTCATACCGTAGCAGAGGACAAATTTACGAATCGGCAATATACCGTAGCAGAGGACAAATTTACGAATCGGCAATGAGTGTGAGTGAGAGATATATTCAACGTCATAGCTCTTAAGAAAATCCACTAGCTCTAACAGTAAAATGTAATGGTAACATTATAATATTGCATTTATTTCCCAATGGGTATCTACAATTGTTCGTATTTCAATTGATTTAGCATAACCCTAATTCCACTGGATCCTGCATAGATTTATAAACTCTAATTTGGGAGAAATATTGAACGTAAAAAATAATTCGAGTTCTATTTGGTTTAGAATTTATAAGTAATATGTCAAAGTGAATGGATGTTTAAAATAGGTTCTGAAGAAACCTTTCGAAACATTTTAAAAAGGTTTATGTGTATTAGATCGCAAAGTGGTAGATTACCGCTTGAAGACGCTTGTAACCGCGCGAGGCGGAAAGCGATAATCTTTGGATAGCGGCCATGACACTTTGTATTTTAAAAACTTACACACGAGCTTTTTTCTACAAACGCAGCTCTGTGGTCACCCCGCATTCTCGAAAACATATTAGGCAAGTAGTTCACTTAGCATTGCATACAACCAAATTCCCAGAGCGGTCGAATGTCTGAATCGTCAGGAACGTATAATCAACGCTCATTGTAAAAAGTCCCAAAGTCAAATTCAGTTTACAATTTATGACAACAGCAAATTGAACAAACTAAGAGTACTAAGAGATTCGGCGCAATTGACACATATCCTCTACAAATAAGGTTATATCATAGTGCAAAATAAAATGGAAATTACACCTATCGAACAAGTCTTTGAATACATTGTGTTAAGTTGCGACAAAGCCTAGGTAAGGAAAATATAGATACATGCAATAGTTTCGAAAATGTCGAGAGTGGCAAATTACAGTTCCGGAGTTGCATAATATGCATATAGAGCTATTGTTCTGGGTATGAATGGAGAGTTGTGACATTTGATTTCTGCTTCAGAAGATTTTTTATATCCTTTCAAATAGTCTCGATTTGGATTTAAAATATGAAGGTTAACAGTCCGACTCAGCTTTTTTAAATCAATAATGATTTTTTTATTTGAGTTGTTGCCATCCTGAACAAACAAATTGGGAATGGATCAACAATTGTTTCGGGTATTTTAATAAGAGAATATGAAAAAACTCTACTATTTCAGCAGAATATGCCAGAGTATAACAACCGAGTCCAAATTCACATCCTACAGTTCCATTATGTTATACCTACCTACTTGATTGTAACAAAAAATGAATACGATAAGGAAGGCCACAATCGTGGAATGAGTATAATATTCAAAATTCATCGCCTCACTTTTAAATCCATAACATATATATATATATCCTGGGTTGGTTTTCAGTTAAAAAAGGTTTCATTATTTCGCCATAATTTTAGTTCAATATGATGGCGAATATTTTCAACAAGTTATTATATATACAGTGTGTCCCAGCTAAAACTTGTCACCCCCCTAATATCCGAACTCATGGAAAAAATTGAAAATCGCTCAGACCCGTCGATTTTTATTTCAAGGGGGAATACTTTCACCAAATACACCATCATTGTGTTGTCAACCCCCTCAACCCCAGCACCCCCTACTTCAGAATTTTCAATGGGACTACTATATTACGTTTCAACCATTTATTAATTTTCATTCTTTTTCAGTCCTTGAAAATGGCTCCAAAATCGGAGCCGAAACGTCGAATTTCAACAAATTCTAGACGCGGTTCAACCCGAACTTTTAGTTTTCATATATATATATATATATATATATATATATATGTGTTCAGATAGGTTTCCGCGGTCAGATATTTGAAAACTAAAAGTTCGGGTTGAACCGCGTCTAGAATTTGTTGAAATTCGACGTTTCGGCTCCGATTTTGGAGCCATTTTCAAGAACTGAAATAGAAAGACGTAGACGTAGACGTAGACTTCCCAATACCTGGAAGCCTCTCATTGCACGCATAAACTCATTTCCCACCAACCCAGTTCCCGCACACAGCTCACTTAGCGCCAACCAAGTTCCCGCACACAGCTCATCTAGCGCCAATTCAGTTCCCGCCCATAGTTTACCTCGCGCCAATACATTGCACACGGCCATTATAGCCACGTCCACTATAAATACAGTTCCTCAACCCACAATTCCTCAGTTCTCTCGAAGGAGTAGGCAGATTGAGACCTTAGAGAGAACCAGTGACGAGACATGGGGAGTAGGCAGATTGAGACCCCGACGTCAAGTCACAAAAACCTAACGTAATTATACCTGAGGAGTAGGCAGATTGAGACCTCAGCGTAGAATTACGTTTTAACCTTTCATTAATTTTCTTTCTATTTCAGTTCTTGAAAATGGCTCCAAAATCGGAGCCGAAACGTCGAATTTCAACAAATTCTAGACGCGGTTCAACCCGAACTTTTAGTTTTCATATATATATATATATATATATATATATATATATATATATATATATATATATATATATATATATATATATATATATATATATATATATATATATATATATATATATATATACATATATATACGCATATATACGCATATATACGCATATATATATATATATATATATAATATATATATATATATATATATATATATATATATATATATTCACTCCCATAAAAAATACACTAATGAAATATATATTCCTAGAAAGTCACAGCACTTTGGAATCATTAGTTTAGGGTATACTGGAGTTCTACAAATTATCTGAATTTGTGAAAGAAATATCAAACTTCAACTATTTCAAAATCAAATTGAAAGAATTTACCCAAATTGAAACACGACTCTTGGCATTTGCATAAATGTTATAAAAAATACAGGTCCGTATTTGAAAATAAAAAGTTATGGGTGGCCCAGGTTGAACGATACTTTGTATATAATTTTTAATTGCATATTTGGATAGTCTACAAAAAGTTGCTATGGCAAAGTGCCAAACGTTTCAAAAATCTTCACAAAATAAAAAGATATAGACAAAAAAAGAATTTCGAAATTTTCGATTTTTCCTGTATAACTCCAGAACCAAAGAAGCTGGATCGGATTTTATTGTGTCACATGATTGGCCTCTGAAATACGCCATTTAGCCACCCTTCCATCTTTTACTGTCACTGAGATCCCCATGCATAGTCTCGAATTTGAATAGCACTATATATAATTACACTCATAGTTATAATTGAGTGAAAATTGAGATAATAACACATATACTTATATTAGGTTTCAAGAGACTTCAGGATAACATGTTAAGATAAAATTGACATTTGTTTTTTAAGAAGGGTATTTTTATATTTTGACTGAAAGCTTGCAATACAGAGATTTTGTTATGTTTGAGGAACAGAGTTACGCAACTTATAAATTTGGTACGTAAAAGAACGTCTGAACATTTCAGTTTTAAATACCGGTGGAGACAACAAACCTCTGAATCTCAGATTCAAATTATGTACATCCGTTCTAATAATAACAATAATCATAATACACTAGAACTTGAGATTAAAAGGGGTATGATTTTATCATTCTGATATGAAATCGGTAGCTAATATTCGTGAATTCAATATTGGTACTTGAATGTATTCCTGGGAAACTGAAAACATAGAACACAAATTGGATTGATAAGAAGTCTATCCATGGTAAATAATAATAATAGCTCTACCCACACAGGCTATGTCTTTGGGTACCCTCTACGAGTGTATTATTATTATTATATTTCTGACATAAACAAGCATAATTCACAATAACTTAATATTCGACAAGTTAAATGTGTTCCCACTTAGCTTAATATAACTCCTAGAGAATATTTTTCCCGCTATGGGTCAAGGATTACACACACAATTTTATCCCAGTTGAGTGAAAACTAATTTTAGGAGAGGTTGAATTATATGTGAAGACTGGTCGCTTCCTTGGAACTGCGCAGAATGACGCATGCTTTTCTATTTTTGAATTCATCAGATTATCGATTCGATCTATCGATGATGGCCTCGTTTATACCTTAGACGAATGCAATGAAAAATCCTATAGAATGAGCAGACCGAATGAGGAGCAAATCCATATATTATTCTCGCTTTCTAAAATGATTATATCCCCAGTTGGTAGTTTACACTCCTCCGTTTGGATAGTTTGTTACTAACCGACAAATCTTTCGAGAAACATTTTTTCTCACTCTCTTTTATAACTAGATAATGATGACGGGAAAGCGAACACGGTAGTATGTATGTACGTGGTTTATCTTTATGCAATTAGGAGCACTCCACTGCAAGATTGTTTGAATAATGAAGCCATTAGATGCTTGATGAAACGGAAGGATTATAAATTCTGTTACAGAGAGAACTGAGAGTAGAAACGATAATCACGAAGCTGCGACGATACCATCTCAAAATTACACACGATTTTTGAACTACCACCATGGAATAATACCATACCTATTCTACTAATTTGGCTGATCTGAATATTAAAGGAATGCGTTGATATGGTCCGGAAGACAGCCAAACTTTTCTTTTGTTGTTGGTATCTTCAACGTTGGCTTTCCATTTCTTTGCTATGTTGTGAAAATTAAAATGATGACATGGTTATACGAGTTCTATCTTTCTATTAATTTGGTGTCTATATCACTGGTGAAATACAATTAGTAAAAACCGTCATCTGGGGTGCCTTAGCTTCGACAGGCTTCATACAGATCATTTCTAATATCATGTGGTTACATTAAATTGTTTAAAATTGTTTTTTTCCGTTAACCAGCTGTCACCCCCCTACGAACGACAGCCCTCAGAAGTCGAAACTTGTGCGAGCTAAGGATTAATGAGGTGTTACCTTTTAACGTGCGATTCCTAGCACGAGACCAGTGACCATGCGGGGAATCGAACCCACGTCCCTCTGATAGACTAGCGCTCTACCATCATGACCACTGCGGCCCATTGATAACAATTATATACTTCAATCAACACTAAATTTTCAATAACATTAAATGATATACATACAAAATTGCCAAGAGCGTTAGTGAATTAAAATATACAGAGTAAATATGAAAACACGAATACAGACAAACTACAAATAAAATGTATAATTGGTCCCAACAGCATCTTAAGAGTTCTTTTGGTTCAAGTAATCTTTGAGCCTTATTATCGAAAATAAAAATATTTGGCGCACTTTGCACTTTTTCTGGTAAGTTACTATGGATTCTGCAGCCATTGTTTCTTTGATAAATCTTGGTCGAGTGGATTGCCGGAGTAATTGAACCTATTATTTTGAAAAGGGCCCGAGTCCATTCATGAAAACTTTTCAGGGGCAACAAAAATATGATTCATATGAAAACTACTTTGGTGCCAACGGAACTGAACATGACAGATGAGAAAGTGAGAACATAATATATACTTTTTGTGAGATTTATTCATTATACCAAAATTTCATCATACAGATATTTTACATATAAAATATTGGACTGTGACTCGAGCCCTTTTCGAAATGACTGGTTCAATTATGATTCGATCTGTAGATGCTTAATAATGAAAAATTCTTATGAATATAGCACGATGTACCCAAGTCCATATCGAATTTGAGAGAGGAAAAGGAGTATTTTCTGACTGCAGTACTTCTTAAATGACCTCAAAGTATAGCAGGCAGATCTCAATTTACCACAGATATTATGTATGTGAGTTTCTCAACATAATTTTGAAATCTGAAATGATGTGCGTTATTGATACATGGATTTTAATTGTGCCCTCGATAGAATATAATTAATTTCGTTTTTTCCCTATTCAAATCAATTATATTTTTTTGTGACCATAATAAACTCCGAGTGTATACTTCTTCAGCAGTAGCCATTGTCAGATCGACGCTAGTTTCGTCAATTCAAAAATAGGTGTCATCGGCATAACAAACCATATTTACATATTTTTCTTTTGAATATGAACTTCGTTTCTATAACAATTATTGATAATGCATTAACATCCAAATTCTAAGACGTTTTAGGCAAAATGAATAACATCTTAAGTGACAAAAATTTTTAATTACGGTCCTGTCGTAATTTTTTCGTAAATTGATCTGATCTATTTAAAACTAATACACGAAAATTCTAGAATGGTGACACAACAACAGGAGCATGTCTTTCCTCCAAAAAGGCAAATCTCAAAATAACCAATGTAATTTTATCCTCCATTTCGAAGCTCGGTATTACCATCATCAGTACCCTTTCATGAAAAGACCATGTTTGATCCATTGCAAAAGTGCTTCGTAAAAACAGAGTTTTCTCCTCACTTTTATGGAACACTGCAGAACGTTTGACGCCTTGTCTCTGTTTTATAGATATTTTCATGGACAATTAAAACATTTTTAGTCGTTCTGCCGTTAGCGGTCTCATTGAGAGCGACCCGCCGAGCCCAGTCTTCAAATCTTTTTTCCAGCTCGTTCTTCCAAAGAACCGTAAAGCTGTTATAGGACTCACTGCCTAGCAAATGTGTTTCATGATGTATCCAGCCTTTTGCCTCGATAGGTCACTGCGTTTATACAAACAAGAAAAGGCAAAGTTGAAAGAAGCTGCCTGCATTCTTTTATCGAAAAACTTCTGACTCGAATGGTGGTTCGATAATGCATGAAGATACATATCTATTTTGGGTACCTTTTGTGGGTCAGTCCGGTGCCACATCTTTTGATAAGCACATCTAGGAGGCCTATTTAGAAGAATTTAGATCCCAGATCACCAACCTGATAGATACCACATAGCCTTGAGATCAAATGGATACGGTGTATATGAGATAAGCAAGGCCATGAGACCGAATACCTACTCAGAACAAAATAGGAATGAATCACAAACGGTTACGGTTGACGGAGTTTTCAGACCGATGAAGAAGATTCAACAAAAATTTGTAAGGGTACGTTTTTCATGGTAACTCCGGAGATACTTACAGCAACAAAGAATGTTTACCGTGCTAAACCTTGACACCCATCTGGTTATCCCATATTACTATAGTGTATAAGGGACGGGTGCCGGACCTGTATAGTACACCTGACTGCACGTTTGGATAATCAGGCTCGACTCGTTAATGATGGATGCATGACATCAACTCAAAAAATTAACGAGAGCCATCTAGACGAGTGATCCAAACTATTCTAAACGGCGACCTCTCACGTAGTTTCTCGGCGTTTCTAGAATGGTGGAGAAATCTACTACGAGTTGAAACATAGGACGCTCGACAAGACAAGATGGAGTTAGTTGGTTTTACAGTATGCAGTTTACAGACAATCAGAGTTTGCAAATAGAAGCATTTAATTTGCGATAGTGATATAAATTACTATAGTGGTTCAAAATGAATTAAAAGTTTTATTTAATTTACGAGTCCAAATAAATTTGTGGATTATAATCGATTGAATTTTCATTACAATAGTACCATATGGAGTTTGTTGTAAAGGACTACAGACTCGAATAGCGTTGCTATTTAAAATTTATTATACTTACGACAACAAGGCCATTTGTTTCGGACAAGAGGATCTGAGGACGTAAATATCATACCTGAAAAAAAAAGACAAGGATTATAATACATTTGTGAAAATAATATAACAAAGTTTTTCGATCTGATACATCGGAACTGGAACATTTGCGTGTTTTGCTAACGGCTATCTTCAACAATGAAAATAATTAGGAGAAAGCTTCATTTGGATAATAATACGAATGAGAGAATGGTGCACTCAGAATTAATAATTGAATAGACATACTTTTTCGTGGTATATCATCCAAAAAACCATTTTTCAATATCATGAATGAGCCGTGTTAAAGAGGTAGAAGTCAGTTTATATTATACAGGGTGTCCCAACGAAAACTTTCCACCCGGATTTACTGGGATATGACAAATTATTTTCGGAAACGCGAAAACAGGTCGATTTTAATTTCTAGGGGGACACATGTTAGTAATGGATTTAGTCGAGCAACTTCATTCCCCTGACGGGGGCGGCTACCCCCTTGCGAATCATCATAGGGAACGTGGGTCGAGTGATACATCATCTTAAAGCTCTCTTTATTCTCTATCCAAACGTCTATAATTCTTTCAAAATCGAATGAATGGTAATTGAAATTAGTGTTGTTGACAGGTTCAATGTGAATAGTCAATATCTTACCTGTTCCTATTCAAATTCAATTTATTAACTATTTTAAGACTCAATGAGTGGACAGATAGAAAATGGCAACATCCCATCCGGTCAGGTAACCCAGTCACCCCACGAAAAACGAAAATAAATTAGTCAAAACAAAGTAAGTAGCCAGGCTGGGACTATTAATTGCGAAGATCTTTCAACCAAGTATCAGTTTTATGTCGCTATTCGCGAATACAACATTACAAGCGGAAGATGCCCACCCCAATTGTGAGCGAAACGTCCGAAGGAACCTCCTCCACAGAGGTGAACCGACCACGGCACTGAAGCCCGGAAACCATATTTCTTAGTTTTTGTTCTGTTAACTTTTTCATAGACAAAAAATACCTGTTTTTTATGGTTCTCCTGCGTGTATGTTCTCAGCATGAATTCACAGTTCGCATGATTCTTATGGAAATATCATTTGATTCGTATTCTGTGAGTTAAGTTTCTGCCTGACAATGGTTTACGCATTAGAAGAACGAATTGAGTTAGTGAAACTTTACTATAAAAATGATGATTGTCTAAGAGCTGCAGCTAGAATTTTCAATATAAGGCATCCAGGGAAAAATGCATCTCATACCTATGCTCAAACGTTGATTGAGAAATTCGAAAGAACTGGGTCTGTGGAAAACCAGAAACATCATCCTGAACGTCTGATAAGGAACGAGGCTGTTGAGGTAGCGGTTTTGGGACACGTGGCTATGGATCCTACTCAAAGTATTCGAAGCTTGGCTGACGCGTCAGGTGTAGCGCGATCGAGTATTCAGAGAATTCAGTCACAGCGATTCCATCCATACAAACTAAAACTTGTACATGAACTGAACGAAGACGATTTTGACAGACGTCAACAGTTTTGTGAGGAAATGTCTGAGCGTCTGAGAACAAATCCCAATTTGCTCTTCAATATTTGTTTTTCAGACGAGAGTACATTTTTTGTTAATGGAAACGTAAATTGTCACAATTGCCGCTACTGGAGCGATACCAATCCCAGGTTAATACGTGAGGTCCACACACAAACTCCGCAGAAGTTGAATGTTTGGTGTGGTATTTTTGGCAAAAATATTATTGGACCACTTTTTATAGATGATAATTTGAATGGACAAATGTATTTAAATCTTCTTGATAATGCCATCGATCCCATGATAACGGATATTATCGAAAACGATGGAGATTATTCGGAAGACAACCTCCATTTTCAACAAGATGGAGCACCACCTCACTATGCAGTGGCGGTTAGAAACTTTCTGGATGAACGATATACCAATCATTGGATAGGGCGACGAGGACCAATTGAGTGGCCAGCTAGATCACCGGACCTCAACCCGTTGGATTATTTTTCATGGGGGCATCTCAATGGCAAAGTTTTTGCCACTCCGCCAGAGTCACTAGAGGATCTACGTGGTCGAATTGTAAACGAGTGCGGCAGAATAACTGCAGAAGTATTGGCAAACGTTCGTAATAGTTTCGAAAGTAGACTTTATCATTGTATGGAGGTAGGAGGGGCTCATTTCGAGCAATTAATAAATTGAATTTCGATAAGAACAGGTACTATATTGATTATTTAAATTAAACCTATTACCACACTAATCTCAATTACCAGTCATTCGATTTTGAAAAAATATGAACCTTTGGGTAGAGAATGACGAGAGCTTTAAGATGATGTATCACTCGACCCAAGTTCCCTATGATGATTCGCAATGGGGTAGCCGCCCCTGTCAGGGGGATGAAGTTGCGTGACTAAATTCATCAATGACATGTGTCCCCCTAGAAATCAAAATCGACGTGTTTCAGCGTTTCCGAAAATAATTTGTTATTTCCCAGTAAATCCGTGTGGAAAGTTTTCGTTGGGACACCCTGTATAAATGAAACCGTGCACTCTTTGTAAAATTGAGTAAATGGTATTTTATTGTAACAACTCAAAGAATATATTTACATTGAGAGGTAAATTTGTTATCTCACAAGTAGCACGTTAAAAATCATAGCGAAATGGTAATTTAAAAAAATATTCAAATGACAGAAACATATTTGACAAAAATAATAAATTGTGGGGAAAATATAACTTTTTTCAGTAATTAACACTTTATTAACCTTATATAATTCAGCAGATCCCATTCATTATCCCAAGAAACTTTATCATAATGTTGTTCATCCATAAAAATGTAATAATTTGCATACCAATAATTGGTGATTAACTATAAGCGTAACATAACTGCATGCATTTTATTATCTTTGACCTTAACACTTTGAATATCGTCATATTAATTATATATTTTCATTCAAGAACTATGCATGAATACTGGCGCCAGAGTGATGATAATTTCATTAATGGTTGGAGCAAATCTGGTAATTTTAATATCACAATAAATTCGTATCTTTCGTTAAAAAAGTTCCTGGCATTCATTAGGCAATAAATTTAACGTCAACCATTACAGAATTACCATACCACTAATTTTGAGTAAACTATTGTGTTACGGAAATTTTGGTTAATACGTGTGATGCAATTGGGTATTTCAACAACTCTGTTATAATTAAAATCCACATAGGTACAGAAAAACGGTATAGATAGATGGACTACGAATGATGTATACCTATTCTGGCATGGAAGAATCGACATTTTCACAACAAGGCTGTATAATTTCCTTGTGAAACAATCCTTCTCCACAGTAGACGAATTTTCAACTTTGTATAATTACACTTCCAATTATATCAATTCTAATATTTTTAAGACAAGTCCAATATGTGTTTCTTTTTATAACAACTAGATCATCATATAAACACATCATTGAATGTTACAAAAATCACTTAAATACAGTATGTTCTATTTTTCATAAAAACATCCTCATAACTTCCATATTTTTTTATATGAAAAAAATTTCAAAAATCCAAGCGATAAAACTGGACGCCTGCAACAAATGAACCACCGACTTTTCCGAGAAAACAAATTAGGAGGCAAAATATATCGAAAATGAGTAAGTACAGCCATTTTACCATTCATCCGACAAATGTTTTCTGAATAAACAAAACAGTCTTTCTAACAATCAACATGGTTTTAGAAGTTTCGACAAAAGTATAAGGTTTGAGCCGGTACTCTGCTCCTTCGTTCACCTTCCCGCACCCCCCTGGCCTACAAGTGGCTTGCGGGTACTTGCGGGTACTTGCAAGGGGGGTATGTGCGAGCATATGGTGCAATTACATTAGGCAGACATTGAGACAATGATCGTTTGACTTGTAGCTGTAACGAGACTTACATACGCGGTAATGACACATTGCAATTGGATTCATGATTTTCTATGCCATGTACAAAGTTAATGAGAGAGTACCTACTCCTCAACAAACTTATTGTAATGGATTGTTTATATGCGGTAATGACACATTGCAATTGGATTCATGATTGTCTGTGCCGTGTACAAAGTTAATGAGAGAGTACCTACTCCTCAACAAACTTATTGTAATGGATTATTTGTAAAGAGTACATCCAAACATTTCAGAGATCCATTGAGTTATGAGAAGAAGCATCTCCGTACAATGCATGTATAATGTATAGTGGGAGGGGGACTTCCTCCACTCTCCGAAAATCAACATATAAAAGAAATAGCGAGAACCTATTCTCCTCAGTTTGTCTTTTGAGTTAGATATAAAAATTCTGAAAAGATGAATTTATGTGAATGTGGAAAATTGTTCACTCGACGTGCCAATTTACAGCGTCATCAACGTGAGAGTTGTCAGATGGGAGGTCCTTCCTCAACTAAACGAATGAAATTGAATAATGGTGTTGGTAATGATGCACTCCCTGTATCAATGTATACGTGTGAATGTTGTGAAGTAACAATTCCTCAATCCCAGTACAATTCGCATATTAGAACGCTTGCACATAGAACAAAATCATGTGTTCATTATGGATCCGGTGTACAGACGATGAAATCTGCATTCAAGTGTCGGATAGCTAGCTACAGAGTGAGTAGCACGAATAATTATTCTGAATATGCACCATTCTTCAATGAGATCAAGCAAAAAGTAGTTGAACTACTGGAAAAAGCTATAGAACTACACAATTCCACCAAAGTCAATATGGAAGTATTTGGAAGTTATATTATCCAAACACAGGAATTGACAGACATAAAATCATTTAATTCAATAAATCGAATTGCCGATCGATCCACTGATTTGAATGCATTATTCAACACATTCCGAGACAACATCATTGCCCAGACAACTGAATTTGAGGAGCGTGATTCAGGTTAGTAGTAAGAAGCAATTTTCAAATGTTGATAATCAAGTAATATACATAGATATGTATTTTGTTTTTCAGGTTGGAGTTGTGAGAAAGTCCTATTCCTCGAAGTGAATTTAAACAAATATAGTCCGTTCGGAGGGTCTTCTTACATCGCACTTCCAGCATTCATCGAGCGCAAGACGGCAATAGTCAACGTGAAGAATGAAGATCAACACTGTTTCGCGTGGGCTATTACATCAGCATTATTTCCAACGAATAATAATGTATCAATGCCGTCATCATACCCCCACTATGCAGATGTTTTGAATGTGACAGGTATGAATTTTCCAATGAAATTACGGGATATAAAATTGTTTGAGCGTTTGAATGATATTTCAGTCAATGTTTATGGTTTAGAATCGAAAATAGAAAACAAAAAAATTAAATATGATGTGGTAGGGCCATTGCGATATTCTCAGAAAAAACTCACAAGACATATCAATTTACTGCTTCTTGCAGATAATGCGGGAAATACTCATTACTGTTGGATTCGGGATCTTTCAAGATTGGTATCGAGTCAAATTTCAGCCCACGAACATAAAAAGTTTTTTTGTGATGGGTGTTTATTGTATTTTTCAAATGAGCGACAACTATTACGTCATCAGACGCATGATTGTAATCATATTTGTACTACAGTACCTCGTAATGATTTGAAAGTAAATAAATATGGGGAGATGGTGGCTGGAAATAAATTAAAATTTGAAAATTTTGAAAGGCAGTTGGAGTTGCCATTTGTAGTCTATGTAGATTTTGAATCTGTATTGAAACCGATTCAAGGTAATGAACCAAACCCAGAATTCTCATACATGAATAGAACATTCAAGCATGAGGCATACTCTTTCGCATACATGATCAAATGTTCTTTTGATGATAAGTTATCAAAATTCGTTACATACAGAGGCGTTGACGCTTCTAAAGTATTTGTAATGCGAATAGAAGAAGATTTGAAAAATATATACAACACACATTTGAAATATATAAAGCCAATGGATAAGCAAACTGTGGAAGAGGAACAAGACTTTAATAATGCAACCACATGTGGTATATGTGAAAAACCATTCACGGATGGTGATGTTAAGGCCAGGGACCATTGTCATGCCACTGGAAAAAAAAGATTTCCAGCAACTCATTCTGTCTGCAATCTCAACTTTAAAATTCCAAAGTTCATTCCGATTGTATGTCATAACATGAGTGGATATGATTGTCATATGTTCATTAAAGAATTATATGCAGAAAAAGACAGGGTTGATGTTATCCCTCAAACAAAGGAAAAATACATTTCTTTTACGAAACACCTCTATACACATAGCTATCTCGATAAAAAGGGTAAAACAAAGAAAAATTATCTCAAAATGAGATTCATAGATAGTTTCAAATTCATGTCCAGTTCTCTGGAGAAATTAGCTGCCAATTTGTGTGACGAGCAGTGTGTACAGATGTCGAAACATTTTCCTGATTCGAATAAATTCAATTTAATGAGGCAGAAGGGTGTTTTTCCATATAGCTTTGTGGATGACATCAATAAGTTGAATGTTCCTACTATACCAACAAAAAATCAGTTTTATGATAACTTAAATGAGATGCACATATCCGACGAGGATTATCAGAGAGCTGAACTTGTTTGGAATCTGTTTGAATGTAAAAGTTTGGGGGAATATTCGGATTTATATCTGAAATCTGATGTATTACTGCTATGCGATGTATTCGAAAATTTCAGACGAATATGTTTAAATGCGTATAAGTTGGACCCCTTACACTATTATACTGCACCCGCTCTCAGTTGGGATGCAATGTTGAAATACACAGATATCGAGTTAGAGCTTCTTACCGATATCGATATGATCAATTTTTTCAAAAAAGGAATTCGTGGAGGGATAAGTCAATGCAGTGAGAGAAAACACGTGGCAAATAATAAATTTCTTCCCGATTACAATCCCAATGAACCCACGTCTTTCATCTCATATTTAGATGCAACAAATTTATATGGTCATAGTATGTCGCAAGCATTGCCTACTGGTGATTTCAAATGGTTAACCCGTGAGGAAATTTCAAATTTAGATATAATGAGTGTGACAGATAATGATTCATTCGGATATGTTCTTGAAGTCGATATACACTATCCTCAAGAATTGCACGACGTTCACAGCGATCTACCTTTTCTAGTGGAAAAAATTATCCCCCCAAATTCAAAATCTAAAGTCCCTAAATTGATACCAAATTTGAATGATAAACGTAGGTATATAGTACACGCCAAAAACCTGAAACAGGCCATGAATAATGGACTAATCGTTATGCATACCCATAGAATATTGAGATTCAGGCAGTCTTGTTGGATGAAGCCATATATCGATCTCAATACTCGAATGCGTAATAGATCGCGTAATAAGTCTGAGAAAGATTTCTACAAGCTGATGAACAACAGTTGCTATGGAAAGACAATGGAAAACGTGGATAATAGAGTGGATGTGAAACTGATAACACATTGGCAGAATATTCAGCGAAAATTGGGAGCCGGAATCTTAATTGCTCGTCCGAATTTCAAAAACTGTACAATTTTCTCTGAGAACTTCGTTGCGATTCAGATGGCTAAGGTAAAGATACATTATGATAAGCCGCTATACTTGGGATTCTGCGTTTTGGAATTATCCAAGGTTGTCATGTATGATTTTTACTATGGATGTATAAAAAGAGAATTTGGGCGCAATGCATCACTTCTATATACCGATACAGACTCTCTTATCCTGAAAGTGCAAACAGAAAATTTCTATGATTACATCAGAAATAATATAGACAAATTTGATACATCAAATTACATAGAACAAAATAAATTCAATTTACCAGTTACACCTTCAGTCTTGGGTAATTTCAAAGATGAATTCCCCAACGATCCAATAATTAGTTTTTATGGAACGGGTGCAAAAGCTTATTATGTACAATCGTTGGAAACTGAAATAAAAAGAGCCAAGGGAGTGAAAAAATCTGTAATAAAAACTCAGCTGACATCCGATGATTATAAAAAAATTATTGAGAATGGGGGATTTATATTACGTAAAATGAATTCGTTTAGGAGCATTTCACATGATATGTTCACCGAATTAAGAAATAAGGTAGCGCTATCTTTCAACGATGATAAACGTTTCATTATTCCTAATACAACTCAAACGTTCCCTTGGGGGCATAGTGATATTGAATTCTATCAAAATGATCCTATGGAAAATGTTCGTATATGTAATAGGTTGGTTGGATCTTTAACCCAAGAATATAATATGAATGAAGAGGATAGATTGAATCATCTTATTACATTACTAAACGCTGAAATATAGATAAACATGAATATCATTCAAACTATAATTCTTTATTATATTCCGTAATTGAAGCAATAACTGGAAAATTCTTATTTGATTCTGTTCCAATATAATGCAATTCATTTTTGATAGTGTATGATGTTTTTTTCAAACAAACTAAAGATTATTATTATTTATTGCATATATCTGATTTCTGTGAGTGGATGGAAGGAATTGATTTATAGAAAATAAAAAAAAACTTTCAAGAATATGTTTTATTTATTGTATATATCTAGTACTAGCACTACTACACTTGAGAATAAGCTACTAAATATAAATGGATACAAACAAAAAATCACTTAATACATTTTCGTCAAAATGAATTACGAACAGATCCATCCAGTGCATTATATGTCAAAATTGCATCATGTAGAATCAGTGCGTATACTTTGGTGTTGTTTGGGAATTTCGCTTTTCGTGTTTCAAACTCCAATTTGATATCCACAGTAGACGATTTTGTAGCATTCGGTTGATGTGAACAATCAATGATGAATAATGGATTGTCTTTGAATTGTGCAATATCCATGAGTGGCTCACTCAGATCTCTGTCATAGTAACTACGCTGGAAGTTTTCATATGCATAGTATGCATGCGAGTACAATTTTCTATCAAAGTCTAGATTCCAACGCTCATATGGATACACTTCAGAATTCAAGTAAACTCGAATGTTATTCACATCAGCACTCAGAAATTTTGTGACATCCACTGCCTCATTTTCGGATGCGTTGGTGTTTTGAAATCCTATTATGATGAATCGGGGCGTTTCCAAAATATTTGTAGTTTTTATCGCCCAAACGTCGGAAGATGTTGCACGTAATGATGGTAATTCATAAAGATCCCACATACGATAAGCTAATTTTACTTTTGCATTCAGCCCACTCTTATTAATTCTATTGAATAATTTGAGTTTTTGTTTGTCCTCAGCCACAACGTGTCTTATCTTCCACTCAATCTTTGAGATTTCCAATGTAGCTTCTATCTCCCCAATGTATGAATTCTTGAATGAGCGGGCTATTATCAAAATGAGTTCTTGTTTAGCATTAAGAATGCATTTTTTATAATCTTCAGCAAAACCCATCAGATATTTAAGTGGGAGTTTTCCGCTGAATACATGACTACTTTCATCGAGAATACATTGTTTCGTATCGGAAAGACCCCATCCACTAGTGAGAAGTGAATGAGAATGTGTCTGACCAAATGAAATCATATTCTTCATCGTGGAAGTTATACCTGGCTTTCGAACTACCGCAACATGTTCACCACCCATTTCATAACGAATTTCATCGAAGAGAAATGCCAAAGCATTATTGGACATATAACAGACTTTATTTACTTCTTTTGGTGTGAATTTTCCTTCTATGTAAATGAAACTATCGGCAATGTCAAGAATTGCATCTTGGTTATTGATCATGATGCGGATTTCATCAGAGTTCTTGAACAATGGTGATCCATAGGGTTTGTATGTATGCTCATGAAAACTTATAAGGCTGTGATCAACAACTGGCTCGTTGAAAATATCCAACTTCTCATTGTTAGCCTCCAACACCATTTTTATTCTCGTATTCTAAGCCCAATTGATTTCAGAAAATTTAGATCTCTCGTGGACAATTTACGTCTTTGCTGTTTCGCACTCACTTTAGTAATGATCTTTTCCATAGACGTTACTTTCTTTTTAATATCTGATGCTGGTGGACTTCTTCCACTGCTCTCGCGCACACGTTCATTGTTGTAGCAAAAACCCATAACACTCGCTCTTATAACTTTTTCAGTTCCAGAATAACAACTATGGATTCCTCACTTCCGAAATCGATTAGATTATTTTTTTGATCCAATATGCGCACAGTGATGTTGTCAATGAACTGACGTCCTTCTGGACTAATGGGCATATAAATGATGTTCCGGGGTTCCTTTGTGAGATTATAACCGCGTTCGACGTCTAAATCAAATGAAAATAGAATATGATTCTCTTCATTATTTATATATGATCCGGAAATTATATTACATTCCAAACGAATGAGTCTCACAGGTACAATATTAACAGGAAATGTAGATTGATGTGGTTTATTACTGTTGAGCATCTGTTTCTTGAATCCCAGCATTGGACCTATTGAGTTCTCGTATCGGAAATCCACATTATATTTTGATTGCAATATACATTTGAATATATTATTGTTCGCTTGAAGACTGAACATTTCATCCATTGACATGCTATCGAGTATTTCATTCGGAAATAAGCGAGATGCCAGTTTCTTTTGTAGATAATCATTTATTTCCTCAATCTCATATGCTCCAGATGGTATTTTCATAGTAAAATATCTTGGAACATCATATGAGTCATCTGCGGGGATCTCAAAACCGACTGTATTGTTTTTGTCAGTGATATTGTGAATAGTATTGCATCCATAGAATCCTAATAGCCCCAAGCCATAACGAGCATTCCTGTCCAATTCAATGGGCGGGTAAAAATCCGCGCTAAGGACACTTTTTCCCACAACTTGTAACTCAAACTTGCGTGACATGACTGATGCATTATCTCCGACATCACACCAATTTATTGTGGTATACAACATAAATGATATAATTTGCGTTTCTTTGGAGTCGAAATATTGCAGACGTCCACGACATTGTTATTGGCTCCTATATTACAATCTTCAATGCTGCAATAACAACAATATATTTTTCTCGGTGTGGGTCCATCATTGACGTCGTTTGATGTGCTGGCACCGTCAGAATTATGTTCATAACAAAACTGATATTTTGAAATATCAACATCGTCTTGAAGATGTTTTGGGAGCTTTTCCCAAACATGGGCGATTTCATGAGCCGCACAAGAAATCATCACCTCCTTGGGCATATCAGCAAGTTGCCCTTTACTCATTTTCAACAAACTACGCAGCCTTGAATACGCTATCAAAGAATGGCCCATTCTCTTAATTGCCTCTCGATCTTTTTCCGGAGTATATTCCATTTTAAATATCTGTAGATGGTTGTGAGAGAAACTTCAGGCATAAATGCCCACACACAACTGTATTGTATTTTTGTTGGCGTTCATAGTTATATACAATTTTGATGGGTGTTCTCGATTTTTTTCGCAAGTAATGAACTAGCTCCGGGGGCGGCGATAAATCTCCAAAACTATCAAAATATGTAACATTTCGTCCATTTTTCTTGTATGCCACCCAATGTGTTCCCCGACCGATACTTCTATCCAAATTCATGATTGCTGTTTCATGGACATGCGGTCCTGATGTAGGTAAGTTATCTCGCATGAATACTCCCCGAAAGAATGGAATCTTCATCTGTGTGGCATAATAATTAAGTTCAATATCGGTGAGAGGCTTAAGAGGTAGGGCATCAATTAGTTTTTTGAACTTTGCGGTTTCAGATAGATACCGAGTCCTTTGCGATATGGTTTCAGATATATTCCACTACCTCTTTTTCCCAAAGCTATAGCTTCCATCTTTCTATTATGATGTTGAACTTCTTTAAGACCCTCCCTACTTTCCCTCACCGAATTGATTGCTCTTGCGATACCTGCAGCTGCTCCGCTCAAAGTACCCAATGCAGACAATCCAGCGAAAATTGGTATCAATGGCAATATTCCCCCCACTTTTGGTATGGGTATGATACGTGGTGTACGTATCTGTTTTTTTCCACCTGCTGCTTTCAAATACTTACGTGCTGCATGCAATGCTAGCACATTAGCTTTCTTAACGTCTTTTGCTATAAATCGGTCACCGCCAGCCTTTCGCAGTACATCTCGCACTTTTCTAACAACACCCGCCCCAAATGCAATCTTTCCGTTATTATTCGACTTCTGTTTTCTTTTTATTGTTCGCTTTTTCTTTTTTTTTTGAGGTAATGTTCGCATCGCATCCCATTCCGAAACGTCTCTTGGTTTTCATAATATTGGTAATTAGAAGAGCTGCAGCCTTCTCAGCTACTGATGATTTATTCGATTTAAATATTTCCCAAGCTGCGTATTCGAGTTGTTTATCGGCTATATGCCTTGCTGTGAGATTGTCTGGATTTTTTGAATATTGCAAATCGTGTGAAAGACACGCAGAATCCAATGGATTGATTCCTCTCTGATTGGCAGCTAATCTTTTTTCCAATTTAGTGCCAGGTCCGCAAAATTGATAACCGGGTATATGAACTTCAAACGGTAATTTATTTATTAACGAATTCACAATTCCTCGACCTTTTCTACTCGAAACGTAGTTCTTACGTCTGTTCCGTACGACGGTAGACATTTAAATGGGATATATTCCATATATTTAACTTTATTACGAGTTTGGTCGTTCACGATGCGTGTTGTTCAACAGCAGGTAAACTTCAGAGTTGATAATTTAGACGAAAGAATCGCGGGAAGTGGATTGGACGGAAATAAGTCGAATCGACTTGGTCCACTATTGCCTTCATCCCTTAGAGCATTATTAATTGGACCATCAAATTGTGGAAAAACAAATGCAATGATTGCCCTTCTAACGCATGCGCACGGATTACGTTTCGAAAATGTGTATCTGTATTCAAAGTCACTGAATCAACCGAAATATGAATATTTACGCAATGTGCTGAAACCAATTAAAGGCTTGGGTTTTTACACTTTCAGTGATAATGAAAGTATAGTAGAACCCGCCCATGCCAAACCAAATTCTGTATTTATATTCGATGATATAATTTGTGAAAATCAGAGCATCGTTCGATCGTACTTTTCCAGAGGGAGACACTCTTCAGTGGACAGTTTTTATCTTGCACAGACGTATTCTCGAGTACCCAAACAATTGATACGTGATAACGCCAACTTCATAATAATGTTCAAGCAGGACGAAACGAATCTACATCATATATTCTCAGATCATGTATCACCTGATGTTACATTCAAAGAGTTTCAGATTATGTGTCTGAAATGTTGGAATAAACAATTTGGTTTTCTTGTTATAGACAAAGATAGAATGGTACACGATGGACGATATCGCATGGGATTCGATACTTTCATATATCCATGACAACTCAAAAAATGATTATTCGTTCGGTGAACTTTAGCGAGATCACATATACATCATTACTTCCTATAATGATGAATACAATGAGAAATGAATGTGCAAGAGCCGAAATCGATATGAAACGACAACTAGTTGAAGCGACAGAAGCTGTACGAAAAAAATTCAACAATATAAAGAGTGGGAATGTGGAAGAAAAAATTATGCTCGAGAAACTATATGATCCTATTACAAAACCACTAAATGCCCTTTCTTCTGGAACTAATGCGATGCCGTCTACAACTCCCACAATGACGAGAGTTATATCAACAAGTACGCCTATAAAGAAAAATAATTCCTTCAATTCGAGTGATTCTTCATTTTCTAATATTGCAAATGAAACAATAACAGATATGGATAATGATGAAATGGGGCCGTCCACTCTATTTGAAACACCTTCATCACTATCGAATACTTCAGAGTTGGAAACGAGCAATGTCACCAAACAAAATATAGAAATGGAATTGAAAAAACATTTAGAAAATCTCAAGAATGGCGACAGCGCATATGATTTAAAATATGGTATTCGCATAGATCCTTTAACATATTTGTTGAAAATGGGAAATTTGCAAGTACGTTTCAACAATGGAAATATAACATTTCATGATGGCATTGTACAAAAATATCAAGCTGTCGGTAGCAGGGATCTGTATAATCTAATATTCCTCAAGGAACCTCCGGTAGTTGCAGACTCGAGAATTCATCGTACTTATATTGAGATATTGACTTTGACAAGGGTCATATATAAAAAAAATCAAGTAAAAAATGGTATAAAGTTCAAAAAGTCCCATAAATATCAGAACATCATCAGACCTCTAATGAAAACACTCAAAAACCCTACTAGAACTTTGAATCTGACTGGCAAAGGACTCAATATAACAAAATTAAAGAAAGTGTTCACAACGAAGTCGAAGAACTATGTATATTGGAATAAGCCTAAAGAATTGGTGAGTCGCTTACGATTGTTAATTGGTTCTAAATTAAGCGGGAACACTATGCATCAAAACGAAATTGTATCTTTGTTAGAGGAACTACGCGAAGAAGGAATAATATATTAGATACAATCAGATATTACAGTTCAGAACCATACCATCACCCGAATAGCACACATTGCAAATACCGCTATGGCTAGTGATATCAAGAGACAGGTGGTTGATGAATTCCATAAGCCGGCTAGACGCAACTTCCAGAGGAGATCTACAGTACTGAAAGGCGTCGGCGATCTATGGCAAATTGATCTTGCTGATTTTCAGGCGTATTCCAGATTTAACAAAAATTATCGATACGTTCTGGTAGTCATTGACTGTTATTCAAAATTTCTATGGACAAAGGCTGTTCGGAACAAGACTGGATTAGTCATAGCTGGAGCTATGAGAACAATTCTACAACAGGCCAATTACTCCCCAACACATATACAATCCGATTTCGGGAAAGAATTCCATAACTCACACTTTTTTTCGTTGATGGAGCAGTATGGAATAAACCATTACTCTACTTTTAGCGTTATGAAGGCCGCTATATGTGAACGAGTTATACGTACGATTAAATCATGGTTATACAAAGAGTTTTCGATAAATGGGAATTATAAATGGTTAGACATTCTCCCAATTATAACAAAGAGATATAATCATAGAGTGCACCAAACTATTGGAATGAAACCGAAAGATGTGAAGTCTACTACAAAATTGAACATTCCAAAAAGAGAGAAGAAAAAGATTAAAAAAAAAATCATACCCAAGTATCGCATTAATGACATCGTTCGAATATCTAAATACAAGCACGTTTTTGAGAAGGGATATACAGCAAATTTTACAACGGAATTATTTAGGATTACAAAAATCAATAGTACCTACCCCCCAACTTATATGCTTGAAGATATGGATAAAAATCCAATTAAAGGATGTTTTTATGAAGCAGAGATACAGAAAACTAAAAACCCAGACGTATACCTTGTCGAGAAGATATTGAAAAAGAGTGGTAGCAGAGTTCGTGTGAAATGGTTAGGATTCTCCAATAAGCATAATTCCTGGATTGACAAAAATGCAATTGTTTGATAGATCTCATTGAAAAATTATAAAAAAAATCAAAAATATACTTTTTCATTACAACTTTATTGTTTGATTCTTTTACATATATTATAAAAAACATATATTTAAAAACATATACTACTAATCAATCAATATTTATTTGAAAAGCCGCATCTAGCTCCTGACGCCATCTTTCGTAAACAGCAGAGACCGTTTCATGTAACTGTTTGGATTTTTTCAAATCTATTTCTGCCTGTTTCCGAAGATCTTGGTTATTGAGCCTCTCCCTACTAACTTCTGTCATCACCCCCTCTCTTTGCTTTCGCAATTTTACAATTTCGGCTTCCTTCACTGCAATTTGTTCTTCAATTTCATGATCTTTTATCATTTTTTCATCTAATTGTCGATCAACCTCATCGCATTTTAGGAACGTGCTTTTAGCATTTGTGCTCGCTCGCCTAGTCTCGTTCAGCATTTCCGTATACATCTGTAAGGGCAACAGAGATGCTAGTGGAATGCATTCAATTTTATTTGGTGTTTCTCTCTCTGAAGATGAGGAACACATACCTTTCTTCGAAACACTACGTCCTTTCTTGTTCTTTGAAGACCTTGGCCCTGTTGAGGTTGATGCAGCAGTGTTGGGAACTTCGATTGTGGCACAACGTTTCTGAGCGCGTTTACTTGGCTGCTTATATGAAATATCAGGCATATGCAGAGCCTGTGTCTGAGGTTCTTGCACCTGAGCTTGATCCGGGATAGTGTTGCATTGTGATAGCTCGTTATCAGAAATATGTAGCACCGGCGGTTCTTCCGTCTGCTCCTGCACTATAATAAATTGGGATTGCACGCCCATCTTCAACAAATCATCAGCATCGAAATTCGATAGTTCTTCGACAATTAAATCAGCGGGATTTCTACTGCTCAATAAATTTTCCACATTTTCACTGTTCGGTAATAAACTCATTATAATTATTCTTACGAGTCTTACGAGAATTATTTCAAGTCAAAAACTGTTATAGCTTCTCCCATTTTGAAATATCATATTTATAGACGAACTACCACAACCCCACCACATATGCAACATGGAGTGGGAAATGTATCTCCCACCATTGTGACAAAGCATTTAAAGCTGAAAAACCTTATAGAATTCTTCATATCTCATACAATGGCAACAACATCTAGATATAATGCTGATTCAACCTCTAATGATCCTTCGGACACAAATCTGTCTGATACACCTATCGATGTGAACTTACCTTTACAAGTTGACATAATTACATCAACAAGTAATATAGTAATTCACTCGCATTTTATATGGAATCCAACAATCAGAGAATGGAGTCCAGTTACTCAAGAACCTGCACCGGAGGAAATAGATTATGATTCTGACGCTACTGTAGATTTGAATCTATAAAGTATTCATGAGCCGATTAAATCCGCGCAACAAAACCAAAAGGTTCTTTTCAGAACCAACAAAAAAAAATAAAATAATCTGAGTACGCTACTGAATTCTGGAGCCCGTGTTTCAAAATTCATAAGTCAGGCACTGCATATGCCCCGAGAAAATCATTACTGATAATTACTGAGTTGAACTGTTATATATTATTGCTTGAATGAATAATTGAATTTTATCAACTAACATTATTCTTTATGTGAAATGTATGGAAAATGTATTTTTTTTTTGGATTATTATCTGTATGAAAAATGATTTCTTGAGAAAATAAAGAAAGAATAGTTATTATGATGGCTGATTCATTGGAATTTGTATTCACATGATAAAGAGAATTTTAATTAGATTATTTGAGTTGAACTTTTGGGGATTTTTTTTTTTTTCTTTCAATTAAAAAACCTACAAAAGTCCGATATAGGCCCCAAAACCCCGCCTATACCTGTATATATCTCCGAAATAATATCATATACTCCATGGAGAACTTTCGTAGATTTTTTAGTTAGGTGAGCTGAAATGAAAAAACTGAAAAATATAAATTTCCTGTAGAGGGCTGAAAAACATAAAAATGCTATGAGTTTCCATCAAGTTGGTCGATGTTCTAGTGTCCAAATCTTCAGAAACTTTTCCACCCCCAAATAAAGTTGTCTCTTGTATTTTTTTATTTTCTCGAACTCTTCCATTTTTCCCGAATATTTTTTTTCCAACGCCATCCGTTCTTTCTGCATTTCATTCATTTCTTGACATAGTTCCCCCTCAAGTGTGTTCAAGTTCGTAATCATTGCGAGAAATCTATTGTCGAATCCTATATCTGTTCTCATAGCACATGAATCTTCAGAACTCATACTTGAGGGGGCTCTTCGAATTGGAGGAGACCTGATGGGCGAAACGATGTTGTTAGGCTGTGGGATATCTTCATCCATAATTGTAGAAATTGACGAGGATGATGTGGAATTTTTTTCTACTTCATCCATACCTGTGGAATTCAGCGTGTCAATTATTGTGTTTTTTCCATGTGCTTCTTCTGAATCCGGTTCCACATTATTCTGCTCAGACGTGGGGACGGCGGACGAAATATTTTTTTCAATTGTTTTGGTGAGTTCATTACTATTCGTAGAATTCTTCTTGCTCTTAGGCCAGGGAGCGGTGACCATCGGGTTGTATTTTTTCGCCGCCATCATTAGTTTTGCACAGTTGCGATTTTTTCTCTTCTTCTGTTTCCGTAACGCTTTGGGACTTTCTTGTTGTTGTTTTCTGCGCCTGTAAGAGGGTAGTCTCTGCGGCCTAGTTCTTTTTTTGTTGAATGGCGTGGTTTGTATAACGGTCGGTAATTTGGCGATTGTTCCTAATTCCCCGGTATTGTTCTCCATAACGCTCGGTAATTCGGCGATTGTTCCTAATTCCCTGGTATTGTTCTCCATCGAAATGTATTTTATAGCACGTTCTAATTCCGTTGATGTTACTTTGCGTCTTGATATATCCATAAAATCACAAAATGAATTATGAAAAATTTTAATTTGAACACAACCAAACTCGAGGAACTCTGGTTTACAAATGAAATGTGTATGGTCTCCAAACCTTCGGAATATCGAAATGTACCTCAACGTATACCTGTTTTTATTGCGATAGGAGACCCTTTTTTATAGAGTATGATTTAACAAATACATTTTGACGGAAAGAAGTCGGAATATCGAAATCTATCCCAGCGGGATTATTTGATTTTATTGTTAGAAGAGACCCTTCCAAAAGAAATAAATTTTGAGACTCTGTATTTTCGTCACAAAGAATGATTTTTTTTCTCAGAACAATTATAAATGTATGCAGGAAAGGATTTTTTTTTTATTCGTTTTATTTTGTTTTTTATGTTATTTCTTTTGAGTCTGAAAATCTATTCTTGATTTTTCCCAAGAGAGTTTCATCTAAGAACAATTACAAATCTTAATTTAAAATTTTCAAAATCTTATGTTAATAACAGAACAGAGGGGGCCCCAACACACGCCCCCTCCAGTATGCATCTCCATTTTCATATACTATGCATTCCCAAAAGATCTGTTACTACCAATCACAGAATTTCAAATATCATTGACTCATTATCACTCTCGTCATCTGATATTTCAATTGCTTCTTCTTCTTCATTTTCAGACTCGATTAATTCTTCATCATCCGAATTATCGTTATCGCTTGGCTCATATTCCCACAATTGTTCCGGATTTTGAACGAAGTCAATAAACGATTCGTAAAATTCATCATCGAAACTTCTATCTGTACTAGACGATATTTCATTTACTTGAATTGGTAAGTTAGAAGAAGATGTTTCTGATGGACTACAACGGCCTAATTCACTTGTAGAGTCAGCTTGAGACATTTCGAATGGAATGATAGCAATATACTGATCCTTTCAATTTATATACATTTTGTTAATGAATGAAGATGTCTGGGGACTTTTTAGGAGAGGGATTTGTTGTGGATACAAATTCGAAATAATTTTTTCGACTCTGAAACAAATATTGTTTTATAACATGTTTTATTAAATTATATAAATATGTACAATATGCAAACAACTTAATCTATATATTACACTAAATTTACACGATCAAGTACACGAAAAAAAAACTAAACATTACACACCCTACATGCCCTCTGACATGTTATTAGGATTAGGGAGTCTGTACACACTGTACAATAATGCCTCCCTATTTGGCCATATAAGCTAGACACATGTGTGTCTATATGCCTATATCTGGCGACCTGGTTATCATATCTTATACTATATAGCCTATAGCAAGGCCCACACAACTTCGCCAATTCACCATCAACTGTCTGTATGGCGGTAAATAATGTAAGGTGACAATAAACACAATCCTCACTTATTGTTTCGTTTATCGTCATATCGGCGAATCTTCTGCTGACTTGCTCGATCTCATCTGAAGCTTCGAATTCTTCTTCAATACCGCTGTCAGATCCGCTATCTGCTTCCTCCTCATCATCAAATTGATTGACATCAACTGCAATGAGTTGGTCGATTATCTCCATTTTGGCTTCCATTATTCTATTATACAACTACTGTACTCTATTACACACAACTACTATTTCAGTTGAAATAAAGATGAATACTGAATTCTATTGAGTCAATGATGTCTTTTTAAATGTTTTTTTCGGGAGGAGGGATGTCATTTCCTACTCCAAGACTAGAACTTTACATGTTTTCCAAAAGTGGGATTAACACCCCTCTACCACAAGACTTGAAAAACTATATATTTGCAGAAAATTCAACAGTGAAATCAGTTCCTACTCAAGACTTCACTCCCATAGAGTCGTGTATATGAACATTGTAGCTATGGTGTTAACAGCAGCATGGGATTCAAAAGCTAAGATTTATGTGTATCCATACAGAATACGTGACACATTGATATGTTATAATTGCCAAGGTGGTTGGGACAGAAGTCATATGATGGCAGGTACCAGTCTATGTTTCGTGTGTGCAAGAAAACAAACAACTTCGGAGATGATTCCTCGTTGCATTAGATGTGATATATTCTCCGAGACCTGCTGGAACTACTGGTGTGCAAGATGTCGCAGCGATGTCATGTTGTGTGATCGAGTAGGATATTTATGGCCTAATGAAGAAATCCATTTCAGGGAATGTTGGTGCCTTTCCCATGAAGAACAAAAGCGGAGATGTGACATGTATCCAGGGCGAAAACCAACGACAAATACAACAATCACTGAATCTTCAGCACCATAGTTCAATTTTATTGTATTTATTATTTTCAAAATAAACTTTTATAATATAATTTTTCTTGTTTCCTTTCGCAAAAAAAAATATTTAAATTTGGAAATTTCAATCAAATAATTAATATGTATCATCATCAACAAAAAGTTGCCATATCGAAAAAATTACATTTTTATAATTTTTCTTGTTTCCTTTCGAAAAACATATTTAAATTTTGAAATTTCAATTAAATAATTAATATGTACCTATCATCGATAAAAAGTTTCCATATCAAAAATGATATTTCTTTATTTGCCCGGAAGGGTATGATGCCCCATAAAGTCAGGTAGATTACCGGAGCATCATATTATACTTGTGTCTAGGTACAATGACACAACGTCATTCTCTCAGTTGATTCCGTTAGAGAATGAATGCAACAGTGTAAACCACTTTGTTAAATACACTCTCCCCGGCGTTACGTAATACCTACCACCTACCTACCTACCTGACTGGGAAGGGGCGATTTTCGTTAGGGCGCATCATGCAATGGCCTCGGGTTATTCGATAATTATTCATGTGGTGTGGTGAGAGGAGATTAGGAATTCGTTTATGCATTGGGTTTTGGGTATTATTATAGTAGTTTCGTGAAAATAATAAAAACTTTTATAAATAATTAATATATTTTCAATAAATTCAGCAAGTGCACATTTTCGTTTAATATTATAATAATAATGCTTATTCAGATAAACGAATTTTCTCTTGTTCTAAATCCATAAGTCTATGATCCAATTTTTCATATTTTCTATGAAGTAATACCCTAGCTTCAGATATCTTCTCATTGAATGCTGTTCTAGCTTGACGAGACACATCGCCAACTATCGAATCTATGTGAGCGTTCATAGATACGTTTCTCCTTTCCACTTCACGAGATAATTCTTCCATTGCTAATTGCACTGAAGCATGAACAGCTGATAGGACTATTTTTTTAGTTTCATTAATTGTATCTTCAAGAAACTCTTTTGTAACACAATCAGCTGAATCAACTGGCTGTCCGACATTTTTCAATTGTCTTTGTTCAATATCGTATTGGCCATCTTTGGTTTTCTTGAAACTAACATATACTAGTGGGGGTTGTAGAATTGAATCATTCCCACACTTTCGCTTACGCCCAAATTTATCCAGTACACTGCTCATCATTACAATACGACTACCAAACATGAACTAATTAAAAAATAGCCGAGTTGCATGTTATATTATTATTAGAGAATCGAATATAAATTTATCAATTATTGTTTCCAATTACTCTTCTATTTCGAAAGGAATTTACTATAATAATATTAATCAAATAATTCATATTTTTGGAGTGTGTTTACTTTAGAAATTATTGGAGGGGTGGAAAATTGTTGCTGTATTTCTTTTGGTTTCGGGGTATCATCTACCCAACCTACATATGTATTATTATGGGATCGTGAAAGAAAAAACTTTTATAATTAATGAATATATTTTCAATAAATTCAATCCATATACATTTTTGTGTCAAGTAATACTATGGCTTCAGCTATCTGCTTATGTAGTAATTACATAGTCCAATTAATATATAAAACATATTCTTAATTTTATTTTATTTCTATTATTCAATTAGGGGTATCAACAATATTTTCCTCTTCACTCTCATCATCATATATTTGGTATTTCTCAATGATGTCATTCGGTAGGAATGGGGTTAGGTTGCATAGAAATCTCTTCAAATCACATTTCAACATCTCTTCGCAGAAATCGGATATCTCCAAGGCCCCTTCCATGAATTTTTCACAGAGTTCATCACCAGCGTTGTACCTCTTCTGCTCTTGTTTACACCTTTCGAGTTCATTTTCGTCATAGCAAATGCTGAGATCATAGTTCATTGCATGAAGGATGTCCCAACTCAAAGCACTCAAATATGACTGAAGTCTTTCGACTGCTGTCTTGAGGTTTGTGGCTTCGGTCCAATTTTCAGCCGAATACAACATCCACATTATCACTCTGAAACACAAGATAAAAAATATTAACATACCTATTCCATGTGTATTAGCTGGAGGATACATACATAAACACGAGATTTCAATTCGGTGATGTCTTAAATTTTGAGTGAATTTTTTGTTTTCAAATCTAATATTTTACATTAAGATTACTTCAATATATCTATAGACTATAGTGAATAAAAATTACTGAACATTTCAATTGAATTTTATTCGATAAAGTCGAATTTTACAAGAGTTCGCGTTCTTGAACCCGCTGAAACTGGTCCACCCTGTCCTATATAGGTAAGAGTATATTTACCACTTGAATGATTAATAGAGTTAACATCATTGTCACTAAATTGATCGGCAATGTATTATGGTAGCCATGATTTGAAAAATTCATTTTCACTTTCATTATATAATGTTAGCAATATAGATCTGCCAAATCGAGTTGTGCGAACCAACATATTACTTATTGGAAAAGGTTTGGCAATTGGGAGTGTTGATATGACCCTCTGCTCAAACACTTCAATTGGTTTATTGATCACGGCGTTGATTTTTTCCAAATCTACTTGAGACATAGTAAGACACTTGAGAAAATATTGATTAGAAAACAAAAAAAAACACTCACTGACTTATTTTGAAAATCACTAATATCACTTTTTCGAACTTTTTTGTGTGTGAATTAATTGAAACTTGTAGGTTGTGGTTCGTTATAGATGAGAAACTGAAGGGGTGAGATTCTCGATAGTCTTTTATATGTTAATTGGAGAGTGGAGGAAGTCCCCCTCCCACTATATATTATACATGCATTGTACGGAGATGCTTGTTCTCATAACTCGATGGATCTCTGAAATGTTTGGATGTACTCTTTACAAATAATCCATTACAATAAGTTTGTTGAGGAGTAGGTACTCTCTCATTAACTTTGTACATGGCACAGACAATCATGAATCCAATTGCAATGTGTCATTACCGCATATAAACTATTCATTACAATAAGTTTGTTGAGGAGTAGGTACTCTCTCATTAACTTTGTACATGGCATAGACAATCATGAATCCAATTGCAATGCGTCATTACCCCATATAAATAATCCATTACAATAAGTTTGTTGAGGAGTAGGTACTCTCTCATTAACTTTGTACATAGCAGAGACAATCATAAATCCAATTGCAATGTGTCATTACCGCGTATGTAAGTCTCGTTACAGCTACAAGTCAAACGATCATTGTCTCAATGTCTGCCTAATGTAATTGCACCATATGCTCGCACATACCCCCCTTGCAAGTACCCGCAAGTACCCGCAAGCCACTTGTAGGCCAGGGGGGTGCGGGAAGGTGAACGAAGGAGCAGAGTACCGGCTCAAACCTTATACTGACAAATACAACAATAACAACCTTTTATAATGTTCTCTCTGATGTCAAGGCCAAGGCTAGTATCCTGTTGGGATCTTTTGTGATCTTAGCAGTGTAAACTATGAAAGACCTCCTCTTGACTGCGGATTGCATCATTTATGTCTAAGCGAAGGTAGTTTGATAGCATCACTCACAAAAATGAGACGGAATACAGAAGTATAATCACCACTTGTTGACTTGAACATGGGCATTCAACAGGGATCTGTATTAGGACTAAACTCCTACTATCAAAATTCCAGGTTCCATCGAATTGGAATATTTCGTGATGTTCTCTCTAGAGTTCATCTTGCATATAGAATGGTTCCATGGTGGAACCTGGTAAATAGCAAAAGTAAACTCTCTTATCGTAGGACATATTTATTCTCCGGAATAACTCCGCTATTGACTCCAGAGTATTTTCTTCAACAAAAACAAGTTAGCCAACGAATTTCCCCATATGCACCACTCCACATAGTTCCTAGGTGTGACGATTGATAGATCACTTTCGTGGTCTGACCATATCAAGTTAACATCATAAAAACTCTCTAAGTCATACTTTGCCATCACTCAATTGAGATACGAGCTTCACGAATCTATCTTAATTCAGGTATACTATGCAATTGTCTACTCAGCCATATCATTCTTTGGGGAAATGCAAGCGAGGTCAACAGAATATTCGTAGCCCAGAAGCGAATCATTAGGTTGATGTTCAATATGAAGCCACGTGACTCATGCAGAGATACATTTAAAACCAAAAAAATACTGACTGTTTGCTGCATTTTTATTTTAAAGTGTTGCTTACTTATCAGAAAAAATGAGCAAAAATTCGAAAAAAATAAGACCCATCATCAATACAAAACAAGAACTGGGAATAATTTACTGACCACTGCTCACAGAACAACCTTATTTGAAAAATCACCTTCTTATGCGAGCACTAAAACATACAACAAGCTTCCTAATTATATTAAAAGTTGCCGTACTATCAATACATTAAAAAAAAAATTAAATATCTGCTTTACTCGAAAGCTATTCGCATTATAAGAATATTTTGATGATGCTCATATGGCAGAACCCATATTCTTATACTTATTTCAATATATTACTCAATTATCCATAGGTATGTTTATTAAATCGACATTTAATATTGTATATGTTATATTATTTTACTAAATTATCCATAGGTAAATATATTTATTTTTTTTTGAAAACAATCTATATGTTTGTGCCTATGTATATGTATATACCTAAGTGTGTATATATCCTTAGAATATTTGTTTTATATCTTCTATCCAACACCATGTATGTGGTTTTTATGGATTAATAAAAGTTCTATTCTATTCTATTCTATCTTAAAAATATGTAATTTTCAGAAGATAAATAATATTGTTGTTATTTCTTAGTATGAATAGATGTATGGAAATCTTGGAATTTGTAATTAATTTCATAGCCAGTGTGGAACAGTGTATTGCAAATTATCGATGGTATGGTGTCTAATACAAAGAAGGAACATTCATTGGTCTGGTTCTGGATGTTGAACATCTAAATTTAGCTGCAACCCGAAATGAGAGCTCTCCGAATGATGAGTAAATTCCGCAAAAATAAAATAAAATCCATTTTCAAAGCTCTATGTTTCGAAAATTGATAATTTTTGAGCTTTGTGACTATGGACACTTTTGATCAGCACTGCATATCAAAAATTCACGAAAGGTCATTTTCCATTAGAAATGTGCGAGGTCCTTTGTCATTTTAATTTTGGCAGATTCACCAAACTTTGGTAAAATGTTAGACTCCATTGGTGCTTACAAAACACTGTTTGAAATAATTGTGTTTAACTTTTGAAAAATGTTTCAGAAATGGCGCCTATCTACCATCTTCAACTTACATTCAATATGCCAACATTGTATAACAATATATCAAGCCGTTAAAAACCCATTGTGGGGGGACAATTTACGAAAGCACTGTACATTTCCAAAATATCCGAAGAAAAAACAAATATGACTGCATGAAAAAATGTAGATATATTTGACAAATCTTATATCTAGGATAGGATAGATGTTTACTAGTGGTCCCAACTAGTGGTCAGTTATGAAAGCTTTGGAACGTGAAAAAGATATTTCATTTACAAATATCACCACTTTCGAAGGTCATACCCTGGTCATGCCTATCGGAACTACACACACCCGCGATTAGATAATCGCAAATTGCACAATGGAACTTTCAAAAAAAATTCTATCCTTCGAAGGTCTGTCACTATCAAAAGAAACCGAATTCCACGACTCACCTACACATCCCATTCCGACCGGGGGCAATAATCTTACAATTAACAGCAATTATTGCAACAATACAATACACCTCTACCTGCGATCGTTCCTTCAATTTCATTTTATCATCGATACCGACTCATAATTACGATGAAGTTCAAAAGAATCGACGGCCAATAACAAAGTCGAAAGCTCCATTACAAAATATACACTTCACTTTTCGAAACCTTCGAGGATCACGTTCGAGTTGCGGGTATTTTTTTTTTGTTAGATTGAACGAAGTATATACGTGAGGCGGTAGGAGTAAATGGTATCTGCGCGATCCTTAACTTACAGAACACCTGAGTCATTGTTTTTATGATAATACATAAATAATTAAATTGGTGAATTACTTAATAGTCTCGTCAACAAGTGCCATTTAGACCAACTTTTTTCAGCAGTCTCCGAAAATTATGATTGAGGTGTCATTCGATTCGGAATGACATCCAGATGATTTTTGAAAAAAATGAAGTTCCGCATGAAAAAATTGTAAAAGTTATTAACAATTAACTAAAAAAAAAGATGGCTTTAGTATTTTGTAAATATCTCAAAAACTAATTAAAATTTTTTAAATCTAAAAAAAGATTCAAAAAGAGGAGGAAATTTCCTAAAAAAAAGCTCAATTCCCGGAATTGTAGCATAAATATTTATAATTTTCCCAGAGGGATGAAAATACGGCCGAAAACGGGTACTCTGGCTCGGGCAAGCCACACCCACTTTGGACACTTTAACAATAAAAATTATTTTAAAATACTAAATATGAAAATAAAAAATTGGAAAAATTCAGGCACTAACTGAATAGATTAATGAACAATAATCCGCTTGAAAAAAATTTTTATCACAATTTTTCAATTAGTTAATCAATAGTTAATTAATAATTTTTTTCTGCTTGAACATGAACGTTGCAAGTGTGATAATTGTTAAACTATAAATTTAAGATTTTTTTCCTCTTTTGGAGCAATTCTTGAAAGGCTTCAGAATAGAACCCCGTTGGAAAAATTAAAAAGTTTTTATTTTTCAGTTTTTTATTAACAATTTTCGTTGTTGCAAAATTAAATACTTAAATTAATCATTGAAAAAAAAATTTTTTTTTTAATATTATCAATAATCCGTTTTTATGTTATCAGGAACTACATAGAAATAATTTTTTTTAAATTTTTATCTCTAATTGTTTAAAAAATTGTTATAAACAAATGCGTTGTTTATAAGATAATTGAAAATTTTTTTATGGAATTTCAATCTTTGATACAAATAATGATTTTTAAAAGAAAAATTGTTCCTTAAAAAAATTTTTTTATTGCTTGAAAACGCATTTGTCAATTAACAATTATTTTCTCCCGCTTCTAATTAATATTAAGGAACCATTTTTTTTTTTAAATCATTATTTGTCTTTCTTTCTGATATATAAAAAAAATTCCATTTTATTTAATTTTTCATTGTTTATGCAATAAACAATTTGTTATAAACAAATAAATTTTTACCTTATATATTTTTTTCTATTCTAATTTCTGTCACAAAAACAGACATGATTTTTTTTCTTTTTTAAAATTTTTTTTATTATTTTTTATTTAATTTTTAAATATAAGTTCTCTCTAACTTCGTCATTCTTACCTGGTCTTCATCCTTAAAATTATTATAATTTACAAACTAATGGAGATACGATGAAAATACTTAAGACTTATTTATTCTCCATTACATAAAAAACAAATTTAGCAGAAAAGTTTAGTTGTTACTTATTTATTTATTGAATTTATAGCAATTGTTGTAAAAATGTTGAGTAATGAACAATAATTGATAAGATACTTGAATGAAGTAGTCATATTTTTAATAGTTGATAAGATTTTTAAGCATTAAAACAAACAAAAAAAATTTTCCCTAAGTATTTTTCAACAACAATTGCTATAAATTCAATAAATAAATAAGTAACAACTAAACTTTTCTGCTAAATTTGTTTTTTATGTAATGGAGAATAAATAAGTCTTAAGTATTTTCATCGTATCTCCATTAGTTTGTAAATTATAATAATTTTAAGGATGAAGACCAGGTAAGAATGACGAAGTTAGAGAGAACTTATATTTAAAAATTAAATAAAAAATAATAAAAAAAATTTTAAAAAAGAAAAAAAATCATGTCTGTTTTTGTGACAGAAATTAGAATAGAAAAAAAAAATATAAGGTAAAAATTTATTTGTTTATAACAAATTGTTTATTGCATAAACAATGAAAAATTAAATAAAATGGAATTTTTTTTTTTTATATCAGAAAGAAAGACAATTAATGATTTAAAAAAAAAATGGTTCCTTAATATTAATTAGAAGCGGGAGAAAATAATTGTTAATTAACAAATGCGTTTTCAAGCAATAAAAAATTTTTTTTAAGGAACAATTTTTCTTTTAAAAATCATTATTTGTATCAAAGATTGAAATTCCATAAAAAAAATTTCAATTATCTTATAAACAACGCATTTGTTTATAACAATTTTTTAAACAATTAGAGATAAAAATTTAAAAAAATTATTTCTATGTAGTTCCTGATAACATAAAAACGGATTATTGATAATATTTAAAAAAAAATTTTTTTTTCAATGATTAATTTAAGTATTTAATTTTGCAACAACGAAAATTGTTAATAAAAAACTGAAAAATAAAAACTTTTTAATTTTTCCAACGGGGTTCTATTCTGAAGCCTTTCAAGAATTGCTCCAAAAGAGGAAAAAAATCTTAAATTTATAGTTTAACAATTATCACACTTGCAATGTTCATGTTCAAGCAGAAAAAAATTATCAATTAACTATTGATTAACTAATTGAAAAATTGTGATAAAAATTTTTTTCAAGCGGATTATTGTTCATTAATCTATTCAGTTAGTGCCTGAATTTTTCCAATTTTTTATTTTCATATTTAGTATTTTAAAATAATTTTTATTGTTAAAGTGTCCAAAGTGGGTGTGGCTTGCCCGAGCCAGAGTACCCGTTTTCGGCCGTATTTTCATCCCTCTGGGAAAATTATAAATATTGATGCTACAATTCCGGGAATTGAGCTTTTTTTTAGGAAATTTCCTCCTCTTTTTGAATCTTTTTTTAGATTTAAAAAATTTTAATTAGTATTTGAGATATTTACAAAATACTAAAGCCATCTTTTTTTTTTTAGTTAATTGTTAATAACTTTTACAATTTTTTCATGCGGAACTTCATTTTTTCAAAAATCATCTGGATGTCATTCCGAATCGAATGACACCTCAATCATAATTTTCGGAGACTGCTGAAAATAGTTGGTCTAAATGGCACTTGTTGACTAGACTATAAGGTCAATTAAAATTTCTAGGAATAGTGAAGCTATATTATGTGATGATCATGCCTATTCTAAGCGATTTCCTTTTCCATGATTGTGTGAAAAAATCGAATAAGCATATTTCACAGATTAAGAATAGTGTAACTGAGCATAGGATGACTGTAGGATGAAAATAGAGTGTCTCGGCATTATCTTTTCTCAAAAGTGGCCTAACAATTCTCAAGTAAAACTTTTCAATGAAGCAAATTATACTTACTTAAAAATTAATCAAAAGGATCGATATTTCCGAAACAAATATAAAAAAATAGAAAAACCTCTTGGAAATGTGTGTCCCACAATACTGATGTATTGTATAACATATTTTTGAAACTATATATCTAATATGAAATGAATACATGAAATATGAAACAAGTATAAAAATTATTGTGGACTTTTCTTCTCAGAAGAAGAAAATATCCAATGAAAATTACGAAAGTTTAAGATATTTGTTTTTGCAAAAAACAAAGCCAATTCAGAACATAGTCGTTACCAACAAAACATCACCACAAGAGGATCCAATTATTCGGAGCTGTCGGAATTGTGGAAAAAGATAAATTAGAATCATTTAATAAATATCTTTATTGGTTGCAACTGAAGTTCAATTCAGCGAATATAATAGTGCAGATGTGATGTTCATTGAATTTCGTAGCAGATGTTTTTTTTGCCAAAAAAGTGAGAATAATAAAATGTATTTGAGTGATGCTGAAATCCATTTAGGAACAGACATGTAACCCAATGACCTGCAAGAAATACATTCATAAAAATTGAACAACCATACCAATATCAATTTCTATGTTATAGATATCAAGGACTGGGACTATGCAAATTAACAAGATAAACAAAAAAAGTTCTGAAACTGTACGTACTATAATCTCTGCTTTTTTGGATTTGATAGTGGTAATACTCCCTCATAAATACCCAACGGCAAATCCTGTGAGGGTATAAGGCGGTTAAGGCTATGTCATTATGTATAAATACTTTTTTTTAATGATTTGTTTGCACAAGTCATTGTTTAATGGAATATCTCTCAACACCGTAATCAACCTAATTTTTTTTATCAATATTACCAAAAAATAAAACGATAAAAACGATGGGGCAGCAGTTAGAGTTAATTTGAGAAACGGAAAATCTCAAACTTTTGCGAGATCTTTTCAAAGAAAACCTATCTCCGGATCTGACTAAAACAGTGACAGAAAATAATGGGTATGTATGTACAAAAACTTATCGAAAGCTAGAATAAGAAAAGGACGATACCTACATGATTCCAGAATTTATACCAAAGTAGGTTCAGAAGATCTCCAAGAATTTTTTGTGCTACAACGGAAAAGGCGCTTCTCTATAATAGACAAGAAAGAGTTTAAGAGGGACCAACTAGTAAAAACATTCGGTTCACCGAGGTCACCTTGACATGCGTCAATAATGCTACCAAGTAACTTGATAAAAAACAGTTAATTAGCTTTTCATATAATAACCGATTATCTCAGAATAACAAGGTTAAAATGAAAAACTTCGATAAGAGTGGAAAATTCCGAACGCGAGCGCTAGGAAGTGTGAGGAACCACGAGTATCGAATTCTTTCATTCTGAGTAACAGACTAAATTTTCTCCACGACCAGAAAGTATCAACCGAAAAGAATTAAATTAAATCTGAACAAAACAAGTTATTGCTTGAAACATTTACAATACATTGTATTGCTATTTCGGGTGGGGTATTGTGAAATTCCATATCCGATTCATTCGATTTGTCACTTATTTTTTTTTTTTTTTTCCTAAAATTCGCATCAACCATTTCGGTTATTAGCGACACAATACAATATACATTTGCTACAGTTTGTTTCTGATATCTATCATGTTAAGAAAACTTGTAACATTGCGAAATATACGATTTGGACCTAAGATTGTTTCCATAGTTCCCTGTATCTTGTTGGCATTTCTTTGCGGAGTGTAGAGTGGACATTCTGCCAGGATATGTTTGATGCTAATTTCTCGTTACATGTTTCACAGACGGGTTCGTTTTTGTTGTTCAGGAGATAGTCGTGGGTTAGCCGGGTGTGTCCGAGGCGCAAACGGGTAAGGAGCACTTGGTCACTACGCTGTTTAGGTAGGTTTTTCCATGGTTTTACTGAAGTCTTTACTTCACGTAGTTTGGAGGTGGATTGAAGCCATCGATTTTGCCATGCAGTTTGTATACTGTCTTTTATCGTGCAGCGAAAATCGTTTGCTACTGTTTGAGATACCGTTTCAGAATTTGTATCGGTTATGGCTTCTTTTGCTCTTCTGTCCGCTTCTTCGTTTCCTGTTATCCCTATATGTGATGGGATCCAGATAAATTTTACGACTTTTTCCTTCTGTTCTGCTAGGAAAAGTTGATTTTTTATCTCTACTGCGTACGGGTGTGAGGGGTACATTTGTTGGAGAGTATCCAGTGAACTAAGCGAGTCGGTCAATATCAGGAATTTCGGATCGTCAGATGAGTTAATGAGAGTGGTTGCTCGATAAATGGCATACATTTCACCGGTAAAAACGGTACTAGATGGGGGTAATCTAAATTGGAAGGATAAGTTGTTGCCTACTATTGCTGCTCCGGTTCCTTCAGATGTCTTTGAAGCATCGGTGTACAGTAAAATAAAATCCTTGTGGTTTTCTAGGATAGCTTTGAGGTTATTTTTGATGATGTGTGGGTTGGTTGATTCTTTAGGATATTTGTTAAGCTCTGTGGGACAAACTGGTTTGGATGAAGTCCATGGGGGGAAGGAGGTGGGGAGTGGAGGAAAACATTCAGGAAGAGTGATATTCAGTTTGTTGGTGCAGACTTTGACCCTCTCATAAAATGGCTTCGAGGTTCTGGGTTTATTATCATATAGGTTGCTGAACTTATTCGTTATGGTATTTCCATAGGTGGGATGTTCTGGTTGGGCCTTCAGTTTTGTAGCATACGTTATGCTCAGATATGCTCTTCTGTCCTCCAAAGAAGGTTCGCTGGCTTCACAGTATAAGCTTTCGACTGGTGTTGTACGAAATGCTCCGAGTGCTATGCGTAGAGCTGAGTTATGTATGGTGTCTAGTGTCTTCAGTAAAGATTTATTTGCTGAGGCGTATGCTATTAAGCCATAGTCCAATTTTGACCGGATAAGTGTCCTGTATAGCATGAGAAGTGTTTGCCGGTCTGAGCACCATTCTTTGTTTGCTAGGGTTTTCAATAAGTTGAGCCTCTGATAACATGAGGAAACAAGGTTTTTAATGTGGACTTTCCAGTCTAGTTTTTGGTCGAAAGTCATACCTAAGAATGATATAGATGTCTCATATTTCAAGTTTTGATTGTTCAGCACCAGAGGGGGTATGTTGTTAGTTTTCTTCTTCGAGAATAAGATGCAACGTGTTTTTGAAGCAGAGAAAGTGAAACCGGATTTGGTTGACCATTGTTCGAGTTCTGAAAGGGTACTTTGTGTCATAGTAAACAAGTTTTTAGTCTTGCAGCTTATAACGAGGTCATCGGCGTAGATGCGTCCTTTCAGGGGTAGCTGGAGATTTTTCAGTATATCGTTGATGAAGAGGGTGGGGCTTATAACTGATCCCTGTGGTATTCCATTATCAAGGGTCATTTCGCTTGATGATACTCCATTAGCTTTAACCTTGAAAGTCCTTCGTTTCAGAAAATTTTGTATGAATGATAGACAGTTCCCTTTTATGTTCCAGGCTTGAAGTTTATGGGTTATACATTCTCTGGAAGCTGTATCGAACGCTCTTTCAATGTCAAAAAATACTGCTAAACAGTTTTGTTTCAGAGCGAATGCTTCATGGATGTCGCTTTCTAGGTCTAGGATATTATCTATCGTTGATCTATGCTGTCTGAATCCGCTTTGCTCTGGGATGATCAAGTTGTGTTTTTCTAAAATCCATAATAATCTCTTGTTGATGATCCTCTCCAGCAGCTTGCACATTGCGCAGGTCAAGGATATGGGCCTATAAGATTCGGGATCTAATTTTGATTTTTTAGATTTTGGTATAGGTATTATTATAGATTGTGTCCATATTGTTGGGAATTTGTTTCCTGTCCATATTTCATTGAAGAGTTTGAGTAGATGTTCATGGGCACTTTGGGAAAGGTTTTTCAGGAATATTGCTGGAATGTTATCAGGCCCTGGGCTCGTGTCGCGAAGAGAATGTAGTGCCTCTTCGTATTCTGCTTTGGTAAGCGGTGAATTCAGCATATGTTTTTCGTTATCGCAAATTTGTTTACTTTCTGGCACTTCAATCGTTTGGTTGGTGAATGGGGCTTCTCTATTTTCTATATTGGACCTATCCCTGTAGGTCTTGGCTAACTCTTCCGCGATTTCAATATCGTCGGAAATCATGTTATCAGGCGTTCGGAGTAGGTTTATTTTATTGCAGGTGTTTAGTCCTGAGATTTTTTTAACATTTTTCCAGACTTCACTCATAGGTGTTGAGCTATTTATTGTCGATATGTATTTTGTCCAAGATTGAAGTTTGGAGTTTTTTACAGTAAATTTCGATTTAGCCCTTAGTTCAGTGAATTCAAGACGATTTTCTGGGATTCGGTGTCTTTTGTATTTATTAAATGCCCCTTTACATGCTTTAATTGATTGTTCGCACTCTTTGTTCCACCATGGTACCGGCCTGTGGTGCTTGATGTTTTGTGTTTTGTTGATTGATAATTCGGCTGCTTTTTTGATAACATTTGAGAAATTATCAAAAGAATCGTCAAAGTTTGGGGTATATTCACAAGAGCTCATTTTTGAGTCTACTATTTGCGTAAATTTTCCCCAGTTTGCAGTTTTAATGTTCCATTTCGATGAGTGGGAGTAAGTAATTGAAGTTGTTTCATTATTGGATATTACTAAAGGATAGTGATCACTATTATATGTATAATCTAATCGGTCCCATGATAGCTTCGGTAAAGTATTAGGGTCACATAAAGTAAGGTCAAGTGGTGTCGATTCTCCTGATTGAATATTGAATCTTGTTGGTCTGCCATCATTCAAGAGAGACAAATTGTATTGATCTATGATTTCTCCAATTGTTCGGCCTCTCGTGTCATTGTAGGATGATCCCCATGAGTAGTTGAAGGCGTTGAAGTCACCAGTTATGATCCGAGGTTCTGGAATTTGTTCTAGTAGATTTATTAGCTCTTGTTTTTCTATTGTTTCTCCTTCACTGCTACGGCTTCACTTGTCACTTATTATTATATTTAAATTGAAGCTTTTCTGACAATAATTATCACGACCCGACCATTTGCATTTGTCATTGCCAGTTTTGAAATCCACAGCAATCTACGTCGTTCAGTTTGATTACGGAAGATGCATTCCGTACCTACCTTACTGTGGAATGAAAGAAAATACATGCAAAACACATAAGAAGCAAGAGTGTCAGAATAAATATTCTAATTCAAGGGTATGAATGTGTATGTTCTATCATCAAAAATGATTTCGGTGAAAAGTATACATGACACCAGTGCACAGTAAACAAGACCTGCGCTAACGAGTGAGCAACTGCATTGAAGAGCTAGATGCCAGTGAAATAAGGAGGGCTAGAACTGTATCTCTAAATACCCGGATTTGAAATGTTTGGAACCAGTGGTCGGCAATTTGAAAATTTATTGTGAACGTTTTTAAATTTCTGACAGAAAATGAAATAATTTTGTAATCGTATAAACTTCCTTTTGTTTCTTATAATTCCCTCACATTTGACACGAATAAAAAATTTCATTAGTACTTACTTCATTTGAATAGTTATTTCCCTCCATTTAAATTCTTCTTGAGTCACTTCCGTTGAGAAACACACAAAGGTATTACTAATAATGCACTAATTGTCAAATATTCATAATGCCATGTACAGGGTGTCCCAAATTCGAGCCTCATTATTGGGATCTCGGAAACTAGAAGAGATATGAGGTCGGTTAAACGGAGGCAAAGTTGCGCAATTTGGTGCTCATTAAAACGCTGCTTTGACATTTGAAAAATTCCGAATACTTCCGAAGATTTTTGGAAAAATCCGAATATTCGAGATTTCATTTTTATTTTTTCATAACTCTATTTGAATAGATGTATCAAAACAAATCACACATTCTCATTGCTACTTTTTCTGTTCTACAAGATGATTTTGTATTTGAGCTGCCATCATCAACTTTGTTTTTTTAAATACGGCGTTGGATTTTTTATTATAGATTTTAAACGCATCTAATGACGCATCTATTCGAAAAGTTTATATTAATAGCATTTTCCATGGGAACTCATGTGTTAGAGAGAGACAGAGAATAGATTTTTGGTAAGAGCAGGACATTGTTAAAATGATATTTTCGAAAAAGAACAATACATCATTGGTTTTAGGACCTTAGAATATCCCAAAAATTGATATAAAACAATGTGTGATGTTCAACAATAGGCATGATTTTTTAATTATTCCAAAAAAAAGTCAAACGAAAACTATAAAATTTTCGTGTCAGTCTGTGAGGTTTATGGATGGCATTCTGAATGGTCCTTGCAGGGATAGCCCTAATCTCCCTTATTAGGTCTTGTCGTAAAACTTCAAGATTTTGTGGCGTGTTTCGATAAAGACGATTTTTAAGAAATCCCCAAAGAAAGTAGTCTAGAGGGTTTAGGTCTGAGCTTCTAGCTGGCCAACGTACGGGACCTTGGTTTCCAATCCATTTATTAAAGAATAATTCATTTAATAAATTTTTAACACGTCTCCCATTATGAGGTGGTGCACCGTCTTGTTCCACCATAGTGGACGTAATACGTCCAAAGGTTCTTCCATTAAGGAATCCAATATCTTGGTCCTTATTAATTCTGCATATCTATCAGAATTTAAGTTTCCTTCAAGAAAAAACGGGCCGATAATTTTATTGTGCCTCATACCGACCCATACGTTAAATGATTGTCATCCCTGAAGTCTTACTTCTTGATTCTGCCTTGGGTTTTCTATTGACCAATAGTGTTCGTTATGTCTATTCAATAGTCCATCTTAGTGTTTGACTAATATGAATTTTGTAAATAGTCGACAATTAATCAAGGTCGTGTTATATTTATGAAGATTATTTCTTGAATCCATTTCTTCATATCTGTCATATGAATGACACTGTATTGTCAGGGATTGTAGCCTCGATATCTCATCGTTTTTGATTTTTCCAAACCGATTCATTTTCAAATAATTATTCAGCTTTAACACGATTGATTCTATTTGACGTTTAATATGTATTTATTTAGAGTACTGTCAGATGCTCAGGCTCCTTGATATGAGTATCATGCTGAATAGTCGGTGACTATTGTGCATCATGTAAATAGTCGCTAATAGAGCGTGTTGATTGGTCCTGTCAAACAGGAAACAAACGTATGATTGGTTGATGACTGATATTTAATAGACGAAAGAAATAATCAAAGCTTTATCGTATCATTGACAACGATGATCTGAAAATGAAAGCAACAACTTTGGTTACTGTCACGTTATGTCATTTTAGCGTGCCATTTGGTAGGTATCTAGGGTATTATAAAGTAACTAACGTATTATATTGTAACTAATGTGTCGTTATAATGTTGATAATGGGTTCTCTCTCTAACACATGATTTCTTATGGAAAATGCTATTAATATAAAATTTTCGAATAAGTGCGATACATCATTTGTTTTGGGACATTGGAAGCTTTAAAAATCTATTATAAAAAATCCAGGGCCGTATTTAAAAAAACAAAGTTGATGATGGCAGCTCAAATACGAAACGTCTGTTTGAAAATCATTATCTTGTAGAACAGAAAAAGTAGCAATGAGAATGTGTAATTTGTTTTGTTATATCTATTCAAATAGAGTTATAAATAACAAAAATGAAATCGCGAATATTCGTTTTTTTTCCAAAAATCTTCGGAAGTATTCGGAATTTTTCAAATATCAAAGCGGCGTTTTAATGAACACCAAATTGCGCAACTTTGCCTCCGTTTAACCGACCTCGTATCTCTTCTTGTTTTCGAGATCCCAATGATGAGGCTCGAATTTGATACACCCTGTACAGTTGCGGCCAAAAAATGGGACAGTTTTCATTTTTGTGATTATTCCACCTTTTGTCACGGATTTATATGCGGCATAATTTCTAATTTGGAACTGTTTTAAACATGTCAAATATTCAATGTTGTCATATGACATAATATACGCATAACACACATTCAAGCAGCTAGAATTGAATAAAAGTCTGCTATAAGAGTTGTCCCATTTTTCATTGGCCGCAACTGTACCATCATGATTTTATAGGCACGTTAGATGAATAGGAGAAAAATAATTGGAACTTTTCAGAAAATTGCTCTTATCTCGGAATTCTAGCTATTTAAGTATAGGAACATGATATATTAATTGAAAGGGAATTCAGTCTTCTTTCAGGAAATTTCATAATATACAGGATGTTTCGATTAAAAAAACGTAGTTTCAACCCTTATTGTATCTGGCAGTAAGATCAAGAATTTTGAATGACCCTGTATAACGCAGAACAAACTTCTCTATAAAGAATCAATATACATGATCTTGATGAACTCAACACAAAATTGAAACTTCTTAAGAATCCAAATATCGCAGAAATAAACATTCAATTCGAGCTGTTTTGGATAAAAAATATGGAAAATAATCGATATCTCAAAAAACGTTGATAGGTATAGGAGAGTATGAGGCAGAAATAACCAGAAAGTAATGACAAGTAAGTTCAAAATGCGGTAATATAAGGTTTCCCATTTGAACCAACAAAGATGCTGCTACTTTCTGGTATAAGCGGCAACGCTGCAATGCTGAAATTATTTTAGATTAATAGACCAAGAGCAATTACTTCAGTAACCAAATTTTAAGATTGATCCAATGTCCCGTTTTCCATAAACATCAAAGGTACAATCGACCGTGACCCACCATGTATAAAGAAATAAAAGAAATTGGAAGAATTCTTTTCAGATAAAATTTTCAACAAATTGGTTATAATTCAGTTATCGAATCTGATGAGAGCAAGTTTTTTGAGTAATAAATGATATTTTATTTAATAGGAGAACTTTTATTTTGGCAATGTCGAATCAATAACGAAGAAAGTATTTCAACATAAATGCAAAAGTAGTTAGTATGACAGCATAAGTAAAACAATAACTTTTTATTTGTTGACGACACCGATCATCTCTCACCTTGCCCCCGTACATTACACCCCACGGCAAGCACAAGTGACTCATCCTACCGGTTGATTTTTGATCGGGTTTGCTTTATACACTATCACACGGAGTACGTGCTCCGCTACTCCAACACGTGCTTTCTAGTCACATTCACCATCTTATAAGCGGCCTGTGTCCAGGGCCGGACTTGAAATTATACCAATAACTACCGCTCACTATCAAAGAATACGAATACGATGTAATAAAAGTTTTACTTGTATGCACAATGATAAAAAAAATATTCCAGTGCTGTTCATTACTCAATAGGAACAACTACAAGAACTCGAAAAAAATAAATACGAAAAAATAACTTTCGGCAAGAGGCATTCTTGAAATTGTCTGAAAGAATGTCCCTTCAAAATCAAGAAGTATCAAAGTTCGTGAAGTTCTCTCGATGTTTCCAAGCAAAAACGTTTCCGGGACAGCAAGGTGGAAGTATTTTCTGAAAATTCTGCATTTTGTCAAAATATTATTACTGAGAGTTTTTTAAACTATATTCGACCAAAATATGTTGGGTCAATGGTTTTCTAGATATTCATGTGAGGGCGAGTTGTACAAGACAAGTTCACTAACAATTCGAAGTGAACCGAGTTCAGTTGCCAGGAATTAGTCAATGAAATTCCTAGTTCCTTAGCAACTGAACTCGGTTCTCTTGAACTATTGGTGAACCAACTCATCTTGTACATCTCGCCCTAAGAGTTGCGAGCGGCCAGTGCAAAGAATTCAAATTTATGGCGAAGGTTCATCATCAGATCCTATAGTTTGATAAAACTCAAAAACTACATTGATACTGGTGAATGGTAGATTGTTGATTGTAGGGGGTCGTGCAGGCTGTGCAGGCTCACAAGCCTCACAAGCCTCTCAAACTGCCTGCAAGGTCATTTGTGCGTGACCTTTTATCTACCTGGGATTCTGAGACTCCGTGCGAAGTTTATCATTTTTCTAGGAGCTGAATTCCTGATGTCAGAGGGCGTTACGAATGCTCCTTCCAGGCATTTGAGCCTCTTTCAGAAGAGCGCTGGGCATCATTCTACAGTTTCCGCGAAGTTCTCGCAGTAGCAATACTTTTGCCTATCTATTTGAAGTTACTTATATCACAGAGGGCAGTGAGTTGTCCCGTTACCAATTTCAAGTCTTTTTTGTCCATCTCGAGAAGCTGCTAAGTTTTCCTTGACGATAGGATCACTAGCCTTTTCGCCTGTTTTTGTCCTGACACTTTATTCCAGTGATATTTGATCTCATCCAATTCCAAGCGTCGAAACTCATCTTTTAAGTGGGCTTCGGAGAGTCCACAGAAGTATGGGAAGTGGTATGTGTTTGCCCCTTCTTTGGCAAGGCAGTCTGCTTCCTCATTGCCTTTGATATCCTGTTACCTGGCACCCACATCAGGGTTACCTGTGCCCCTTTCAAAGCATTCCTGGGCACAAATCTATATAATATGTACTGCTGCTTGAAAGATGGATGGGATCCTATCAAGGGGTTTTGAGATCCTGAAATTTGACCCTCCAACCCCATGGTCAATCGTGGATCCATCTGTGTACCACACTGTGGCATCCATTGCCAATTGAGGACCGTTCTCTGTGTGAATCTGGTGGTTTTTTATGACCACTTTAAACTGCACTTTGAAGTCGTACCTGATAGGCATGATATCTGACCGTTTAGAGGTGGCTTCGAGGGAGATGTGTTCCAAAATCTTTAGATATCCGATCGGATCAAAAAAAATTGATAATTCTGTCGGGAGTAATATCAGATCAAAAACAAAACCAGTAATAAGTAAGCAGTTAAAAATAACGTCAACGATATTCGTAATATCCGTTATTTTGCTATGGTTGGTAATAGCAAAATAACGGAAATGGCAAATAACGGTGACGTTCTTTGGCCCACCCTAGAACATTGTGATTTTCTATCTTGACACGTTGTAATAGTTTAGTACTTTTGTGAAATGCTGAGACATAACTGACGAGCTTAGAATGAGATTTGCAGGTGCTTCAGCAATACTTGTTCATTCGTGAATATCGGTTAGCTTGGCGAATATTCGGAAATACAGTTAACACCTGTTAGGTGTACGATTTTAAGGTGATGAATATCCAAATGAATGGAAAACGAGAGCTACAATTGATAAAATTCATTGAAGTTTCTGCTATCCAATCTGCGTAAAACAGTAGGAATTTTCCTTCCGGAGGATCTTTCTACTAAAGTAGTGATAAGCTGTAATTCACGACCACCAGTAAATTCAATATTGTTTATGGAATAGGGATTCCTTGAACCGAATTTTTTCTCTAAATTTCAAGGTATAAAATTGCTCTTCGATTCCAACACAAATTGACCTAGATGTCAAATAACTTCTCCAAAACACTAGAGGTTATTTTCGGACAGTCTGCTAGCAGTACCTTTTCGAGTGGGATGAAAAAAATAGCTCAACTTTGAATTATGAAAAAGAAAACAAAAAAATGTAAATTCTGAGTATGTCTCTTAGCTTCTCGGATGGGCCAATCAAAATATTTCAGTAGGGGAACACACACCAATTTCTTATTATTCTCCTGTTCACGAAATGTTTTCGGCAAGTAACCCAAAAATTCGGACAGATTTGTTGGCCAGACGAAAAGCTTTTTGGCCTGACGAAAGTATATTGGTCTCACTTAATAAAATAATTAGTGAATGAATTGTATATTTCAGTTCTAATATTAACTGAAGAATATTAATAGTGTTCATCAAAATCTCGTCCCTGAAATCATACAAGAGTGAAAGAAATAAACTTGTTAAGATTGTTGCCATTAATTCAGATACTGTGATCAATAGTACCTACCAATATCGAGAAGGAAATCGTTTCAACGTATACTCTTATTGGTCGCAACAAAATTGAATACAAAAATAATCAATGTACTCGGACAATTTACTGTTATCAGTAATAGTATTGCTTTCTTCATTAGAACTTCATCCTAGGATTATTCCTATTCTTTCTTTCTTTTTCTTTATTATCTAACTATTTATTGAGGTTTTTGGTTCGGTCAAACATTGTACAATCATATTGATGACATTCATATCAAGTTATTTATTACCCACTAAAAATATCATCTTCCCTAGATCGGCGCAAGAATACTGAAATAACGGTACCCAAATCAAAATGTAAATAAATTATTGCCAATAGGGTGTTTATTTTGTGATTCGGAGACAGATAATGTGGAAAATGTGTTTACAAGTGAAATGGAGGATGAATTTTGATGTTATATAAATTAGTCGTAGATGAAGTAAAGTAGTTTCATGTTAACATTCAACCATCTCTTCAATTTATTAATTGTAACAAAATTTGTGTTTATTTTTGTGAGAAGTTGAAATATAATTGTAGATATATGTATTTCTTTCTTATACATTAGTCGTAAAGTACAGTGCACAACTCGTTATAATGAATTTAATTATCTCTCGTAATCATAATACCCTCAGGAATATCAGAAATCATTATAACATTGAATAAACAAAATTATTTTAGCAATGGGATAAGCCGATAAAACCTAAATCCGGAACTGCTAATGTGAAGGCAAGAATATGCCAGCGAAGATGATAAACTACACCCACCGAGACTCTATTCAAAGCATTGAAGACCCAGCCTTCTTTGCCGATCTAATCTAGACTTGGAGTATATATGTTTCGATTAGCGAACGATAACGCAGTAGTTGATGTACTGAGTCTGAATTAGTGCAAATAAGACTTTATCTCTGCTCTGAAATGATCTTTGCTTTAACTAATATTCAAAGAAATAAGCACGCACTTGTCTTATGGAAAATGGTTTTTAAACCGGAAATTTCAGTATGTTGCCGTTCTTATCCATATATAGTAGAGGATGGTCAACATCATTCGCCGCTGAAATATATATCGAGTATTCAACGAACATTTGGTTAGATCGTCCCGCTCACAATTTTTCATTTTCTTGACTAATATACTCAACTGAACTACTCAAAAATCAGATTTACTGGTTGAAGAAATTAGAGATTCAGTTTTGCGATACCTAAAACGATATCAAATAACAAACCTTCAATGATGCCTATCATCACGAACCAAAAATTCAAGGATTCCAGCTTTGACATAAACTCTACTCAAGTCCTTCTCCATCAAGGCCCGCATGTCCTGGTTATAGACTCTGTTATTAATACTGGTTGAAAGGTGTCTGGTTTATCATAGAACACCTACCAAACTAAAGTTTGGAATCGAAGGAATTTGATGTGTTTCAAAATATACCATTACAACAATTATGACATTCTTACTTCAGGTACCAGGAGAAATCGTATACAAATCATTAAACAAGAGATGGTACACAGGTATGAATTGGTGATACTCTTGACTATTTAGAGGTTGTTAGCTTGCATTGCACTGTTCGGAACCTTCGGTATACTAATGAATATACTGGAGTTTTATTCCGATACCACACCGATATTTCAACACCTCGATAAATGTTTCAGTCACCAAGTGACCATCTTCCAGAGGGAAAGATTCAAATTCAATCTAAGAAACGAAGTATTCCTATATATACCTCTTAGGTACCTTCTAGCGGTACCCATTATCAATGTTCAATTGTACAATGCTGCCTCATTTACTGAAAGGTAATTAAAATTCATTGGATATGCTAATTACATGTTGGTATCAAATAAATGGAATTGGTTCACAATTTTATTATGTTCAATTAATTTTATGCTTTAATAGGCTTCTAGCTACCTTTTGAATCCGAGGACCCCACCTCGAAAAAAAGCCCCCAAAGGCAGGCATCTTGTTTATAGGAATTGGCGATTCTGAGTACCTCAAGCTCAGCCCCATCCTGTTTCATATAGCTGTGGAGAAGGTTGGGTTGCCAAAAAGGCTCTGATTAAACTCCAGTGTATTCAGAATACCTTCCTTGTCAACAAATTACAAAGTTTCAACGTCTGGCATAACTGTTGACTGAAGACTGATTTTGTGATATTCTGGATTAAACTAAGAGTTGTATGATAAGAGACATTTCGTTAGAGCGGAAATGAACTGGAAAAGACCACTCTCTGCAGCGTTTCAGATACATATACCAGTTTTTAAACAAGGCATGACGAATTGCTGTTTTTTTGATCGAAAAGCTCCAGTGTATATTTAGATGGACTCCATATTCCAAGACAGAATGGATCATAATACAGCCAATTCTATAGCGACAACACAATATATATGATTCAGCTGAAATCATCAAGGATTTGATGGAATTCTACGGATAGTTCTCTCTAACATCTATTTTCTTTTCTCATAATTGTTCTAATAATAAAACCAATATCAAGTAGAAAAATATCATATCTTATAAATATAGAGCTATTATTGCGTTAGAGTTTATTGTCTCTTACAAATGTAAGATACTGTTTGACAAATAATGAAAAGAAGCAGTGAGCTAGTGAGATTGATAAAAACTAAAAAACCACTTTCATTGATACTATTTCGCAGGTATTGCAAACAAATGCCTTCCAAATCTTCAATTGCCTCGGCATGCATTGTATCACATAGAACAAAATCATTTTCACCAGATACACTGAAACCGTGCACAATAATCAATTATTATTTTTTTATCAATTACAAACTTGGTTATTATATCAAGAATTAATTTGAAAAATCAGTTTGATTTTTACAACGACCTCGCGATGTTTTAATTGGCAAAACTCTTGAAAACAGTCAATTATTTCTTTACATTTCATAGAATTCATTCAAGAGTAAATTTTGTGCAAAAACGTAAGGTTTTTGTTGCGAGGAACTTTAAAAAAATACGTTCCATAACTGATTCTATTCAAATGGCTTGTAAAAACACTAATCGATATCTGCCAATGCATTTCTATCACAAAGATCGTGAAAATCAGAAAATTGGCTAGAAAATGAAGGATCTTCGTAATTTCACGATTACTCAGCCAGGTTGATTGACAAGGCAACATAACTAGTAAGAGATGGCATTATATCTGATAGGGGCTTAGTAGGTTCCAAGACAAGCTCAAGTCAATGATTTTTTTTTTCGATAAACCACAAATAAAGATTTTTTACATTTGCTGCCCACTTTTTGAATATCACTGTAGATAAGTATTTCAAATTAATTGATACTCGTCATGACTCTGTTTATTGTCAGCTATAAAGGTGCACCTGGAAAGGAGCATTTGTTGACTTTCATTAGACTGATTTAAAATTCAGTAGATCGTAAATCTCCATATGAATAAAAATGTAGGTGTATCCTTTCGTAACCTCAGCCAAATATTTTGGGAGTTGGCAACACTAACTCACGACCGTATTCCAAGATAAGCAACGAGTCATTTCTCATCAGTCTGTATCTTAATTGCATGTAATTAATTACCGCTTCAGTTCAGTGTTGAACAGGGTATTAAGAATCAGAACATCTATTTTAGATCGAGTTTTCCAGAAATCATTATTGTAATCCTACTGTTTACAGTACTGAAATCTATCTGAATTCATTTTAATATTCATTTACAGAAATCCTATATCCCCATACGATTACCGAATCACCTCTCAATCAATCAATCAATCACTTTATTAATCCTCTGGAACATACAAGTTATAGGACAGGTCAAAAAAACATTTTTAAAATATTAATAGTATGTACAGAACTGGTGTTTTTTTTAAAAAGAACATATAATAAAAAAAGCCATATAGGACAATTCACAAATAAAATTTTAACCAGAATCAATGAATTCTCATATGGTGTAAGGACATAGATCTATTAGGAATTTCTTTAAGATACGTTTGAATTTCAGAGACGTCATATTTTTCAACTTCTGTGGAAGCAAGTTGTATAAATGGACACCTAAAGTATTAGGAGATCTTTTGGATATTTCTAGATGTTTGAAAGGTACACGATAATTTTCTTTTTTCCTTGTATTGTATGAATGTGTATCGCTATTTCTTAAGTATATATCCCGATTCTGATGAGTATACGTCAGTATCTCAAAAATAAATATTCCACTGACTGTCAAAATGTTATGCTCCTTGAAGAGGTTTCGACATGACTGATCTGGTGGGCAGCCAACAATACACCTTAAAATGCGCTTCTGAGAAAGGAAGACATTTTGAGCAGCTGAAGTGTTTCCCCATACAAGAATACCATAAGTTATTCTTGAATGAACTTCTGCATAATAAAATTTGAGGGGATGGTTCAGGCCTAATGCACTCTTTAAGTTTCTTATTTGATGACATTTTGTATTTAAAGTATTACCTAGTTTATTGCAGTGTGTTTTAAATGATAATGTAGAATCAAAACACACTCCAAGAAACTTAACGTTATCTATGGTAGTATTATTTATACTGACATTGAATTGCGATATATATTTATTCTGATAAGTGTGGAAGGTTGTATAGTTAGTTTTAGTAGTATTTAGCAACAAGGATCTATCAGAACACCAGGCAGATCTGCCCAACATCTGGCAAAGGTGTTGAGAGACAGCACAATTTGAGAAAAACTGGAAATTACCAAAAACAAAGGTCGTCTGGAGAGTAGCAGTCAATATTTATCGGAGTAACCCAAGGAAGGAGATACAGGTCAATGATAATTAATTTAAGTGCAATTTTAGAAATTAAGGCTCTTTAATTTTTTTGAAGTATATGAAGTATGCCGTGGAGTGTTTAGGTAAAATAAGTAATTTTTTTTTCTATTAACTCTAATGGATCGCAGATTTCTTGGGGTACTCATTTGACCTTTCTAAGGCATTTGATTCTAATAATATTAACGCTGCTCTGAGCAAATTATCTGGATTGGGATTTTGGGGCATTTTTTTCATCATTATTTTGTTCACATTAACGACAAAAACATATTTTTTTTCGGATTCAATTTTTGGGCACATATTTAGATGAAAATATGAAATGGAATACACATGTTGATCAGGTTTGTACGAGACTCAACAGTAGTTAGAGAAAGAAATTAAAATAATTGTGTTTCAACCATTATTATTTTTCAATTTTCAGCTGCATTATTTACGGTTACAAGATAATTATTTTATAAAATGAAACGTGTTGTGAGAGGTTTGACCAAAATACAGATATTGTTTCGTTTTACTAAATAATAATGCCGAGCACACCACTAAACTGTTTATTTTCTAACTTCACTAAAAACATACAACTACTTCACTGACTAATAAAATACTTAGATCTATACAACAATACAACTAGCTAAATATTCCAAACACTTATATACTTCTTCAAAAACTGTTTATCACTTCTTCATAAATTCCTAATCTTCTTAATTCCAGTCAAATGTCTCGCGTTTATATAGGTACCCAAGTGTATCCAGAATCTTCGCGATGCGACGGTTCGGTTATCCCGAATATTCATTACCGGCAATTATCTGCCTTTTTCTAGGAAACCATATCGACGATACGCGTGCAAGTCTATCCAGCAGCGTAGCTAGGCGATTTTTATCAATCTCGTAACATTATTCCCAACTCAATTTTGATCGTCCCGATCAAACAATGTGTCGTTGTCTCCATTATAACGTTTGAGTCTTTCTAGGTGAACGACCTTCATTTTCGCTCTCGGTCTGCGTTGAATTCTATAGACCACGTCGTTTATTCTTTTCACTATCGTATATAGTCCTTCCCAAGATGGTGTTAATTTGATCGTATCGAAGCTTTATTCTGTCACTAGTTATCTTCAATCTTTTTCTTGCAAGTTCGTGGATCCCATTCAAGCTATCTCGCAGTTCGTCTGCATGATACTGTATCTCTTTTTCTTCAGAACTTGATGATCCGATCACCAAGTCACAGGTCAACCGAAGTTCTCTCCCGAAGATGATGCTGGCTGAAGTGAGCTTTGTGGAATCGTGCACAGAGACCCAGTAAGCCATCAATAATAGTGGAAGATGTCGATCCCAGGTCTTTTGGTGCTCCTCTACTACTTTGGAAAAATGTTCTTCCATAGTCCTGTTGAACCTTTCAACCATGCCATCAGAATGTGGATGGAGGGCCGTTGTTCGGGTCTTGCTAATTCCCATCAATTCACAAATTTCCTTGAATTTCATCGGAATGTAGCTCCATTGGGACTCCAAACCTTGAAAACATGTTATCCACCAGAGCTCTTGCAACTGTGGATGCTTCTTGATTAGGCAAGGCATAAGCTTCAACCCATTTCCTAAAGTATTCCATGACAACGAGGATGTATTTGTTGCCATCATTCGTCATCGGAAACGGTCCTGCTACATCGATGGCGATTCGTTCAAAGGGAGCTCCTACATTGTATTGTTTCAGCTCTCCTCTCGATCTTGTCTTGGGACCTTTGCTTGCTTCACATTTCGGACATCTTCGGCACCATCTATCTACATCTTCACAACATTGGACCCAGTAAAATCTCTGCCGAATTTTATCCAAGGTCTTATTCACGCCAAAATGTCCACCTGATTTGCTATCATGAATCGCCTCCAAGACATCACTTATTCTCGACCTTGGCACAACCAATTGAGAAATCACTTTTCTGCCGTCGGCCGATTCCCAAGCTCTCTTCAATAGACCATTTTCAACAACCAGGGTATCCCATTGTGCCCAGAATGCCTTGAAAGGTGGTGATCGTAAGGACATTTCCTTCCAGGTGGGTCTTTCCGCTCCGCTTTCCTTCCATCGTAGAAAATCTGCAACATTTGGATCACTTTCTTGGTCCTGCCTCATTTTTGCTGTGGTCCAATTGTTGTCAACCGTTAATCTCATTTGGTTTATCCCTTTGCGATGTACAATTCGCTCACAAGTATCCGAATCAGGTCTTCTGGACAAGATATCTGTGTTGTTGGCAATTCAGTTGTTCTTAGCCTCCTAACTGGAATGGCCTCGGGGGCTTCATCATTGCTAGTCGGCATGCGCCCTGGTATCAATTCGGTTGTTCTTACCCTCTTCACAGCTATGGCCGTGGGAGTTATATCTTCGCTAGCCGACATGCGCCCCGATATCAATTCGGTTGTACGTAGCCTCTTAACAGGGATGATCCTGGCGGCTCCATCATTGCTAACCGGCATGCTCTCCGATATGTTGGCTGATTCTAATTTTTCCTGCCGCCAATTTGAGGATTCGCTGGAAGACCTTGTCCACACAGGTGATAGAGAACGTGGTGGCATTCTTACCCTGCAGTCTCTAATAAAATGTCCCAATTTTCCACATCGATAGCAAGCCCTGTTCTCCTGAGTGCTCATTCCGCTTTTCAAAGATTTAATCACATCCAGAACCTTCTCCAATAAACTACTTACTGAGCTTGATCGTTGTTCGGGCTCTTCTATTGAGACCGCTCGTACTTTTGGACTCAAGGAGTTGAGGGCCGCCTTCACTTCTAAAGAACGCACTAAGGCATCGCTACTCCTCTTGAAGTGTGTCAATAGCGGAGTCCTTTGGATTTCGGTGTCTCTCAGTCTATCTAAAAATAACTTCACCGCTAATTTTTCCTTGAAATCTCTGGGTAAGCCAGCTGAATTAGGCGTCTCACATCCGATTCAAATTCCTGCAGATCTTGATGCCTTGATCTCACCTGACTTCTGAGTGCGCCATACCGCAACTCTGATGCAGTAATCAAGTCTTTATATTTATTTTGCTGATCGATGGGTTTCGTCTGCAACATACCCAAAGCTGGCCCTCTCAAAGCTACTATAAGTGCCGTAGCTTTTTCTTCTTCGCCCCATCCATTAGCCACTGCTGCAGCTTAAAATTGTCGACGATACATGGACCAAGAAGACTGTCCATCAAAAGTCGGAGGTTTTACGGAAATTCCTGATGTGGCAACCCTGTCTCGACGATCTTGCTTCGTGAGGAGTGCTATCTGATTTTCTAGTCCTTTCATCTCCTCTCGCACCGTATCGAATTTCTTATTAACCTCATCGTCGATTTTCTTGACATCTTCCTTTAGTTCTTCTTTCAGATCCTCCATTTGTACTTCGGTTTTCTGTGATAAATGTTGGAAGAACTTGTCTTGATGTTCCAGAACCTTCTGGAAGTCTGTTTCCCTTTGTTTTTCTATTCGTTCTGATTCGGTCTTTTGTTGTTCGAGAATTTTCTGGAGTGCTTCTTCTCGTTCTTGTTTTTCTTTTTCTCGTTCTTTCTTTTCATCCTACCTTCTCATTTCCTTTTCTCGTTTTTCATCTTCTCGTTCATTTCTCAGTTCGTCGAGAATTTTCTCATTTTTTTCTCCTGGCGCCTTCTTTCCAAATCAGAAATTGATTTTGGATACATTTCACAATGTCCTCCATCGTATCGTACGATGTACTTCTCGTATTCACCATAAATATTTAATAAATAGGTTGTTTCTGTTTTTCACTAATATCCCGCTTCAGACACCACTGTTACGTTTTGCTAAATAATAATGCCGAGCACACTACTAAACTGTTTATTTTCTAACTTCACTAAAAACATTCAACTACTTCACTGACTAATAAAACACTTAGATCTATACAACAATACAACTAGCTAAATATTCCAAACACTTATATACTTCTTCAAAAACTGTTTATCACTTCTTCATAAATTCTTAATCTTCGTAATTCCTGTCAAATTTCTCGCGTTTATATAGGTACTCAAGTGTAACCAGAATCTTCGCGATGCGACGGTTCGGTTATCCCGAATATTCATTACCGGCAATTATCTGTCTTTTTCTAGGAAACCATATCGACGATTCGCGTGCAAGTCTATCCAGCGGCGTAGCTAGGGGATTTTTATCAATCTCGTAACAATATTCTAAATAAAATACTATATTATGTTGGTAATAATTTTATCCGCCAGTGCATTATTCCATTTTTGTACAGACAATAGAAGAATGTAGATAAGTTTTTGATGAAACCTAAAAATAGTAGTAATTATGCAATTTTGCAGCTGAAAAATAAGTCCACACTAGATCAATTGATAAATGCTCTATCAATATTCACATATTTTTATGATATTGTCCCTTAGGGAAATACAGGCAATGCTAGAGTTTTTATCAGTCAAAAACGAGGTCAAAAAAAGGATAATTCGCCTAATTTGACTTAGATCACCTAATCATGTGTAGAAATCATTTTTTAAAGTTAAACTAGCTAACTGTACAAGCAATTCACATTTAAAAAATTATAATATGTCAAACTCAACATCATCAGCTCCTCAAAAAATTGTGACTACAAGGCCTGGTGATTTAGTTGCAAAGCACCGTACTTTTTAACATGAACGAATATTTTGAAAAATCTCAATTTGTTAATATGTTTGTTTGCTTGTTTGTAAGGACGATATGTAGGGTTATTTGTGTACTGTGCTATACAGTGTGTTTCACTTCTCATGGAACACCCCCGTATTTACCGTAATTTTGAACGTAGAACCATGAAATTTTCAGGATTGATAGATTCACTAGAAATCAACTCACTGCACGAAAAGTATCATCCTTCATCATATAGACTGCACGCCAACAGCGATAGAACCACGCATTTTTTCGGAAAGTAATATTAGGCGGCAGAATTGGTCCAAAATTCCTTCGGATTCGTGTTTAGGATCCCCAAATAACTACTAATACACCTGTGTCCTGAAAAATTTTCAGTACTGAAAAACTAATTTGTTTCACTTCAGTCCCGAAAAATTCTAATTTGTTTCATTTCTCATGGAAACGCCCCCGTATCTTCCGTTATTCTCGACGTAGAACCAAGAAATTTTCAGGATTGATAGATACACTACAAATGAACTAACTGCACAAAAGGGGTCATCAGGGGCGTTTCTTTGGAAAGTAAAACAGATTAGAAATTTTCAGAAATTTTTTTCAGGAGACAGGTGTATTATTAGTGATTTCGGTATCCTGAACAAGAATCCAAAGGAATTTTGGGCCAATTTTGGCCCTAATATCACTTTTTGAAAAAATAGGTGGTTTCATCGCTGCTGGCGTGCAGTGTATATCATGAAGAATTACCCCTTTCGTGCAAAGAGTTCATCTCTAGTGTATCTATAGATTCTGGATATTTCATGATTTTTCGTCAAAAATTACAGAAGATACGAGGATGTTTCGTTTCTATGAGAAGTGAAACACACTAGGTATATAATAGGATATATTGAAAAATTCTCAGCCTACTATAGAACAAAACAAAATTTCAATGTCAAAATATTTTATTACTTAACATATTCTCCTCGTAATTGGATACATTTATTACAGCGAACCTGCAACATCTCTAGACCTTTCAAAAAAAATGTTTCTTCTTGCTCTGCAAACCAGAACTTTTATTACCTCCTCGTTGGAAGAAAATTTACGACATTTCAAACCTTTTTTCAGTTGAGCAAAGAGATGATAGTCGGAAGTAGCCAAATCTGGCGAATAAGGGGGGGGTTCTAGTAATTCAAACCCTAAATCACGAACTTTGCATGGCAACATGAGATTTGTGTGCAGGGGCATTGTCCTGCAAAAACAAAACACCTTGGGATAGCTTTCCGCGTCTTTTCTCTTTTGTCCCGAAGAGTGGTCAGTAATGTCGAATAGTAATCTCCAGTTAATGTTCTAACCGTATCCAATCAATCATGATTACTCCATGGCAATCCCAAAAAAACTGAAGCAAGAACTTTTCTAGAAGATTTTTGGACACGAAACTTCTTAGGTCTTGGAGAACCGGAGTGTTGCCATTCCATCGATTGTTGCTTTGTTTCTGGATCGTAGAAATGTACCCAAGTCTCATTCATCCATAGTAACAATTCGTTTTAAGAAGTCTACATCGATTTCAAATCGAGCACATCAGATCGAACGCGATGCTACTACCCTTGCACGCTTTTGGTCAACATTCAAACATTTGGGGATCCATTTTGCAGTAATTTTTCTCATGTCTAACTTGACGTGAACTATATGATGAACGCGTTCGTATAAAATATTCAGTGCTTCAGATATCCGTTTTAGCCCAATTCGACGGTCTGTTAAAATCATGCCATGAACTGCATCGATATGTTCGGGGACTGACGCAGAAACTGGCCTTCCCGATCGGCCATCATCTTCAATGGAAAATTTACCTCTTTTGAAGCTTGCAGTCCAATTTTTCACGGTCGCATACAAAGGACATTGATCACCAAGGTTATTAAGCATATCTTCGTAAATCTGCTTACCTCTTAACCCTTTTAAATACAGGTTCTTGATGATGGCTCGATACTCCAATTTTTTGATTTTCACAATTTCGGTGGACATATTTTTTCTTTTAATTTATTGTGTAACTCTGGTTTACTTTTTTTACGTCAAACTTTACACTGACACTTCTAATAAGTTATTGTTCGTTGCTATGGTAACGCAATATTTTGTTTATGCAGGGAACTGATCTAGGCTAACTAGATATCAATACATCCTCGTATGTGTATAAATGAAAAGTTACTTACGATACCTACAGTCACTTGTGTCTATATACATTTTATGACTTGCACTATGATGATCTGCAAGGATGAATAAAGATTATTATTATCATTATTACTGTCTGATACGAGGAAATGAAAGACAAATCAACCGATATATAAGTTACCTTGTGTGCGATAAATTTCAAAGACAAAAATGTATTATTGTATTAAGTATTATTGTGAAGACCTACGGCACCAACAAAATGACAATGACTTCTACAATCAGATCATTTCTATAATTAGGCCACTTTGTTCTCTGCCCAAACATTTTTCCTCGTACACACATTAAATTGCAAAATGTTTAGGCATAGGTATTAATTTAAATCAAAGTCAAACACCCCACGTAAGCAATTGTTTATCTTTCAATAAAATGAAGGTTATTTTTATATTCTGGTGTTCTAAATGAACTCTATTACACTTTTTCCCGATGACGAAATACACAATGATTCGTTTGAATTATCGCTAGATGAGGTGCCTAACGAAAAATAAAAAGCATTTGAAATATCCTTTTTTCTGGTTAAAATAATAATACGTTTGATATTTTAATAATACACTTTAGTGATTTATCATATTTGAGCTTAAAAAATATATACAGTTCGATTATTGTATCTTTACCCATGCGTCATCAATTTATGATCGAAGAAATCACACATGCTCTATCGAACATCTCTTTCTAACAACCGCTATGAGCGATTCAAAATTCGTTTACATTTGTCTGCTAGGCTAAGAATTATGGTATTGTGATGATGCGCAAGGGTAACGATAAAATAATCGAACTGTAATGTTACCGTTAAAGTCCGCATCATATGGGACCTTTTTTTTAATATTTAGTTATTGCAAATTCAGAGTTCGTGAACAGTTTTTGCTTTGAAAATAATGTAAAATGACGTTTACGATTGTTTTCCATCGTTTGGCTACACCTGTCAAATTTGACATTTTTTCAAAAAAATTTCAAAATCGAAAAATATTATACGAAAAAGTTGTTCATTTTTCGGTTTCCTACCCACCTACCAGTTTGAAAAACTTTGATTTTTTTCGCGTTTTCTTAACCTTACAGAATTTTTTTCTAAACCAATAGACCTAAACTATTTTCTACTTCACTGATGTATTGTGATGAAAATAATTGAAGCAAATTTTGCTATGGAATATTGAAACTAGAACCACTTTGCATCAAGTATTTTCTTAGCATATTTGTATTTTTTTCAAATATCCATTTAGAAATATTTATAAACAGAAAAAATCCTTTCAGCAGATGGGTGTATTACATCTCAACTGTTTTTTTTCCAGATTTCATCAATTTTAATTTTCCGAAAAAGTGTAAGGTTAGGAAAACGCAAAAAAAAATAAAAGTTGTTCAAACTGGTTCAAATTTGGTAGGTAGGTAGGAAACCGAAAAATAATCAACCTTTTCATATAATATTTTTCGAAATAACCTAACATTCTGAATTTTTTTTGAAAAAATGTCAAATCTACAGGTGTAGCCAATAGATAGAAAACAGTCGTAAATGTCATTTTGCATTATTTTCAAAGCACAAACTGTTCACGAACTCTAAATTTGCAATAAGTGAATAATAAAAAGAAATCCCATATGATGCGGACTTTAACGGTGACACTGTATTAATTGTAAGTAATTAAAAATAAGCTAAAGTAAAGCCAATTCTTCCACAGATATTCAATGGCACCAACAAAAAATTTTTAAATACAGCTAAATATTATCAAATTAATTGTTTGGATAACTGTCTGTCCTTTCCTTCCTTGTCAATTCCGTGGCAACACTAAAACTCCTCAAAACGTTTGTAATTATCTTGAGCCCAATATTTTTGTTTGGTCACTAAGTAGGTAATTCTGCCATATTGAAATACACATAACATAACAGCGTTATGTCCGTAAATCTAGCAGGCCAGATTACACTTTCGCACCCAGAAACCTATCTGAGAGAAAGTTTCGTCCGAATATTTACGGTCTATTTGCGAGTAATGAGGTTGTGGTGGATGTAGGGTGTGGAATCGCAAAGACAACATTACACTACCAATATTTTTTTGAAGTGTATTGACACGAAAAAGATAATCATCAGACAATTTGGAAAATGAAATCGAAGCTTTTATGAGCCATTTCTATTGAAATGATTGAAACAATCTGGGGTGGCAGCTTGATGACGACAGCACAAAATTCTAGCTGCAACAGTGAGAATTATGATACCTGGATATATAGGAAGTATTGGAACAATTATTGACCGCCAAGGTGTCCAGATCTGACAGCACTAGGTATAAGAACGCGTTTGAAGAACAAAAACTACAGATATCGACCACATATCGATATTCCTTTATGAAATCACTCTGAATACTAAGAATATAGTACTTTTGAAAAGCTCTTCGCTTTTCCACTGACAAAATAATACAGGGTGTTTCCATCAGAAGAAATTTGGATTGATTGCCTTTCAATACAAAAAATGACTACGAACAGCAGATAGATGAGGTTCATCATGCTCTAAATTGTAATTGTCAAAAGTACATCACAAAACCTTTTTCTTGTTTATTGAAATTTTCAAGCTTGGTATAATCAGTTGTTTCTCAGAAGACTGATGAAAAAGTAGTTGCGTCTTCTATCCACAATATTTACCCAAATAACCACACGCCGTCTGTGGGGTAAAGGATCAAAGGACAAAGTGATCCAAGGATGACGGCCTTCTGCATTCGTACGGCTAAGATTTTGCCGTATAACGACAAACCGGTATAATTTCGAGTTTCGAGAGCAGTGTATCCATCATTCCATCAACCCCTATGATCATTACCACCATTTCAATGGTTTGGGTTCACGCTAGTGAACAACTAAATGTTCAATAGGAATATTATTGGTGACAATAAAAATAGGTTATTCTATTCACTCCTATTGGTCAATCAGCACGTACATAAACATACGGCAATCACCAGTCGCCGGACCCACCCAATTTATTTTTGTCGTGACCTGCGATTCGTCTCCATCTGCATGAAGATTCGTATTGATTATTGCGGTCTCCAAATGGATACGGAAGTTTCGCAGTAACGACGGAAACACGAAGCAATATGAGAAGAAAAGAAGGTTTTGTTCTCATTGAGTGACACCACAGGTGTCCAATACCCCATTTTCTACAAAGTAATAGGACAAAAATTGTCTTTTTATGATGGTCAGGCGTATTGGCCTGTATTTGTCTGCCGGTGGGGAACAAGTAGTTCCAATAGATTCGATACTTCTCATTTTCCACAACGTACTCGATATCGTATCGTTAATAATAGTACAACACTCGTACTGCCCCAGTATTCCTGTGGATATAGGCTGAGATCGCATGAGCTAGACAAGCTGACAGCAATGACATCATAACATATTAGTGGCGGCAACTGTGTTCTACCAGAACTGTGCTGTGCTGAAAGTTTGTACTGATATTTAAAGCGGAGAAAGTTTTAAACTGTTATTACCTCTTGAATTAGATGTTGTTCCACCCTTACGTCCCTCTGAGTTCAATATGATGTAGGATGCTTCCGTCTACGAACTGGACATAGTGTTCGTATATTCCTCGCATCAAACTCTTTTGAGATCAATCAAGGCTCATTCGTCGATCCCGATTTCCATTCCAATATCATAACAATAGTCAACAGTCAATAACAGCCCCTTCAGGACTGATGTAGACTTGTTTCCCGAGGCAAACAGTTAAAATAAATGAGTGATTCCATGCCTTTGGTTACTGGGGGTGCAAGTGCAACAGTTGTATCCACGGGTTTTCCTCATCAACCGACAATGGCAACAGGAAGGCGCAGAAAAGAAGAAGGCTATGGGAGTTTTTCTGAAACACGCCTCTTCCGAAGATTTCCTGCTCTGATTGGATTCTGACTCAACCCGATCTTGAGGTGAAGCGAGTCCTCCAGAGCGGAATCAGTTGTTCAGTATATATCTCACTTTCTGATCGGGTACAGCAAGGTATCTGAGCAAATTCATAAAACGATGGTGTATCAAATGTCTTTCGACCCCCTTCGATCCTCTTTGCACATATATCCGTTTATATTATATTATATCTAACAAATCCCGTTAATGGGAATGAACACAGTTCGTTGCCTCGAAAAACCAATCCGGAATATTTCTCTCCATCTAGTCCTGAGTTGAAAACTCTTGCCAGATGATGGTGAGAGCTTGGAAATTTTTTTCACTAATAGTGATTGAACCCATCAGTTGTTTGTAGTTTCAGAGGCACCGTGTTCTGCGGGTTATGATGCATTCCATTGGTGTTGTGATGTGAGCCTCTTTCAGAGTCAGACCGACGCGTGGTATTTCTGCCACTTGTTAACCGGCTGAGGATGTACTCTTATGAAGCCTCGATCCCGTGGATTAGAGATGGTATTTACCTCCTAAGATTTTGGGTAGGAACGGAGGAATATCTCACACCACAGAGCATGCATTCTTGTTCACTGCTCTCGTAGCAATGCAGAAGACAGTTCATTAATTCATTTGATCATTGTAATCGCATTCGTCATTTGTCACTGTCAATCGATCGTTTTGGGCTACACCAATTCGCCTTTGATCACTATTCGAGGGGATCGATCGTAGAGATCTAAATCCCGTCTTCTAGGAAACTAGGTGAAGGGTTCATTAAATGGTTAGAACAGTAAACCTACGGTCGACACCAGAGGGAATGTTCTCTTTTTCCTCTCGGATGCGAATGAGCTGCCGATGCCCGTCCGAGTTTGCAATCTTTCCTCGGGTAGGTTCAATTCAATTCAACTCCGACTTTCATACAATTATCGTAGATCTCGCAGAAACTTCAAAAATGCAAACTTCTGTTACACATCTGTTAACATGTCTATCGAATGCACAATAACAAAGAGTGATTGATAAACTCACAATCAAAACACACATAGCTGAAGCGAATCCTATAAAAAATATATCTTTACAAATTTTTCACCGCGTTGAAACTGTCTCATCAATCAATTCAGTAAATTTCACAGTACCGGGATGGGTTCGAATCTCGACTATAAATTCACCTTCAATGACACTAATTGTTTCAGAGTGTTGTTGTCGCCGTAGAGAGTACCCCAAGAGACTATTAATCAAACTCACAATGAGTACATGTACCTACGATTTTAATATCTTTTTTTGTTGCGAAGTCATAATTGCGGATAATTTATTGAAAGAAAGAGTTTTAATATTGTGGGCTTGGTCGCGGGCAGTATCTCGAGATATATCTATCTATATATGTATATATGGACATCGGATTGCCGCAACTTGAAAGAAATAACGAAACTGACATTTCCGATAGCTCTATTGATATTGAAATAACTTAATAAACGTATCAAATTACGGGGGGCAATACATAAATATCAGACAGGATGTGAGATGAATATCTGACATTGGGCATTTTAAACTCACTAAAATGGCATTCAGCACATGTACCGCGCTAATCAACAAATCAATCACATATTGACAATCTGTATTTAATAACAGAGTTTCAAAAACACTGCCGTGCATGGCAACTACATTCTTTAAATACATTATTATGGTCATTCTTTGATTTCAATAGTTATAAACCCGCTGACAGGGACTGAAACTGTCATGAAAACCGAAGAAAAATAAACTCAAAAATTACAATTGTATCGTTTTAATATGAGTTCGTATGCAGAAAGTTATAATAATGCTTTTTTCCATTGACTACCTCAAGAGAGCTTTCTGGGTTTGTGTCAGTAATCAGAAGGTTGGATATATAAATAGTTTATTCATCCAGTCACTATAATGTTATTGGACAAGTCAGAGAAGAGACAGATAAATATATAAAACAAACTATATATGTACATATAGAACAGATTAAAGACTAACAATTAATAATAATAGACCAAATTGAATGAAAAAATCGACTAAAAACTTAGTTGATATTGCTACTTATGAGCGATTTTGCACATTCAACGGGTCACAAAACATCTATGAACTCTTTGGTGAAATGGTAAATAAGATCAACTCGCGCAACAAAAATATTTTGAGTTGCTGCGAAGCTGTTCCTTACAGTGATACCATATGCAATTCTTGACTGAATTCAAAGAAATTTCACTGTTGTTGCGATTAATCATGATAAAACATATTCGGAGTGTTGCGATTTTGATGAGTACGAAAGTTAACATACTGTAGTAAAACTGCACTGACCAATTTATCTATATTATTTAAAACACTACTTAAACAATTATTCACTAAAACATTTCAAATTTATATCTACTGTGGCTATCTCTCTGACTATGACAATCCCGCCATCTAATACCCAGTGGCTTATATACTAGTATTTACAGTTCTCGCCCATTCGAGCCTTTCGGGCGAGTTCTAAGATGTCACCAGAACCTTCTTTAAAAGGTTCGCGATTGTTCCACGTGATTTATTTGTTTGTCAGCGGAGAACTTGTTTAAATTTCGAGTTAACGATGATCAGGGCCGGACTTGAGGCCGGTCTCGAAATCGTTACAATTCCAACTATACAAGTCGTCCAAACTGAGATTTGTTTTACTTTGAAGCCTTTCAGGAGACTTGTCTCTGAAAAGTAATGAGGCATCATCTGCGTAAATTGTGGAAATAAATTTCCATATTGTCTTACATACATACTGATAGAGCATTACAACCCATTCCAATTGCTTCCCTTTGCTTTGTTACTCGCAGTGTATCACATCAGATTCACTAGTTTCAGGACATGAAAATAGTACACGATCTTGTTTGTTTTTATTTTAATATTTTTCGAACACGTTGTGTGCAATCGAGTCAGCGAGATTGATTCAGGGTGGTAATTGGCCATACTTCAGATAATGTTAATTAACACTTACACTTAGAATGGAATTTGGTATAGGATAGCTTCGTATAATGTCTTTACTTCTCGAAACGGATATGCAGCGCTACAGTCACCGTTGCTACGTGGAATTCAAGATGCAGAGTTTTTATTTGTTATTGAGATAATGAATTATTATGTCTCATCTGATGATGGTAAATAGTACCTTGTGTTCTAAAAACTTTTGTGTCCTACTGTACAAATTTTTATTAGTAAACGGCACATCAGGTTCCTAAGACCAGATAGAAATAGAAAAGTTTCGTTATAGAAAGTGAATAATCCACTTGTCCACTTCTACAACCAAAATCAACTGACCAAATTCACAAAACATATCTTATATGTGATGCACATTTCAGATATAAATTCGAGGTAAGTTAGCCATGGAGGCCTTACCAAGCAAACAGGTGAGTCGCAAGTTTCAGATTTTTATTGTTGTTTTTTATAATTAGTTTTGGAACATTCATGATTTGATACTCTTCGCCATTTAAGCTTTTTTATAAGAGCTCCATTCAAAAAAGAGAAGGAATGATATTTCTCATTTATATATTGAAGTGAAATGCATTGAAACATATATTATTGAAAAAAACATTCATATAGAAAATATGTTGTTCAATAATTGAAGAATATAAAAATAGCTTGATTTTGAAATTTACCTGATTACTTTTTGCAGAATAATTCATAAATGAAAATGAGAGTCCAATTCTACTCAAGAAGCAAGAAAAGGTGGTTAGCTATGCCTTTATGTTCAGTAATATTGAAGGAAAAACCTTGGAAACTCTGTCAATTCTCCATTGTTTGCTCTTATCTACCCAAGTTCCTATTCGCAAAATCTGTTGAAAAAATTACAGAGAACCGCCATCTGAATACTTTGAAATCATTTTTGAATAAAAGATCATCTTTAGCTGAGGCAGTCTTTCACAGAACCAGCCACTCCTCTATCTGACGTAATATTGATTAGAACATCTAACATACTTTGGGTAACATAAGTGGCAATTTGATGAAAGAGCTTGCCAAAATTTTGAAATGTGTTGAATGGAGACGACACTAGTAACTAGAACAGATCAATAATATGGATTTTATTGAGACCAGGAAATATATAGATCTCTCGATTGGTAAAACCAAGCAGTTTCTTTTTCTTTCCAGTACTAGGTTAATGCTCTTACCGTCTCAGCTATCTGATTCCCCCTTTATGTAATTTTAATGAAATCATTATATTACAAAATATTTTAGAATATCATCATATCAATTTCAATCAGTATAGGTTGATTATTCGATGTTGTATATACTTTTGGTGTAAAACAGTAGTTATGGAGTAATAGATATTTGCCTCATTTTTTCTTTAGTACCGTGGCCACCATAAAGTACAGGTCCGTACGGAAAACAGTTTCATTTTCGATTTTTCAGAGATTTTTAATCTTGAAAACTTTCGTCTATCAAAACTTTCCCAAATTATTCTTGTCGCTATTTTCCAAAATACGAGATTTTATACTCCTGGCTTAATTCATGTTCATTTATTTACCTTAAAAATTTCTCGAAAAAGTTCAATCACCCCTTTACATATGGTCCTAGCTTCAACCACGAGATGTCACCACCAAATTCCATAGCAGATTCCTACACAAAAGAAGCAAACGCCAATATAGTCTAGTTCCTAAATTGTAGATAGTGACTCATCAGTTATACGGTTCACAATTTATATAAAGCAGGTCAAAAAATAGAACAGAAATAAGCTAGGTACTTTGGCTTCAAATCAAGTGTTACTTTGCCACTTTCGTACATTTCCTCCGCACTTTCAAATCCCGTAAAAACCAGAAAAAGTACGATGAGTCACTATCTACAATTTAGGAACTAGACTATAGTTATCTGAATCGATAATAATTATGGCGGTACAAACTGTAGCTGAGAATATAACACGTCAGATTATTTGTTAAGTGTAAGTAAGTGCGTTCTTTCTAGTACTTTAGAACATGTCATCCAAAAATTTGATTTGTGCTTTTTATTGGTTGGAAAATGACTTGCCTTAAATTAATTCATATACCAAATAAATCCAATGTTGGGATTGACCTTGAACAAACTCAATGACTGACAATGGGAAGATTAACAAATATGTCAACACTCTTATCACATAATTCGAATTCGCCCTCGTAGACTAATGTTCACCAATCACAACATAATTAATGTAGAAGTTATGGCGAGAATCTGAATACCACAATTTTTTTCTCTTTCAAGTTCGATTGGTAATAGAAACACAAGTGTTTCATGAATAATTTGAATTGCATTAGTGATTCATATTCATATATTTGCGCAGGGCAATTAATGAAAATGCATCTTGCATGTGAAGTTGCTATCTATATTTGTACAAGACCCTGATAGACATACTTATCTGAGGAATGAGGTGAGGCTCATTACATTCATTGTGATAAGGTGATTTTATTTTTGTGGTTACTACCTATTGTTGTTAAAAAAAAATTGTTAAATTGCCTTAAAACCCATTAATAGCCAAAGGTGCGTGTACGCACCCTTTTTAATTTAATTTTTTTTAAAGATGCTACAATTGTTTTTTCTCTAACAAGTATTTGTAAATGTTCTAATATGTTTTTTTGACCTAGTGAGCATGTTCATTAGATTTTAGATAAATAAAAATATATTTCACAATTAGCAAAACAAACATAGTTTTTCAACGATTTTACAACATTATGAAAACAATTATTCTTTATTCACTTCTTGACACACTAAACACTCATTTCATAATAATATACGATTAGTATACCACTATGTATTGTCCTAAATTACGCACTTGAATAAAACTGAAACGTTTAATCAGCATTTGCATTTTATGTGGCTATCACACTTTGCCACAATATGACATGTATCGTGAAGGATGAGGACAAAAAGGTGACTATTTTGAGAGAAAAAATACCTAGAAATACATTTCGATCAATCAAACGAATTATTCATTTGTTTGATAATACTCAATTAGACAAAGATGATACATTTTCCAAACTCACCCCTATCTTTGATGTGATAAATATAAATTGTTTGCAATTTGGTAAATAATTTGAACCTTTCAATATATGAAGAAGTCACTCATGCAAAATGTTTATTCAAGGAAAGCCTGGAAAGAAATGGTGGTGGCCACTATTTATAAAAATAATTGATAGCACAGTCATAAATAGCTGGAAGATTCACAATATAGCCAATGGTGCTAGCTTGGAGTGCGCACCAACCACCCGGGGTGGTGCTGTAAGTTTTCCGGGTTTTCCTACAGTTGAAAAGTGAATACACCACCAAAAACATCAGTAAGTCGCCCCGGAGCACCACGACAAATAATAATAATGATAGCCGTCCTCTACCCGCACAGTCTATTCCTTTGGGTACACTCTATGAGTGTTTATGAAGGAGTATTATAATTATTATTTCATTACAGTAACATTTCTCAGTTAGAATTTCGATCACTTCTAGCACTATCGCTTATGAAATTTGAGAGACTTGCTGGAACTGTCAGCACAGATGTGGCTGCCCACTCAAGCTATGAACGTCTCTCCAAAGGTAGCTTGCCGGACGACGTAAGATTTTACAATATTGGTCATATGATCAAAAGGCATGATACAAGTGCACGAAAAAAATGTAGATTATGCAAGTCATACTATATATAATGTAAAATTCATCTCGATCCTAGATGTTTTGAGGTCTTTCATAAAAAAATTAATCAAGACTTTTTGATTTTTTTTTTTCAATTTATAACGTTAATGGCCAAAGGTGCGTATACGCACCCTCATGCTTTTGTGCTGCTGTTGGTTTTCTGTTAACATATGATAAATATGTCTTAGTTAATGTATTTTGAACCATATTCGACATAAAAATTTAAAAAAATAGTTTTTTTTCATTGCTTGGCCGTTAATGGGTTAAAAAAAATAAGAAGTGACTTCATTCATTATTGGCCAAAGATTTACGTATACACGCAACCTCTCAGTTTTGAAAATTGTCACAATGAAAATATTAAAAATATTAATAATTCTGTTTTATCAAAAATATGCCTTTTTCAAGTGATACAAAAGAAAAACAGAATCAACATTTTAGAGAATTAATTCACCTATTTTGTGAATGAATAATCAAATACCAACTATGATCAGAAATGAAAGAGATCCGGACAGGTGTGCGTCAGAGATCCATTTTGGAGCCTGTTTTGATTCTCTTATATCAACACCATCGATAAAGAATATGCAGACGGTATTAGCATTTTGATCTCGGATGAGCAAACTGAAATTTTAACACACAAATGTACGGATATCTTGAACTCAACTTCTGGATACTTTAACAAGCAGGATCTAGTTTTCAACTTAGGTTATTCGCTTTCATAATTATCAGAATAAAACCGAAGCACTCCAATTGAATGTCAAGAATATCACCTTACAAAGCCATAATGCAGTTAAATTTTGGGTATGCAAATGGATGGATTTTTGAATTGAATTCGAACTGTAACTAACCAGTTGGTTTCCAAACTGTGTTCCCTAATATATCTCTTTAGGAATCTGAGAGTAGTTCTGAATAAAGAACAACTCATCAGTGTATATTATGCTCAAGTTGAATCTAGGTTGCGTAATGGTGTATGCTTGTGAGGCAACTCGACAATGAGTAGAAACGTCTTCATTGCACAGAAGGCTATTTTACGATGTTTATTCAATACTCCGAGATGAAGTTCATGCAGAACTCTTTTTATTAATCACAAAATTCTGACTCTTGCAGGCCTATTTATATTTGAACTGTCAATCTTTGTATTCATTAATAAAATCGACTTCATTCTGAATAGTGACATTCACGATGAGAACACACGTCAGAAATGATACATGTTACAGCTGCCAATAAGATGTCTAAAAACCCTGGTGATTGCAATGATTCGATTTTGTTTTGATCTTTTCGGACGGCACCAACTGTTGCATTACGTCCTAGTTCCCGATTCCCCGCCACGCTGTGCTTACATCGCTGACAGAAAACTGTTAGGCAGCTTACGCATAACGGCGTTTTGTGTTCACGACTTTTATTTTTATTCTGTTATCTTATTGGTTTCTTCAAAAACTATTGAGGCTGCATACATTCGACATTTTTATTATGTTGGTCTGATTTCCGTAGTCATTTTGAATTTCTGATATAGTAGTGATATAATTCTTGTAGTTATTGTAGTTTCGGAAAGAGTAGGAAATATGAGTGAATGTCGAATTCATACGAAATTTCCACAGATGGCTTATTTAAACATGATAAAATGAAATATCCATTGAAATTTTTCCGCGGAAAGGTCATTTTCACAATTTTCTTTTTTAAAAGTAGGTATGCTATACTAATTTTCAAAACACAAACATAATTCATTGGAATCGTATTTCATTGTATCTTTTTGGTTGAAATGCACTGTGTTAAGACGAAAATACTTCAAACATATATGTAGCAATTTATGAGTAAAGTAATCCACAAAAATTAAAAAAAGAGTAAATAGTATTCAATAGACATGCAATTATTTTGAATGGCAAATGACAGCTCTCTCCTCTCTCGTAACAGCGAAGCAAATTTTGCGACGTTGCCAATTTGATTCCAGAAATATTCAATTCACTATCACGAGATATTTTACGAAAAATTAGTAGACATACCAAATTTTTCAAACATTAACTGCACATTTAAAATATTGGTACCTACTCAAAATGTTTTCAAATGACAGTCAGAATTTAAAGAACGTGATAGAATCAGGGAAACTATTTTTGCATGTGCGCGAATATGTATACACATGTGCGTTAATATGCGTACACGTATGCGTAAGTAATGTTATTCTGTAAACGCAGAGAGAAATTCAGCGTTCAGCTTCACAAAAATGAAGACTACTTTTTAAATAACGTACTTGATAACTTTAATCCACATACCTAAAATGAGAATGGGATTGTTCGGATTTCGTCGGGTCTAGTCGGTAAGCAAGGCAAAGGTAAGTTTATCGGCAGGTTGTGTGCGAGCACCTGCTTTGATTTCACTTTTTCATACCATTTACTGAACCGAAGATTTACCGAAAACAATTTCTCGCATTCTTCGCCCTCATAACGCTGGCTTTCCTTGTGCCAATTCAGGATGTGGCGTGATATATTCCATGAAGTTCACATCTTCACGTGTTTTCAGAATGTTCACAAATTATGTTTCTAATTTTTTTATTCTTGTTCTAAAATATTCCTATGTTGAATATTTCTGGAATTGAATTCTTACTTTGATAGTGTTTTTATCATGTTGTCAACTCACTCAAATCAAACCACTCCTAACAGTCCAAACCTCGAACACGAACGATCACAATCGGTCAAGAATTATTGGCAACAAGATGTCTATTCTGTCGTCATGCCGCAGGTCGTGGATGAAAAATTGGCACGAAAATATGAGCACCTTGTGTATAAACAACTGAGTCGGCCCTCTGGTAGTGCATTTGGTACTAAGCCGTAGTTGTCAAAAATCAAGCATAATCAAGTGGGCTGGTGTCTTCTGTTTGATCCCACAGTTTTACAGATATAAGTGCAAACACCAGGGTTATTAGACATCTTAGCTGCCAAATACAAAACTACTAAAAACTCCCCAAAATGCATTGAGCCTAGAATTTTCAATTATCTTCCAGAAATTACCAAAAGAACAGAAAATAAAACAATATTTAAAAATTGGCTGAAGTTGTTTTTGTTGATTAATTGTTTTTATACAATCGATGAGTTTTTATCTAATACATTTAATGAGTTTTTATCTAATCCTCTCAGCTGGGTTTGTGTCATACTGTTTTGATCTGTCAGTACGTATGTTTGTTTGTTTTTTAGCACTATGTAGTTATAAGTTAGAATAAGTGTTGACTATTCCTATACAAAATGAAATTTTTTGTCATTTTAAGGAAAATAAAGGATTGATTAATTGAATAACAAAAAAACTGAACGCATTTTGCTATATACGCCACGGAGTTATCATAGTCTGTATTGTAGACTGATGAATACCGGAATTCCCCTACAACCACTCTCTAAAAATTCGTTAATCACGTCTCAAACATTGGTTTTCCGGAGTTCAGTAAAATGAAAATATTCACAAACCTATCTAGATCCAACAAAACATTAATACATTTACTGGACAATAGTTTACACATTAGATTCGAGTTAAACCAATTCTGTGAATGCTTTTGAATAATAACAATAATAATGTTTTTTATTGGAAACGAAACCAAATGGCCATTGAACAAGGTCCTTCAGCCAGAAGTGATGACAAAAATTTCTTTACAATTTTACTTATGTATATGAATATTCAGCTAGTATATACCGGATGATTCAGTCAAGAATTCGCGGCCTTGTAACTTTCTTATTTGTAGAAAAAAAAAACATATTTTATTCTACCTCATATATTTTTTCAATGGTTCATTGATTGCCATTAGGTGACTGATTGCAATTATACACATATTGTCACCTGTCAAAGATTTCCATGTCAACTTTTTCAGAGTTCAATTATATAAAATATTATACATTTTCACCATAATAACGTCGAGTAGTACGAGTGTTAAAAGGACAGCTAGGTCACCAGATCGTATCACACTGGACTTTTTTCTCTGGCCCTATCTAAAATATTGTGTTTACACTGAAGCCCCTACAAATATCGGAGTCCTTTACAACATTGTCAGACTCCAAAGAGAATAAGCCTCAGGTTGTTATAACAGTAGGAAGTTGTGTTCTGAAAACAATTGAGGACGTCACTTCGAACATCTGATGGACTAAAAGATCTTTTATTTATTTTGTATTCAATTTGTATTTTCTTCTTGGTGTTCCATTTTTTCAGAACAAAAACTAACAAAGTTTGTACATGAAGTTACATTTCCCAAACATCCGTATACAGTAAATGACTAAAAATAGATAAATGGATAAAAAATGTTCAGTTCAATTTCTGAATAATTATTTTCTCAACGTTATAAAGGGAATGTTTGATGTTTTATATATGGTTAAACTCAGAAAAACAGTCTCATCATAATTTAAAATAAAAAATATGTAAATTTATTTGAAAAAAAAAAAAATTTACATGAAAATCTTTGACAACATGTAGATAATTGAAATTAGTCACTCGATGCCTTTCAATATACCATTTAAAAAATGAGAGACTTTACGGTTTTTGGTACAAATAAGAAAGTTACAAGGCCGCGAATTTTTGGCTGAATCGCCCGGTATAGATATGTATAAAAAAAGTTTATCCTTGAAGTTGATTTTGGTCTTAATTTCTTCATTTCTGTAGGTCTATTATTGCTTCCCAAATTTTTTTTTGGGTACTTGGTGGTTGTTTGGTTCCTTAGCTCGCACAAGTTTCGACTTCTGAGGGCTGTCGTTCGTAAGGGGATGACAGCTGATTAACGGTTAACGGTAAAAACAATTTTCTGCACGTTCCTTAGTATGGTCTAAGGATGTCGATGTTCTCTTCTTTATTGGTGAATTTTCGTGCTAAATCAGAGGGTCTGTTTCCAGTTGGTTTGATATTTGTTAATTCATGCAGAAGTTCTTTTGGTGGGTTATGAAGAGAATTGGGTGGCGGATTTGTGTGGTGCTTCTAAGGGTTGATGTTTCAGCTACTTTTATGTTTCTCGGGCCTGGTTTTCGGCTGTGCAGGTCTATGACGAGGGCATATTCTAAATAAATGCTTATTTTTATTTGTGTTTACATAGTTATATGTCTGTGTACTAATTAAAATCTGAAATGTTGGCAAGAAAACATTTGTTTTCCTTCAAATTCAATCGATTCAAATCCCAACAAAACCTCATTCCTCAATAAAATATTGTCTGGAACATTCAGTATTATCGTTGTGTCATCTGTTATTCTGACATCAGGTATTATGTGATTTAGTGCAACATTTTCCTCTCCAGAGTCTATATTTTTTTATCCACCCTGTTCGATTCAATATTCTGATACTTATGTGCAGGTGTTTAAACGTATGCAGCGAGTGTGGCTTTGTTGAAACTTATCGAACCGAAACTCCTGGTTTAAAGAATTTTTCGTATCGTGCAATCGCAAATAAATTACTTCCAGAGCGATTTTGTTCTTGGAAAGAGACGATAAGAATAACGAAAATAGAGTTTGAAAAAATGTATGAAATAGCTATAGCATTATATTGCTTTATTATCGTCCAATAATGATATTACTTTGTGGGACTTTTTTTTACAACCAAAAATGCAAAATTTTGAAAAATAAATGGAACTGAGTAGGTGAACATCGTCGGATCGATTTCGGGGTGGATAGTGACCGCCTATGTTTCACCCTAATTACCCACAAGCTTGCTTAATCGATACTTTTGTTCGGGGCCGAATCCGATATAGATGACCCATTTCGTGAGCTAAATCAAAAAGCACCCACACAACTTTCGAGATATTACACAAAATAACTCGGTATAGATTAGAATAGGCGATTCTGTGATACAATCCCCTTAGCAGAAACAGACTCTGGTAGTAACCGACACCTGCTCTGCAGCTACGATAAGAAATGAACTAACTGTATTTGAATAACACTTTATTTTTTGGTCAGATATTGATAACTGTCACCTTGATAATTCTCTCCCATATACCGTTCGTCACATTTCCTTTTCATAGTTTCTTAACCCTTATTATCTCATCATCCTCCTTTTCATTTTTATTCAGATATGCCGGATAAATATTCAATTTCTCACTATATTCTTTCATTTGGCATTTTGATGGTGTACTTCTTGTCCAGCCTCAACGATTTCTCTGATTTGATCCCAACGCTTAGTAATTGGGTTCTGTACCCATACTTTACTTCCGATTGGGATTGAGTTCAGATTTTTAGCGTTTTGTATATAAATGTTTCTCCTCTTGGTTTGATGAAGTCCCTTCTTATCACATATACACGCCATTTCTTTGAAAATTTATTTGCATGTGCAGGAACCAGTGATCTCAGAGGACAACCATACAATCTGTGTGCAGGTGAGAAACTGTCACCTTTTGATGTATTTCTCCATTCTTATAAACCACTGTGATATTAATTTTCATCTAAACATCTATTAATCATATCTACATTTCAGGATAAGACTCTTTATCGCTTTCACACCTTCGGCGTGTTGATTACTTTGAGGGTGATATGGAGTTCCAATTTTTCAAGAACTTTTATTTTCCTGAATTAAACTGAGGTCCACAGTCTTAACGACACCTGACGTTATAAAATCAATTTTCTAGCGTTTCTGGAATCACAATTTGACATCCTTTTATTGTGAAAGAATACGGGGTACCCTTCTCTCTAAGCGTTTCCACCCAGTGGACAATGAAAGGCAAACATCTGTCAGGAAACAACTACTTCCCTGGCTAATACCACGACGGACATTGAACTACATCTGACAAATATTTGTGCAACGTTCTTCCAAGAAGATCCAATTGCAAGTGCTTGTCTTGTAATTAAACAGAAGATTATCCTTCATTTGGATGGGAATGACCACCTGCAGACATGTATGTTTCGAGGTTTATTGCCTCTCATCAGTGACAGGGTATAGGTTGGACAACATCATAATTGTCCTGTCCCTGCCAAATGAATAATAATCGACTGATTAACTAATATTTCCCCACGGATGACACAACGAACTACAACAAAGTTGATCGCAGCGCCATCCGCACGGAACAAGACAAAACACTCCCGAGTAGCACAGTCTCCGGGAAGAGAAATCTGTAAAAATTCGAAAGAGTTCGAATATATTGTGCCAGAGAGGTATCCTTTTATTACCAATTCATTGTTTTTGGCGAACAGACGAAATTTTCAGAAACTCCTCGCCAGCAACGGTCACGTATGTTCCTGTGTCTGGATCAGCCTTATACTTGGTGATATTAGCATTATTGTCTTCTGCTAACTTAACATAAATCCAAATGTGACGGAAATTTCCTGAATGTGTTTCCAGTGCATCTCTCAGAAATTATTTTTGAAGATTCACCCAATCTATCTACATCGGGTTATTCAACTTGTTGATTATTCTTCGTTCCTTGAACTTTTTGATGGACATTTACTGAGAGTCTTATGCCAACTATTTCCACACCCTGGACATTTATTTTGAGAAACATTTCTTCTCTCGGTTTTTAGGATATGTTTGTTATAATGACATTCTTCTGTATTTACTGTTTCTTCAGATTTGCATATTTTTATGATTTTATCTATACCAGCAGAATCTTAAAGAATTAGGAACCCTTTTTCCTAGATCTGAGTCGTGAAGAGTTTCAATACTGTGATACGATAAAAACTCACTATAACAGTGGCTACAAGGTTCAGTGAATTGAAAAAGTTTGAGTTTTTCCATGTAGAAATTCATGAACGGTTGGTTCTCCTTCTTGTTCATGAATTGATTTCTACGTATCCGTCCTTTTCCTTTCCCTTGAAATATTCCTACAATTTCTCACATACCTTCAAAGTATTTAAATCACGAATATTCAGAACAAGTCGAACTACGTCTAATATATCTTGATCGAAATATAGGATGCCAAAAGGGCTGTTGATTGACCTATATTTTCAGCGTTCAGTCCATGTAGTTAGCACATAGTTTTCAAATTTATGTCGCAAACCTTTGAGTTGTCCGAGTGTTAAACTATCGAACAATATTTCTGGGCCAGGTATTCCACTTGATAGAAGAATATTTCTATTCATTATATTTGATTGAGAAAATTTATTATCAATTATTTTTTCATTCACTAATTCAACAAAAGCAGTTTTGAGTTCTGCGATTTGCTAGTAAAATGAGATTCAATATTTTCTAACACATTTTTGACCCCGGCTGATTTTCTCATAAACTAATCGAATAAGCCAGAAGATGCGGATCGAGTGAAATTGATTTAGTTTTAGTGTTCTGCGTGGAAAGTTTCATATCTTGAACCTCATAAACTCATATAGGTAATATTTTTGTTTTGCAGAATGTAACAAAACGGTTATACACTACTGATATATGACCAAGATCTATCGAAAAATCTATTCGGTATATAAGTTTTTATTTTCAATTTTGCTCAAAGCTCTAAGTGTCTTAAATGACTAATGTATTTGCCGAACAAACAATCCGAAGACTATATAACAAGAGAGAATTTTGGTATTTGCTTCATAAGCTGGAAGAAGAAATAAATTACTATAACCAAAATGATGGTGGGTATATTCCAAACAAGCATACTCCTTAGGATAGGTAGGTATCTGATGCGCAGCCCACATTGAGTAAAGCATGTGAACGATTATAGAGGCCGATGATACTCAAAACCGAACATGAGAAATTATCGGCTTCGTTCCGAAGTGGAACCAGCAAACCAGTGATTCTTATAGATCTAGCGCTTCCTATGAACACGACTATTACCATTCCATTTAGTATATCCTTTTTATCATAAAAAACCAGGAGAAGCACCAGAGGAAGTTAATTGGCAAGCCAAGTTCTTTGCTGAATCCTAGCTGAATCACTATATTCACTTGTTCATTGATATCTAAGTGTTATTTAGGCTACTCGTATATTTATAGCTCATTGTTTTATTATTTCATATGAATTCTGTCGGGGCAACATACATAAACCGATTCGTCCGAGCGTCAAGTTACGAGAGATGATTCAATTACTGACGATATGGGCTATAAAATGTATATCAATTATGCGAAGCATTGATCAATATTAAAGGGTAACGAATAATTGCTTTGACCTTGATTCAAACAATTATGAACGTATTGATGAATCACCATTATAAAACAATCATAGTAAACTACAGGAAATGAGCAGATATAAAAATATTTAAATTAAAGCGGTGAGTTTTTATCTCTTGGTATGTGTTTTCTTCTGAAATGAAGTTACCGGATGCTCCCAAGCTCGCCCCCCATCTCTCAGGTGCCTTATTATTGGCATTTGTCAAATTTTATTTCTGAACATGCACCCTCATAAACTGATTTTGCACCGATAGGAAAACAGGAAATTAGTCGCAAGATATTGCCAATCTCCACACCTCTGAATAATCATTTATGCACGTGAAACATAATGAATTTCAGAAACTACCCGATAACAGAAATTAAAAAAACATCATGGTGAAATGAGTTAAGATTCACTGAAACACAAATAAAAAGGTAGTGGTCGGACATGAAGGTTCGTCCGTCCAAAAAGATGGTACGAAGATGTCGCGTGTATATCCGCCGTCTATTCAGCACCCTCATTAAACAAAGTTTTTTTGTGTTTGTGAAGTCAGTCGTTTTACGTGAAACAACAACATAAGTTTAGAATTTTTTAGGTAGGGAATTGCTTAGAGCAAGATGCCTCCCCACCCTTTAACAAAGCTCCCATTACTCACGCCATTAATCAGGTTCAGGTGGGAAGTGAAGGAGAGTTGGAAAAGTGCGTCAATAGGAAGCAAGGTCTAGTACAATCAGAGACAGAAGAAGTAACCAGCTATTTCAAATGATGAGTTGAAAGTCTCTTGTCAGATACCGCTAGTGCAAATGGTTTACTCAAATCCATCAGCACCTTTCAACCTGTCTCGAACCAGTTACGGTACTGCCAGTGTGAAAAAAAACATCAACTTGCATAGACATAGCAGGCTCAACAAACATATGAGTACAATCGGTCTGGCAGGAGAAATGCTTTGCAGGTTCAGTCAGGAAGAAGAGGAAATATCAGTACACATACTATGCCACTGACGGTTTGTCAAGACTAAGGTTTCTAAAACCAGATGAAAAAGTTCAAGGAACTTATTGAAATACCCTGCGCTCCTTCAAGTAGTTTGATAAAAATCTTGCAAGGACCAAGACGAACGAAGGATGACCACAAATCCCAATTATCGTTCTTCTATACATCAGGGATATCTCCGAGATCATGGGGATCGGAAGATAGTACATCAAGAGCTACTTTTAATCCTAAAGTACCTGATGAAGCTGCCACACCAAGACGAAATCAGAAAATGGAACAGAATCCAGAAAAAACTGTAAGTATGAGGTCCTTAGTGAATGTGGAGAATCCAATATCGGAGATACCAAGAGAACAATATCGGTAAGAATAACTGGGCTATACGTGGTCGTCGAAAATTGCTGACCACGTCTGAACTGAAGACCATCGAACTCTTTGGGACGAGGCTAGTGTTCTATACTGACGTAGTGTGTAACTACACACAACACCGAATGGACAGACTTTAATAAAACACTTAATAGCACCTAAACTATGCCACTGAGGGTTTGTCAAGACTAAGGTTTCTAAAGCTGGGAGAAGAAAATCTAAGTGCTCCCAGATACATGTGAGTACCTGCATATCAACTGAATTTAGTAGACATCTTCAAATGAATTGGTTTTCATCTCGATAGCGCGCTATTTCTCATGGAGAGTACATATCAAATTAAAAAACTAGGTAGATTTTGATACAGCCTTATACGTATACTCTAAAATAAGGTTTTCAAAATTGTTTACTATGTCATGTCTCACTTGTCCAATGGCCTTATTCATTTTGAAATTGAAAACTATATCGCAATGACAGAAATTATTTCAAATTATTATTGGATAATCTCATTTACACCACAGTTTTCGATCTCCACTCTTCATGTCAAGATATTCGAATCAGATAGTACTGTAAGTTTGAAAAGATAAAAATACGGTTGCCAAAGGACAAATCTCTGTGAAAAACTGAATTCGTCTAAGAAAACAGAATAGTTCATAACAACGGAGCCAATAACTTTCTCGTCTTCAATGAAGACTCCATTCCTATTATATTCGAAAGACGTGGAAAACGTATATTTTATTGTGGCATTCTGTATGTTATACGACCTCGATCAGTTGTAGGTTGGTGCGTAGGTGGCTAACAAAATTACATGGCCAGTTCATCACTGCCAATTGTTTTCAGGTGTTTATGTAAAATAGATCGAGAAAGAAAAACAAATTGTGTAAGCTCTACTTGCCTGAGGTCTATAAGAATACGGAATATTTGGTGGTCCGCCATTATCATCCATTGGTGCCTGAAAAAAAATAAGTGCTATTGAAAATTATCAGGATAAGGTACAATAAAAAACTGAAAGAAAAAAGTGACCAATTGTTTCATCTCTAGAAACATATACCAGGAAAACAAAGAGTAATTCGATAGAGACTGACGTAATCCATAAATTAATGAAAACGTATCATCAAATGACATCGAAAATATATTTGTTCAATGATAGTGCGTGAAGTAAGTTTCAAAGCACTGTTCACAATGCCTTTAGTGATACTTTTCAGCACAAGAGCGTAAAAAAATCAACTGTGCGTATGGTGAGTTTTTACACAATGTTCATACATTTACAGTATTTTGTGTCCGCGTGCCCTCATACAAAATGATAAGTGAGAACCAGCAAGTTTTAACTTTGGTTATTGTTTAAGTGTACCGAATCCAACAATATTTCGTATATAGAAAAAATTGACAGTGGAAATATATATAAGGTCATGATCAGTATTTAGAGTTTGAGTTAAAGTGAAAGATAATTACGAAAAATAATCTGAAAAAATTTCTACTACAAAAATGTTCAGTACTTCTAGTTCTTCCCCGTACTGTAAACATGTCGATTTCACGACCTGTAGGTTGGCGGCAGGTAGTAATCTGATTTTTCGAAGGGAATACTATAATTAAATGAGATTTTCTATGAAACCGTCATCATTAGTTGTTGGAAAGAAGATATTAGGAATAGATTCGGTAAGGGTAATACGCTTATTGATGATGGTCATTAATAAACAGGTTCCTTTGAAAAATTCTTCAACTTTTTTAAACGATGTATGAATATGAAACCTAAATCTGAGTTGTATTTAAAGTACGAAAAGAAGCCAGATGAAAAAGTTTATGGAACTTATTGAAATACTCCGCACTCCTAGTAGTTTCAGAAAAAAAACTTGTAAGGACCAATACGAACGAAGGATGACCACAAAACCCAATATATCCGAGATCATGAGGATCGAAAAAGGGTAGGTACATCAAGAGCTTTTAATCCTGAAGTACCTAATGAAGCTGCCATACCAGTACGAAACCAGAAAATAGAGTAGAATCCAGCTAATATTGTTAGTATGAGGTCCTCAGTGAATGTGGAAAATCCAACATCGGAGATATCAAGAGACCATTATTAGTAAGAATACACAAAATGTGGGCTATACGTGGCTGCATGGACATTTAAATCGCATATTGCTGAACATGCCTGAACTGAGAACCATTGAACTCTTCGGGACGAGACTAACATTCTGCACTCATAGAAACATTGGTTCAAATGCGAATTCAAGGAATGTCAGAGCAATGGCGCCTTCAGTCGCGTGCATAGTTTTGGAGGAAACAAAAAAAGGCGCAAAATTACACGTACCACTACATAGTGAGATATTGCATGCAACCCCGGACGGACACACTAAACTTGTCAGAATTCATCGAAAGATGATTAACATATGGAAGGAATTGAAACGTTGTAAACATTAAGACGATTGACGTCTGAAACGTGAGTAATCAAGACGGGTAACATTATTAAATGTTCGCACACTATTTGAGAAAATTATAAATGGATTGAAACTCAAGCATTTGTTAACAAAAATTACGTCGACCACCGGACCATACATCGAATTTGTACCTATGAGGTATTTTAGGAAGAATTGTATATTCAGATTCACATTCAAGGCAGGAGTGTTGAGTTCAGGCTCAGTTATTTTTCGTTAGCTATGATCATCATCAACTGCAGATACTATATTATAGGCCTGTTTTGGTTCTGAATTAGAACTATCCCAGAATCGTGCAAAATTGTAGTTCAATTGGGATCTACCAAATTTTGGATAAGGATCCAACCAAAACAAACCTATATATAGGTAGTAAATTCAAATACACGGGGAAAACTGTTTGTGAAATTACTCATTTCTCACTACTGATGAATATTTCCTCAAGTTGAACGTAATGAAATCATTTTAATCTACCCCTAAAATGTACATCGACCGGTCTATTGAAAGGTCAATATGACATATATTGTACCTGTTTGTAGAATAAAGAATGATTATGGTACAGTTCTATCACCATTGAGAAGTGACAACCCAACCTTTTGTTTGCCTTAGATTAAATCTTTGGTATCTAGTATTCTTGGAAATATCCATGGCCAGTTATCACTTGTGCAGTTTTCCATGTCAGCTCCATTTTCTTCCTACTAATTTCGGGGAAGATTCTGTGTGTTGTTTCATCTGTGTTTGCTGTATCCCAATTTTCTTTCCATAAATTCGTCCTTCTCCTTTTTTTCCTTTCTTAGTTCTATTTTATTTTGTGTAGGATGTCTCTTATTTCATCTATGGTGTGCCCTACCGCGATTATTTATGCTCTCTTGATTCCTAGCGATGTTTTGTTTGTAGGATTTGTATTCTTTAGTCATTGTCCAATCCACCCTGTATGTAGTTTTGTATATTGGTGACTGATGTGTGGATGCTGTTTTTGATTTTTATACTGTTTATGACGTTTTTGGAGTCTGTGTGTATGGATTTTTGGGCACCTATCCATTCAAATAGGTACTGCACTGGGACTCCGATGATTAGAAATGTTTCATAGTATCGAAATGTGTCGAGAATGTGACGTCATATTCAAACGTTAGAAATGGGAAAGCATTGTACCGAGGTACCGATATTTCGAATATGACGTCACATTTCGATTCTATAAAACATTTCTAATTATCGGAGTCCAGAGGATGGACTTATTCCGTATATACAGTTCTACCTCTTGATTGTCGTTTCTGTTCCATATAATCTTTCCTGTTGTTATCGTTGGTCCACAGGTTCTTGCCTGTTTTGGTGTTATGGTGGCATCTGAGTATAATGTGCTCTCCAGTTGGTTACTTGAAGGGACAGATGTTTTCTGTTGAAGACTTGCTGACAGAAATACCTACTGTATAGGATATTAGACAAAAGTTATATTTTCTATCAATTTGTTAATATCAAAAAAGAAAAAAATCATTTCAATCCCAAATTTGGCAACCCATTTGAATTTCATGGTACGTTCCTGAACGAATGCTATTGAAAAACGAAGGTTAAGCATACACATCTCCGAAGAGTCATCTCTCGTCATGATGAACAAAAACAATTTTGACGTATAAGGACGACCAGTCAAAAAGACCACCATATATAATTATCAATGATTTTTTGAAATATCTGACAAAATCAACGATGCATGTCGGCACGCAATTTAGAAATTAGAGTACAAAAACTAATATAATTGAACTCGTGCCTTATTTTAGGTCAGTGGGCTGAACGATAAATTGAAAAATCGTACGAGAAAACTCATACAAAAAAGATAATGATTGGGTAAAACCAAGGTCAGGATGTGTCGTATTACGAAGTTGGTGAAACGATTTTGAATAAGTATAAATAATTCCATGAAAACGTGCTTTCGAAACTAAAATAAGATTTATGAAATAGTACTGAGGAAATTAAACACATGTTTTTTGTGAGGAGTACATTTTTAGTCTGTTCTAACCAGAACGAACTAAACTCACGTAGACAATTGGGAGCGAAGAAATTAAACGCATACATTTTATGAGGAGTGATTTTTTGGTATGTTCTTATCACAACGAAATAAAGACAATTGGAAGCGATGAAATTAAACGCATACATTTTATGAGGAGTAATTTTTTGGTATGTTCTAATCACAACGAACTAACCTTATAAAGACATTGAACACATATATTTTGTGAGGAGTAATTTATTTGTCTGTTCTCATCATAACTATCTAGTGAATTCCAACGATCGAAAACTAAATGTACCTACCTTTCAAAAAAATTTGGCACATTCCTATAATATAGAAAATAAGCGAAATAAAATGATGGATGTAGCCGTTACTACGTGGTAGGAGATCATCATAAGAAAAAGAAAAGAAAATTTCTATATTTATATACCACTTTAACTTGTAACACTTTGTTACTGCAGTTTCGTCCTAAATGGATCTATACAGGCTTTTATCATGTGGTAACATTGCTATATTCTAAACCGTAATAGATACAAAGACGATTAAATGGGAAAAAATGTAACTATTGTGGTGAGCAGTACATTGGTCAGAGAAAATCTATGGGAACTCTCGCCCTTCCCGACTTATACAGGTAAAACTAAAAATGCTGTTATCGGTTTTTTACGAATAGAAATATAAAAAAATTAAAGAGGAAAGTATTTAAAATTTACTAGAACTACGTAATGATAAATTTTTAATTGAACGTTTCGTGTCGACACGGCCACCATCAAATATTTTTTTCAAATACGGACCTGTCTATTTCATCACAAATATTGATAAAGAGATGAAATCACAATTCAGCGGTATATCACACTTGACATTTTTATAGCGTTTCATATAAAATAACTGGCATCATCAGAGACAACAATTTTTAATTACGGTCCTGTCGTTAGTTCTTTTGTAAATTGTTTTGATTTCTTCAAAACTCATTCAACTAGTAGGATACTTCAGTCATTACCCAATACTTTCGATAGGAAGATATCCCAACACAACGAACATTCGTATTTTTCCTTTTTGGGGATTTTTGTATTACAGTAATCCTTGATTCAAGGCTGATTTCTCCTGTATCAATTTTTACACGGATTATTTTCATAATTCTCAATCCTGGAAGTAATGAAAATATCAGTATTTGATCAAAATACAAGTGTTGTCTAATTTGGTACAATTAAATAGCATCTCACTTCTTTTACCATATTTAAACACTCGGTTACATATTATATTAAGATGTATTCGAATGACGAAAGGACTGATATGCTATTCACGTATGCAAAATCAAATAGAAATCCTTTTTTGGCAAGAAATATGTATGGTGAGCTATACCCGAATCGTCTCATTCCAAACATTCAAATGTTTAGACAATTAGAAAGAAATTTGAGAGACTGTGGTGCATTTGACAGAAATAAAACTAGAAAATGTTGTTACTGAAAGTATAAGGAACCAAATAAATGTTTTGGGTAAGCAAATATTACCTTATAAAGAATAAAAAGTGAAAAATAACGTATTTTTTTAAATCTAGGATTGGTTAGTTACAAAAATATTTCTAATCAAGATTGTTCTTTACGAGAAATTGCCCACGAACTTGGGATATATGTAAAATCTATACCAGAAATATTTTGAAAAAGAACAAACACAAATGCTACAGGATACGCAAAGTTCATCACCTTAATGAAAGGGATTACGGAAGGAGAGTACGATTTGCGAAATGGTTAAAACGTAGAAATAGGGAAGTTCGAAATATTTTTAAAAAAATAATATGGACGGACGAATCAAAATTCACCAACAATGGTTGGTTTATCAGAAACATCCATTATAGGTGGAATAATACGAATGAACATTTACATAGAGAAACCAATTTCCAGGAGAGGTTCGGAATAAATGTTTGGTTGGGAATTTTGGGAACAAACATACTAGATCCTTTCTTTTACGATGAGCATTTGAATGGTGAAATGTATTTAAATTTTTTATCCAATGAGTTTGATGGCTACTTAGATGAATTGCCGTTAAGCACCCGCCGTGAAATAAAATATTTTCAACAAGACGGTGCCCCTCCCCATATGCAGCAATAGTGAGGGAACATTTAGATGCAATATTCCCAACAAAGTGGATTGGAAACAAGACCTTACTCCTTTGGATTTTTTGTCTGGGGATACAAAAAGGATAAAGTTTTTTCGACACCTAGTACCGATATCGACCATCTCAAACAGAAAATAAGAGATGCATGTAATAGCATTACAACCATCATGCTAGAAAATTGTCACAGAAATTGCATGGACAGAAAACTTATGTGCATTCAACAAAAAGGTCGTCAATTCGAGCATTTAATGTAGAATTCTTTTTCTGTATTGGATTTATTTTCTTCCACAAATTCATTAAGAAATGAATTGTTTTTCTGTTTGTTTGATTTCTTCTCCTCTTAAGTAAGTTTATTTCTGGGGTAAATTGATATCGTTCTTCTCTGAAACTGCAGAAATCTTTTATGAATTTTTATAGTATAAATACGATTTTCATAGATACATTCATTCTAAACGTCACTGATAATTTTTATATCGAAGCGTTAGATTCCGTGGAATTCATAAACAAACTAACGACAGGACCGTAATTAAAAATTGTTGTCACTGATGATGCTAGTTATTTTATATGAAACGTTATAAAAATGTCGAGTGTGATATACCACTGAATTGTCATTTTATCGCTCTATCAATATTTGTGATGAAATAGACATGTCCGTATTTGAACAAAATAGTTGATGATGGCGGTGTTGACACGAAACGTTTGATTAAAAATTTATCGTTACGCAGTTCTAGTACATTTTCATTACAATAAAACTTTCCTTTTCAATTTTTTTATATTTTCTGAAATAACAATTCTATTCGTAAAAAACCGAAAACAGCATTTTTAGTTTTTCCTGTATAAGTTGGGAAGGGCGAGAATCCCCTTAAATTTTCTATGACCAATTTACTGCTCACCACAATAGTTTACCTTTTTTCCCATTTAATCGTCTTTGTATCTATTACGGTTTAGAATATAGCAATGTTACCACATGATAAAAGAAACGGCCTGTATTGTTTGAGAATGTCCATATTATAGGACGAAACTGCAGTAACAAAGTGTTAAAAAGTTAAAGTGGTATAAAAACATTGAAAATTTTTTTTCTTCTTCTTAAAATAAGCGAAAGGCTGAATCATTTATAATCAATTTTAATTTTAGGTAGGTATCACTAGAATGTTCGATTCATACAACAAATGCTGTAGTAGCCTGGTAGCAGTGACGAGTTCATTTTTAGTCTGTTCTAACCAGAACGAACTAACCTCGCGTAGATATTAGAGAGAGAAGAAATCAAACATACAGTGTGTTTCACTTCTCATGGAAAAACCACCGTATCTTCCGTAATTTTCGACGTAGAACCATGAAATTATCAGGATCGATAGATACACAAGAAAGGAACTCACTGCACAAAAGAGGTCATCCTACGTGATATACACTGCACGCCATCAGCGATGGAACCACCCATTTTTCTGGGAAGTTATATTAGGGGGCAAAATTGTCCCAAAATTCCTTCGGATTCGGGTTCAGGATCCCCTAATTACTACTAATACACCTGTCTCCTGAGAAATTTTCCGTCCTGAAATTTGTTTCACTTCTCATGAAAACGCCCCCGTATCTTCCGTAATTTTCGACGTAGAAACATGAAATTTCCAGGCAACACTAGAAATGAACTTACTGCATAAAAGGGGTCATCATACCTGATATACACGGGAGCATTTCCATGGGAAGTGAAACAAATTGGAAATTTTCAGAACCGATTTTTTTTCAGGAGACAGGTGTTGTAGTAATAATATAGGGATCCTGAACACGAATCCGAAGGAATTTCGGATTAATTTTGCCCCTTAATATAACTTTCTGGAAAAATGGGTGGTTTCATTGCTGCTGGCGTGCAGTGTATATCACGTAGGATGGCCCCTTCAGTGCAGAGAGTTAATCTCCAGTGTATCTATCGATGCTAAAAATTTCATTATTTTTCGTCAAAAATTACAAAAGATACGAGGGTGTTTCCATGACAAGTGAAACACACTGTATACATATTGTGAGGAGTAATTTTTTGGTATGTTCTAATCAGAACAAACTAACCTTATGTTGGGAATGAGGAAATTAAGACATGCATTTTGTGAGGAGCAATTTTTCTCACTAGAACGAATTAACCTCATGAAGACATTTGAGAGCGATGAAATCAAACATACCTTTTGTGAGGAGTAATTTTTTGGTAAAAGTATTCCAATCAGAACGAACTAACCTAAAGTATACACATGAGAGTAAGAAAATTAAACACATGTATTTTGTGAGGAGTAATTTTTTTAATGTTCTAACTAGAACGAACTCATGCCGACATTTGGGAGCGAGGAAATTAAACATATACATTTCGTGAAGAGTAATTTCTTTGACAGTTTTGACCATAACGAAATTATGAATTTCCACGTGCAAGGTTCGAGAACTAAATTGAACTAACCTTTCGAGAATATTTTTGGGCACAATCCTATAGTATAGGAAATCCTATAGTATAGGCAATTAGCCAAGGGCTGAATTATTTAAAATCAATTTTTATTTTAGGTATCACTAGAAAGTTTGAGTAGTCGCCTAGATATTTTCTCCATCTTATTCCTTCAAAAAAACAGTACAGTCGTTTGGGGCGTATGCAATTTGAATTTGGTACATTTTTGTTAAAAATGAATATCCCTGTAACCACTACTCTTAGTGAATGCTTGCATGAATATATGCTTGTTTGCATCCCAAAATTTGAATATCCCAAAATCTGAATAAATGAATAAATCAATTAATCTGGAATATGCGAAATTTTGAATAAATGAATCAATCCGAAATATAAATGTCGTTTACTGAGCAATTCTTTGTCTTAGTAACATTCATACATCAATTTATTTCACAGTTTGGTCTCTTTTAACTTCATATGGATCTACACCACTGAATGAAACTGAGTTGTTTGGAGACAACAAATTATCACTGGCCTCCAGATATACCATGATTCGGCGATATGAAAACAAAATTAAATATCGATTATGTTTGAGATAACTATTGTAAGAGCCCATTAAAGCATGAATATGGACAGCTTGAATCGAAGAGTGTTACAATATATTAATATCCTAAATTCACACGAACTAGGTACCTGACTGGCTAGATGGTAATCGCAACAAATATCGAGGGGGATTTTGAAATATATGACCATGGAGAGTTCAGAGAGTAGAGATTTGAATTTGATATATTGCTGTGGTTGTAAATAATAAGTCAGTCTTTCTGCTTTAATTCTTTGTAATTAGCTTTGCTCCGCATAATTTATGTTGTAAATCTTTGAAAATCATGTACTGCATAACAAAAACAAGTTGGAGAATTCATTTCTCAGTGTAAATTATGTCAAGCTGTAATGCGGAATCTTGATAATTTTGTAGGTAGTAATAACCAAAAATAGACTACGTGACTTGTGATAATTTCATTACGATGAGTTATTTATTCCATTATATAAGATAATATCACGACGACAAGAACATAGACAATAACAAAATGGTCAGTTAACTACTTCCTTGCCCTCTTATGAATAATAAATACGAAACCCAATAATCTTTTGCCCGTTAATATGAATCACCTGAAATTGTCGATGAAACATTCCAACGATATTAGACCAGTAAGCCAGTAACTACTAAAGGTTTTTTCCATTTGAATGAAGAAAGAAATATCCTATACTGCCCTTTGAAAGAAAGTTCGTAAATAAAAACTCCGGGCTTTGTGATATTTTTTGAACATTCATTGTACAAAGTTATACCACTTGTTTTTTTCAAATACCTTGAAAAGCATTGAAGGTATCGTTTTAAAGTCAATGGAACTTGTGGTGTAAAAAATGTGGTTTACTTTTCTCTTCAACATTTATTGACAGACATTACAATCATCAAAATCAGAAACAAAACAAATATGTCTCATAGTTTGGGAAATAGACAATATTTCATGTAACATTTGATAGTATGGGAACTGAACGATATTCTAATTAACAGAACTGTTGAAGAAAATTGAAAAATCTACAGAATGGTTTTTGTGCAACCAGATCGGTGCATTTTCCCCCGGAAAAAATCTGGAAAACATCAAAAACTTTTAATAAATTCATATTCTTTATAATTTTAAAGCTGCATTAACAATCTTGCGGAAAATGATAGATGATAACATGTAGTTCAATTATTGTTCTAATTTCCAATTAATGAATGACTACTCAAAATATATTCAAAACTGACATTATTGAAATTATCCATTCATTTTCATATTTCAGAAATTCCCATGCTTTGACATTCATCATTGCAATGATATCATGCTATTTGTTTTGTATATATTTACGTGAATGATTACTCTCCTGTGAATTAAATAAATAAACAGTCAATATTTACTGTTTATTGTACTGTATGTATACTTAATTGATATGAATTCCCCAAGTAACATTTGCGATGGTGAGTAATTAATACAAGGTTGTAAAGAAAAATTGACAGAAAAAGCGCTCAATATCGAGAACATCTGTTAGGGACAGTCTAATTCAATTTCCCCCACTGCCGCTACTCGAGCGCACTTTCAAGCGTTTAGAGCAACATTTAGTGACGTTTCCAACACATTTTCCACCCAACAGGAGAACATCCAATAGATATTATAGATTTTGTTCTCTACTTCCAGATGCTGTTTACTGAATTTGAATACGACGATTTCCTTTCAATCGGCACATTTTGCAAGATGAACGCTTAAGCTGTTTATAACGCGGACAGAAATCATCTTGCGCACAGTTGAAGTACATGTTACTATCTGCCATTTTCCGCAAGATTGTCAATTTTAGAGGTTTTTTTCGGATTTTCTCAGTTGAAAATGCATCAATCCGATCGCAAAATAAACCATTTTTTTTTCGATTCTACTGAAACCCATCTCTTGACTATGAAACGATTCCTTCAATACTTTGCAAGATATTCATAGAAAAAAAACGGGTTATTTCCAAGAATATTAAATAATACAATAAATTTATTATATATTATTATATTTATTGTTAAAAAAAATCCACAAAGCGATTTTGCTGGGGGATTTTTATTTACGAATTGTCTTTGTGTGAATAAATCTCAATTTTGTTTCTGTTGGTTGGCATACAGTGCTGAACCGGTTTTCAGAAAAAATCAAGAATATTAGGAAAAACGGAAGAAACCATTTTTTTTAGTGGAAATGTACAGATTTATAGCTCAATAAGCTGTACATTTGAAATTTTGCTTAATTTGAAATCGAAAAAGTTTATTAGCAAGATTAAAATTTTTGGAAATTTCAAGATGGCACTCTTTTCACTGAAATCTCTATGTTGAAATGTTGTAAAAATCATACTGTCAATGCGGAAAACATCGTCAAACAACCCAAACTTTTTTCAAGGTCGATGTTTCCTTAAATGACACTAATTCTTCATTGTTTATTTAAAGGAAGTGTAGAAAATAATGCAAATCTTCATTTACTATCTAATAAGGGAACTTTAATCAACCCTTCAAGGTTCGAACTACTGCAAAAAAAAAACAAAAATTGTACCTAATAAGTTGCTAAAAATGATCAATACGACCAAGAGGGTCTTTGAACTAGCTGAAGATCGAACTAAAATCGTCGTCATTGTGAGTCCTGTTAACCAATCAAATTCAAATATTTTAGATATTTATGATCACAAACCAGGTTCAGGTTAAACAAAAGATAGATTTTACATCGCAAACAGCTTCAAACACTAATAAAAAGAAATGGTTGCGTTCCTCAACTGTTTTCTGGATATGACATGACCTCCAGTTTTGCCGGAAGGGAAAACACTATTGCAAAATCATTACCGGTCAACCAAAATTTTTCAAAGTTCACAAAAATATTCAATCGTAGCCAAAAATAAATAGAAACTAATAGCGTCATTTTATAATTATTGTAAGAAAAAAATGTATGTCTCTGACCGCATTAGGGTTTGAAAGGTATCAAACCGCTGCCGTAGACTCATTCAATTTAGGAAAATTAACACCAACTCAGGGAACAGCTGAACAACAACTACACTTTTAAATCCAAACTTTGCTTGGTAATTTCAGGTACGGATAGACGAAGACCTTATCATAAATTCTGAAGAAAATTGATAGGCAGGTATAGGTGTATTTCAAAGCAACAGCCGTGTAAATGCAGTAACTTATGAGATATTAATTTATTTCTTGGTATAGATTTCCTTGAATTAACATCAATTTAATTTTTTGACTATGGAAGTTTGAAATACCCAAAAACCATGTCAACATGGTTGTTGAAAATTTGTTAAAATTTTTATATCCGTCAAAAGGTTGCACCCTTGCGAGCAACCCTCAGAAGTCAGAGACTTGTGCGAGCTAGGGAAGACGTAGCCCTTACCTTTTTAAACGTGTGATGCCATGCACGAAACCAGTGGCCGTGCTGAGATTCGAACCCATGCTCCTACAGAAGTTTGGATTATGGACTAATACCAAAAATTCTCAATTGATATTATTACTTAACTTCATACAAGCCCTTAATGGAACTGAAACTTCAATATGGTGCAAAATATGGTACTTTTTCATTTTCTCTCAGAATACATCGAAGTGTACATGTCATAATAATTCATCCTCGTAAAGGGTGTGACATAATGATTCATCCTCGTTGAAAGGTACATTTAAAGACCAGCCACCGAAACATCGATATCACTAGTAGTACTAATGATGGAATCAGCGTGATTCTGTCCACAACAGGGAATACATATATACGGTCATCGGCACTGTTTTCTGAACATTGTTTCGTTCCGTATGCGCATTCTCGCATATAGGACAGAATTTCACAAATATTACTCTCGGTAGCGTTAATTGGTGTTAATCAGCGTAGATTACCTTACGAATTATCTTCCCACATCTCATTTTTCGTTCTACGAATGAACTCGAATCAGCTTACCGTCTGTCATAAATTTTGTCATCTTTAGCTTTTTTGCCGGGAATCCAATATCCCATTCATTCACACAAACACTGTATACAGGGGAAGAAATAAAAATAGAACATTCTTAGAAATTGTGGAATAACTGTTTCGTTCGAATCAGTAAGGATTAATTTGACTTCAAATTGTATTAATTGTAGTTCCACTGCACACAGGGACGAATGGGGTGCACTTTATCGGCCCGGGAAATTACCGGCAATCAACCCTACCTGCCCTCAGAGCTCAGAACATTGTTTATAGAATAAGTATCCATACATATACCAGCCCTTACCGCCCCAAGACTGACCGGCCCTTAGGTAATTCTTCCGAACTCCCAATAGGCCCATCCGTCCCTGACTGCACATGTGGTACGATGTACCACAGGGTCGGCCTAATATTTCTAAAATACGGCAACGCTGCAAAATTGATTGACGCTTTCAACTGTAGCACTGATTGTTTAGAGTCTTCAGCAATGCGCATGTGCATCATTAGTATAGTTTTTAACAGACCCGGTTTCAGCAAAATATTATGGTACCAGTAGAGGTTAACGAAGTATAATTCTCGAAATGTATGTCTTACTGTTACCATCAAAAATCATTATCATATTCAGGAAATGTGTTATTTTATTTTTTATCATTCAAAGTGGTTGGAAATAAGATCGGAAAACTCTATTCACCTACTAATCAGCCGATTTGAATAAATGTTTTCACATATTCATAATTTAAGATCGTCAGTGATGGCCCTCCAACGAGTTTTTCTGTTATGTATACAGGCCGTTTCTTTCATCATGTGGTAACATTGCTATATTCTAAACTGTAATAGATACAAAGACGATTAAATGGGAAAAGGGTTACTATTGTGGTGAGCAGTAAATTGGTAATAGAAAATTTACGGGGATTCTCACCCTTCCCAACTTATACAGGGAAAACTAAAAATGCTGTTTTCGGTTTTTTACGTTTAATTAAAAATGTATCATTACGTAGTTCTGATACATTTTGAATACAATAAAACTTTCCTCTTTCATTTTTTTATATTTTCTGAAATAACCATTTTATTCTTAAAAAAACGAAAACAGCATTTTTAGTTTTCCCTGTATAAGTCGGGAAGGGTGAAAGTCCCCGTAGATTTTCTCTGACTAATGTACTGCTCACCACAATAGTTACATTTTTTCCCATTTAATCGTCTTTGTATCTATTACGGTTTAGAATATAGCAATGTTACCACATCATAAAAGAAATGGCCTGTATAGAGTGAGTCACAAAAACCGGTTTGCTTTATATATCTATAATTTTGGAGTTAATGCCACAATATAATGAGCATACTTCATTGCTATTAAGATTGTGGAAAATGAGTTCATCTAAAACGAAGTTTTCTGACATATATTTGCCACATTTTTCTACTATATGGAAATGAGTGGAGAGAAGGATATTTTCGATAAAATGAAGTGAAGTTAACAAATATAAATCATTTATTCTCTTTCGAATATTGATCTTAATATACTTGCGTTGATCCTGAATTAGATTTATAGGAATAATAAATTTGGTTCTAGGTTTGCTCACTCGTGGAAATGAAAATTATTAGTTTTTTGGTGTGAATGACATGAGCACGTTAGTAAATCTAAACGAAGACATGTATAAGGACAAATTTTCACTTTCAGAATAGTACAAAATCAATTGTTTTTACTGACAGGAAAAGAACCAAAAATGCAGAAGACTGAATTTCATCAGTCTGAGAGTTATTGGGGAAAAATTTAATAGAAATATTACACGTCAACATTATCAGTCCAGAACGGGATCGGTTTGTAACTGATCTATAAAAAAGACGTGAACAGCCCTTCCTGAAACACACCCAATACCTTGAACAACTAACATCAAAACAGAAACTGACCACAAACACGTACAATAGGTGTATTCTTTCATTATGTTCAGACTGAACTAACTTAAGTGATTCGACTGTTGAATTATGAGCTCAAAATTTGTTTTAATAAAAATGAAAGAATATACCTTATAAATGCCGGTAGCCGGTAATCTCGTAGTCTGTGAAAATCAGCAAACCGACCCTTGTGTCTGGCAAGACTTTGTGCACGATCACTCAAATTACATTGATGTGTACAATTAATTTATTTCTGACCCAAAAATAAGAGTAATCAATTTCTAAAGGTTCCTTCGGATTGAAGAAGTCTTGAATGCGTTGAAAAATATCCCTATTTTAAACGAAATGGTTTCATTGCCTCATTACACAAAACTTGTGAAGACAAATAATTTTCGAACTTGGCAACTTCCACCTGAAATATACTGATGCCGAGCATGCGCACATCAAAAACAGGGTGCACATGCGGCATACTTTTCGCAGTGACGCAAGGATGGATTATAATTCTGGAGTAGGTAAATATATAAGGTAAATGTACCAATTATGAACATAGCTCCTATATTGGACATACATTCATAAATCATTAAAAACAAAGAAAATTCAAATTCTTCTGTAAAACAAAATAATTTTGCAACAATGACAAACATCATTCTCGACAGTCCTCCATGTGCATTCTTCTATATCAAACCTTCTTCAAGTAACGACAGTGGACGTTGTGGATTGTACTGGTGTGGTGATATTTCACGCGATCGTTAGAAAATAATTAACAACTAAGTACCAATTTTTTTCTATTTACAATATTTGGATTCAATTATTCAACAAATAGTTTTATTCCACCTTGGACAATGCTATTATTTGCATTACATTCGATACATAGTTTTATGGAATAGTTGTAATAAGACACAATTGAGGGGGTCTGCATTTTAGGAACCTTAAAATGATTGATGTACCTATCATGAACAGACCTGTTCACTTTGGGGGTACATGGTTGTTAGTTGTTTTGCGGCGTAAATAATATTATTCGAATTACATTTCTTTGGATATGAGTTTCAACAGTTTCTAAAAGCAGGAACCTATAGTGAACATAGCGTGTGCACTATTGGGGCATGATATGTCCACTATAGGTACCAAAAACTGCACTGGAATTATGTTATGCTTTTATTACAGGTCAAAATAAAGAAAATTTTGAAGTATTCTGAGGAAACTATGTTAAAAGCATTATCCGATGTCAGAAATGGTATGTCTAATAGAGCTGCATCCATAAAGTACGGAGTTCCTCGTATTACTCTTATGCGCAAACATAAGGGTAACTTACCAGCTAAAAGTAAAATTGGTCCTGCAACATATTTTACTGAAGAACAGGAAAACATACTAGTTCATTGGATTATCACCATGACCAAAGCTGGTTTTCTTGTCTCCAAAGAAACACTACTGAGTAAGTAGTATTGCAAAATTAGCGACCGAGTATAATGTAAAATTTGGAGGAAATGCTAATCCTGGCTTAAATGGTACAAATTATTTCTCTCGAGGCATCCAAATATTTCCATTAGAACAAGTCAGAATTTAGTAAGGAGTAGAGAAAACTGGGAAGGTGCTGTTGAAGACAAGTCATTATTTAATTTATGGAAAAGAAACAAAGTGAAGTTAAATCAAACCCCAGAAAACATTGTAAGTAACGACATGGAAACACCACCTCAAGAAAATAACCTGAAGGCATCACCACAGACTCGAACAACTAATGAGTTGTAAGACCAGCGTAAAGCAATGAAGCAAATTAATCAAAATATAGAATCAGTTCATTCTCATCGAAATCTTGCATCAACTTCAACTACAGTCATAGAACATGAATTTGTGCCAACACCGTTTAAAAATAATTTATTCTGGCCACTAGCTCCTACAAATAATAAAAAAAATGGCCAAGGATAAACTTTCAGCTGTTGTAACTTCGCCTCAGGTGATCCAGTATTTACAGAAGAGGAAAAAAAGAAGAAAAAAGAAGACGTAAAAAAGGAAACAGGCACGTAGGGCAAAGAAAATTAAAAAATAAAAACAGAAAAAAATGGCTGCAGAGAAAAAAAGAAAGAAAAAATTACAGTGATGTTTATGAAGACACAAAAGAACTTGTAAACAATTTTTGTAAAGAAAACTTGAAAGAGGGTGATTTTATCCTAGCGAAATTTATGGGCGGAAAACGAAACAACCGAATTTATTTATTTGTGTGTCATAGAGCATTTATATGAGGCCATGGCACAAATAATGGGATTCAAAAGTGCTGAAACCACTGAAAGATAATTTGTTGTGGATAAAGTTGACGTTTCCAGTATTACTTTTGAAAGGAGAAAGATTTAGATACATTTTTAATAAGCCATTAAAGGTCAAAGAAAAAATGTAATGTATTCAAAAAACAATCTCTTGTTTGGAATAAACGATACTTTTTATGTTCAGTATCTTCTTACCTTTTTTAAGCTCATATTAATGGTGTCCACTATTGGTGGGTCAACTACTGGATCTTGAGGTAAATGTTATGTTCATTATTGGGTCATCGGCTTTTGTTCAATATATTTAAAATTTTGTAGGCACAAATTCAGTAATAATCCAAACATTATATGTTAACTTGAAGATACAGTTTCAAGCTATCCGTTAGTATGGTCAAAATATTTTGAATAGCAGTTACCAAATTTCTACACTAAAATGCATGCTCAAGGTATTCACTATTGGTGCTTTTACCTTAATTTATATTTCTATGAGAAGTACGTCACAACATTTTGCAATGGCGCTGGAAAGAAACTATTTGAATTTTGTCAACATTAAATGTAGGTACCCCAAGTTTCAGGCAACACGCTGAATATTTCTGCCATGTCTTCAAAGGAAAATTAATAGTTATTCAGGATTACATATTCTGATATAATGTGATGTTTCTGATGCAACTATTTTTATTTTCCGCTAGTACACTGAAATGAGGAATAGCGAGTACATTTGGACCTGAGAGGAGGGGCTCTGTCTAACCTCTTATCGCATTTCATAAAATAATTAGGTAATAACATCGATATTATCTCACAAAGCAGAAAAAACCTATATGATAATCATTACTTATTCGTGTTCCAATGTATTAAGTGAAGTGAATTGAAATTGCTTATCTGGTGTAATGAACCATTATAAAAAGTGAAGTTTGATGTTTGAATGTTCGGTAAACATAGCTTCCACCAGCTGCGAGCCTCATAAATGGAAGAAAATTGATATGCATTTAATTAAATATCAGATATCGATTGAGATTGAGTGCATGTAATTAAACGCAAGAAATGAGAGAGGAAATAATTTTTTTCTTTCGGTTCAGCATTAATAAATGAAACGGTCAATCAAATATTGAATAGCGCGTGATTTGAATGAGGATGAGTAATTATCACAATCGTGCGAGGTACTTTCAAGCGGGTGTTCAGGCATGCATGTTTTTACTTGAATAAAACAACATCAACCAATTCCATTGTTCATCAGCTAAGTTTATAAGTGTAACAAGGCCTAAAGCCACTTACTTTTACGAAATGCTAAAAATACAAATTTGGGCTTGAATAATGAGGTAGGACAAATAATTCCACGTTCATATTTGTTTTGCTAAAAATAGAAGTTATCTTTCCAGACTGTTTGAATTTTCCAGGAGTTGATCTTCTAGTCTCTTCGATTTTCTTGAAGCTTTTCTTGTTTTCTTGGAGTTCTTATATGATTTGGAATCTTCCCCATCTTGAATCAATCTTTCCAATAGCCTGTTCTAAAGTACAGCCTTCTTACCAGTTGTCTCAAAGTCCCATTTCTCCATCTCCTGTTTCAAATCGGTAACTTTCCGAGTCCACAAGACGCATTTAGGGCCTTTGAACAATTGACACTTGTTTGTTCACACGTTAAATTTTGGAAATTATTAAAATTTATTTATTTCAAAAATGGCAATTTCGACATTTATAAAATGGGTTAACGGTTTAAAATAATTCATTTTGTTAGTGAAATCACAAATTTATATTCACAAACTCAAATTATATCTTATGATTACTATGTATATGCAACTCTGTGTTCATCTTAGTCAACGGTGAATTCAACTGTGTTACACTGTAGCGCTCCTCTTTCGTCGGGGACTGTTTTTATATCCACAGTAATTTTCTGTTGAAAAATTTGCGAGACTTCGAAAAACGACGAGAGATTCTGCTCCTAACTTTATATAGAGAAGCTTCGAATATTCTTTCTTGGTAATATTAATGATGACGTAACATGCACCTTCATTCGAGAGCAAGCAGACAGGTCCGGCTCTAGGGTCGTTGTAATATTCAAAAAGTTGGTGTTGAAAAGGGAAATATTCTCAATTAAATTTTGAAGGAAAACAATTTTCTTTTGATACTATAAAAAAGAATCAACGTAAGAAAATTGAGAACTTTTTATAATATGTAACAGAAAACCATTTCTTCCCTGGCTAAGGCCATGCTGGACGTTGACCTACATCTGATATATCGACTTTACGTTAATTTTTCAATAAATTCAGAATTGTTGTTAGTATTCATGTATTATTCAAAGAAAAGACATCGATTATGGAGCCTGTGAACAAGAAGAATATTTAAAACCCCGGAAATCCTTGCTCTGCGATTTCAGAAATAGTTCATTCCGGAACAGCTGAACTATTTTCTAGAGAATCAGCTGAAGGAAATTATTATTATTGTGACGATTTCTCCTCAAGCCGGTCCTGACGGAGCTCGTAAATAGCACAAAAAACAGCGCTATTTATAGCCGATGATGTCACCATTAACTTCGCCGCTGGCGATTGACACAGGATCATTCGAAGTGACATCTAGACGACAGTAGAAATTCGAAAAAGAACTAGAGCCATTTCACCACGCTATATAAAAGGAATCTCCATGGCGAGACGACAGTTTTTGGAATCAGCCGGAGTACGATATTTGAATAATAGAGAGTGTCAGTAAAAATAAATTAAAATAGTGATAAATTATAAAAATTAGTTAAGTGCAGTTTTACTACATTATGGAGTAGAAAATGGAATTTAAGAATGTATCGCACGAATGGAAGTACAAACAGCAAAACAATTGAACGTTTTCAAAAATAATGATGGAGGATTATAATTCGAATTCACTAAGCAGTATCTTCAGAATCACCTCAAATACTTTGGATTGAAGCAATTTTTCTACTTTCACTGGACACCATTTACTCCATAGTGTCAATTGAAACAATCCTTCTGAAATATTTGATGAAGACAGGTTTGAAAATATACCAAATGAGATATTTTGACCAGAAGGCTTCACGTCAAGTTTAGATTAAAAATCAGGAAGAACATTTACCCCAAAAGCAATAGAAACCAAATCCATACGATACTACAAATGAAAAAAATGTACCGGTTCTAGATATGAAAAAAGTAAAGGGTTCGCAGGATTTTGAGTTGATAAACATCAAGAGGTTCGAAGTTATTGATATGTAGGTATTTCATCATACTTATGTATATTTATTGTGTTATTCTGACAGTCCAAACTATCGCTCTGACATGAACGGTTTGTATAGTGGATTAACGAGTTACCAAAAGGTTTTTGAATATTTCGAACAAATTTGCAAGTAGCAATGAAACCGCCCGAAGATCACCAATATAACGACCGGTTCTGGCAAATCAGAATTTCAGGAAGAGAAGTACATGTTGAATTTAAAGCCCATTTTGTTACATAATCGGAAGGAAATTATTATCGTTATGGCTAATGGGAATGAAGATTTTTCTGATTCTATAGCTCACCCTATGTATGAAAATCTGTGCCGATTTGTTGAACCGAGCATATCAAGAACATAAAATAATAATCGAAAATCAAACTATATGTTTATATATTCAACTCAACTTTCTGCGTAGGATGTTCGATAATTAGCTCACAGACTTGGCAAAGACGGGCGAGTTTCACATTCAAACCTGTCGATTCAGACATACGAGAGTGTGTCAAATTGTTTTAACAAATGTTCGTCGTGAACTCGGAGAATAGGAATTGGATAGCAGAAATATATGAACTTGAATTTGTATGCTTCTTACGGCTATTTTACTAGGGTCGATTGTGTTCTCAACTCATAAACGTGCTTTTCGAAAAATTTCACATAATTTATTTCATGTTCTATAATCGGGAAGTTGGTCTTGTTATTAATATAAATTGTCAAAAGCAGAGTGAGGTTGAACCTCCTCTATCGCTGCAGACTCTAGGGCCTGTCATACTTTCTTTTCAGTAATCATTCCCAAAAGCTCTCTTTCGAGAGGGAAATAAAAATTATTGGCAATAAGGACCCAGAAGCGTCACAAAGAATAGACATCTTGGTTCCAATGAATTTGGGTTGAAAATAGGATGTCATAATTTATTCTAGACCAATTTTTTTCCATAAACCATTTATTCGAATATAATTGTTCTGAATTCACATTACCTAAATAAGAGAGAAATTGATTATCTTCAGTTCAAGTAAACGTCTCGATTGTTCGTTTTTACAATCGTTCTCCAGAGAGAGTAATTTACCAGCTCAGCTACCGATAGTGAAGAACAAGGGGTCACAGGTACAAAACTCGACAATAAATTGATCATTAGCGTGGCACATTGGCGCGCGAGGTTAGTTTTTGGCGCGGACAACTGAACGATGGCTTCTAATATTGATCAGCACTGCTAACCGAAATTTCAACTGATCCAGTTGGCTGAACTGGGGTTTCCACACATTTAAAATTTCCTTGCTTGTTCAGAATGTGTGCCGATTAATTGAGTTTTCTTTTGTACTCCGACAAAAAGTGATCTGCTATTCCTGACTTTGATGTTCCTCCCAACGAAGAGGAACATCATTCTTGTTTTCACCGATTCTGATACCTGATGGCCTTTCAATTTCTCCGATATAAGACTCGGACTCGGGGCTAGAAATAATTCATCCCAGGTACAGTCTGCTTGTCGTAAAAGTCGACACCGCAAGAGTTACCAAAAGCAGGGACTTCTGAGACCCATTCGAGGGGATCCAAGCCAACCGTACTGCGGGCACTGACCTGAGGAACCCTAAGGGTGCCTCTACATTGCAACCTTAGGTGCGGAGGCGGGCACCCAATAAAAGGGAACCAGAGGAACTGAAAGTACGCTCAAAACACAAGTTATCAGGGAAAGATCCCAAGGGATCCTCGAAACCACATATAAGGTAAACGGAAACAGGAACTTCTAAGACCCATTTGAGGGAAGCCAAGCCAACTATCGCGAGGGTGCCGAAGGGCGCAGAAGCAGGCACCTAAGAAAAGGGAACCAGAGGAAACGAAAGTACGCTCAGCACACAAGTTAACAGAGGAAACTCCCAAGAGACCCTGAAACTGCGACTGGAGGAACCCCCACAGGTGCTTTCAACCAAGACCAAACATGTGGGTGCACAAAGAGTCCAGACTAAGGGGCCTAAGTGCAGGGGCTTCAAAACCCGACCATCCGTGCCAGAAAGAATAGGAAGACTCAGAAGGAATGTGCAATTTTTAGAGTCACTATATGCAATAGGTGTTCTCGTTTGCGTAAGGTGGCAGCCGATAGTGTTACCAAACAAGATTATTGTTTTTCCATTATACGTGATCACAAGGAATGGTAAACATGGTACAATGTAGCTTAGGATTACGAGTGATATCAACTACTAGTTGGTCGCTCGGTTGGACCTATACATATTTCTCTGAAATCAGTTAACAACTTTCCTCTGGAAGGTATTAAAAAAAATTACATATCATGTCAAGTTTGTCTACCTTTCCTGGAAATTCGGATTCATCAGCTTGGATTTGCTCAACACGCACTACTGTGAAATGGTCTTTTCAACCCATTATAACAAAATGATCATCCTTCTGTTAGACAAAAATATATTTTGAATGAGGAGGAGGTGTACTGCAACTGCCTTGTCTTTTGTCAGAAGAAAACCACCATAAGATAAATGACTGATGGTTGAGTATACATCTGCATTTTTGGGTATATTTGTAGTTCAAAACCTTTCGGGAGACGATATTCTTCAATCAACTATACTAACTGACGAGAAATTTCTAGGACAAGCGATCTTTTTTGTGGGGATGGAAGCAGTCATGCGAAGACAGCGGATTCCACACATTTTGCATCTCCATGATTGGTTGGAAGAATGGCTTCAATGATTCTTTCTACAGTGATATTCCTTATTATGGGTCAGTCTAGCTTATCTTACCGTCGGGATGAAATACTCCTGTATGTGAACGGCTAAACTGTTGGATTAGATAAGTAGCACTTTCTGTCAGTGTAGTCAGCAGCCTTCTCGATTGTTGTCTACATTCAATTGTTAAATGCAGTTTTAGCCAGGCATCATTTTCTTCAGGTTGCAAAAAATATCATCGTAACCGAAACGTCGTGAATTGGAAAAAGTCGATTGAAGTTGATACTAAAGATTCTCAAGACGAATCATTGTCTTCAATCATCAAACAAACTTAACAAATTGTGTTTTCCTCTTGAATCATTTTCATTTTGTCCACAAGTAATATAACATTCGTAATGCAATGAATATAGACAAAAAGAAAGGTTTACCTCACAAACGGTCCGGTTATAGTTCTAAATTTTTGGCATGTTGTCTAGGATGGTTATTAAGTTTTTAAAATGCAAAATGGTTCGAATTTGGAGTTATTACCAATACTTCTTGAGTTTCTTAGAAGTTACATCGCAATGTTCATGAGGCAGGTAGGTACTATTTCACTTGAAAACCGACCCGTCAGACGGATGTTTAATTTCAAATGACCCACCAACATATCAGATAACTTTTTAAAGATTCACTAATTAAAACAAAGTAAGAACAAAAGGCAGAAATAATCATAGAAAAACAGGTAGTAACTGAACTAAGAACTCAAACGAAAACAAATTCACATACGCTTCGCTCGTTTCGTAGGGGTTGAGCTAATGAATTCATAGTCTCATTCTCGTCAAATAGTGACAAATAATTTCATTCTTGTTATCACATACTTGGCCAGCAGATAATTTGCAGAGGGCGGAACAATTCAGGCCCGCCTTTCAACAGCCACACGCCCCATACATGAGATGGTCTTGAGCAGGTTTGGGGGAGCAGCGTCTCTATGGTCATCCTGATGGGCTTCAGTTTTCCAGCTTTTCTACACCAGCCCCACTCGATAGAGTGTTTGACAATCCCCATCCCATCCACTGCTTAACCTCGTGGTGTCCCCAGGAAGTGGAAATGTGCTGCTTCAGTAGTCGGAGTTATTTTATCCAGATTGAGCTTGGTCGTATTTGTCTTCAATTTGCTATAGAAGAGAGCTCAACGATTGTTCTCTACCGCCACTATATACGGATAATTGCTGAAATTTCTTAGGGGCTGGCAGCAGGCTCCTTGGACCTCTCCGCCTGATCCAGCGTTGATGGGTCTTTCCTAAAAAGTTGGCAGAATTTATTCTTTCCAAACCAAAAAATATCTGAAGTTGTACCTCAGCCCGATATTGCAAGAGCAAGATACAGCCTATGAAGTTGTGCTTGTTGGGGGAGGCGGAGTTGATTGCGTCTGGATGTTTCCCTCTCACTGGTTTTTTGTGGTAGGCATTATTCACTGCAGGTTTTGTGTCAGTCAGCAGGACGAGTAGATCAATGTCTTTCCTGACATTGATGACGGCGTCATACGTGGGGAAGTGTCGATCTTTTTTCTATACGGCGGCTGGTGACAGAGGGAAGAATTGTGCATTTCGAATTTCAAAGACTTAATAACCATCCTAGACAACATACCAAAAATTAAAACTACCGGACCATTTGCAAGGCTCCCCTCTATTCACTGGATTACCAGTCTACTTCGATTTCAGAATTTTCACTTATCGATGAAAAAATATATTATGTGATATTATGAGGAAAAAGGATCGGCACAGTTTGAATAAATATCCACTTACCCGGTATAACTTTAACTTATTATTTCAATTTCACGACACGCAAGACTGAAAACGCTTAGCCCGAGAATCAGTCACTGCCCAAGCCACCGAAGATCACTACATAAATTTCTGGAACGTCTATACTCACATGGTCTCACATTCCTTTCCCAACTGCTAAGTATAGTTTTCCCATTCACAAACATTCCTTTGACAGTTCGGAAAAAGAAACAGTTTATATCTAGTACCAGGTATTCTGGTAAACTGGGATCGGTGTGTAGAAATATTTAACTTGGAGATTTATATCTATTCAAAATATTTAAAGAAGTATTATCGACAATGTCATAAATTGTGTCAGTCTCCACCCACAAGCAATCAATTTATTTCATACTAAAGTGTTGAGTAAGTGTAAATCGGTATAAACACATTGATATACGCCAGATACCAGATGGTTCAATTGATTAGAAATAAATGGTTTCGTATTTGGAATGTAAGATCAAGTAACGACAGCATCGCTGAATACTATGCAACATTCTGAGTGAGGTACTTAATTGACACAAAAATGTTTGAAAACAGATATATATTTGTTTTTGTTTATCACTTTTGTGTGTTGCTTTTCTGTGGTTTCTCTAATATATGGCTCAGTTTTTGTCCAAATAACGAACTTGCATTGAAAGTGATTGAGAAACGCAACCCTGAAAATAGGATGATACAGTCTTGATGTGAAATTATGGTACACCTGTCATATACGATATTAGTGATATTGTTTATCAAAAAAGAACTATGATTTCCTTCACAGTGTGTCCACTTAAGTTGACGACATATAGAAATCGTTTTTTATTTTCGTTTGATGAAAAATCTTCACAAAAACATCTTCATGTTCTAGAACCAAATTTTGAATAAACAATTCTTCACAGTTGTCAGTTCTACAGGAGTAGTTTAAAAAATATATGAATTCGTTGCAAGAGTAAAGTATACTTTTATTTCTGACAATATTGAGAATTGTTATTATGAACAGCAGTCATATGCTGAAAATAATGAAAAAACGGGGTTTCACAGATATTTCTCTAAAATAGCTCTCGCAGAAAAATACCACAAAACACTCACAGGCGGCATTAATCCTCAATTGGGCCATTTTGTAGGGATGGCAACAACATTTGGCAACGCCGCTTGGCCTCTCCATAATACCCTGTATTCTTAGGTTGGATTCGAATACATCTAAATGCAGAAAAACGGAGTAACAAATTGCACTCTGGATTTTCAACAGTACGCAGTAAGTATAAAGACCGTCATCTGATTGCATGCCTACGTCATGGTCTATCAATAATGACGAGCTGAGTCCGTGTTGGGTTAAAAATCACCTGTACACAGTGTGAGGTTCACCATTATATAGAATGCCAATTGTGACCCTGCATTTACTACGGTATAGGAAGTTCAACAATTCGTTTTATCTGCCCATGGCCTCTATTAAGATCAAACATATTCACACTTTTTTTACTGTACTTCTAAGAGCATAAGTGATGACTCTTAGAGTGCCTACTTCGCGTCCCGAGATATTGCGATATTGGTCACGATATGTTGAAATCAGTTCATGATAACGCAACGTGAGGCCAGGTGAAGTAGAGTGTGTATTGTGTATCATTGGAGTCTGTGAAATTGCACAAACTAACTTCAATAAAAGAAATTTTTCAGAACATTTTAAATAAAAGATGACAATTTCTTAAATTCCTTTCAATAACTGAAAATGTCCACGAGTTTCTCAGTTTCTCTTTATAGACCTTTTTCTATTCGGTTTAACACTTTAACTGCCGTGTGATTTATTTCGACCAATGGCAACACATCCTCATTAATGTAAAGTGTTGAGAGGGAAATTGCCAAATATCTTCTTTATTATTGACTTCAGACACTTTTTTCATGGCAATTCATCAGCTTTGATCTAATAAACAACAATAGTTTTCACCACTTTTGGATGGACAGGAAATGACTATCTTTTAGGACACCTCGTATTTTCTCATAAGTAGATTACCTATTCTTACTCTGCACAATAAGCTGAATATTCATAAGAATGAATACAATTATTTGGATACATACCAATATTCGATAAAATACTGGGAAACATGGTCGAACTAATAGTTACACTTGTGAGAATTGCAATAAAAACTACAACTTACCATGCAGGCACTTGAATTTGAGGAACCTCAACAAAACAAATACACGCTGTTATAAAACTTTCCTTGTGACGATTGGAAAGTTACGAGGATATATTGAAAAATTCTTGCCTACTTTAGAACCGAACAAAATTTCAATGTCAAAATATTTTAATATATACTTAACATATTCTCCTCTTAATTGGATACATTTATTACAGCGAACCTGCAACGTCACTAGACCTTTCAAAAAAAATGTTTCTTCTTGCTCTGCAAACCAGACCTCCACAGCTTTTATTACCTCCTCGTTGGAAGAAAATTTACGACCTTTCAATCTTTTTTTCAGTTGAGGAAAGAAATGATAGTCGGACGGAGCCAAATCTGGTGAATAAGGGGGGTGTTCTAGTAATTGAATCACGAGTTTTTTGCATGGCAACATGAGATTTGTGTGCAGGGGCGTTGTCCTGCAAAAACAAAACACCTTTGGATAGCTTTCCGCGTCTTTTCTCTTTAATTTTTTCCCGTAGAGTGGTCAGTAATGTCGAATAGTAATCTCCAGTTATTGTTCTACCCTTATCCAAAAAATCAATCATGATTACTCCATGGCAATCCCAAAAAACTGAAGCAAGAACTTTTCTAGCAGATTTTTGGACACGAAACTTCTTAGGTCTTGGAGAACCGGAGTGTCGCCATTCCATCGATTGTTGCTTTGTTTCTGGATCGTAGAAATGTACCCAAGTCTCATTCATCCATAGTAACAATTCGGTTTAAGAAGTCTAAATCGTTTTCAAATCGAGCACAGATCGAACGCGATGCTACTACCCTTGCACGCTTTTGGTCAACATTCAAACATTTGAGGATCCATTTTGCAGCAATTTTTCTCATGTCCAAATTGACGTGAACTATATGATGAACGCGTTCGTATGAAATATTCCCCATTCGACGGTCTGTTAAAATCATGTCATGAACTGCATCGATATTTTCGGGGACTGACACAGAAACTGGCCTTCCCGATCGGTCATCATCCTCAATGGAAAATTTACCTCTTTTGAAGCTTGCAGTCCAATTTTTCACGGTTGCATACGAAGGACATTGATCACCAAGGGTATTAAGCATATCTTCGTAAATCTGCTTACCTCTTAACCCTTTTAAATACAGGTACTTGATGATGGCTAGATACTCCAATTTTTTGATTTGCACAATTTCGGCGGACATATTTTTTCTTTTAATTTATTGCGTAACTCTGGTTTACTTTTTTGAAGTCAAACTTTACACTGACACTTCTAATAAGTTATTGTTCGTTGGCTATGGTAACGCAATATTTTGTTTATGCAGGGAACTGGTCTAGGCCAACTAGATATTAATACATCCTCGTATAATGAGATGTCTAGCGGAAAGCATATACAAAATTTTACGATAAACTAGCATGCCTCCAAATATGGAAGGCAATTAGCACTCCTACAACATGGTGGTCCAGAAAAAAAATATGAATGATTCCTTATTCGAGTCGAGTAAATACTGCATCCTTAAGAAAGTTTTGTGGACTAACGACATAATAATCATGGCAACTGGGTAACAAAAATCATACGAAGTTTTACTCCCTTTTTCTCATCTACCAACAGTGTAGAACATTCTTGCAAATATCTGTCAGGAACCAACTACTTCTCAGGCAAATACCACGACGAGTGAAGAATTATATTACTTTTTTCAAGCAATGTTCATCATTGTCGTGGATGTGAAAGAGGGATCACCTGTAGACTAGTTTCGAAGTTGTTACTTCATTGAGAGGGTAGATTAATACAGACACTTCTGAGGCCATCTGCACCCTGTCTGAATCATCACAACATTCTGCCTATTTAGTTATTCATTGGTCTGATTTTGATAAATCGGGAATTTGGTCGCTGATATCTGACCACAGAGCCCAGTATTTTCGGAAGTAGTCGTTGAGTAACGAGGTTTTAGCTCATTTTCCCCCATTTACCCATGAACGAAGATATTTCGAAACAATTTTCCAGTGAAAAACAGTTACATTTCGACTAGCTGGTGGAAACAGATTACTTGATACCTTTTCATGAAAAAGCAAAGTAAAAAGTTCAATACTTCTTACCAAAACATTCCTTTACTTTATCGTTACTGTACATTACCATAACCTTACAATTACATTACCATAACCTTACAATTACATTACCATTACATTATCGTTACATTACCATTACATTACCGTTACATTACTGTTATATTACCGTAACATTACCGTTACATTACATTACCATTACCTCACCATTACCTTACCCTACATTACGTTTATCAAGAAATCAAGTGAATAGTTTCAATGGTTTAATTTTGCTACCTAACCTGACCAGATGCTTACCTTGCCTGCTAACCTTTGCACATGCAGCCATAATGAAAAAAACGAAAATAATTGGCACCTTCTTCTGATATCTGCTTATATCTTCGTTTCAGTGCAGTTTAGCTACAAATGCATGTAATGCAAAAATCGGCTGTAATTGAACTAAAAACTGAAAAGAAAAAATTTACATGCGACTCGCTCGTTTCGTAGGGAGTGAGTAAATGAAGTTGGGGCATTCATTCTCGTTACTAAGATTGGCGTTATCTTCGTCGCCGACGATGACTTCATTTCTGTTATTACATTCTTGGCCAGCAGAGAATTTGCAAAGGGCGGAACAATTTAGGATCGCCTTTCTACTGCCACACGCCCTAATACAGCCAGTAGTGCATCTGTTGAGTAGGTTTCTACTGCGCCGACGTACCTAAAGATATACCACCAGTAATGGGGTGGTTGGGGATTGTCAAAGACCATATCGAGGGGAGGTGGTGTAGAAAAGCTGGAAGAGTGGAGTCCATCAGGATGAGAAGAGGCGCTGCTCCCCCATCAAACCTGCTCAAGACCATCTCATGCAGATGCACCACTGGTTTATTGGGGGCGTGTGGCTGCAGAAAGGCGGGCCTAAATTCTTCCACCCTCCGCAAATTCTGTGCTGGCAAAGAATACAATAAAAGAAATGAAGTTGTCGTCGACGACGAATACAACGCCGATCTAGTTACTAGAATGAAGATCCAGACTTCATTAAATCAATTCCTTTCAGTTTAATTACAACTGATTTTGTATGATTGTTATTGCCTATTGCTCTTACTTTGTTTAAATAAATGAGTCATCAAGAAATATTTGTGTTGTGTTGGTGGGTTATTTGAAACTTAACATACCCTAGGTATTCAAGTGAAATAGTAATAAACTCTAGTAGGAAAGAGCAATATGCCATTTTTTTACCTTTTATGTTTACCCCCAATCCGTAGGGTTGGTTAAAAAAATGTACATACGTTTTGTAGGTAAATGAATTCCCTGCAAATTTTATTCTTCATAACTGGTCATAACTGTCATAAATGAATTACAGCAATCTACAATTAGAAGTTTGACAAATTTCCGGAAAATGGGATTTTTTTTATTTTTTTGAAAAGTGCCAGTTGCTATCAATCCTAGAAACAACATTGAAACGTAATTTTAATTCTCTACAACACGAACTAGAACTCTTTTGTAGATGAAATGCAGGAAACTGATAAACTTTGCACGAAGTCTCAGAATCTCGGGTCTTGAATAGATTAAGAGTCAGGCACAAAAAACCTTGCAGGTGCTTGTACTTGTGAGGCTGCGTAGCCTGCACGACCCCCTACAACCCACAATCTAGTTTGAAGAAATATAATCAGGACTCGTATGAAAACCATTAGGAATTTTGATTGCAGTTCGGTTTCACAGAGTGAGTCATATTTTCCAGGGTGTTAATCTAGTTTGAACTTTTCTCTAGAAATATTCTAAAGCCGTGCATAATGCAGGAATGTGGGGGAAGGAAGAGCAATGAACAAAAACTCGAACTATTTGTCAGGGTTAACTGTCGACCATACTCGTGTTCGGAGCTTTCTAAATTTACCGTGCAAAATCTAATTACTGAAAATCTAGGTAACCTCGTTAACAGACTTTTATTTTTATCATGTCGGCGCATCACGTATACCCATCTAACTGGTGAAAACAAAACAATCACAGGACCGTTACTGTTCTGTTCTAAAACAAAACGCATTCTCATGTGCCAAACTGACTTAAAAATACTGCCGACTAATCATAACTTATGAAGTTATCGAGCGGGGCCAACAATGAATCACATTATGCGTAATCTGACACTCGGTTGTTGTTTTTGTTCCACGCTGGCGCTGTGAGGAATTGTTTACTAATAGTTGATCGATAGCGATAAATAATAAACATTTATGGGATAAAAATACTGGAAATATTAGAAGAATAAATACCTGATGGATTGGAAAAATCAAGAATCAATTAAATATATTACACCTTATTATAAATGAGCATGTAAAACTGTGTATATAATAGTATATTACGTAACAAGAGTTGTAAGTAACCCATTACGCACGAAATGAAAAAGTTTATGCACGAAGCCGCACAGCGGCGAGTGCATAAATTTCATGATTGCGTAATGGGCTTACAACTCGTGTAATATACTTTTTCTACGCCCATTCATTTTCTTCCATTAAATAAAAAACATCGCAATCATTTAAACTTTATTACAATAGTTGTTAATTGAATTGAGAAAATGTTCGGATACAATTATATTATGTTCAAGAAATTATATGAATGACATGACATTCATTTTCATAGCATGCTACTTAAGAAAACGTGTCCTATTTTTGAAGAAATTGCATAACGTGCTGCCTACATTTAGGAGCATCACTCTTTCAATCCTAAATATATCTCGCTAATGCTAAAAGTTTTTATGTTTTTTAATTGACTAAATTTGTGTAAATAGACCAAATAAAGTCTTACGTAAATAAAAATTTGATTGTAATTCAATTAAACCAACAAATTTAAGTTTTCTTCTCAAAACGCACGTGTATGTTATGAGATCTCATTACGTGCATGTTATTGTTGAATTTTATTTACAAGGAATGTTGACAGTGCGATTTTTGACGTTTACAGACATGGGCGTAGAAAAAATTATTTTTATTGATATTACTGCCATCATACAACTTTCATTTGAAACACAATCGTTGTAAAACCATGCATAACAACAAACTTATCATGTTATATAACTAAAACTACAGACCATGCTTTTCAAGTCATCAGATGATGAAAAAACCGGCATTATCTGTTCGATTCCCTTTTATATTTGAATCTGAAACCACAACCATATAATAGGAATATCATCCAAAGAAAGGTTGTATTTATGAATTCGACTTCTGGAACTACTGCTGTATCTCAATTGCTTGTACATCTATTCCATTTGAATGGTACTATCAAAGAACACGCAATTTAAATTCGTTAAAAAAGTTTTGTGATACATACCACTTCGTCATGAAACACTGTGATTTGAAAAATAAAGAAAACAACAACTATTGTTTAATTGCCACTGAATCTTGATTCACTTGATATGCCCGGTTTCAGCTTCTACACCATTATCAAATAGCTCATACCAAGTATTACAATGAGTTCTTAATATACAGGGCTATTCAAATTCGAGTCTGTGGTTTGGGATTTTGATGACAGTAAAAGATAGAGTGGTGGTCAAATGAGAAAAAAGTTTCGTATTTCAGAAGTAAATTGTGTAACTAAGAAAAATCTTTAACTTTATTCATTGTTCTTAAAGTGAAAATTTGCACTTGAATCATTATTATATTTTCACCCTACTAAATCAAGACGTTATATCTAAGTACCGTTTTGTGACAGTCAGTTATTATCAGGGACTAACACATGTCTTATATTATTAACATACAATCAATCGAGTTGCTATCCTACTATTCCTGAAGATATAGAATATTAAATTGATTCTCTGTATGAATGAAAATTTATTAGGTGACATTTAGCAAGTTTGAAAATTGAATCAGCTGATTCTTTTCTCTTATTCAGAATATATTTTTTATCATTGCTTGATTTTAATGTATGAATTTTTGAGATCAGATTTGTACCTATCTAATTTGTTGATTTTATTCAGTTCCACTGGCAGTAAGTTATAAAGTTTTGGACCATAAAAAAATAAACTTATTTGAGTATGCGTTTTTTATAAATCGGCAAAATTATAGATGAGTTTTGCGTGTAACAGATATTATATGTAATTTCAGAGACTCGCTATCTCATTCTATTAACGAACATCCATACTAAGCTTCGTACGAAAATAACTTTGATCCTTTTAAAATAATTTTTAGTATTTTGTATGGTCTGAACGCTAATCATAACATTACTGAACATACCTCCCCAAATTGTAATGAAATATCTAAAGACAGATTTCGCAAGTGAGACAAATGGTGTGTAAATTTTCCCTTGATCAGATGTCTCTCATATTATAAAATTTTAATGTCAGTTGTCTTAGTCTATATGTTACCTGTTTTCGACGAAAACAACACATTTTTGTAAAATCATCTACACAAAAAGTAAAGATTCGATAAAAAAAGTTACTTGGATAGTCATTTACCTGAGCGAATGATAGGCCCAAAAATGAGTGAAAATATACTGTTCTTTAATTTAATACTTGAAGAATATTTTATTTATCAATCAATAAAAAAACAATCATCTCTGACTCCCTTTTTTCAGGGATGAATACCCTTGAGAGATTTAGGTAGTTATTGACGTTGTTGCAGAATGTATACAATAAATCAATGTTAATATCCCCTATGAATACCTCAAATTTAGTTCTATGGATTTTTGATAAATATTGGTTTGACTCATCCAATTATAGTTGCAAATTTATTGATGGAGAAAGGAGGCAGTGATGCCTATATTGTAGTTATTATTCTGAAATATACGTAGCAATTTTGTTTCAGTCAGTTAAGGCAAAAATATAACATTTAATTTTTAACAAGGTTAATTTTTTTGCCTATCATTATCAAAACGTTTCCACGGTGATCTCTGTCTTTTTATAATAAAGAGAGCATCTGTCAAAAATTATTTGAATGGTGTTTATGCATACTAATTGAATAAAGAAAAAGAACAAATTAGTGCTAGTAGTTGACAGTGGACATTTTGAAATTCCTAGTAGTTGACATGCCTAAAGACCAGTTGTTGACATGTATTTGACATCAAATAAAACAGCAATTGAGTATTATTGAGAGGTTTAATGGTTTAGATACAGCTTATAGAGGAACTAAATTCATTCCGAACTCGGTCTCCTGAGGAAATAATGTTTGGTGATTCTAGTTTTTCAATGATTTGTGACTAACATCTCTTTCAATGATCCTGAATACAGTTTTTGACTCATAACTAAGATTTTTTTGGACTATACAAGCATATCGTATGACTTTTTTTTTCCTGGGAAAGAAACTAGGACAAAGTCTCCCTCTTTAAATTCAACATCTTTGTTATCGGATTGCTTGCAAAGATTTTCCACATCTGAATCATTTTGCTCCTCGTCCATGCTGACATCATCCATGCTACTCCAGATTATATCCATTCCTCATCTTCAGTACCATCACTAGATGCATCCATTCAGATTTTCTTGTTCTTTGCATTATTCTTTGGTTTATGTTTGGTTCCTTTTAACGTCATCCTGTTCTTTCGTTTTATCTCCGTCTCAGCCTTTTTCAACTCTAGCTTTTTTTTGTCTCTCTTCAGCTCTCTTTAACTTCTGAAACTCTTCATCTCTCTTTGCTTGTTCTTTCTTCTTATAGTAATTTTGCAATGATTTTGACGTTACAACACTTGGAATTTTCTTTCATTTAGTACTTTCAGGTATATGGTCTGGAGAGGGTACTATAGTTGTAGCTTCATTCCTTTTATTTTTTGTTTCTCTTGGTACAGGCTCATAGTATGATATTCTCAAGTGAAATACCTGATGGAATTGGATCAGGAGTGCTTTCACTGAAGGATTGAATGACCCTCAAAGGGCTTCGTGCTTGTGAATCGCCTGAGAAAATTGGTCCCATTTTTCGATAATTTGGTGTTTTACCTTTACTTTTGTACAGTAAAGTAATCCTAGGTACATTGTGGTGTTTTGCTGTTGTTGCCACAGAAACATCCCGTACAATGTCTACTAGGGCATCTTGCATTTGTTGTTCACTATAGTTCAGCATCTGTCCTTTAACAGGAGGCATGACTGACGTTGGTTATATTTCACTCAATCCTGTGAATAAAACCAAGAATAGGTTGATCTAGTAGTTGACACACTTTGAACTAGTACTTGACACGGGTGTCATCTATTGGGCAGGGCAGTTGAAAATCTCCAAGAAAAATAGTGTCTTGATAATTTTACAACCTGAATGTAATATCGACCTCAATACTCTCAAATAAATTCAGTTGCTCCGGAGCTAGTAGTTGACACCAGTGTCAACTACTAATTTCCGTACACAATTTCGTACCAATATTTGACACCCCTATTTCTAAAGACAAATTGAACCTTTAATTGAAAACACGGTCATCTTTCAACGATATGATGATTACTTTAGTTTGGCTCTGAAAAAATCTCTACGAAAATTTCAATGTATGACAAAATAAAAAAAAAACTCAACTCACCTGTTCTTATCAATTACGCATAGAAATGCAAGAAGCATCAAACGTCAATATTAAGTAATTTCAATACGTCGCCATATTGGCCCTTGTCATATTTCTGCCATGGAAGTCACTATAGTAGGCGCAGAAAATTCGAATATGTCTAGCACATGAATCAAACTATATTCAGAGGACGCTTAAAGCTTAATAATTGGAAATTATGCCGTAGATGTCAACTACTAGTACCATGTCAACTACTGGTGACTTTACCTTAACTAATACTGTATTTCTAATATAGACAACAGATCCATCGCTTTGATTGAATTTGGATTCATTAAAGTACAGTATGAAGTCAGGTATTTGGAAATCACTCACCGATTCAATATTCCAAGTTTATGAAAATACTAACACCCTCGACCAACACATGTATGTTGACAAATTTCTGGTTCCAAAGATAACAGCTGATGACACGAGTTTTTTTAATACTTACTCCTTAAATTGAAATCTCAGATAATATCGATTTTTTACTCTTTTCCACCACTTTCAACTCCCTTCATACATTATTCCTAGATTGGAAAATGATTTCGTTTTAATGTCATTTTGAGAATTTAGTATGTCTAGAAATGTTAGCATTTCGAGTAATGTATATAGCAAGGTTTATAATTGAAGAAAAGTGAAATATTCAATAAATAAAGATAAGGTATGATAGCTAAAACAGTAACAGATTATAACAAAACTTTTCTAGCGAATTCTACGCTTTTGTAGCTTCTTTAATAGGAAAAATGGAATTCTTTTAAATTCTGCCGATATATATTTATTTTGTTAAGACGGTTTGAAACTTCTGACATTTTGCCATAGCAGCTTTTTGTAAACTACCTATTCAAACATGTGAATAAAATTTATGTATAAAGAACTTATCGTACAAAATGGAACACCCGCAACTTTTCATTTTCAAATACGATTCTGTATTAATATTACATTTTTTCATATGCCAATAGTCATGTTTCATATTGGCGTAGTATTTTCATCTGAACTACAGAATATGTTAGAAATATTGAAATGTTTCCAGTAAAATTTAAATTTTTTTGATTTTGTCACAGCTGTAATTGAAAAACATCATTGAATAAGAAGTGAATCGATGACACGTTGACATTTTCGAATTACAGCTGTTATGGGTTAAAAAAATAATAAAATTTCAAAAATGTTATAAAAAGTGCAGGTCCGTCTTTGCAATTGAAAAGTTGAGTTTATAGGCACCAATAGGTAATTTTTATTCACATAGGTATTTAGATGGTATACATAATGTTGCTATGGGAAAGTGCCAAACATTCAAAAAGTAATAGCAAAATAAAAGAATTTTTGATTTTTCCTGTGAAACTCCAGAACTAATGAAGCTTGATGAGATTTTTTTGATTGAAATAAATTTGTTTGAACCCTTTTGATCGACCCTTTATCTCATACCGTTAACGAGATCATAATGAATATATTCAAATTGGAATAGCCACGTATAATGCAAAAAAATAATACAATCATAGGTAAATTTAATTGAGGTATCTAATTAATAAATCAAAATGAATTCTAAAGAAACTGTAGCCCAGTAGGAAAAACTCAAATTTAGAACAAGAGAGTCACATAAATATGAGCATAAATCTAATTAGTCATTGAGGATTTAAAAATTTGGATTTTCATTCAGATTGTTCATTTCTATATCTTCAAACACTGTCTTCATTGCAAATATGGAGAAAATCCATGTTTCTAACAGTTTCTAACATGAAGATTATACCTGAAAAATGTTGTTTATTGATCCAATATGCAAACTCCGATTTGGAAAGACCGTCGACTATAGTCTTTATGTAGGTACTTACAATAACAACGATTGGTCACTCTTGATAAGGGGGGATTATTTCAGTTTGTTTGACTAACGATTATTAGGTGTTCGGATTAAGACTGAATATTTTCCCATTTGATAATTGCTTTCCGTTTATTTGCAACTTCACAACCATCTGGGCCTTGATAGATACTAAAGAAGCTAGCAAAGCCAAACACGAATTTCGACTCGGGATAGGTTACATAGTTTTAGGCTTATTTTAGGCTAATTCATTAACATATTCCCGAATTTTTTGCTCTCCTCCTTCTTAGAAAAATGACTGCTAGCTTCGGTCGAACTCAGCAAAGCCATATTTTTAAAATAAAAAAAATGTGATGTTGACATTTCTTCATCAACCATGTCTTTTCTATACCGTTATGATTTATCGCTGCAATTGCTCGATGGCGTGTAAAATTGAATTCCCTGACTTTTCCAGGTATTCCAGGTCGTACTTTCCATGACCAGTAACGGATATGTTGAGAAAACCTTCACTGTCCAAACAGACTCTGAGCCTAATTATGTGGACAATTATGGTGAGGTAATAATTATCAGTGAATCAGATATAGATTTACTGAGTGAAGAGATCATAATTTCTTTACACTGAAAAAATTTATGGAATAAAAAATTGAAGAAATTGAGGTACACAGTATACTTACAGACAAATGTATTGGTATTTGAATATAATTTTGAACTTTTACTGAGAATAATTTATTTTTTCATTACTTACCCCCGAGTATGGACGCGCCAGTGAACTTTGTTCACCAATTACCACACTCCTGTATTTATTTTGTTGAAACGTAGACATATTCTCTCTTCTCGTACAGTACCTTTCAACCGACTTTTGAAAAGCATTTCAGTAAAGTTTTGACTGCCTGCGAGTATAGATACTCCATCTGGAAATCCAAAGGTCAGCGTGTGTCAGAGTGGGTGAACTTCTGCAGCAACGCGTCCAGTCATGTAAGATAATGTAAATTTACATGAAAGCGATTATGGATAAAGATTGGATTCATATGATGATGAAGAGGAAAAAGTGTTCGGATCACGATAGCAGTTCTGAAATAGAAGATGATTCTATCCAGGATATTCATTATGTAGATCATCAGGAGAGAGATTCATTATGGGGAAAGATAATGAAAAAATTTGGTGATACTTAGATTTCTCAAATATAACCAACCGAGTGATGTCTAAAAATATTGTCAAAACCTTACCAGACAAACAAAAAAAATCACCACGGAGATTGATGCGTTCCATACATTTTTTGATATGAACAATCCATATATATGATTCAGAGTGATTTGTTAAGGATTACTGAAAAGGAACACCATTGTAATAGTTTCAAGATTTATGTTAATATATTTTTTATATTTCAATATCATTTATTTTATTAAAACAATATTAGCAACCGTGGATTTGTTGTTTTGAAGCGGTAGTTTTAAATCGTGAACTAAAGTCACCACGCGCTTGGTCGTGTAGTTTTCCAAAGCAAGCATGCTGAAGGGTTAAGACAATATAATACATAACAACGAAAATCATTCAATGAGAAACACAAAATGAAATCTCCGTATTTCAACAAAAACAAAAGTTACTTTTTCTGATTAAGGAAATTTCAATTTCCCAATGGGAATGTTTAGGAAGGGAATTGTAGGTTAATTATAGATGATGAAGTCTTGGGGCATTGATGTTAAGGTATATATTTCCCTAGATGGCCGGAAATGGAATTCCCTGACTTTTGACATTTTTTAACGTTTTTCTCTGACTTCCAGGACATAAAAATCAATTCCCTGACTCTTCCAGGTTTTCCATGTTTTCCAGGTTGGTGGGCACCCTGAATAAAGACCTTATTGAAAAATTATTTCTTTTTGATGCACAGAATAGCCTGATGGAAATGTGAAGAAGTCCAACTCTTGGATAAAAGTGATACCGGATGTTTCACTAAATTTAATCTCTATATCCTAAAAGACAAATTTAAAATTTTTTTAGAAATGAAATTTTTTAAATGGTAGGATGCCTTCAAACGAATGATACGAGCCAAAATTAAATGCGGGTTCGATTTTCATTACCATCATGTCAACACGGATGCTACGGGTGGTACTACAAAAGGTAAGCAGTTATTTCTATACCTACATACAATATTGCGATCAACAATTTGATACTTGGTTCAGAGAGGAATATTATTACATTGGCAACTACAAAAATTTTAGTCTAAATACGAATTTGAACAGCTATAATTAGCCACCTCAGAAAATAAATTTTTGGGAAAAATTTTTCTTGGTAAAATGCTCTTCATGCAAAATCTTCAGACGTGTTGTTTTTCAATGGCAATTCAAAGTTTTTTTTCAAAGAAGTTTTCATTATAATGGATGATTCATTGAAACACAGTGCTAGGAATCGCACGTTAAAAGGTATGACCTCGTTAATCCTTAGCTCGCACAAGTTTCGACTTCTGAGGGCTGTCGTTCGTAGGGGATGACACCTGGTTGACGGAAAAAACAATTTTAAACAGTGGAGTGAAGATCTGCTGAGTTTGCCCGAAACTAGCAAAGCCACAGATTTGTTTTCAAAAACGTTGATCAAAAAAATTCAATGTTGGCTATTCATCGACCATTGGTAAACATCGTTTCGACATGTCAAATAATCAAGTAATTATAGTTTGGAATAATTACATCATCGTCTATGCGAGAATCAATAAATCCTGTTTTTTTTAGAAAACGCGAGGAGCAAAAATTATGAAACTGGGGGTATTAATAAGCCTAAAAATATTCCTGAAATAAGTATCACTATTTGGAATCTCTGAAGAAACGAGTAAACATTTTTTGAATTAGGGTAATAAATTAGCCTAAAATAGACTCTATATTTGGCTATATCAATTCACATATTTTCAGGGAGAAAAAAATACCTCCCTTCTTCAGTGGTCGAAAATGAAGTTTCCTAAGAAGGTGGTACAAAAATAAATATTTCCTAACAAAAATTTTCCGTTTCCTGACATAAACTTTCAAAACTGTCAATCCAACTGATCGATTTTCGGGAAAGCACATTCTTCCACTTCGTGTTGCTGGTCCAACAATCTATTTGAACAAGTAATTAGGTACTACCTAGTATAGGTGCTATGTGCTATAATAACAATAAATCACTATCAGAAAGAATATCACCACACTTGGTAAATCTTTTTAAATGGTAATGAATCCCTCTACTGCAGTACTGGATGTCAAATGTTCAACATTGATAGCAAATGAGAGAGTATCTAGGTAGTAGCTAAGTAGTTATCATTTTCCAATCCGATACCTACTCACCTAACATGAAAACTAACATTTTCGGTTATAGAACCAAAAATGGCATTTCACATTTTATGGGGATTTATTGAATCAGAGCAGATATGACTGAAGTAAGTAGTTATATATGATGTATCAAAGGGTGCATGAAGGCTGTAATATGTACGTAGTGGATATTACATAACGGTACCTACCAATAATCCCCGCCCACCTAGGTACCTACATAGGATAGATAGTTTTCTTTCCCGCTCTTCAAATCAATTTTGTACAAAAATACGTTAATAGTTTATAATTCACTTCTAACCGTCAAACCGAGTAACTCGGACTGGCTGTCTCTATCAAGTTCTTATCTAAAATACATAAAACTTGAATGATATCAGGAACATTAACCCACCTTCATTTTCCGAGGAATTTAACAGTGATAGTCTACCATAGACACCTTTTAAAATAACAAAAATACATATTGACCGATAGCATTAGATATGTAGGTATTCCAACAAACCTCTCCCAAAAGACCTATGGTTGCTGGATATGATTCAGAAGTCTCACTTTTTTTGTACGCCAGACACATTCCAAGAAATATTGACGTCTGATTGTTCTTTGGTTCACATAAATCATGAGTATTTGGTGCAAATAATCAGATGCGAAAGAGGAGCAGTACATACCTACCTACGTATCTATGAATTGTAGACGACAAAAAATCGTTAGACGCCTGAAGAGTGTCAATTATCGTAGGTGTTTGAATCAAACCTAGCCAGGCCAACTTGTCAAGACAGGTATTTGATAAATAACACAGTGCATTTGTTGAAACAAAACGATTAGTGCTCAGTCTCTGAACCAGTTGAATGAAAAAGGCCATTACTCACCTCGAAATGTCAGATTACAGCTGTACGTCGAATAAATAAGCATCCATTTCTGGTAAACGATCACTTCAAAATTTCACATCAAACACTTTTCGCACGCAGCACTCGAAATAACGAAATAACGACACATTGTACAAATACATTCTAAATATACTACACTCTTTCCATCTCGCTCACAGTCAGTCTGAGAGGAGACAATTGCAAGCAGGCGAATATGGCCGCTGACAAATTTTAAATGGACAGAGGTCCAATTATGGTTTTCAGCGCCATCTAGATGTCAGTAGCTTAGCTTGAGTGATCTCGTAATTACTGCTTTCTTGAAACTCAAACAAGTCGATTATGCCATTTACCTTATGGGAATCTACCTAGATGGCAGAAACAAAAAGAATCATATCTTCCTGACGTCCTCATCGTACTTTGAGTTTACGTTTACATTCAAGCTGTCCTCTTCTATCTTTTCTACGACTAAAAGGGCAAATGTACAATTTCAAGGCGTCTTCGATTCAGAAATAATCAACGTTGTATTATAGATTTTCATTTCCTACCGAAATGTTATTTCATTTCCTACTTCTTTCATGGGCTACTTGCAGTGCCGGACTAAGGCCAAATTAGGCCCAGTACTAGAATAAGATGAAAATTGATAGGCGTAAATCAAGGATAAAAAAAAATTGTGAGCGCAACGAGCTTTGCGATTGTAACGCTGTTGAATTTTTATTTCAACAACCATACATACAGAGAGAAAATGATAAACTAAGAACATTACATTTCTTCCCCGACTTGGAAATAATTCAAAAAATAAAATCTTCAAATTTTTGAGGCAAAACATTTCTTGTGAATCGGAAATTGTATTTCTGCTACATTTCTGACTCTCGATTAACTAGGATAGCTGGAGAGTTGGACAAGGAGTTCATCAACATTTCAACATCATTTCATCTGGAGTATTAGGGTGCTCGGTAGCGAGGCGGTTAGATGCCGGCCTTTAAACTTCCGCATTCATTTGACCAGGTTCGAATCCTGGAAAACGGGAATTTTTTTCTCAATTTCATAGGAGTCCATAGGCAATGTAAATTGTCTAGATGCCAATCCTGATATCTGATGCTTGCTTGGAGTACGCGCCGACCACCCGGGTGGTGCTGTAGGTTTTCCGGGTTTACCTACAGCTGAAAAGTGGATACGCCACCAAAAATTAGTGAGTCGCCCCAGAGCGTCAAGGTAATTAATGATAATAGCCGTCCTCTACCCGCACAGGCTATGCCTTTGGGTACACTCTATGAGTATTTATGAGGAAATATTTGATTTTTTTATTTTATTTTATTCATACACCATCCAATAACCGAAGCCGATTACAGGATGGAAAAAAACAATATATAAAATACATTGAAATTATTGTATTGGTCTATTGAATAAAAATCAAGACAATTCACACTTTCAATTGGAGACAGACAAGTCAGTGCACACAAGAAAAAAGTGTATGCAATTACATGCCTACTACCAGTCGGTATAACAGTAAAAATTCTACAACAATGCTCTTTTTATATCAGCAATATTACAGTGGAGTATATCAAATGAATCTTGACAAGACATATAATCTGAAAAAACTCATGGGAGAAAATCGAAGTAAGTTCGAATAAGGTGTGTGAAGATAAAAGAATGATTTGTCTCTAACTGGCAATCGAGGAACATGTATATCAATAAGAGATAGTAAATGGGGACTATCAAGTTTGTTATTGGGTAATTTATATAGAAAAACTACACCACAATAAGCGAGAAACCAATTAAGAAATTCCAATCCTGCCTAAAAGTGTCAATTGAGGCAAACCTCTATCTGGATATATGTCATCGGTTCCATACCAAAGGTGTTTGATAAACTTACGCTGAATGTTTTCAATATTATTCACGTGAATATCATATCCAGGACCCCAGACCACAGATGCATACTCCAGTTTGGACCTTACGAAATTAATTTCAAATACTAATTTTTTACAAAAATTTTGAGTTTCTCAAGATGAAACCCATTATTTTATAGACTTTAGCGACTGTTTCAGTTATATGATCAACAAAGTTTAGCTTATAGCATCGAAGACACCCAAGTCCGTGTACTGATAACATCTTTCTAGTGAATTATTATTGATGTGGTAGGCATACTCAGATATATGTTTCTTTCTCGTGAAAGACATATATTTACACTTCTTTATGTTGAGTGGCAATAAGTTGGAATTACACCAGATATTAAGTCTTTCAAGGTCCTCTTGAAGTGATGCACAATTCTGAGGACAGTCTACTGTCGTATATAGTTTACAATCGTCGGCATATAATAGGATTTTAGACCGCAGAGTCAGGCAGATGTCACTAATGAATATGGTAAATAAAAGAGGCCCCAGAATTGATCCCTGTGCAACTCCAGATGAAGCGGATATTTCAGTAGACTTCAATCCATAGTACTGAACATGCAGTTTTCTGTTCATCGAATTTGACAAGAAGAACTCGATCAGTTTTGAATTGAGTCCAAAGCCAGAGAGTTTACTCAGTAATAATCCATGGTCGAGTCGATCGAAAGCTTTCAATATTTTCGAGAAATCTGTATACAGGGTATTCCAAATTAAGTCGGCAGCATTGCCAACTCCGTTATTATTGATGCTACGAATGGCCTTCTCGATGCCTGAAACCAAAAAAAATTGACAGTCGCGTTTACAGAATATTTCATAAAATGATAATTCTTTCAATGGAACACCCTATATTTTTTCATGCATTTCGATTCGTAATAACATTCTCAACAACAAATCTCATTTGACTTCTTTTCGTAACCCAGGTAGCACACTCATATTGGGACAATATTGGTACAATATTACGAAAATATTGGCAAAATATTCGAATGCAATATTGGCGAGAAAAAAATGTGAACATTCGGCGATATTGGTCCGATATTTCTTGTGTAATATTGCCGAAATATTCTAGAAACAATATTGGCCTCAAAATATTCTGCGGTATTGGTACAATATTAAATCGTTATATTGGCGATAAAAAAAAAACATTTGGTGATGTTGGTCCAATATTGTTTGGACATTATAAAAATAATATTGGTGGGATATTCTGAAGTAATATTGGTACAATATCATTTTGGATATATTGGCAGAATATTGAAAATAAATTATTTCATAAAAATGTGTAATGACTCGGAACTTCTACAATTACAGTTCTCCTTCAATAAAGAAGTCAACAGAGTCTGTCTGCATTATGGTCGTGATAACTACTGAGTGAACTGTCTTAAAACATGTTGTGAAAGGTACCTCATATATTTCCTTAGGTTTCAGTTGATGATTAATATCTAGAGCCCTATAGCGGTTTGTTGCACAGGTATTAATATAATTCATTTCAATATTGTTTTTTGAATATTCGACCAATATTCAAATTAAAATATTGGTAATAGAATTTCTTTGTAATATTGTCATATATATATCAATATAATTATTTCAATATTGGCGAAAATTATTCAACCAATATCGAGTCAACATAGGTAATAATGATTTTTTGGATATTGGTGAAAAAATATTCAACTAATATGTTTTCAAACTTGGACACACAATATTGGTTTTATACTTATAATCGATATGGGGGGAATATTGGGATTGCAATATTTACTATACATGTTGAAATCAATGTATAGAAAATAATGTTTTATCGATATTGGTAAAGATTATTCAAATAATATTGACCCAATATGGGTCATAATTTTTTGTTGAATATTTGTAAAATAATATTCGACCAATATGTTATCAAACTTGGATACACAATATTGATTTTATTCCTAGAATCGATATGAGAGGAATATTGGAATTGCAATATTTATTCTAGATGTTGAAAAAAATATATATACAATATTGTTTTATCGATATTGGTAAAAATTATTCAAACAATATGGACCCAATATTACCGTGCCAATCTATATTCAGAATCGGTTGAGCCAATATTCACCCAAAATATTTAATGTGATATTGTATTTCCAATATTAATCCATATTGGATCAATATCATTTTTACATTTACAATATATCAATATCGGCCCAATATGAATTCAAGATTCAGCCAATATTAGGTGCTACCTGGGAAAGGTGAAAATAAGACAGTTTCATCAATATAAAATATGTATAACAAACGGATTTGATAAAGCGCTATTAAATATCGAGTTAATGTTCAATAACACCGCCTTCTTGTTGAACAAATATTTGGCCCTTCTATTGACACTACATCAATTCTATTAATTAGTTTCAATATACTTTTTCAGTTCATCTACATTATTAGGTTTCATTTTGTACACCCCATTTTTCAGAAATCCTCAAATATAAAAATCTAGAGGTGTCATGTCTGGTGAACGATGGGGCCACTTAACAGGACCATTTGTCTGTTTCCAAAACAGCCTCGCAGCATTCTTTTTACGCCACTGACATTATGTGCTGGTGCTCCATCCTGCTGAAAACAGATCACCTGACGAGTCTCCAGATCTAGATCATCGAAAAACTCTTTCAACACTCTTGTTCATAAATTGATGTAACGGGGCCCGTTCAAAGAACCATAGTAGAAAAATGGACCGATAATTCTGCCTCTAAATAGACCACACCAAACATTAATACTAAATCCTCTTTGCGGATTGTGGGGATGGACTAGAAATGGATTATGTCTATTCGAATAAAGAAAATTCTTCCTATTATACATCGCACGATTTGAAAAATTAGGCTCATCGCTCCATACAATATTTCTATAGAAGTTTGAATCTTATCTGCATTTATTCATAAACCACCGACAAAACCCCAATCGTCTCTCAGGATCACCAGTTTCTAGTGTTTGCACTGGTCTTAACTTATAAGGAGATATTTTATGTTTCTTCCGAATTCGTTGAATACCAGATAGTGGAACAGCTACTTCTCTAGATATCTCTGATGGAATTATTTGGATATACCTCAAAGTAGGATAAAACGTCAATTTTTGTATCTTCACATATTACAAAACGTTTTTTAGTTCTCCTTTTCTCAAACTATTTCATTGTTCCTAAATCGACGATGAAGCACAGCAAAAAAACGCCGATTAGGTACTTCACGATCGGGGAACGAATTTCTGTAGTGTTGGAGTGCTCTTACGCAATTTTTCTGGCAAACCAAGTAGGATTCTAACATATCACATTTTTCTTGATGGGAAAACGGCATTTATATAAGATATAAGTTATACGTACTTTCCTATTAAACATTAATTCGAAAGGAGTTTTCCCAGTAATCGAATTGGGAGTCGAACGATAGTTCATTATAAATTTATGGGTTTCAACTTTATAGTTATGTTTTTCGAATGAAGAATATTGCATAATTTTTAAAAAAATCTTCTTACTTGTTTCCACCAACCCAGTACAGTGTCCATTCATGATGTTTAAAACCAAGTCCATCTGTAAAATTATCGAAATTGTGGCCGTTAAATTGACATCAAATAATAAGACTTTCGATAATTGCCGCTGAATTATTGTCCAGTTGATTGTCTTATGGGTCTGCAATAATAATAGGTTTGTTGTCTTGCAGCACAATGAGTTGAACCTTGTCTATGTCAAGAGTATCCACAATTTTCACAAAGTCTATCTGTACTTATTCTGTTAATTTTACTTGAGCTAACTGGTTGTTCCATGTTTTTTGTTTGCAAGTTTTTGAGAGTTTCAATGGTTTCATTATATACACCGTGCTTGGCGGAAATTGAATATTTCAAATTCTCTATTGGGTTTTGGAGCAAGTTATTTTTCAAATGTATTTTTTACTATTTCGTAAGTTTTCTTCAGATATGTCAGGTACATTCAATAATAAGTTATAATAATCATCTCAAATCAAATGTAAGAGCATTGCTTTTTTCTTCTTTTCTTCAGTAATATTAACAGCTTTCAAATTATTTTTTAATCTTGAAATCAATCTTTTCAATCTCATACCTAGATTGCGCGTGTCTGTTTTGATTTCCGACGGAGCAATACTACCATTGACACAAGATACAGACATTCTGGGATTTGAATAAGTTTTTTACAATTTAATTTAGCCCACCATTTCCCCATTAAAAAAATGTTATTTATAATAAGTTTTGACCCACTACTTTCCCATTAAAACAATGTTATTTATAATAAGTTTTGGTGGCTAAGCTGAACAGTGCCGGTTCAGCGCTAGCTTTTGATGCGATTACTTTATTCATGATGAAAAGACCAATCAGACGCCATTTTTTGAATATATTTTGTTTTCCCGCTGCCGACGCTGTAAATAGTCTATACATGCTTAGCAACAAAACAGGTAAATGGCCTATATAATTCGTTTACTATTTCATCTTGACAACAGAATGTAAATAATGTCATTGACATGCCTAGGTTAATAATGACTTTGACTTTGACAAGTAATACCTTCAGCTTCATTTATAAACATTTTTAGGTGAGACTTTTTGAATATTATTGTTGACTGTTTATTCGGTAACTTAGTTACGCGCACAAGTAACTTAAAATGAAATAGCAGAACAAATAAGCATGAAGGAAGGGTAAGGAAACAATTTCAATTCAGGCAAATTTTGAAGAAATGTCAACAAGCAGCAGAAACAACGTATTGAGTAACACGGAATGTATCGACTGTTAACATCCTCGGCAAGCGACAAGCCTCGGCTTTGCCTCAGCGCGTACTCGCTCATCTCGAATGTTAACACGTCTTTACATTCATTGTTACCTAAATAATTATTAAATATGTTAATTATTTAAGATATGTTTAATCGCGATTAAATTTTCGTCCTCCATAATGGTTTTCGTTATGTCGTTATTCAGGGATTCTTACAATTCTTGGCAACAGTTTATAAAAAAACAATAATTTCTTAATCGTTTGAATGACCTAATATTGATTTTCATCAGTAAAAACACCATTTTCGATAGGATTCCTACACAAATATTTTGACATAAGGCAACGAAAATACGTCAGAGTTTGAAATGTTTACATGCATGCATTGTTGGGATGCGTTACAAAAGTATTATATAAACAAACATCATCATTCAAGAAATAATCTTGTCGTATATCACACGACCTATACATTTTAATGGATTAAACTATCAAAATATTTTTTGGATGATTATGCTTTTTGACGAATAATTTCATGCACAATAATTTCGAAATAAAACCCCTCGATATCATCAAAATAAATGAAAAGTTACCTTATTATCAATGGTTATTCACTTGTCACAATGGCGAAAAAAAAATCTTTCCAAATACAACTCGTTCTCCAAATATTATCAATAATTTTTTATTTTCATCACTCACACACACACACACACACACACACACGTTTTTATGGAAAATAAAAAATTATCGGTAAAATTTTAAGCACTCGAGTATCGGTTGTAACACCACCAAATTTGGCGTGCTAGTAGTTGATACCTTGACAAATAAGAAAAAAAGTACCAAAATTACGAGGGTGGAACCCAAAAAAAAATTGATTTGAAAAAAATTATTGTTTTTTTGGTTTAATATTGGAAAAATTTGAGTTTAAAAAAAGATGGTATGAATAGGGTTGGAGATCATTCAGTTATCTACTAGAATAATGCTCAGTAATTCTCTATGAAATGAGCCCGTATTCTGAGAACGCCGACATCAAATTTCAGGCTCGTGTTAGACCGCCGCTGCAAGTTCCGGCGGTGCCGAACGTTAAATGTGTCATAACTTTGCTAAAAACCATCAAAAAATTTAAAATAAAAGTGAATTTTGGTCGTGAAGACTACTACTTTTTCATGTAAATACTTATAACATGTGGGTAACTGAGTACGTAAGTGGTTGTTTCTACCAAGTTACATAGTCTAACTGCGTTTTTTACGGATGATGCAGAAATCATTGATATTTCAGTTAATCCAGAATAATTGCACTGAAGCAGGGACCATTACCCTTTTCAGACAATGATTTAATAGTAGTGAGACAGGTCTCACTTACACACGCCAAAAAAACCTGGGTTTTACTCCTGCACCTCATTTTCAACGCCCTCAAAATTCCGATATCTTAGCCAGTAAATGAGGAAAATAATCGCTTACACACAACCTGCATGAGAAATAAAGTATGCAATTTCAAGCTGGAGGTTTGCACTTCCCATTTCTGTTAATGAACTCACAAAAACAACTCCAAAATGTGTTATAATTTTTAAAAACGATAGGTAATGTTGTCGAACCACGGGATTTTATAGACATGTCAAACCCTACTGTCATGCGAAGTTTTTTGTTCTTGTTGTGAAAATTTGAGTTTATTATTGAGAAATTTCATGGTGAAAGACACTGATTGAGATTATAAGAGATCCAGTTGCGATTGTCCGTCTGAAAGTTAGTTGATATTCATTTTAGATCATCAAAATTCTCAGAGTGGATTGGAGTTGTATTGAATGCTGTGGCACCTATGGAATTATTATTGCTTATCTTTTACAAAAAGTAGGGTGGAAATGTGTCAGGGTATTGAATTATTCTGGCAAAGAACAAGAGTTTTGTCAAGTGCATATACCACAATTTTCTCTCTCCCAAGGAAGTGATATTCCATTTGAATTTGTTATGTAGAAGTTTTTCCTAGAGGAATTAAAAATAATGAAATCTATACATTATCATGCACTGATCTTTTCTTAATCAAACGCTGTATATATTAGCTGTGTGCCAACAAATTCTGATTTCAGGATTTTGAAATGTGTACAGAACTACTGAGAGTACGTATCTACAAAATCATAGGGATTTTTCCGTCCCAGAACAATATATGAATAAATAGGGGTAGATTTAAATGGTTGAATCTTGAAAAATGCGTTTGTAGGATGTCACAAAAAAAGGGGATTTGTTTTACTTGAAATACAGAAGAATTTTGCTAGTATTGATATCTTTTCACTCCAGCAGGGCTGGAAACATTGATTTCTGTATGCAGAGAAAAGGGGTCCTCATACAGAAATTTTGATGAACTGGCGGACGTCAAAGTAAGTGAAAAATTTCGACAGATATACACACTCAGGGCTTCAAGCTCTAAGAAGTTCAACTATGACAATGGAAAATTCCATAGCCTTGACCCCCGAATTGGTTCATATTCTCCAATGGAATCTAAACTCAGGAACAGTTCAGAAAGCTTCGATTTCTTGCATTGCTGTTTGATCTGTGTCCAAGAATGTGTACAAGAATGAAATCGACCGCTCAGTTTCTAAAGCACCAAACGAAACTGTTAAAAAGTGGCAAATACTTGTTAGGATGGAGTTTCGAAAGCAATTATGAAGAGCCCATGTATATATAGTGTGGTCGGTGGATCAGCGGTCTAATGCATCGTTCGAAACTCCAGCATAGCGATAGTCGGTTCGAATCCGATGTAGGTACGAGAATTTTTCTCAACTACTTTATATCGGATCGATAGGCGGCCGCATGCCTTGATGAAAAGCAAGTGTTTTGTCAGTTGTCTCGATGCCAATCTCGTCTAGTGCTAGTTGGAGTGCACACCGACCACCCGAGGTGGTGCTGTAGGTTTTCCGGGTTTTCCTACAGCTGAAAAGTGAATACATCACCAAAACATCAGTAAGTCGCCCCGGAGCGCCACGGAAAATAATAACAGCTGTCCTCTACCCGCACAGGCTATGCCTTTGGGTACACTCAACGAGTGTTTATGAGGGAGTATTATTATTATTATTATTATTATTTAGTAGCGGTTTTTGCAAAATATCACAGAGACAGCTCATTCTCATAATATTCATGAATGGCAGCTATTCCTAATCGCAATTTTATAACGATTAACACAGTTTCCAGGGCTCGAAAAGACGGATATGCTTCAAATGTGAAGCATTAACCTCACCGAATCTAACCTAACCCAGCCTCCTAAAAGTATCACAAGACTACTTTGTAATTTCATTTATTCTGAAGCCGTTTTCCAATAGCCTTTTTACTTTCCGAGAAAACTGCATTTTTTTATTTTTATTGAAGACATTTTTTTTTGTGTTCCACCCATGATTTTTTGGTTAACAATTTTTTTTTTCAATTATACATGATGTCAAGAAGTCACGTGTCAAGTTTCATAGTGTTACAGTTCATCCTTCAGTTTTGGCACAAATTTGTCTGTGGATATTGGACTATTTAATAAATCATGGTTTTCTATTCCAAACGTAATCCCCCACAAGAGACGCGTTTTGTCTCGCAGACTAGATCTTAGCTTCCATCTTATGTACACGCTGTTCATGCCTCTCAGGGCCAGTTTATCAATGTCGTGTTAGTGTACTTTGACTCCAGGTTAAATTTGACTCGTGATTAGAATGAATATGGAATTTGCTAAATGAATGAATCGACTCACATTCTAACCATGAGTTAAATTTATCTTGAAGTTAAAGTACATTGAAAAACCGGCCCTCAATCAAATGGACAGTAACCCTGCCTCTCTGCTTGAAAGTCTGAGCAGCGTCATACACGACAGAGTTCATTTTCCAGATGTCAGTCTCTTTTGAAAGGACATTTTGAACTTTCCGCTTCCACCCGTGCCAGTTTTTGTGTTATGAAGTGCACTGCTGGTTCTGATGCCTTCCGGTAGCAGTGTGATGCGATGCGAGGCTCCTCTAAAGCCAGAACGACACGTGGAATATCTGCCGCTTCTGCCCCTTCGTCAATCGGCTGAGGAGGGGCTCTGACATAGCCTCGAACCCTAAGATATGATACCTAATCCTTCAGATTTTGAGTAGGAAAGGCAGCATACTCTGAATGTATCCCACACCATAAAGCATGCATTCTTGCCATGTATCCTCTCCGCAGAAGATCGTCCCTCAATTCATCCGTTCACACAAAGCGTTCGTTGTCTTTGCGGTCGATATTATGTAGCATCCCATCTTCCTGGAACCCACCACCTTACCTTAGACCCCTATAACGAGAAGGTCGGTTGTGGCGACATCTTACTCGTCTGTTTGGAACCGAGTTATTATTATTTTTTAATCCGTCAGGAATTTCCATGTCAGACCCTATTTCCGAAGCCTCTTCACTCCCGGAGGGCACGTTGGATATTTACCCCAAAAACCACTCCCTACGCCGTTAGGTTAGAGAATCGTGTGCCCTGAGCAGGCGGAGTGAACATAGGATGACGGCTTTCTGCATTCGTCCGGCTAAGATTTATGTCATATTACGGCAAGCCGGTATTATTTTTTATTTTGAGAGCAGAGTGTCTATCCTTCCACCAAGGACCCCTATTATCAGAACCACTATATCAACAGAATTAATTGGGTAAAGGCTGCGAAGTTCAAAGAGTAGATTTCGATATTTGGTTCGTTTTACTTCTTCTTTTCGGACAATGTTCGTTTCGCCAGGAGATGAAAACTCAATGACGAAAATCATCTTTGTCTGTTGGTCGAGGAGGACTACATCAGGATTATGGGATTGTATGTGCCTGATGGTGGGGAATGAGTAGTTTCAATAGGTTCGGCACTTTTCATTCTCCACAACGGACTCAATATCCCCCAGAGGATAAGGCAACACCGTTAACTATAACGAACGAGTGTCGTAGATGGTAGTACAACACTCGTAGCGCCACGTTATGCCTGATGTAGGCTGATACCGCATAAGCTGGACAGGCTGACAGTAAATGCATTATGGTCTCAGCTGTCCCACGATACGCTCTGCATCCAATGTCAGGGACATCTATACCCATCACGCGACTACGGTAGACGAAGGTATTGATGACACCATCTTCGCTGGCCACTATGAATCCCTCGGTTTCCGACTTCATCCACTTGACCTGAGAAATGAGAAATTCAGGTTTCTGGATATGCCAAGGTCTTCAATATTCTTGAAGAAGACCCCATGTATTGGCTTATCCTTATGTAGGTGTAAGATATTCTCACTCTCCGCATATTTGACGAGGGGTTTTTGCTGAACGAGTTCCAACACAGTGATGGAGTTTATGTTTGTACGTTCAGTGTCGAATACGAGTGAACGAGTTCATCGGCTGCACGGGTGGCTGCCTTGAAAAAAGTTGCTCCAATTCCTGTTTTTTCATGATCGCATACTGAAGAGAGAAGGGGATCTGAGCTCCTGATGACTTTATAGGCTCTATCCACTACCATTCTGGTATGTAGACACTCCAAGCTCAAAAGACCACGGCCTTCCCGTTGTCTGGAAAGTATTACCGTCAAACAGACGAATTAGGATGCAAGCTCCTGTGAAGATGCATCATTTTGAAAGTTTTTACGTTGAGTTGTCGCAGCTCTAGTCCTGTGTCCATTTCATACAGACAGTCAGATTGCAAATAGAAATACAGAATACAGAGTTGCCTTTGCAATAGCGACTGTATATCGATGAAATGAATTCGAACAGTTATAGTTTACAGGTTGAAATATAATTGTGGATAATAGGGCATTTTCATTACAGGATTTTTGTAACCTTCATTTTCTTCAATGATTTGAAGAATGTGTCTTCATTTCACCAAAACACTTTATTACTATACTCGACGTACATTTCGTTGATAAAGTTAGCATCATCAGGAATTAGGTTAAATGTTGAAAATTGTTACTTTAAATTAGTTCGAATATCAATTTTGTTTCTAATACCTTTTCGGAAGCCTGTTCTCTGAAACAGGATCATATTGCAAAAAACTCCCTTCATCTGTGGGGTGGGGTCAAGAATCGTATGCTCTCAGCAAATGAAATGAAACAACGGTATTCAGTATGTGTCTACAAAGAATTTCTGCCGAGTTACATAAAGTAAGTCAGTAAGTTAGTTTCGAAAGTATTATTACTTCTCTAAATAATATTTCAGTGTGGCCTTCTACCCAAAGATCGAAGCCAGAGGGCGCGCTGGTACAATTAACCAAACAACCACTTTTTTCATATATTGTGTAAGTGAACCACTTGCTCGTTTATAATGGAGAACTGGATAAAAACTCACAACTACTAGAAAAGGTATCATTTTGCCCTGTGAACTAGCACAGAATATTATTTATTTCGCCCTAGTCCAAAATATTTCTTTTCATTTCGCACTAGTTCCTAAACCGACCAATGTACCTAAATATTATTGAATGTTTTCTGAAATTATTTCTCTTTATGTGGCGACGTGGTACTGTGGTTAGTGCATCCATCTCATGGGCCAAGCCCTTGAATCAATTCCTGGCAGGAGCAAAAATATTTATGCACTAGCGGGCGGTAAAGTACACTTTACCGCCCGGTTCGCCGGGCGAAAAGTGGTACTTTACCGCCCGTGGGCGCATCATGGCCCGCGGGCGGTAAAGTAAAAATATACTAAAATTGTCCATATATATACCTACACACATCATTTCACGGAAGACCTACCACGAAACAACGAATTCAGTTCAAAAAAGAATTCATTTAACAACTTTTATTTATAATCTACATTTTTGCTCCATAACCCTGAAAATTAGAATTTTATATTAACTATGCAATTGTTACAATTTTGAATATTGAGGGTGGGATATTCACTTTTCTCTTGAAAATAATTATTCCCTTTTGAAACATCCTCACCACTCATTTTAGATGTGGATGGTCCATCACCATCGCCGGCAATTTTTTTGGCAATAATCAATTTATTTGAAATCGATTGTTCAATATTGCTCTCTGCTACAACTGTAGTTGATTTCCAACCAGCGTGTCTTTTGATATTGGTGAAACTTTTCCCAGCATCAGCCAATAAAGTGACTGAAGAACGCCTGAAACAATGACCCGTATATTTTTCTGGGCCTGGTAGCTTCAAAAATGCTGCAATTTTTCTAGGAATTTGACCGAGGATATTCTTCCCAACAACTTGTTTTGTACATTTGTTGTTCTTATAGAATATAAAAAAACGCCCATGTTCAGTATTTGCGGGACGTAGACTAGCATATCTTCTATAAATATCCAAATAATTAACTGACTAGTTTTCAGTACTGCAGATGGTAAATGTTCGTTGTATTTTAGTTTTTGACTCTCGAATTGTAATCAATAAAGCATAAGTTAGGTCTTGAATGTCATCAAGCTTGAGATTTGTTAATTCTTCTCTACGACAAGCACCATGTACCCCAAATATTAATGCAACCTATAAAAGAATCAATGAGTTTTTTAATTACTTAATAAATATAGGTAGGTATAACATACCTTCATCATCAAATATACATTATCTTTAGCTTCTTTTAGAAAAAGTTCGATTTCATCCCTATTCAATATTTTGGATTTCTTCGGCTTATATCCATCATTCTTCCGTTTCAAAAATGCTATCAATTTTGGAAATATGCTTATGATTATATTAGTATACAAATTCAAAGTAGACTTTAACATCGAATAGTATGACCACAAAGAAGATGGTTTTCGATTCTTGGACTTCTCAAAAAAATATCCCAGTAATATATCTTCTGTAATCACCTCCACATTATTTTCATTGCGCCATTTTATGAACTCATTATACGTCTTTTCGTAAAGTTTCTTTGACTTTGTTGGTAGCATTCCGAGTTTGGCACTCTCAGCCGATTCCAAAATTTCCATTGGTATGTATATATTATGTTCTTCATCTGATGATTCCATAATTTTCGTGTTGAGTTCACTCACGCACTTTTTCAGATAAACATGAAGATGACCGTTTACCTTGTTTATTGAATTTGTTGCTAGACAACAACCAGCTTGCTTAACAACGTCATAATTAGGTCGGTATATACTGGGTATTCTGTGTACAATTTGAATAAATGAATCTATTTCAGTATACAGAGATGATTATTGACACGATAATTGCGATATAAATATATATACAGTGTCTGCCAAAATCTTGGAACCATATGGAAAACTTTTTTATTAATAGTTTTTCAGAAAATGTTATTCTTCATTAAAGCTGGTTTCCCATGCTGTTCCAAGATTTTGGTGGACACTGTATAAATCGCTAGTGCATAAAATTTTGTATGTATCACCTGCGTAAAATGCGTTTATGGCCTTCGGCGTGTAATGGCCCTCGGCTAACGCCTTCGGGCCATTATCCACGCCGCAGGCCATAAACGCCTACTTTACGCCCTTGATACATAAATAACTATAATTAATTATAGTGGTAGATTAAGTTTCAAAGTCTGGTATACTGGCCAGAAAGATTCATCCAGCATTCACTGTTGGGTTTAAATTAAACAGTGATACAAGAATACTTTCGGCTGAAGGACCTAGGTCGATGGCCATTCGCATGTATGTCAAAAAATACAAGTACTTCTACTTCTACTTATTTCTCTTTGTGTAATACATCTTTCTAATATGCTTTATTATAGCGAAGTATAAAGCACACTCAACCCTAGAACTGGGTGAAATTTTTTTGTAGGTAGGTACAATGGAAGTCAGTCACAAATATAGGCCGGATAAAACGACCTGGGTGGTTGCCAACAAATTAATCACACCACAGACGATAACGGTTAACTCGTTCCAACCTTACGAGTCGCCAGGAGCGGATGGCATAGCTCTGGTTCTGTTACAAATCGAAATGGAACATGTTGTAAGACTCTTCAGAGCCAATCCAGTTTGGAACCATATTCCATCCAACTGAACCGGGACTAGGGTGATCTATGTTCCTTATAGGTGGGTAGGACTGATTCACGCCAAAAATCGCTCCGACCTATTACTCTGATATCCTTTCTGTTGAAAAGCATGGAGAAAATACTGGACGGGCACATGAGGTGTGGTGTATTAACAAAAAACCCACACAATGTTCACCAGTATGCCTACCAGGCTGGCAAATCAATAGAACTTGCCCTCAACAACCTTGTCTCATGAATAAGTGACGTCCTGGAACACCAGGAGGTAGCAGTCGCCGCATTCCTTGACATAAAAGGAGTATTTAACAATGCACTACCTCACACCTTATATGAGGTCTCTAGAGGAATTGAACCAATACTATGTGATTGGATAAGAACGACAGAACTATAACGACTTCTCTACAGGGGGAAAATGTCAGTTTCAAACCAGCCAAGGTCTGCCCTCGGGAGGGGGTTCTCTTTCCTCTGCCATGGTCACTGCTTGTGGATGATCTGCTGACCATTTTCTCGCTATGGGAGGTCGATCGATAAAGCCCACGCCCTTCAGAATGTATTGGTGTGAGAGTGAGTAAAAGTCCATTAACCCTCACAAAATGGTACCGTTCACCAGAAAAAGGAAGCTAGAACATTTAATACTTCCTTCCAATGGTGTAACAATTCCTTTTGCAAGTGAAGCAAAATATCTGGGAATAACCCTAGATAAAAATGATAAATTGGAACTCGCATCTGGAAAAGACTATCAGAAAGGCTAGCCTATCATTAGGGACATGCCGCAGAATATGAGACAAAACATGGGGCATGTATGTATGTACGTGATCGTTGTACGACCAATAATCACGTGTGGCACTGTAGTCTGCTAGAGCAAGGGCCAACAAAAATGGCCCAGGCTAAACTGAACGGACTACAGAGACAAGCATGCCTGACGATTACTGGAGCAATTCGCTCCACGCCAACGGCAGCAATGGTAGCCCTTCTCGAATTACTTCCTCTTCACATATTTCTGGAGAGAGAGGCAAAATGGGCAACATACAGACTCCACCAAGCGGCCATTAATCTACCACATGCAGTGGTCATGAGAAGCAGCAGCATGCAGGAAGGGCATAATAGCTCACAACATTCTAGGAATGCCCTCAGACATCATGCCCAAAACTATCAACCTTCACACGCCCTACACTGTGGTCTTCCCTGAAAGAGAAGACTGGGTTCGGAATGAAACTGAGCTATGTAGGGCAAATGAACGTTGGTTTACCGATGGTTCCCAAACTCTGGAAGGCGTCGGAGCCGGAATATACGGGAAGAACCCAGTAGTGAAACGCTCATTCAGTATGGGTAAATTAACTATGGTATACCATGTGCAAGAGAGCTGGAAAATCGACACTACACACGAAAAACAATAAAAATATTTTCAGATAGTCAAGCAGCACTGAAAGCACTGAAACTGCTTTAAATCCAGAGCAGTATGGAACTGCAGAGAATCGTTCAACCGACTGGCACAACGCAACAATGTTAACCTAGCCTGGATACCTGGTTACACGGGCCAGTAGGGAACGAAATAGCGGACACCCTAGCAAAAGGGAACAAAATAACGTTCACTGGGTCAGAACCGGTAATCGATATAGCACATAGCTCTGCCAAGAATGTTATAACATCCTGGGCAGACAATAAAAGACTCGAGTATTGGCGTATTCTACCGACCTAGCCCATTCCAAAGCATTTATTGCTTGCACAAGGAAAAAACAGGACTCCGACAAACTGCTAGAACTCAGAAGAGCACATCTCAGAATTATAGTAGGTTTGATCACTGGCCACTGCAAACTCAAACACCACATGCTTAAAATCGGACTTGCACAAGATGCAGAGTGCCGTCTATGCATGGAGGAGGATGAAACGGCTAAACACATTTTATGTATAGTTTATCCAATCTCAGTTGAATGAGCTGTAAAACCGGATTAACACCTCAAATGATTTCGCCAGGCTTCGGACAGCATTAAAAATATTGAGAGGTGATTACGGTAATTTATGCTACAGGCGGTCAGCTTGACTTAAAGTCAAATTCAACTGAGATTGGATAAACTATACATGCACCGCAGCGGCCAAAACCCGATTTTCAACGTTTGGCAATAGAACAGTAAGGCCAGAGAACCTGGTAATTGTTTTCCCAATGTACTCCTTAATTTCGTTAAGAGATTGGATATACTGGGAGAAATATAACCATAGGGTGAGCCACAATAGGCCATTGGCCGCAGTGGAGGGCCTGATATGGGCCCACTCACGTTCAAATCTAACCCAACCTAACAAGGTAAGTCACGCAAAATTCAATTTACGCTGATGTTCTCTGAGTTGAATCTTTCAGTAGGTATATTGTATATTGTTTTTTCAGGTTGTTCGTCGCAAAAACATAGTGTATAACTCGGGAAAATACTATTTATTTCATACTTATGTGATAATATATTGAAAACTATTCACCTGTATGGCTTGTAGTTCATTGATGGTTATTGGTGAAAAGGGGGATTGCTGTCAACCACACAATTTCCTGCATTCATAAATTAAAATACATAAGCCACAATATTAATCTTTTATTTTTATTACATATACAATTACGAACAGATACAATTTTTATCAGCCACATACTATAATTATATGTTACAAGTTGTTGTGCTTATGATAATCCACAATATTAATATCTATTTCTGACACATTTTTCTTAAATTAACAATAAGACACCTAGAAATTATTTACAAATACATACTTAGCTTAATAGGAACTTTGGTTTCTTTCAGAGATTTTTCGATCCCCTACTTGGTTTATTTACAAAATATATATACATTGAGATCAATAAATTAAAAGAGACAGGGTGACCATTTAGTCATGTCTGAGGAAAGGGGGCAGCGAGGGCAAATTTCCAGAAGCTTAGGAAGAACTCCATTCGCATAAAACGCTTTTCGATATACGGAATGAATAGGTTTATGAAAACTTCACTGCGAATTGATTACTTAATGTACAATTCAAATGAACCGGGTAATCACGACATATGGAAACATTTCAACTTCATTATCAATACTCACTTTAATTACCAAACAAAACCGTTGAATGTAAATATTCAGGAACTATCAAACGGATCAGTTGCATGTAAAATATAATTTAGGTTATCTGTTTACAAAACCTAAGCTATTTGAATTTATCAAAGGGGTAAGCACCAGAAAGCTCATGTAAGCTGATAGTTGATAATTCGTGAATGTCAATTAATTCCTTGATGCTGATTTCCAATGAACCAAACACATGGTTGATGAATGGATCCTGTTAATCATCAGGAACTATCTAACTGATCAGACACGAAACAAAGAAAAGAATTGTTACTGAGTGTCCTTAACAATGTTTACTCATGATCTGCAAAAAAGGACATTGCATCAACTATACATTCAATAATTCAATTGTTGCTGACGAAGTATCACATACTATAGGGTGAACCAACAATAACGGAGCAATTTTGGTTTCATGCGCAATACTTGATTCTTGCCTTTTCCAGAATTATGAAGATGCGACACTACTTGACGGAAGACCATAATTCTTATCATGAGAAATGGAGGATTACGTAATCCGAATCCTCCGCAAAAAATCCTATTTAATAGGTATGGTCGTCGGCGAGTATTTAACAGAAAACAACTTCTGCCCCCTACGACCGTTGAATGATATCTGTTTAATACTTGGCAAAGTTTTCTACAAGAACTACTTTTCAATGAATTATAAATATCAAAGCTGAAGTTATTTTTCGATTTAATTGGGGGAACACCTCCATACCGGTTTCCAGTATTGCTTTTTTATTCTGTCACTATAAACCAATTGCATCATTTACAGCCACATTATATACAGGGTGTCCCAAACTCGATGGCCTATTAGAAGTTTCTAGAAAAGGAGACGTAGGATTATTTTGAAAATTTGGTTTTTTGGATAATTAGTTCTGCTCTATCGATCTAAAATATATTCAACGCTGCGGCGTTGTCGCTTCTATCGAAAAGTAACAACAACTTTGATATTATGAATAGAATACCCTGTATATTATTGAATTTTTCGCTTTGCTATTGCTTTTCGATTATTTTCATATAATACTTCTATAGAAAAAAGTTTGAAGTATCAATATCCAACGAACAGTTAAAAATATGGGACACAAATCAATCAGATTTTCATTTGAATAATTGTCTTCCACTTTGATTATTTTCTAGTAAAATTCACGTTACTGAATGCGCAAACGTTTTATTATTAATGTACTAATTTTCGAATTATCGTAATGACATGTTCCATGACATTTCATATTTATCCAATTTCGAAATATGGCAAAATAATCCAGTTTTTATAGAAAACTTGCTTTTATTTCGGAAACCTGACTCTCTAGGTATAGGAACATGATACATCATTTGAAAGAAAATTCAATTGTCTTTCAGGATATTTGATAATATACAGGGTGTTCCATTTGAAAAAATGCACTTATCACTACTTTAGTATGTATCGGTAAAATCACAAATTTTCAACGACCCTGTAAAATGAAGTCCAAATTCCCTTGGTTATAACTAAAAGACAGGATATTATCAAAATACATTCAAAATCTCAGCTTTCTACGTAGTCAAATAATGCAGTAATGAACATTTAGTTGAAGCTATGTTTCGTACAAAAAATAAGGAAATTAATGAATTTCTCGAAAACCACTGGAGATAGGTATAGGAAAGTATGTTATGAAAATAATTGAAAAGCAACAGCAAAGTGAAAAATGCAATAATATACGGGGTATTCCATTTAAAATATCAAAGTTGTTGCTATTTTTTGATAGAAGCGGCAACGCCGCAGCGTTGAAAATATTTTAGATCGATAAAGCAGATCTGATTATCCACGAGACCAAATTTTCAGAATAATCCTACGTCCATTTTTCCAGAAACGTCTGATAGGCCATCGAGTTTGGGACACCCTGTATTTTTGACGGTCAGCCAGCTTCTATTTGCGGTTTCCAGATGATCATATTTTCTATGTATAAGATCAGTAAAATGTTTGTGTATAAAAAATTAGACTACTTCGTGATTGACAAGGTTGGTTTTGGTTCTTGTCATAACCGGTTCCGAAATAGTTCTGAAGAGTCGCGCATCCAAATTCAGAATGTCTACTTCACCAAAATTCTGGGACCATACCATTCTAATTCAGAACTATCATAATATCGTAATATCTGAATATATTGTGTGAATGATATCGTAGCAAGAATGATAATCTTATTTATAAGCAAATATTTGTTTAGATTTTTATATAAGTATTCATCTCCACGTCTTTCATATCGATATATTTTGGTCTTCACGAAAGAGCTTCTGGAATATATCATACCCTCGCTCTCAACATGGCTTTCCATTTCACTATTTATTTGTTGTTGGAATAGTATGATAAAAATCTAGAATACAAAAAATGCCTACGTGAATATCGTATACAATAAATTCAGATATGTTTTAACAACTAACTACTATTTATACTTTGGGTCGTATACATTTCTGGAATAATATATTTTGTAAATGATCGAAATGAAAATAAATAATGAATCACTAAGGAGTTATTTCGAAATCCTAGAACTACCCATAAAAATATTTATATTCACTTTCTTGATTGTTTAGTATTTACATTTTTCACATTGAATAGATACATCACAGAGTTAAACCATTCCTTTGGACATCATACGAACTGTATTTTTCAGGGCTTGCCTTTTATTACAAAACCAAATTCGTATAACTTCTCTTTCGTATCCTAATTGATGAGCGAGACCCGTTATTTCAGTACCTGGAAAAAAAAAAGAATTATTTATATTTCTGATGAAACGCACTACTCCCATTTCGGTTTGGTACAATTTTATGGTAGTTGTGTTTTCGATGTCATGATATAATCGTCGATTGGGAATACTGAATATGGTTTTATTCAATAATATTGTAAGATATTGAAGTTAATAAATGAACATGATAGTGTTGTTGTATTATGTAAAATGCTTACTTATTAATAAATGTATTATTATTATAATATTTGGACAATCCAAATTTGGCAGGCAGAAGGTCAACAAGGTTCAACATTATGAACTTCAAAATCAGAAAACAATATACTACTCTGAGTTAAATCTCTATAGTGTATTCATATTTCAAATACGCTCGATCTAAACAGTGATCAATGCATGCTTGCAGCGTGTCCACCTCGTGATCGCCAATTCTCGCAACGCTATTGGTCGATAGAACATCAACCTGACACAACACCAATCGAAATGTTTTTGCAGAGATGTATTCAGCTTGGCTGCGTTACAATTATTGAAGCAGCGGTGATTTATTTTTGTGTTTTTAATTACATTATTGATTATTTATTTCGAATGTTTGTTTTGGTATAAAATTCTGGGTTGGTTTTGGATGATGTTAGATTTTCAAATTCATTTCATTGGGTAAACAGCTTAATGCGCCTCTGTTCTAGTTTGGTGTTCACGTGCTTTTGTTGACATCGTCCGTATTTGAAATATGAATGCAGTGTAGAGTCAAAAATCAGTTACGCTCAGCACGACGACGTTATAAAACAAAAAACTCTGCTGCTGATTCTATATAATACACGAATAAACAGAGTAGTGTACATGGGAGAGGATAATCTAGGGCCGGTTTTTCAATGTATTGTTTGTGCTAGGAATCGCACGTTAAATGGTAAGACCTCGTGAATCCTTATCTCCCACAAGTTTCGACTTCTCAGGGCTGTCGTTCGTAGGGGGAACGACAGCTAGTTAACGGAAAAGACAAAAAACAAAACAATTTTATGGGTCCGGTTTTTCAATGTTTAGTTAAGAGTCTCAGCTAGCTGGCTGACAGCTAATAGTCATCGGGCCCGACACGGGGGACAAGAAATTATTACCCAACCTTCGAAAATTTGAATATCTGTTCTTCACGTCTAGTTCGACGGCCTTCCTTCAATAATTTTCTAACTCGACATGAAGAACAGATATTCGAAGTTTCAACCGTTAAGGCCTTATTTAATAGTCCTCTTTCTCAACCAGTTTCGTCGTTTCAATGTATCGAAGTTATTTTTCAATTGGTATATATTATTATTTTACCCGAAATGTTTCGATTTTTAGTTACCTATCTTTTTTTTGGAGAAGGCCAAATGAAAGCGCTATAGAAATCTCATTTACATTGCTCACGTCCTTGGATGGCACATTGCATTATGTCCTCTCCAAATGAAAACAGAATTCATTTACAGAGATAAGGTATTCTGTTCAATGATGTGTTCGTTTCTGTCCATTCGAATTCAGTTTTTACGTATTGCCCCAAATGCTTCCGCTATTTCTTCCCAAAGTTTGGAGAAAATGTGGCTATTGTGGTGGCTTTCAATACCTGTAATCCAAATTGGTCTGCAACTTTCCCAGTTTAGTTAACCCAATATGGAAGGTCAGTAATAGCGTTTCAATTGACTGCCGTGGAAACGCCACTTTTCTTGCACCGACAAGAAGTGTCAATAGATATGCGTTTTTTTATCCAATAGGGACTTCGCAAAGCACTTGCAATTCTTTTGTTACAGTGCGAATTGAGGAGGGCGTATTATTTGCTTTCAGAGAGCTGTAGATGACTGGTATAATAAGACGGATATTTTCAGTACGAATTCTTGACTGTGCTTGGGATCGCACATTAAAAGGTAAGAACTGCGTGATTCCCAGCCCTCACAAGTCTTATGAAGACTTCTGGGGGATGCTTGTAGAGGTGCAGCCGAGACTTCGGAACACTTTATTTTTTTACATTTTACTATTTTGACATCGCCACAAGAATATGACCAGTCCCTTTCTACAAAAGTGGGAAATTGAAAACTACATAATTAAAATCGCCATGGATGACCTTGTATAGGACCTCCTGGTTTAAATCACACTTATCAAAAAGTTCCTCTAATGGGCCATCAGTTGTAAGAATACCTTCACGAAGTTAAAATATCTATATCACAAAATTCCATCTTTGGAGTGTTTTTATGTTGATCGTATTTATCATTTTTGCGAGAGAAATTATTATTACTTTCCTTTTCCTTGATATTGTAGCGAACTGGGTCCGGACCTATCTAGTACACCTCACCATTGCGCTCGACTTGCCAATGATGCATAAAATGTCTCGAGGTACATCAAGAATTCATTCAGAACAGTCATCGAATCTTTCTAAACTTTATAAATAACGGCGGCCTCTTTCTTCGTTTATATAAGAACATCTGGAGTATTCCAAATAAAATATTACTGCGGGAATAAATAGAACTTTCGATCAAAATTCAACAGTTGGCGAGTAGACAATATGGCTTAGCGGTGGTGACATAAATTACTGCATTTGGTTGAAATAAATTAGAAGTTATATTTAACAAGTTTAAATAAATTAATGAAAAATAGTTGATTGTATTTTTGTCACAATATGTATAATTTGATCTTGATCAGCTTTGATTTTAATTTCGAGAAAAAAAAAATACAATAAGCAATAATACAAAGTAGTTTTTTGGGAAAATAGATATAATTTTACGATCTTAGCCGTGATATTGGATTCTGTAGCGCTCACATGGTGAAATAAGCTGAGAGCAGGTGAATAGAACGGAAGAAGCATAAAAACACCAATGCGAAAGGATACAATGGAATAAAGGAAGAATACTGGTATATGTTCTGGTACATATTGCATCAACCAATTACAATCACAAAAATGAATGTGCTAGTGAACACGAAACAGGTATTATTAGAAGTTTTGACAACCACACATTTTCATGGAAATCATATTAATTTGAGCTTTACACACCTGATGGGTGGGTATTCCTTTCAAAATGGGCGTTAAGTAATTCTAGAGCTTGCGGGGTGAATGACGTCCTTCTTTTTCTCTTCTTGGAAGGTTCTATTCCTATGAAGTCAGTCAGGTGATTCTGTCCACTTTTGTACCTGGAAAAACTTCTCAAAATCATCATTCAGCTCATATATTTGAATGAATATCTATTGAACGTTATTCACTTGAGATACTTGATTCATTGTGTAGGCTTTGAATAAAAATTGAACAGGACAATTCTCATTAAAATGAACAATTTGAAAAAAAAAAGGTTTATTACTAAACATTATTACGAATCTCATGTGAACTGAAAAATCAGATGAGCGTTTGGAATATGAATAAAAAGTATGGCAAAGTGAAGTTGAATTGTTGATATAAAGAATCACCATCATATTTTATAATCTTCTTCCCCCTCACGCAAAAATATTGTATGTTATTGGAAGGATATCGTTACGGTGAGAGGAAGGTGAAAACACATATCAGATAATCATTTTCAGTTAAGTTCTCGATTGCTACTAACCTATCCTCAGCCTCCTTCATCCATCTTTCCAAAACTGGTTTGATCTTTTGGGCACTTTTTGGGGTGATATCGAGCTTTTCAAACCTGAATGAAGAAATGAAAAACGATTGTTAATACAAGAACAATAAGATCATTATTTGATTTTCGGCACAGGACACTAGCATACTAGGAAGAAAAAATTACATCACTGAAATGTTTTGAATGCCAGTGCCCTGGCGAAAAACATCCAAAACTAGGCAACAGAAATCTATTGAACTAAGTGTATCTCCCACGAAAAATGCAACCATACAAACACGACAAGATTGGGATTTTGAATATTGTGAAGTATGCTAATAACTTACGTTACACTAAACTATATAAAAATGTAATATCTCTAGTAACAAAATCACTGACTCTTCACTCTCATTAGTATGAGTCTGGGAATAATTATCTTGATTCAGTAATGAATCGAAATTGATTATTCCATTACTGATAATTCTGGTAGAATTTTAATAACACACCATTAAAAGAGATTGGGGTAGTTTATTTGATAGTACAATACATTTCTGATTGCTGAAAGCTCGCTGTGAAATTAAATTTCAGTGATCCCGTTACTATAACAATAAGTGATGTATGTTTTTCGGTTGCAATTTTGACAATGGGATACTGTGTGTAATATTTTTTGTAAGTAAATTGTAGATAACGTACATTGCTTGCTGCTGTGTGGAAAGTTGCGCGGCGGCAAACATCTGAGAAGCCAGGGCACTGGGAACAAACCATAATAATTACTTACGTGCTAATGCTGGATAATGAGGGTGGTCAAAGTTGATTCAGGATGCGCAATAGGGGATCATGAAATCGATAATACATTGGAATATGCTGACTCACCTTCATTAACATACATATACCGGGTGACAACTAGATTAGTCTCGGACTACGGGAAGTAACTAAATGGAATTTGGTGGATTTGAACTAAGTTGATTTTTGTAATCTTTTAATCTTTTCGTTAGAATTTTCAATCGGGTAAAACACGGTACCGATATGTTTCTACTGAAGAAGCCCATTTGGCAAATGATAATAATCATAGCATTCCTCTACCCGCATAGGTTATGCCTCTGAGTATACATTCACTCTCCGAGTAATATCATTATATTGTACTTTTATTGGTGGTCAGTAGCGCTAGCGCAGCGGTTCGATGTCGGCCGTTGAAACTTCTACTAGCGCTGGAACAGGTTCAATACCTGTCTGAGAGAAGTTTTTCTCAGTAGAGTTTCAATAGAGTTTGGAAAAGGGAAATATATTATTTGTTCTTCAGTTACCTAATTTCATTAAAAAAATTACCTGGTTGAGATTATTAGAACAAAGTTTGTTAGTCAAAGCATATCTTTGATGCTCTGTGTTTTCAGACATGTCATAGTAACTGGAATAATTTACGACTATGGAGTAATTCAATCTTATGATTTCTGACTTTTTTTCTGTTTCAGGCCATAATGTTATTAAACCCACACAAACATTGAGGCAAATAATTTCGTCTGCGTTTCTGGACTTCATGTCTGTATCAGTCACAAACATTGAAATATCAAAATAATCAGAACTTCGAACGTGAATATTGTCTTCATCATAAATAATGTTTTGTTATTCATCTGGTAAAGTTAGTCTGATAAACTTACTATAAGTTTGTGAAAATAGATATTAGGAAAAAAATCAACTTTGAAGGTAGTTTTTCGGGATTTTAAGTCAACGTGCATTTTGAGATGTTCTCGACGTCTCGGCTTTTTCAAGAGATATGTTGACAGATGCTCCAATCACTGTCCACTGTTTGGTATCCTTGCCACAGATTATTTTCGGGCTGTTATCTCGTTGAGTTGTTTCCCTCGTTTCATATTTTTATGGGTCCTGTTTGGTTTCAGGGCTGCTTTTGTCACAGGAAAGAGATATTTTGAGCCTTTTGAATCTCGGGAGATGTCCTGGGTAGTCCACCGCAATGTTTTTCAACGGGATTTCGTGGCTTTCGGCAGTCGCAGTACTTTGCTTGATGAAACATAGCTTCAAATCGGTACAGATCTGATTGTTTCGCACCATGCATGGTGCATTCACCATCATTCTGAGGTACCTGTTTTGGATCCTTTCGAAAATGGTAATGTTGGCGTACATTATGACAGGTTCAATCATTGAGTTATAATTTTGTTCTTCCAGTTGAGTTTGCTCTTCCTCTTTGTCTGAGTTACGCCTCGACCCCATGTGAGCCTTCGATCTATAATCAGTGATTTTTTTAAATGGAACACCCTGTATATTATCATTCATATCAACTTCTTTATGATGACTCTTCAATTCTTATTCTTGATGTCATGTGCCTAAAACAACCCGTTTCCGAGATATTGTGGTTTTTAAAGGAAATGTTCAATGGCAAATCAACAATCCTGGACATTTTTCACCTACACGTTTCTTTACAGAAAATACTGACACTGAATGCCGTTTTATTTATTTTATCCTTGTTCAAGAGCATTCTTGAAAAATTATGAATAACTAGCATAGCAAAAGAAATTTTGAAAAGTAACTATTTTTTCTAGTTTAGTTATCCATGACTATCGCTGAAAAAAATGACTACCGGCATTTGAAAATAGACGTAACTGTCAAACTAAAATCCAGTTGTGTTGACAATTGTGGCATTACGAATTATCGTTTAGAGGATATGGTTCAAATGGTTTATGCTTTGGGGGACAGTGACGGTAACTGCTTATTGGCATCTAGATTATACCAACAGAAGTTTCCTGAGAAAAGACATCCAGACATGCGAGCATTTCAAGCCCTCAAAACAAGATTTGAGGAAACCGGAACAGTATTTCACAAAAAGTAAGTACACGTATTCTGAGTAGAGAGTTGGGAATATCACAAAGTAGTGTTTCTCGGATGGTGAGAAAATGTAATTTCCATCCATATTATATGCAGTTGATGCAGGAACCAACTGAAAGAGATTTTCCAAAGCGAATGCGGTTTTGCCAATGGGGTGTAAATAAAATCAGAGAAGAACATGATTTTTTTGAGAATGTTCTATTTTCGGACGAAGCCATGTTTCACATCAATGGCCATGTGAATCGGCTTATATGCACTATTATGCAACTGAAAATCCCCATTTCATTAGATATGTCAATTGCCAACAACGTTGGTCACTGAATGTTTGGGGAGGTATCATTGGACGGCGAGTGATAGGGCCATTTTTTTTCAATGGTCATCTTAATGGAAGAGAATATCTAAGGTTTTTGCGACAGCTATACAATTTATTAGATGATCTACCATTGGCAACAAGGCAGAGAATGTGGCTCCATCAAGATGGTGCGACTGCATATTACCAGACTGATGTATGGGAATACATCAACAATACATTTTGTGGAAAATGAATAGGTTGAGGAGGACCAGTTCAGTACCCACACAGCACATGTACGTACAATGGATGAACAATGGACGTTCAATATGGAAGTTCAAGACATCCAGTGGATGTCCAGAATTAGTACAATGGACATCCAATGAACGTTCAATGGACGTCCAGGACACCACTATGGACGTACAATTAAAGTCCAGAAAACGTACAATGGATGTACATATTTGGTGAAATGGATGTACAGAATATATCAAAATAACAACCACTGTGGATATTTTTTAGACATCCAAGGTGTTCTGCAAATAATTAGCAGTACTTAGGTAGATATTATAAAAGTAAAAATTATATAATTTCCCATATAAACATTATTTGTCATTGAATAAATAATTACAAAATCTTCTTACTGGAGTTATCACTAAAATACGGTGAAACAATAATTGAAAGGGAAGAAGCACTTGGTGTCAATTTTTTACCCATACCATGCATTACCATTGTATATTAGCCTGAACTGAACTGAAACACAAAACACAACACTGCAGTCATATCTAACCTCACATATTCTTCTTCTACTTGAGCTGATTATTCTTTTATCGTCACCAATCGGTATTTTGGTTCTGTGTCATCGATCATTATTTTATTACACCAAAGAATCTAGAATTACCAATATTCAAAATCCATAACTATTTAATGCATTTGCATGAATTGAACGTCCAATTGATGTTTACGATTGGACGTCCAATGGATATTTACGACTGGACTTTCAAGTAATGTCCACTTAATGTCCTCTCAATGTCTAGATATAGTCTGACAAAGTGCGTTTTATCTAAGTATTACATTTCCATTAGGGATGAAGACAAAATAGCATAAACAGGATAATTAATCATATGTATCAAAAATTAAATTTTTTTTGTACATCATATGTACGTACAATGGATGTACATTTTTGAATATCCACTGTACGTCCGTTTCCTGTACGTACAATGGATGTCCATTAAACATCCATGGACGTTTGGACTAGAGCTGGACGTAAATCGGACATCCATTGGATGTCGTGTGCTGTGTGGGGTGGTCTCCCAGGTCACGGAACCTCACAAAAATGTATTTCTTTCTATAGGGATACATTAAATGGGTTGTTTATCAAACTCCGTCAACAACTACTGAAAATTTGAAAGCAAGACATGCTGGAATGTGTGGAGAATAGTTTCCAGAATAGATTGAGACTGAGATTGGGACATTGAACATGTGCTGCAATAATTATTGTTGTTTTCTTTCTTCTGATTTTAATAAATATGATAATTTGTTTTATTATTGGGTTAATAATGGTTTATGAAGTTTAATTCCAAATATGATACAAAATACGAATATTGTCAATATTTTCTTTAGGATGTCGAATATCTCGGAAACGGGTTGTTTCAGGCACATGACATTAAGAATAAAACTTGAAGAGTCATAAAAAATTAGTTGATATGAATGATAATATACAGGGTGTTCTTTTTGAAAAAATCAAAATATTGACGTTTGAAAATGGCCAAGTTTGTATTGTTGTACCGAACATCCTGTATAATTTATACAATATTCACCATATTCACAATAACCTTCACCATTTCGACTATCGATTTCCGAATTATCTCCACTAAATATTTCGAACTCGGCAACGCTGCAACGGAATCCAAAATTAAAAAAATCGTTGAGCAGCCAATGAAACAGCGGATCGGAATATATGAATATATACTGGGTGTTTCATTTGAAAAAGACCAACTTTGGTCAGCCACGCTTCAATGATGCACCCTGTATGAATAAGAATAATTTTGGAAGATAGTCTTAAATGACCCGTTTGGCAAAAAAATATAAGAAATCGAAATAGTGATTCACAACGGAGCAATCGACCACGGGAATCTTATTGACTCACCCTGTATAAAGAATTCCATTACATAACAGGAGTGAAAAAAAATTTCGAAGGTGCCCAATCAACAAATTCCATTCCAGTATCTTCAGAAAAAGACTAATCTCGTCACCTGGCATTTGAAGCATACTTACTGGGAGATCAGAGCATATTGCAAAACGAATTTTCCTTAGAAGTTATTTCAATATGTGGTATACAATGTGTGTTGTTCGAACAAATATCAATATTTCTGAGAGAAGTGGAAGATTTTGAATTTTTTTTGTAGTTTACGTTACTTCAAACAAAAGGACCTTTTTGTTCGGGTATTTTACCGACGGATATAGTCTTACATGAAGAAAGGCAGAATATAAACATAACATTTTATTCATCATCAAAATACATAAGCTTGAAGAATACGTGTGTATGGTCTGTTCCTGGTCAACTTTTGAATATATTGACATCCAATCAGAAATCAAGTATCAACTAGTTATTTGTCATTACAGCAATACTATTGAGGAGAAATCAACTAATCCGATAACGATCAATTCACTGTAGCGAAAGAAAAAATTATCCTGATTTGAGGAAACTTCAAAAAAATTACCGATCGTATTCGGTTATAATAATTAATAAAATAAAAATGACAATTAAATTATTAATCCATTCCAAAAAACATTGAGGTGTATCTCAACCAATGATTTATCTCAACAACATACACCGTATTTTGAAATCGAATATTATTTACGTGTGTCAGCATCAGCTATTCACATAGTCAGTTCAGGATATTGTAGAATGTCCTAATAAAATATGAAATAATTCCACCTGTTGCGCCTTGTGGATTGGTTATATCAGTGAATAATAGTGAACCATATAATTTCATAAGCCTGATTTCACATTCTGAAAGGGTATATTTATACAGGGTGATTTGAGAACTATTGATATCAATTTATTGGTGATAGATCTCGCTCACAGGCTGAAGTGGAGACCACTTTTGATTGATTTGAACTAGACACAGACTCTCTATGTTCATGACCAACTGATGAAGGACTGAACAAAACTATGTGTGGTTATGGAAAGCGTCTGCAGGAGTATCCTCATTTAAGATCATTATATATGTAAGCGTTACATGTCATAATATTCATCATGATATCAGCATGGAAATTTGGTCAAATTGTATTTTACCCAATATGTGTCTTCACAAATATTTTATATTTAGTATGATCAAAAACCACCTAGCCATAGCTTAATGTGCTGATCATGTGGACATAACAGTTATGTTTGTTTATTGGCCACATCTGATGGGGTTTCAGCTCTTTTGAACTTGATTAAGAGTATTCAATTCTTCGTAGTTGCTACTACCTACTTCATATCTTTATTTTCATTGAAATATGTCCAATGTAAGTTCCCGTGAGGAAGAAAGGAGAGAAATATAAAAAAGCGCCTCTTGGAGGGTTTTGATGCCAAAAACCATAACTTGCTTATGGGCTTTGAATTATTGAATAACTATTTGTGATTTCATTCAATGTACTAAGAAATTGCTGTGTCACTGATGAATATCAACAGAAATCAATGTTGAAATTGAAAAATAAGAGGGAATGACTGACCATTTATCATTATATCTTACTGATAATTGATGTAGATTATTGAAAGATCTCACCTGCAGATGGCACTTTGACTGTAAGCTGGTCCTTCTGTGACACTCAATGCTTGGCCAACTTGAGTCTGCGTCAAACCTAGCGACAATCTCCTCAATTTGAACGCTTTGGCAAAATCTTTGATTTCATCCAAATTGATTCCATCTACGACGTTTGTATTAGCTTGGTTGATTGTTGGTTGATCTGAGAAAAAAACGTTATATTATATTCAATATATTCACCGAAAAACTGACATGAAATGATTGAACTGGAAGTTCAAATCAGAATTATTAGATTCCAGGTTTACCCAGAAGGCTGTTGAGAAAAACGACAATGAAAATAGTGATAAATAATAAACGACGTATAAAACTTTCTTCATGAAGAAAATTTACATATGAACGTATGTATTATTAAAATTTTTCGCCAAACTTCATCATTTGCCAATTTTGTACGCCATTTGCCAGTTTTGCACTCTGGTATCGGACTTTCTCTATGATAGATATCTTCTAGCGGTGGTTGATATGGATGTGGTTTCATATGAAACTATCCTTACCTCACAATGGTGAAAAACTTAGCCAGTATTACGGTCAACCAACCACTACAGAAAAATAGCAAGCATAGGATGCCAGGAAAACATTTAGAGCAATTTTCACGTAAATATAATAATTTTGCTTCGTCTATGATAAAATTATCAGGGAAATTTATGCTGCGATAGGTCTGTCCATAAAGCATCTCCTTCATTGTAGAGTGAACCGAAAGACATGGCGTGTGCGGGTAAAGTAAGGCTATTGGTATTATTGGCCATGGCACTATAGGGCAACTTACTGATTTTTGGTGGCGTATTCACTTTTCTGCTTTTATCGATATCGATACACACGTCCTCTGGAATAGGTGGTTATTAATGAGCTATAGTGAAATGATAAAATAATAATTGTTATCTGACATATAATAAACAAGGAAGGTAGAGTGAAACCTCGTATTATTCAATTTCAGCAAAATTGACCGAGAAGTTCTGTAGACACCAAAAAATATTTTATTATTTTACTAGAGCTCGTCAATAGCCTTCTATTCCAAAGTATCGTCATACGAGAGTTTTAACATTATGTACCTACCGCAATTGAATCGAACAAATTATATTTTTGTCGAAGAGCAGTTCATAAACTACCATAAGTTCAAAAAACCTTTGTAATCCATATTTTCGTTTCGCGTTTGAATATTCCAATATTCTGAATGGTTTTTATATCTTCAGGCAACAATCTCCCAAATTTTTGTATCCAAATAGCTGCTATGTCTTTGTCCAACTGATTTTATTCTTCTTGGAATTTGAGTACTATAATACTTCCCTCTGGTATGACATGGGTAGTCTATAGTTGACAATTTTATTCGGCGATTTTTTATTCCAAGCAACATTTTTGTACAATCTATATCTTATATCCATGACCCCAGTTTCCATAAATAAGTTTTCAGTTGGGCAAGTACGTTCTTTACCTAATATTATTTTTAATAATTTATTTTGAACGATACTGAGACAGTTTAAATGAGAATCATTCAGCCAACCCCATCCTATGACACCATAAGATAGTATAGAGTCTGTATGAGACCATAATAAACTGTTTTTAGGTGCGGATTTTCGAGATAATTTCTGAGAAGCTTAAAACGGGATAAAAATCCTCGTATCTTATTTGTTAAAGCGGATACCTACAAATTCCATCTGAAATGTCGATCGATGATCAAACCCAAATACTTGATGGAACTGGCTTCTGGAATGGATGTTTCGGAATTTATTACCAATGGTCTCATATCAGGAAGATTATTACTGTATGAAGTAAATGGCAAGTAGGTATTTTGTGTTATTTATATTTAAGGATAATTTATTATGGATGCGACGAAACGACGTATCGTTCCCGTGTCCCGGATTAATTTATCACATCGGCAACGTCGCGAAACTGTGTCGCCCGGACTTTAGCTACTCCGTTTTTTATGAGTTTTTTGCATTCTTTCCTTCTGAGAACACGATTCGTAGGAGAGATGTTAAACCATATTTTAGCGTACCTACTGCGAAACTTCACTATTTCACCAGTGAGCAAATCAACGAATTGCTTGGGGGTTAGATGATTTCAAACACTCCATTTCGTGTTCTGAATCGGTGCCTGCATTTTTAGCTAGGTGGCTGCCTTTTCTAAACCTTTCATTTATTAAGTGTATATTGTTGTGTTATGTGTTTTCTGTACGGCATTGTGTAAACGAATTGGGTTATCATAGTTTATACATTTTTAGATTTGCCTCACGGCCTTTTCCGAACTGCTTTGTTGGACCCGTTAGAAATATAGTTATTTTTGTATTTAGTGCGTGAAATGCTACTTTGGTGATCAGGAACTGAATAGTCGAGATCACCAAAGTATTTCGCGCATGAGATGCAAACAAAATTTTTTCTACAAACGTCAAAAATATTGTTCTAAAATAAGTATTATGCTTAGCTTAATATGAAAAATAGTACTGAACTGGCTTACACTGCTTTTCCAAATCAAGTAATTACTGTAACCTTGGAAATAAAATGAATAAATGATTTCTTGGACTTTTACTTGATTGAGGAACATAAAGGTTAAAATATAAAAATCCCATATAGTTTACATGCAGTGTGCGAAGTAAGTATTTCGCACACTACTTCGCGCACGGTGTCACAGTAACGAAGGAAAATGAAAAAAAGGGCCATTGCATATTGTTGTTAATGCGCGAACCTTGTCATTTTTTAACGTTTGTTGAAAAAACGTTTTTTCGCCACTTTGTGTGCCACATCTTTTCACTCTGTGAACCCGAACAAATAACCCTGAGATTAGAGTGTTCTGTAACATCTTGGCGCCCAACGTGGGGCCAGAGAAGATTTGATAAACAAACCGAATGGTATTGGACAAAACTCCGCAATCATTATCCAGTTATAATCTCCGAAATCGAAGACCTGAGGATACAAACAGAAGGTCGCTAAACTCGAACTCATCCATGGAACAGTAAGATTGAGTAACGAAGGACTTATACAAGGTAACGAATTCACTTTACCTACTTTTGAATCGCAAAGTGCTCCACTGTCGCCGAATCTACAGAACGAAGCAGCCGCTTTGCCAACAATATTTTCAACACAGACTCTTCCGGCTGAAAAATCAAGAAATAGTGAACAACAATATGATCCTCACAAAATGATAACTCTTTCTCAATTCGAATTAACAAAATTGATAAGTGATGAAGTGTCGAAAGCCATTAATAGGTTACCTATGACAAATAATTCCTACTATAATCGAATTTCATTACCCCCAGAAAATTTGTCTGCTACTAACAATGGCAACAATCAACAAATTTCTGCACAAACCCAAAGAACTGCCAAAATGCCATCTTGGAGTTCAATCAGTAATAGACATAGTTTGACTAGCCTCCAGGTACCTAATATTGGTTTTCAAAACACAAATAGTATACAGGTTGTCCCAAGTAGGGATAATTTAATGGTAGGAAATTCCAAAATCTTAGTCTGTTCAGTCGCTACCTACCTTCAATAATGAAAATGAGTTGCACCCATTGGAGTTTTTGAACTTTATAGAAACCTTTATTGATTTAAATGGGATAAATATGAACCAATTTGCTCTAATTACTAGCTTCTTATTCAAAAAAACTGCTAAAATATGGTTTGATGCTTTTATAAATTCTTCACGAAACTATGAAGAATTTCGTAGGGCTTTTATTGATAATTTTTGGGGCTCAGATAAACAACTAAGAGTCAAACTTGAGTTAGAATCAGCCAGGTATTCTGAGAATAGTGGTAGTTTTGTGGAGTATTTTAATAAGTATGTCGTAATGGCAAAATATCTACAACCGCCTTTCTCTAGAGCACCTCATCGCGATAATCGCTCGACATTTTCCTCCGCACATTTCGTGTGTTTTAGTCGGCGCTACAGATTTAGCCTCCGCGGTTGAACGATTGCGACAGGCTGATAGTTATTTCCACAAACATAGTTAAATAACTTCCAATCAAACTGGTGATACATATCACAAGTATGACCAAAACAAATGATAATTTTTTGCAAAAAAATAGATATAATTTTCAAAATAAAAATGATCCCACAAAAAGGTTCCAATCACGAAAAATATATCAACGCTGCATACCAATGGAGTTGAGGATTCGGAAAACGAGGAAGCCCTCTTAAGGCTCGAACATTGGAGCAGTTTTAGATAGTGCCATATCCAAAATTCAGAACAACCCCTTGGAACAACTGATGGAGGAAAGTGATTTCGTTCATGAAATTGCAGAAATACGTTCCCCATTATCAACATAAATTTATATGGTTACAATCACCCCGCACTGATTGATAGTGGTTCTACAATTAGCGCACTGTCATAGGATGTCTGGACGCAGTTTCTGATATCAAACAAGATATACCTTTCGTCCCTTCCACAGGCATACGGGTAATCGGTGCTTTTAAATGTAAATTTAAAAAGGTAAAAGCCCGATTATTATTTAGTTTTAAAATAGGTGATGGAGAGTTTGTTCAGGAATTCCTGATGATACCAGATCTGACCTTCCCTATTATTCTAGGAGTCGATTTTTTGAGGTCAAATAAGGCAGTCATCAACCTGGAAGGGAAATCAATTTTGTTAGTGAATGAAAATAAGTGGTTTTCTATTCCGGAAGTAGACTCATGTCATGACTTGGGAAACCCAGAAGCTGTGGGCATCTCATCAGTAGTTAATAAGACTCATAACAGCGAACAAATTGATAAATGTACTGTGAGCGTGGAATCAGATATTGTCAATTTTTCTGAGATGTTGTCACATTGTTTGTTACTCTATGAGGCGGAGAAAAATCATTTAAAAAATTTAATAGAAAAGTTTGGTACTATATTTTCGAACGTCCCTGGTCGCACTACTTGGTATGAGCACAAAATTAATTTAAAAAATAATAACGAATTTTTCATGAAACCGTACCCCATCCCAGTGGCGCACCGGGATGCGGTTAATCAGTCTATTATGCAAATGGAAAAATGGGGCGTGATCGAACGGGCGTTAACCCCCTATATTTCCCCCCTCATGACTACGGTGAAAAGAAATAAGGACATCCGTATCTGTTTAGACGCCAGACACTTAAATTCTGTCATGGAACCCGATTGGGAATTACCTTTGCGCATTGAAGACATAGTTAGGTCCCTACATGGAAAGACTTATCTTTCAAAAATAGACTTAACCCAAAGTTACTGGCAAATACCGATACGGAAAAAGGATAGGAAATACACCGGCTTCATGGTAGGTTCTAAGACATACCAGTGGTGCGTCCTCCCTTTCGGCATATGCACCGCAGTTAGTTCTTTTTCTCGCTCTGTTCGTACTATTTTGGGAGAAGAATTTTCTGGATTTTTGATAGCTTACAGCGACGATTTGCTGATGATGTCATCTTCCTTTCAAGAACACTTACAACATTTAGAGCAGGTTTTCTCTAGGTTGCAGCAGGCTGGTTTGACTATCAGGGCTAACAAGTGTCGGTTTTTTCAGACAGAAATATCCTTTTTAGGCTACCGGGTATTCCCAGTAGGTATCCGCCCTGATCCTGATCGAATCCAGGCCATTTGTGACTACGAGATGCCCCGGAACCCGAAGGAAATAAAAAATTTTTTAGGTCTGGGTAACTACGAACGTAATTTTACTCCTAGGTTTGCGGAATGTGCGGAGCCCCTGACACGACTTCTACGAAAATCAGTTCCTTGGACGTGGGGGCCTGATCAGGAGAGTGCGTTTGGGAACCTGAAAAAGGAATTGCAGGAGGCCACTTTGCTGTACCATCCGGACCCGCTCTACCGTGGCACTTGGAGACTGATGCGAGTGATTTTGTCATTTATTCCAGGTAGTGGGAAGTCAGCGGCGTCCCGTTGCTTGGGCCAGTCGACTACTTCTCGACCGAGAAAAACGATACCATTCCAACGAAAAGGAAGTCTTAGCTGCCGTGTGGTGTATCCAGAGATGGAGGATAGATCTATTAGCTAACGAGTTTGTTTAATATTCGGATAGTAAGACTCTCACTTACTTGAACTCATGTCGGCTATTATTCACCCGTATAACGAGGTATGCTGTGATCCTCCAGGAATATCGTTTCCAAATCAAACATATTTCGGGCCCCTCGAACGCTATAGCTGACGCGTTGTCGCGATACGCCTGTTCTAGATTGCCCACGCCTCCTGACAAATGTTTCCAATTGCTGTTATTAAAACTACCGCCCCAGCTTTTGAAACCAATGGAAAGTATAGCTTCAGAGCAAATGAAAGATAAGAATATCCTTGAAATCAGAGAAAATCTCGACACAAATGAAAAATATTCTACAAATTATATTTTGTATAAAGGAGTGTTGTTTAAACAAGGTAGCGAGGCGGACCAGCCCCGTCTATATTTACCTGGGAATCTGGTGAAAGATTTTATTTTGGGCTATCACCGCGCTTTTGGGCATCCCGGTGTCTACCGCGATGGCGAACGCGGCGTGTTTCACGCTTCCCACTTGAAATTGAACGTGCAGTCGACTTGATTGTCACTCACAAAAAAAAAATGGTTCGGTCACTCCTGATGGGGGATCAGATGCGACGAAACGACGTATCGTTCCCGTGTCCCGGATTAATTTATCACATCGGCAACGTCGCGAAACTGTGTCGCCCGGACTTTAGCTACTCCGTTTTTTATGAGTTTTTTTTGCATTTCTTTCCTTCTGAGAAAACGATTCGTAGGAGAGCTGTTAAACCATATTTTAGCGTACGTACTGCGAAACTTCACTATTTCAGCAGTAGCAAATCAACGAATTGCTTGATGTTAGATGATTTCAAACACTCCATTTCGTGTTCTGAATCGGTGCCTGCATTTTTAGCTAGGTGTCTGCCTTTTCTAAACCTGTAATTTATTATCTAAGTGTATATTGTTGTGTTATGTGTTTTCTGTACGGCATTGTGTAAACGAATTGGGTTATCATAGTTTATACATTTTTAGATTTGCTTCACGGCATTTTCCGAGCTACATTGTTGGACCCGTTAGAAATAAAAGTTTTTTCGCCATTTTGTGTGCCACATCTTTTCACTCTGTGAACCCGAACAAAAAACCCTGAGATTAGAGTGTTCTGTAACATGCTGAAACCAGTGCATGATCTTTCCGAAATGTTGTTCTGCTATATTCCTGATTTTTCATTTTCTCAACAAGATTATATCGAAGTAATAAGATAAAGCGATCATGAAAAGAGGTATTATGCAATATCTACCAACCGTGACAACAAATATGTTGGTATTAATTATGCAGGGAATATTTCAGAAAATATTGAAAATCGTTTGTCTAAATTTGATATGACAAAACCCTCCACAAGCATGGCAATTCAGGCAATAGATTGTTTAACCCCAAATTCGAAACACGAAATAGATGAAGATAATATGAAAATCTTCCACACCTGAAACAAAGGGAATATGATAAACCTGTTGGAGTCTTTGGAAATAAAATATTTGAAGAAAATTCCTACCTGCAATGTCCTCAATAAACAACCCGATTGTATAATAGCACCACAAAATATCCCTTACTTTTGTATTACCTGGACGTATTATATGTTTGACGTCACTTCTTGGAAATAGCTGATGGTTGTTAATGAGTTAGTGATTATATGTGCTGCTTATAATTCAGTTATGATGAAGATGATGTAAAAATCGAAACTAGCGACAAATTATAAAACTTTCAATGGAAAATAGACAAAATTTTTCTATCTATTCTTCGTGAAGATGAATTTCCATAAAAGAAATAAATCGTCAATCAAGTTCTAAAGAAGGCTTTCATATTTTGTTATGCTTATTGGGTTTCATAGTTCACTATAACATATATGAATTATTGTGGATTTTGAAGATTCAAACCAACGAACACATAATCCGATTTTCGTGAACTTCATCATGCACGCATTGTCCTTTTACAATGTCATATAATGAATGACTCCCAGATGACAACGGGAAGTAATTATCATCAAATGCTATCGAAATTAACTGTAATCAGCCTAATCGGTGATTAATCTAATTACGGCGTCACATTAATAATAATTAAAGATCAATTTTGTTTTGTGATATAACGCTGTATTCTGAAATTAATCATTTTATCATCTTGCGATTGTGTTGCTTGAGCCAATGGGTCTAAGTGGTAATTACTATGATGAAAGAAGACCACAAATAAATCTATTACCCAATTCGTGCAACAATACGTCAATGGACAAACTTAAAGATTTTATTGTTAATGTTGATATCAAGTGCGCTTAATTTATTTAATGTGAATTCATCACAAGTAATGAGTTGTAGTTATATTTAGATCGATAGTTGCATGTCGATTTGAATTCAAAAGTGAGTCGACTTTATGCAACAATATTTTTCCAAAATTCAGATATGCATAAGAGGATAATAATTATGTCATATTAGGAAAAAGTTATGAAGAAATGAGAAAGAAGCTGATGGAAGCACCGATTCTTTTAAGAAATCCCGGAAATTTGATTTTGTTTCGATGTCATGGTTGACATTATAATCTACCAACTCATACACTACAACTATCTTCCCGATTCGAGTTTTTTCCTCGGATTGAAAGCTTTAAATGAATCTACCCATCTTTTTATCAATAAGTAGCGAAGTGTCAAGGTGACATGAGTGAAATTCAGCCGTGTTTACTATAGTCCACGTCAGGAGGAATTGGTGAACAGTTTTGAGCAACGATTTTTTTTTGTACCTACTATTATCTTTGTAGCATAACCCAACATCAACGCAGTGATTGACTTCATCTGGCTGTCGTGGATAATGCACCATCCAATGCCACTGTTTACTACGGGATTACATAATTTGAGAGTGTTTGTGCTTTTATCAGGGATGACTTTGGTATAGGTCGCTACTACTGACTGCTGTTTTTCTGTAAAACATTGACGTTGATACTTCTGTAATCGAGACCGATTGAGATGTGAAATGGCCCATATCTGTGTACTGTTATGAGACAAATCTCAATGAACAAACAATCAGCTATGACAAAGGCCCACGTCAAATGCAGGGTATGCAGAAGAAATTTAAGCGGGATGCTTCAAATTGAGTTTTCTACCTTGTTACATGTGATGACAAAATTCGTTTAGTGTTACTATTTTCACTCGGGTTTGAACGACGTTTTTTGGAATTTCTTCCTGACGTTTGACTAGCGCGAGAAACTAGCTTCTTCAGAGGCTTTTATACATCGTTGATAATCTCCGATAACCAAAGATTACGTCCACGGATATTGTATTATTTATTCTGATTCAGGTTCAGGTTCTTCTGTGAGCGTATTATACCATATCTGGTTTAGGTACACTTTCAATAACATCCGTTGACTCCTTTCTACCTGCTGTTTCAATGTCATAGATTTTCTTTGCTATTTTAGAATTTCTAATCATGTGATTCCATATTCGGTTGAGGTTTATAGCTTCTTCTTTTCTGTTGAAATTATTACCTCTTTTTTGCCTCCCATACAAGTCGGCTATGGTATTTCTGATTGGGGGCAAGAAGTTTCACGTCCTCAAATATAATCCTGTGATTTCCTTCACTGCCGACTTGTCCGTTTTTCCTAATCCGCAGTCCCTCTGATGTTACTTTAGTCTTGTTCCCATGGATCTGTTTGTGGTTCCGATGCACACCTTTCCGCAAGGGCATGGTATGCGATATAACCCCGCTGCTGATATAGTGGCTTTGAAGACCGTTTTTATGTTGTGTTGTCCAATAGTTTTTCAATTCTATCAGGGACCCTAGGGATATATGAAAGATACGCACATGCAACTATCTGAGTTTTCCTACTTTGGCTCGTAGAAGTAATAATAATAATAATAAACACGTTTATTATATACCTACATATAAATACAATAGAAATAAAATCATACATAATTTGGCAATTAGAATTGAATTGAAAAAATAGGCATATAAATGGCAACTTGGTTCAGAATCAGAAGATAAACCACTCAGTCTGTTCTTCCACCAAAGCCAAAAATTTTAACAATGAAAAATTTGATGATGAGCACCCGCGAACTTAAAATATACATATACATAACACTGGAAGAGAGAGCGAATGAGAGAGAGCGAGTGAAAGAGACAAAGAGAGAATGAGGAATTGAGGGACAGAGAAAGAGAAGAGAAGGGGGAGAATTTTCACACACGTTACTCTGCATACCAAATAGATACTGCTTAAATTTGTATTTGAAAGCAGTTGGAGTCAAATTGAAACTAAAAAATTGAAGTTCAATTACGATTTTGTATGAAAAAGAACTCTTGAATACTTCTTTATGTTGATCCTTGGTTTCATGACCTTGTTGATTTCGAGTATACTGTATCCATTTGATTTCGAGATTGTTGAAGATGTTCCAGTTCATCTTGAAGATGCTCGGGTTTACATACTCTTCGACCGCGTAATGTTCCAAATTTTTCCAACAAAGTGTGTTGAATCCTTGACGTAGGAGTTCGTTCGTACCGGAGGCAATAGAGATCCACAATCACACCGAGAATTTCAACAAAAAATAAGAAGCTATGAACCGAGTATTTCCGTTAACTAGCGTCGTACCTTTACGAAAGACTGCCCTCAAAAGTCGAAACTTGTGCGAGCCAAGGATTAACGAGGTCTTGCCTTTTAACGTGCCATTCCTAGCACTTTCTCAGGCCATCAGAAAAATGAATTGAAATCACTGGGATTGAACCAGTGACCGGTAAAATCAGAATGATTGAAAGCATTGACTCTAACCACTCGGCTACCTGACCTTTTTATGTAATCCCATTTTCAGAAATTCTAAAATAGCAAAGAAAAACTACGACATTAAGACAGCAGGTAGAAAGAAGTCAACGGATGTTATTGCGCTAGCGAAACGTCGGGAAGAAATTCCATAAAATAACGGTCTTCAAACCTGAGTAAAAATAGTGAAACTTTAAACTTGGCTGCGAAAGCCTTAAACACTTTATTACACGTCAGTCAACTGTTCCAAGGCGAGCCGAAACCAACAAAACGCGTTCGCTCTTGGAGCACTTCTGAAAAAACAAAGGCCCTTTTCTTTAATAAATCGGGTGCTGTTGCTACTGTATCATTAGCGTAAGTGATTGTTTGCCAGAAGTCGTAATCAGGAAAAAACATTGAATTGTTTGATTTCTTCTGGTCCATCACACAACGATTTAATTTTGGTCCCGTTTTGCTGGAGAGCGATTTTTGACATTCGGCGAGAAAGCTTTTGAGGCCTTTTAAATACATTTCAAAATACGTTTGAAGGTGATAATTACTATAGTAATTTTGTTGGAGTACATTCAAATGAGCATAGATTTTGTAGACGAATGTCTAAAAAAACAGCAAAGTAGTTTTTCTGATGATTTCTTAATTTTCAACAAAATTTTAGAAAGTTTAGTGTTGTAAACCTAGTGATTTTATAGTAGTAAAAAAGTTCCATGAATATAACAAAATACACTTACTTGGTGAATCTACCAACAAATCAGCAGTCGAACTGTCTGTACAGTTGGGTGATAAGGAACTGGGCGACCTCTTCATATTTTGACTAGAATTACCCACGTAACCAGTTGATACACTGATCTCCCCGTTGCTGAACGACCTCGTGCCATTGCCGACATTTGGTGGAGAAGGATTTCTGGGTAGGCTACTCAAACTTTGACTGTGCATTTTAGTGTCTCCATAGTTATTGCTGTTATTCATCTGGTTTCCACTCATTTGGTTAGAGTTCATTTGATTCGTACCTAGTTGGCTAGTACCCATTTGATTGCCACCCATTTGGTTGGGACCCATCTGACTGGTATTTATGTGGTTAGTATTTAAGTGATTTGTACCCAGTTGGTTTGTACTCATTTGGGTTCTATTCAGGTTTGTGGGTTGCGAAGGTGGTGGAGTAAGCATGGAAGGAGGGGTAGTTAGTAGAGGCTGGGACAGGGGGTTCATCATAGAGGGAGGGTTGGAGTTTGTATGGGGATTATTGAGTATTTGAGGGAGACTTTGAAGTAATTGCTGAGCAGATCCGTTGGAGAGTAGATGTGTCAGTGTTGCTGGGTTTAGGAGGTTAGGATTGATGACTCCATTCGACGTTGGTGGTACTGGAAACAAAGTTAAATCTTCAATGTTACATGGTTTTGGTTCAGGATATGTGACGGAGACCCATTAACTTATGGTTCCGTTATGTATGAAATCAGAATTGTGCCAGTGGTGAACGTTCAATAATATAGAAAACTGAAGGACATGGAAAAGTTCAATTGTAGTGAATTGGGAATTTATCTAGTAACTAAAACTAATACATTTTTCTTTCTAAAATCGATTAAAAGTCATATGAGACGCCGGGGAGTGGGTAATGAAAATTTCGGAAGTTGCTCAAAAACTATCCCTGCCAAGATGGAATATGACTCACCTGATGCAGCTGGATTAGTCAGTAAGTTGCTTTGGGCCATTGCTTGTAAATTTGCTAAAGACGTTTGCATCACTTGACCATTATTCAAGGCTAAATTAACTATTTGGTCCGTGCTATTCAAATGGTTCACTGGAATTGTTAGTATCGTCTGCGTCGCCAAACCTTTAAAAAAATATATGTTCAAATACACAAGTGGCATATGGTGACTAGTAAATCTAATGTTTTCAGAGCTACTTCAATCCCAGAAAGTAGATTGATGAGCAGGCGAAATAAATCAATGAAAGGAATTGAGTGTTGTAATATTTCGGAATTCCATAATATCAACTCACTAGCTCGAAATCTTGAATTCCAAATTTCATAATTTTATTTCTTGTGCATGTGATTGGGTATTTAATATACTTGTTTCAAGTTTTATGTATATTTTGAGGCATATGCCCAACAGAAATCAACTACTTCCGCGGCTAGTACCTAAACGTTTAATGAATAATATCTCTCAGACATATATGCTGTTACAACTTCTAGCCCCTGGAGATTCAGGACTAGAAAGAATTGATCCCAGGACTTAAAGACTACATCAGCAAGAGGTACCTCTGAAACCCATTCGAGGAGAACCAAGCCAACCATCTTGAGGGCAATGACCTGAGGAACCCTAAGGGTACCTCTACAGTGCAACCCTGGGTGCGGAGTCAGACACGCGAGGAAAGGGAATAAGAGGAAACGAAGTTTGGCTCAAAACACAAGTTAGAAAGGGAGCCTCCCAAGAAACCCCCAAAACTACGGCTAGAGGAACCTCCACAGATGTCTCCAACTAAGTCCAAACTTGTGGTCCAAACTAGGCCTGCGTGCAGGAGCTTCAAACCTCGCCCATCCGTGCCAGAAAATGAAGAAGAATTGTCATAACTGTCACTGAGTTGCTGGAGAAGCTTCACGCTTCACCACGAATCTCAATTTATTTTATATCAAATGACGCAATAATTGTAATCATACTCATACTTTGATTATATACAAAAAACCCAAACTACAAAATGGCAACTGTTTATTTTTGATTCTACTATATAGTGAGAGCTCTTGAAGAAGATTGATTCATTTATATGAAACAAAATCAACTTCTTAATTATGTATCCTCCAGTGGAAAAGCTCTTTGAGGTAAATAGCCGGACTACTACTGATTCAAACGGGGAACCAACTACCAACTGCTTTCTAGTGTGTCGCCAAGATGGATACTGTATAGAATTGCAACATTCATCTTGGCAGACGACGGATAGCATATACAGAGGTAATTACCAAGGCTGTACTGATGACGAACAGAAATTCCAAAACAGGTCTATAGTTGGTTTCAGATTTTCCTGGCGAAATCCATCTATTTGAACAACAGAGCTCTTGCAAAGTTGTTCCTTCAAATTAAATAAATTTAAGCAATTTAAGGGACATCCATCAAAGTAGTAGCCGAGGAAGTTGTATTAGGTGGGATATGAGTAACACCAAAAGTGACTCACATACTTGTTATTGATAACTTGTATTTCTTAGCTGAAAGAATCATCTCCCAAGTAGTCGGTGCAATCCAGGAAAGTACTCCTGAGTATTTTAGTTTAGTTTAGTTTTTTCAGTAGACTTTTGAAACACATATACAAGTACATGGTGATATTCATTTAAAGATAGCTTAAAGTAAACCAGAAAAAGCCACCTAATCTAGGCTTCAGTCGTGGACATTCGTCTGTATGTATGCAGGTATATGGGTATAATCGTTTTTTGGTACATAATTTAACATATGTTTACGAAGAAAAGGGGAACAACAGAGTATTCTTTTGAGCTTATGTTGATATATTCTTCGAGAATATTTAAAAAAGGTTATGGATGTGATTTTACATAATTTTTTTAAATATTTTTTTTACTATTTATATTAGTAATATTTTTAATATCACATGGAAGCTGATTATAAAGTTTCGGTCCGATAAATGTAATGCATTTTTGATTTTCTCTAAAACAGGGAATAGACAGAATTTGCCTCACACTTCAACGAGTATTATGAGCATGAGATACTGCATTGTCCATAAAAGTGATTGGTATATACCGGATGGCTACGGAAGTATTGCCTACGGAATATCTCAGTTATTGTATGAAGTAGGTTTGTGAAATTTGGAGCGTCGATATAATGACATAAGAGCTAGAATTTGAGCATATTGACATGTCGAAGTTAACTTCCGGTCTGACCGGAAGTAACATCAACTTTCTTATTTTAAATGGAAACCATATTTTTTTTTCTTTTCGCTTTATTCAGCATTCAATTCCCTTTCTAATGACATATCACAAGTTGGTATCTAACCAGAAACTAGATCAGAAAAAAATTATTATTGAAATTCACCGAGTAGGCCGTGGAAGCAAAATGAAAGCCAAAAATTGAAAAGTTGGCTATGGAAACCATACGTCACTTGATAACAGTTGCTACTACTGTGATATTTTATTTTCATTCGTCGGCGTTATAAAAAGCCGCCAAAAAAAATATTGGAAAAATTGGGAAAAAAACAATACTCTGTAGGTCCATAACTTAAATAGGAACATACAACTTTTTCTTGCCTGTACTATTCAGCCCGTTGGTGCGTGGGTTCAAATCAGCACGTTCACCGGTCTCGTGCATGGCATCACACGTTTAAAAAGGTACGGGCTCGATGATAGTGTCCGACTGAAATATTCCCAACGGGGAAAAATAATAATAATAACGTGAAGTTTCGCGATGAACCTTCTCGCTAATTCATTGTTGATTCTGTACGTGATGGAATTCTCAAAAGTAGTGTTGTTTTGGTAATAATCCCAGATTTTACGTTTCTGGTCAACCACTTTAAAAACTTTTGAATTCTATCATTTTTACTGCGGGTATTTTGATTAATTGAATCGGATTGTATTCAGACTGATGTATATCACTTATATTTTGGCACCTATTCTCTTTCCGAATCATTGGTTCTATTTTCAAAACAAGCCAATGATTAAGGAACAGTTTCTCCATCGACGTCAGTATTCTTAACACTCTAACATTAACACAAGTTAGGAAAGAGTCCATAAAGTCGATGTAAGCGTCGGAAAGAGAGGTGTGGGAAATAACCAAGATTGAAAGCTAACTGGATCAAATTGTATTCTTTATCAATTTTGGAGTTGTTACTTCTCAAATTAATGAAATATTGCTTAATTTGACTTTATTCTTTCAAATGCATAGGATTCTTCACTCTACTTCCTGGTTATTTGAACATCCTCTCTAGACAGAAACAAGTTCCCGAAGAAAATGGTGACTATATTCTGTGAATATGCTCACAACCGGTGTATATTGTGTATAACTGAAGTGAATTGAATGGCTTACAGAAAATGTACAATACAAAGACAATTATTTACCTTGTGACGTGGGTATGAGCAACTGGGCTCCCTGAATTCCTTGAACTAGATGACCAGAAGCCAAGATGAATTGTGGCATAGGTGCAGGTTGCTGAGGACTCATAAGGTGGTTTGGCGGTTGCATCGGTGACACAGGAGGTGGTTGGGGGTTCATTGGATTCGCCATTATGCTAGGGGAATGTTCTTGGAGGTTAGCAGATTGAGCACTTCTTGGTGTCGCTGCTGAAAATTCAGTAGACGATATGACTCTAAATATCTTTAATGAAGCCAAAATATAATTAATATAACTATAAATATATATTTGAAAATAACCAAATAAATGAATGATTGAATGAATAAATATATACCTTGAATAACAAAAACAATAAATACTCTATGATTGTTATTGACCATAGGAACACAAAACATGCTCTCGTTTAACTTTTCATCTAAGAAATACTTCTTTTGAACATTTGAATATGAATAATTCTTTGTTTTTGTCAAATTTAACCGATGAATGATTTCTCAGTTAGATCAACAATTTACTGTTTATTGAAATTAATTTGCTGGTGTTTGTTCGGAGGCATATTTTAGGTGAACGATACCGTTCGAAAACTATGGAATTGCTTGATTGATTTTGAATTTAACAATTCTTGAATATTCTAATATTATTACATAGAAGTTTACAAAAGTAAATGGATGATGTTCAATTCGATGAAACCGTTGAATCATGCACATTATAAGCTCTTGTTATTTCAGTATAAAAAAATAAATACCTGATGCACTAACACTCAGATTGAGTGGGGCGTTAACAACAGGAGTCCCGGAAAGGTTGGTGATGTTCGACAGCCCAGCAGCTAAAGAAGCCACTTGAGGAAGATTTTGTAAAGATGCTAGATTCTGTAGATTTTGAAGTGTTACTAATCCAGCCACTGAAAAGTAGATAATATGAGGATGTTACTACCAACAGTAATACTACAAGAGAGTCTGATTATCAATGATTTATTCAAGTAAATGAATTTTTAGAACTTTGGTGTGGATACAAATTTAAGGAAAGCTATGAAACACCAAAACTACGTCAATTTCACTCGACGTGCTTTTCGACAAAGAAGTTCGCATCAGTATTGGTGATTAGTATATTATGTCTTTTAACTATTGATTTTGTCACTAACACACGTACCTACGACTGTCTGGAAATGATATGTTGAAAAACAATAAAAAAATTGCAATTACCAGAAACCAAAGCAGATATGAAAATATCTGAAATAGTTAGAATAATGATAAAAAGTATCCAATGAATTCTTGATTGCAAATCAATAATGATGATTAAAACTTGGGTTGTAGTTTCTTATCAATCATTGCCCCTGCAGGGTTTTTGAAGCACGGACGGTTTAAACGCGTTGTACTCACGTTTTCATCACAAGAAAATATTTTATTTGGTTCTGTAATAATTCTGTCAATGCTGGAGTAATTCTCATTTTTTGAGTTTTTCAAATAATCCCGATGTATTTTCACTGTATCTTTTATCTCATGCAGAATGGCCCACATGTATCTGAATCAGCCTTAGAGGCAGTGAAAAATACATTGGGATTGTTAATGTCCCACATTAGTAATATGGAATAGTTTATTTTATTTATTTAGTTTAGTTAAGGTTATATGTTTCACAACTTTTTTCTGTATATTCGTATATAATATTCAATTCCCTCGGTTCAATATTCTCCTCTCGTTATGGTTCATAGTAGATCCACTCAGTATATTTTTTGCTCATCACTGTCAATGCTGGTCGCTAGACGGACTTGCGCGAGAGGAAAGTTCAGTTCGAAATTTAAAACCTGGAAGAGAGGTGTGCGCTCTGATACCCTCCATTATTTCCTGTGTGTTTTTTCTCGATATCATCAGTGATTTAGTGCAAATTCCCGATTCCTACTATCAACAGCCAAAAACCAGCCCTGCATACAGTCCATTTCAATCAAATCTTGGATTAGGCGGTTGGAACCTCAGAAAACTCCCAAGTCGAGCGAAGATAATCGGTAAGTCCTCTTCTTTCCGACCTTCTATTGACAGTGGCTTTTATTTCTATTTTATATTGCATTCATACCTTACCAAATCAGTACAGGGATTATTTGGAAAACTCAATTGGCAGTACTACAGTATTGACAAAATTATTACAGAACAAAATAAATTATGTTCTTGTGAGTAGGAGGCGTTTAAGCCGCCCGTGCTTCAAAAACCCTATCATGCATGTATCTGAATCGGCATTAAGACTCTAGTAGAGGACTACATTTATTTGTATTCGTGCTGTCTGTACCTTTTCGGATTTGTTCGTTATTTTCCGGTGATGTAGGATTGTTATGGTACTTTACAGCTGCAGTTTCAAAATTTGCAGTGCTTTCCGGGATTTTTATTGGCCTGAATTTGTTGTTCTTTACACGGGCTAGTCAATTTTTTTATAGCATTATCCAGATTTGCCAGCTTCTCCAGTTGTTTATTGGTGGAGACCTCGGAGATCTCATTATTTGTGTTCAGTGTATTAAGTTGAGTCCAGCCTGTGTATTTCATGGATTTGGCTGGGTGGTGATCCCAAGGAACACGTTATTCAACATCAGTGGCATCTGCTGAGTATTCTGCCGAATTTGCAGTGCCTTCAATTTTTTATTTTATGGAGATGATGGGGACCTCGTTATTCGAAATCAGTGGGCTCTACAGGGATCTTGTCATTTACAATATACAGACTCTGCTGATACATACAGTGTCTTTCAAAAGTATCGGAACGGTATCATATTTCAAAAATGACCTTGAGAAAATTAACGAAAATTTTGGTAGGGTGGTTTTTAATTAACAGTTTTTCAGATATTGAGAAAAACCCAATTTATTTTCATTGCAATCAATTCAGCGCCCGTCATCACTTATGTCTCCAAATATCAGATTTTAAATTCATGTAGTTTTTGAAATACGTCAACATGGTATTTTTGATCAAAAGTATGGGAACGGTCCAATAGTTTCAATACGGTAAAGAAAAATTCGAGAAATTTTATGCAAGATAGTTTTTGATGATGCCCGATTAAATGGTCATATCGGCAATGTCGCCAAATCAAATTGTTTTTAGATATTCCAAACGGAAAACCCTATTTATTTTCATTGCAATTAATTCAGCGCCCCGTCGTTACTTTTGTCTCCAATTATCAGATTGTGAATTGATGTGGTTTTTGAAATATGAGAACATGGTTCGATCAAATGTCAAAAAGGGTCGAGAAAATATTATGAAATTTCATACAAAATGGTTTTTATCAAAACAACTTCTTCATAATTGAATTCTTTTCCAATAGAGTTTTGAATCAAATAACAGAAACTGAAAACTATCTGGCCAAGGGCTCAAAATGTTTGCCATCATTTGCTAAACAATAGCCCAAGCGGTCATAAAATTCCCTCGAGGTATTAAGTTAGCATTTGAGGCGTGATTAAAAGAGCTGCCTGACATATTTCATTTTTTTAGATTTCTTAATTTGCTGGTTGCTCATCAATTTAAAATATGAAATTTGGAAACATAAGTTCCATATGAAAAAATTGAGTTACCCTCAATATCTGAAAAATTTTTGATTTGATATCACCATTGAATCGGGCATCATGAAAACCGTCTTATATAAAATTTCACGAATTTTTCTTGAACCGTATTGAAAACATTGGAACGTTCCCAGACTTTTGAACGAAAAAGCCATATTGTCATATTTCCAAAACTACATTGATTAAAAATCTGATATTTGGAGACATAAGTTAAGAGGAGTCGTTGAATTGATTGCAATAAAAACAAATAGGGTGTTTCATTTGAAAAATTTCAGTTACCCTCAATATCTGAAAAACTGTTGATTTGGCAACATTGCCGACATCACCATTGAATCGAGCATCATCAAAAACCACTATGTCGAAATTTTCATGAATTATTTCATGGCCGTTTCTGAAATATGAGACCTTTCCGATACTTTTGAAAGACACTGTATATGCGAATATGGAGAGATTCCCGGGTCCTTAATTTTGGTATTTTCCCCTAGCTATAGCTCTACAGACATTGCTCTAACATCCATAATTTTTGCTTTGAAACCAATTCAATCTCAATGACTGATGACTTCAATGGAACCGTTCGATACTAGAGTTTCTGTCTCCTATTTCAGATCCCGATATTACATTTTCTATTGCATTGTAATAGCTAATATGCTTGTTTATTGTTATCAAACCCTCATTCCATTTTGATTCATTATTTTGACGTAGTATTTCTATCATCATGAATGAAATTTGCTGTAGCACAATCCATTTGCAAGTGAGTGAACTGACTCGATCGATAAACAGAGGCAATTTCATATGAATTTTCCGGTTTTTGGTACATTAACACAAAATTATTATTTTCAGTTGTTTGCTCTCAACAACAAAGACTTGTTCACTGTTCGATTCTCAACTAATTCAATACATATTTTTGTTGAAATAAGAAACGATAATTATATCGATTTGTTGATTTCTTATATAAAAAGTCACCACTATTTGAATAAAACTTCTTGATATATTCAAGAAGTAGTCCACTAGGTTCCAAATGCAATTGCCGCATAAGAGTTCTTTGAGTATTACTATAGCTGATTTTTGGTGGCGTATTCACTTTTCATCTGTAGTGAAAGTTGGAGAAACTATAGCACCACCTTGGTTGGTCAGTGCGCACTCCTAGTAAGCAATTGATATCCAGGCAACTTAAATCACACTTGCTTTACAAAAATGCCTGTAGGCGCACACAAAGAGACACTGGAGGACACTTTCACACACCAGCCTCGATCCTGGTGGGATAAAAATAGAAATTTCAACGGCCGTGAACTAGACCGGTGAGCCACCGGCCACCCATATCTTATAATTTTATTATTGTTGTTAAAATTGTTATATCCGTCAACCGGTTGCACCCCTACGTGTAACCCTCAGAATTCAGAGACTTGTGCGAGCTAGGGGAAAACGAAGCCCTTAACATTTAATACGTGTGATGTCATGCACGAGACCGGTGGCAACGCTGAGATTCGAACTCATGCTCTTACGGATGTTTTGGCTTATGGAGCGAGCACTTTACCCGCATGCCACCGTGGCCCTTATTATTATCATTATATAATATATATTTATATAATATTTTGCTGTTTTGCTTAATAATATCCAAATGATTATTGTGAATTCAGATATTATTATCGATTATACTGTATTTTCATACTCGAAGTTTCGTACAAAGTTGTTCTCATTTCAACACATTAATAAAATGTGCATAGCTTGCGGCATGGGCAGGAGGTCAGTTCGTCATAGTATTTTGACACTTGTGGAATTGTCCACACTGGTCGTTATGATCGTCCTAACGTTTCAATCCATCTATAGTTGCTTGGCGAAGGTCTCGAAGATTGTGCAACGAGGTCGTGTCAAATTCTTGCTTGGTGAGTAGTTCCGTTTGATGTGTTGTGTTAAATCATCGGTATGAAGTATGTTTTCGATTGGTCTATTATTTCTTCTAAATCGTCTGGTAGGCATTGATACTCTGATAACGTTGAATAACAAACTGCTGCATCATATCCTGACATTCACCATCAATGCCTGTAGAGAGCTGATGCCACACACAACCAATTTCACGAAATGGAATTTAGACCTTCCGCGCTGTCTTCTTGCCAATGCTCCAAAATGTCGAAATTGTGTCGCAACCAGTTGCAGAATGAAAAGCCAACATATGTCTACAAATCCCCTTGAGAATTTGGCACAAATATCATGAATTTGAATAAATTTCCTAAATTTAGTTACCATAACAATACTTAATCTATAGCAGATATAGATAATTAAAGGCAGTCGAAGTTAATTTCATGTGCATACCGAGATTTTTTCAAATGCCACTATCTAGGCAGGGTTCTGCATCACCACAACTTGAAATACCGGCGCGGTTGTAACTAATTCAGTCCATTCACTACAAGTTAAACACTTGCCAAGTAAGTTATTGACCATCAATGATGACGATGCAAGACTAGCTATATTTGTTAGGAACTGTCCATTGTAGTTGCTTCCCAATAGCATATACATGTTGACAGGTTGGTCACATAATAGGTTTTTGATTACCATTCAATTTTGTGTTGCCATTACTCTTATATCCTTAATATAATGCTCCATTGCTAGTGTCATATTTTCGCCAGTTTAGAAATGGAAGCAATGACGTATTACAACAAATTTTTCCTACACTAGGTTAATTTTTTGCATGAAAAGCAGCAAACGAATGCTGTCATCGTTAATCTCCATAATTGCTTTATTCTGAGGATGCTGAATATTCTGGAGACCAATAAATAATATATAAAAAGGGATACACTCACACTCATTCTAGTACTGCACGCAACCCGCAATGATATAATAAACGATACTACAAAATGTTGTCATTTCATATTACTCACTTGCACCATTGAGATGAGAAGTTGAAGGAACATTTGGAGACATGTTGGACTCGGTGGAACTAGCAGCTTCTAAACGATTATGCAGATGTTTCGATGCAACGCTCAAATCAGTTCCTGTATCTGCTCCCATTGATAAAGAAGCTGGTTCTGGAGAACCAACGCTACTTTCACAATCGCTTTCCTGGAAAGAAAGAAAATATTGATAATACTTTGGTAGTCTGTATATGATCTTTTGAATATTTATCGAAATTCTCGACAAAATTTGTGAAGAAAACATCTATGAAACTTTTATTATCGAATGTCAGCAAGAATATGCCAGGAATATAAGGCATTTGAATAATCGACAGACCCTACTGATTCAAATCTTTTACGGGGAATTTTACTGTCGATAACTCTAAATTTGATGTTTCTCTGCACCCAAAAATGCAACAATACGGTGGTAAGAGAGCGAATGGTAAGAGGCAACTGGATGGTCTTCACCATGGCCTGGTGAAACACCACCAAATCAAATACATGTCGGAATAACTATTAGACTTTTAGGGCACTTGAAATAGTATATTGTGCAACAAGTGCAGAAAAGTGCTAATTTCTCACGAGTTTGAAAAAGTTGCGGCACGAGCGCAAGCGAGTGCTGCAATTCAAACGAGTGAGAACTTGCATTTCTGCTCGTGTTACACACTATACTTTTTCTACAACACCCTTTTTGCTAAAAATAATACTATACTATAAGATGGAATGAAATGTCAGTGACTCATTCTTAGCTTTATGATGTCCAAGAGAAGCAAGGGAAGATTTTAAGCCGCTCTCATTCTTGTTTTTTCTGAACTGAACGTCGCTGACTATTAATTCCGTTTTATAGTATAATTAAGTTTATTTCCAAACAAATATGTATTATAATAATTAATTACATATATTTAAGTCAATTATTAACTATTAGTTGTTAATGGTAATAACTGAGAAACAAATTCCAAACAAATCACTCAAAAATTAATTCTTGGTATGATTAAAAAAAGTATTTATTTGTAGTTATAATTCACTGTAAAATTGGAACAATTTTGAATTAAAATTCTGGTAGAGTTAGTTTTGGTAACATTTTCTGTAATATTCAAATTAGATGTAGACATTGAATGTGCATTACTCGCGAAATTTTCTACAATTTTAACAGAAGTTGAAGGCGAAAATGATGATGATAATGAAGGGTGTGATATCTGGTTCATATTTGTTGACACTATATTTGACATTTGTGGGTTAACTGAATGCATTATTTTATTTGAAATGTTCATTTTGGAGTGCAGAGTCATCAACAGAACCGTCGGCTACGCTATTTGACCGCCAGCCACCATGGCGTTTCAGTGTTAACAGATCAGCTCCTGCGTCTGCTAACATGGTTGCCGATGTCCGCCGGAATGTGTGCCCTGTATACAAGTTTGGGTTCGGTAACTTTAAAAATGTTGCTATTTCTTGGGGCATTTTACCAAATTTGTTTATTCCTACCACTTGACGTGTACATCTTCCTTTTTGATAATTTAAAAAGAAACGATTTTCAGAAAGATTAGAAAGACGCAAAGAAATATATTTTTTGCAAAGGTTATAAAAGGGTCCGGTAATTATGAAACTTCTCGGAACTTTTGTTTTTGTGTCCTGTAATTTTATTATTAGAGTTGAATGTAGGTCTTCTATGTCACTCATTTTTAGCTTCCATAATTCTCCTCTTCGACATGCACCACTAATTGCGATAACCATTGCAACCTACGATAATAAATTTTAACGTTTTATTGTCAAATATGTAAATTTTTCTCTTAACATTACCTTTGTTAACAGGTATATATTGTCCGGGGCTTCTTTTATAAATATATTTATTTCCTCGGATGTCAGAGTCTGTGCTTTCTTCGCGAAATATCCGTCAGACTTTCTCTTTAAAAAAGCTCGTAATTTTGCATACGTTGATATGTCAATTCCGTGATTAATATTAATAATCGATTTTAGCATTGAATATATTGACCAGAGAGTAGAGGCTTTTCTTGATTTGGATAGTTCTTCAAAATATGCCAACATTATATTTTCAGAAACACTTTTAGTTTTGTATTTTTCCTTCCAATCCATAAACTGTTTGTATGCATTTTCATATTTTCCTCTTGATGTTGAAGGTAGTAAATTCAATGACAATGAATTAACTTGTTCTGTTAGTTCTGGCGGAGTATTTTCAATTTCAGAACTGTCGCTATCCATTTTAGTTCAATCTCATTAAAAAATGACGGGACAAGAATATTTTACGAATATTTTATGCTTTTATGCTTTTATATTGCCTAGCAATGGATAGTGTGTATGTGGGTATTTGAGACAGCAGTGGCGATGTCTATAATTTTTGTTCAAAATATTATGAATTTGTACGACAATTTCCCTCATATTATATAAACCAATAGACTTTGTCTATTCATTCTTGAAGTTGCCTGATCGAATATCCCTTCGAAATGCAGAATTTTCAAAATATACTTTCACCTTGCTGTCACGAAAACTCTATTGCTTAGAAATTAGTTACTGAAAAATTTTCGCACAGAAATGTCACTTTGTGGCACATTTCTGTGCGGCACACTAATGTCAAATTTCAATTATTGTGAGAAATAATCATTTTTGCGAACGTAAAACTATGCAGAAAAGCATGTTTTGGAGTGTGGTTGTAGAAAAAATAAATAAAAACGACTTTTGACAGGTTTGAGGAAATTGTCTTTTATTCACTAATAAGTTTTTACATCAACAAAAAGGAATAATCAGGTGAATTGGTCAATTCGCTATTAGTAAAGTGTATAAATAAATATAACTGAAATATAAATTGTAGTTTGTTTTTACATTATTTCTGTAATTATATGACCAGTAATCCTAACACTATAGGTGATGTGAATTGGACTTGTGTTTGTCCGTTACCATTTTTCATTTCTCTATTATTTCTTAAGAGCAATTATGATGAAGCCTCCTCGGGTAAAATATTCCCGAGGCAGAACATCTGCCTATTCGGATTTCCGGACTATCCGGGGAGATACATCCACGAAAAACTTGAAGATTCATTTCGATGTTCATCAGTGATGCCTTGACCACAAAACCAGTTCTCCAGAATAACGAAAGTTTTGTTTCACAGTTATCGACCTATCTCTATTTTATTACATTTTTATAAAATCGGTTTCTTGTCAGTTTGTTTGTTTGGGTGTTCGCTACAATTTTTTTTTCCCGATGAGCTAGAGAATTTTGAACAGATCAGAAATTGCAATATTATTGCATAATGAGTTACGAAAATAAAGTTGCAAACAGATACACTAGAGTTGTGAAACTGCATTAACCTAACCTCAAAATCAGAATTGGACAGTGGTTTCTGATAAAATGCTAGTTCAATTAACAAATTTCAACAACATATAAGTACTTATAGGTAAAACCTAACTTAACTTCAAAATCAGTGTTGTAACAGCTGGAATTCTGAAATTGATGAAAAAAGGTAAATAGGTTATTTTAAAGGATGTTGGCAATAATATAATAATAATAGATCAGTTCAATCAAAAAGTTTAAAAAACATATAAGTAGGTAAAATTAATTGAAATTCAAAAGTAAAACGAATAAAATCAACAAAGTTCAAATACCCTTCTCTTCACACGTTCCCACCAAGTTGATATTCTCCGGCACAAATTTTCGAACATTAGAATAGAATAGAATATCACTTTATTTCCTTAAGATAGTACAAGCTGTACGAAAAAAGTCAAAAAATAAAATAGAATACATGTAGTAGAATACAAGCAGTTATATAAAATATTAAGAAACATGTGAAAATTTCAAATGTAAACAGTTGAATAAAGCAGAAAAAATAAATTTCTTCACGATTGAATTACAGTGATATAGAAAAGGTGAGCAAATTCGTGTACTTGGGTGTAACTATTGACAGTGAATTAAAATTCAAGGAAAATGCTAATCAGGTTATCAAAACAGTAGCTTAGAAAATCAACTATTTAAGAAGATGTTCCCCATATCTCAGCCAGTGGTCTGAATTATTAGTATACAACTCCATAATCCTTCCACATTTAAATTATTGTTCTACCACTCTGTTTTATCTCAATCAAAATGAAATAAACAGACTACAAAAGATGCAGAATCGTGCTATGCGAATAATTTTACAATGTTCGAGAATAACATCAATAGCAAATATGTTGCAAACCCTTCAATGGCTAACAGTGAAGAAACTCTTCGAGTACCAAACATTAATTTTCATTTTCAAAATCAAAATTGGATATTCACCTGTCTATCTACAGAATAAATTAACTCATGTGGCTGAAATACACGAGTACAATACAAGAAACATAAAAATTGAAAAATATTAAAAAATTGTACACAATTCTTTATTCTATAAAGCAGTGGATTGTTTTAATGACCTCCCACACGAAATTGAAGAGAGTGGTTCGACAAATACACTTTCAAAAGACGATTGAAGGATTACTTAATGAAAAATTAGTATATTTTTATGTATAACTTTTTGATGTAACTTTTTATTTATACGTGTGAATTTTTATTCAGACTGTTTGTATTTTTTTACTATTGTAAATGAATTAGTTTTTCAACTAAGTAAAGAGGGATATAGTAAGCTCGGGTAAGTGTGACCGTGATTTTCATTAGTTCGCATTGAATTTAGTCCATCTGATGAACCTGAACTAATATAACAATGAACTTTTGCAGGTATTTACTTCGAAGGTCAGTCTTTGTAATACGCCACAGAAAACTGTTGAAAAACGTATTCTATGAATTTTATTTATATATTCAGATATACATCTCCATAGGTCAAACTTCCCCGGAAATTTGGGGCAAGTGTGATTCTGACCAAATTTAAAGATATTAATGCACGTAAATCTCTCTTTGGGGCAGGTGTGAGTAAACTGTAAAGAAACTTTCACCACAATTTATTTGTTTCGAGATATCTTTATTCAAAACATAGTTAGGAACTTTTTAATATTGAATTTGAAATGCCCCATTGGAAAAAAAACAAAAACAATCTTGAAAGTGAACATTTGTTGAAAAGAAAAATATACAGGTAGAAATCTGGAAAATCGAATGAGAATTTCATTGATCCCCATCTTCTGACGAGTGGTGATGGAAGCACAGTTGTTATTTCATCCTCTGAAAGTGTATCAATGTCTTCCACATCTGGCCAGGTATATTGTTTGGCTCTCTGAGATTTCCGTATATAATTTCGTACCATAGCTGAAAAAATATTACTGTTTAGATTGGCCAAATGAACAAGGTTCCCACTTTCTCCGACAGACACTATCCCCAATAACATTTAATTTCGGGGTAAGTGTGACATGCAATGGAAAAATTAAATAAAAACAACTTCATGAAAAAACGGCAACCTATAGTCAGATTCATTGTTTAGGCAGAAGAAAAGTGTATAAAATGGATTCTTACCTTAGATTTTAACAATACACTCAAAGCTTGAAATAAACTCGTTATACTCGTTCGGGTTGATGAATTGTAGGTTAGAAAATTGGGGAAAATATTTGGATTTCACAAGATCTCTTTTGTATTTTATATGATGACTATGGATTCAGTGTAGGCTATTTGTCAATAGATTGGGCTGTCGCCCGGTTTAGCGAAGATAGCGAGCAAACTCACACTTGCCCCAAATTCACACTTACCCGAGCTTACCTTATATACATATATATATAAATGATGATTTAAAAATGCTTCTATAGTGTAAAAGCTATTTTGAACAAGAAAGAAACTCTTTCAATTTCTTTTTGAAAATGTATATCAAACAACTTTATTTGATTTCGAACGGAATCGGGTTGAAGATTTTTGGGCTCTGAAGTTTGGAGCATTTTGAGTTATTCGAAGTTTGCTAAACGGTACAATAAAATTATATTTGCTTCGAGTATTGTGATCATGCGTACTATCATTTTGAGGGAATATATCTTTTTTCTTGAACATATACACACATATCTCTAAATTGTAAAGAGACGCTACAGTTAAAATTTTCAGGTCTTTAAATGTGTTTCTACATGAGGTTCGATAGCTTATTCCCATCATTGAACGAATGATGCGCTTTTGCGCAATAAAAATAGTAGACGACGATGTTGATGTCCCCCAGAATGTCACCAGATATCGCAGTCTACTTTCATAATAGAGCTGCAAAAATTGATCAAGGTTTAATATTCCTCTCATATTTCTGAGCTGATACGCAGAAATATGGAGTTTAGAAACAAGGTCCTCACAATGAGACTTCCAATTGAGGTGTTTATCGACATTCATTCCCAAGAACTTCCTCGGGTGTCATCAGTGGAGATAACAGGCAATCCAAATGAAATATTTTCACTAGTTTTATGAAACCGTAGGCACTGTGTTTTATTCATATTCAAAAATTGAAGGTTAGCCGACAACCAGTTGGTTATTTCAAATATAGTGTTCTCACAATCTTCTCTAATGGAATTTTCGTGAGAATTGGAAATAATAAGTGAAGTATCTATCGTCTGCGTACATTGTGAAGGATGTTGGCACATGGAGCCTATGCCGTTGATATAAATTATTAATAAAATGGGGCCAAGAACCGACCCTTGTGGAACACCCATGTAGTTTTTCAAATACCCAGATGACTTATTCTTTATTGAAATATTACAGTTAACTCTACCAAGAGTACGTTTGTACTGTCTCAGTAGTATTTGTTCTCGATTTTCTGTACAGATGGCGCTGTGACCAACCTAGGGGGTCGCAGTTTCATCTGTGAAGAAATATAAGTTGAACAGTTGATTATTATTCTTTGGGCAGGGACAGGACAATAACAATGTTGCCCGGCCTGGCACTGAGGACAGGCAAAACCTCGAAACATGCATGTCTGCAGGTGGTCATTCCCAGCCAAATGAAGGAAAAATCTACTGTTTAATTTCAAGATACGCACTTGCAATGTGGTCTTCTTGAAAGAACGTTGCACAAGTATGTGTCGTGGTTTTAGCCAGGGAAGTACTTGATTTATGACAGATGTTTGTTTAGTTTTTCCACTTGGTGGGAACGTGTGGAGAGAAGGGTACTTACTTCGAATTTGTCGATGTTATTCGTTTCACTATGTTGATTTTCTCAGGCAGAAGTTTTCGAAATTTGTTTGAAATATTGAAATTTAAAACATGATAATATGAACAAAATTCAGTTTTCGAAAGGGATAGACTTAAAGAAATAAAATAACTTGTTCCGATCCCAATTCTGGTTTATAAACCCATACAAATTGATTCCTAATCTCATTCAGACTGTTCTGAAATTGTGATTCCAGTAATAATAGATATTGAAAATAATTGAAAGATTTAAAATGAATAAAATGTAGTTTAAAAAAACAAAAATTCAAGCTTTTATAACTCATTGAACTAAAAAGTAAGAAATAATTGTTTATGTAGGCAGAAAATTATAATAAATGAAAAATATCATTGTGAAATAAGCTTTCGTATATCGAGCAACCCCCGCTTTTCACAGTGGTACTAATATATTTCATTTATTATTATTTTCTGCCTAAATAAACAATTTTTTTTTTATTTTTGTAACGAATCTTCCAGGTTTCCAGAGAGAAAAACCCCTCAGAAGCTCGTAGGAGCTTGTACGAGCAAGGAAAAGATCCGGGATCGATGGCCGTGCTGATGGGCTTTGAACCTACGACCTTATGCTTGTAAGACGAGCGCTCTACCACATGACCATCACGGCCCATATACTTTACTTTTTAGTTCAATGTGTTATAAAAGCGTGTTTAGTTCTCAATTCATAATTATTTTTTTTCTCTCCGGAGAGAACCTGAAAAAAATAGCGACCCTATCCAAGACACGAATTTTTAAAATTCTGACAATCCTGATCAGGATAATGAAACAAACTCATCAAGTTATCGTATGGTTACTGGTTCTTGATAAGTATATGAATTTGTCCTTTTAAAGTGGGTCAAAATCGAGTGCGAAAGAGTCTGTTACAAACATACATACATAAATTAATAAATAAAAGCGTTTAAAAAAAAGTTTGGCGCATGCAATAGATAATAGTAAGGAATGTAGGGAATAGCTTCCGTTGACTGTTGAGAAAATGCACCCAACAGTTCATATCATTTGCAGTGCAAAAAAAATGTTAATGACTTCTCAATTTTCGACTTCTTCAATTGCTTCATTCAATTATTTTCCTGTTATTCCATTCTCTAGTAATACATTGATTTCCATTCTATCATTTCATAATACTATTTTCCAAGGAGTACTGTTATTTCCCTACTTCAATTCTCATTGACGCTCTCGTTTCACCAACATAATTGGATTGTAATGAACATGAATCTCCACAGTGATATTTTCTCTTCTCTAATCAATTGTTCAATTGTCCGTCATGTATCAGGCGAAAGCAAATCAAGAAGCCGTCCAGCGACCGGTCATCTTCGTATAACGGAGGAGCAGCTGGAGTATAATAGAACCAGAACTATACTAAGGCTATTGATTAAAGCCGCTGGTTGCGCTGAATTAGAACAGAATTAGACGCTATTTGTTCCCTCTCAGTCACGTGATCCGCAATCATCCTTATCCATCAGAGTATATGCATAATCTCTAGTAAATAACAGCGATGCATGACTCAGTTCGAGCAAATATAATTCATACATAATGCAGGACCTTTCATTATCCCTTCAGGGCGAGAGATCGGGGTACAAAATAGCCACGGGAGCTGCGGACAACCAATGTTTCTGAATAACCGGGTTAGAAATTGGTTGAACGAGTTTTCAAATATTCAGATGGGTTATTTTGGCTTTCATTACGTCAGTTTCGGTTAATATTCGTGTATTGTACTCAAACTTCCCAAGTTAAATCCCGGTTGATATATTATTATTCAATTATGATTAAAAAAATATGTTTGTTTTTCTCAAACAATCTGAATCCGAATGCCAATCAACCATACTTAATTCAAATGACTTCTAACTTCATCTTCCCAATACAACTATATACACAAAATAAATGCTATACGATACTTAGATGATCGATCATCTGATATCTGGAATGAAATCAACTGAATAGTCATGCATTTACTCACACTTACTAGCCAGAGAAATGCAAAGTGGTTATTCGAGATTAGCTTTGCTAAGTGTGCATTATTTAGTAATTTGATGTTACTTTTGAAACAAATGATTATAAAATTTGAAGCCTATATCAGAGATTTAAATTTATTCGAAAAAATAGTCTGCAAACTTTTTATGATTCAATTCTAATCGTAAATCTGTAGTAAAATTTTTGACGGTTGTTTTATGAAGTGTCAGTAATATTCAAATGTACAGCGTACACCGAACCTCAATAGTTGAACTAATTTTTAGTAAAAAGGAGGATAAAAAAATTTGGAATAAAAAAACTCAGATCAATAACAATTAGTTACATTGTGAGGGTGCCAACAAGATAAGAAGTATAAAATGTTGATAACTCGTGTACTTTGTTTTCGAAGCATATTGTTGGAAATGAGAAAATGGTCATCGTTCCAAGAAGGATCTAGAAAGTGAAACTGCTCATTTTGGAAATATATGAATTTCGTCTAAAAATTAACAAAAGGGCTGGAGGTGATCAGAAATGGAGGAATGCATTCATATGCATAAACGTGAGTAACAAAGAAGTTGTATCTATTATTATAAAGAGTGTCCAACATCGAAAAGAACTTTTGAAAATGGAAACCTCGACTTCAAAACCTATGCTTCTATTACTTAGACTATATGCGGCATCGTCTCGTGCATATTTGCAGAACCAAATATGGAATTCATTGAGTGCATTGGTGGATATTTGATAAGCTCTTCATGTCTGGAATACCCCAGGTACCATAGAGCATTTGCTATATGAGTGCATGTACCTCAGATCAAAAAGTAAACCCTAGATAGGCCCGATCCCGAAAATACAAACGAAGTTGTGAACCGAAGATAACTCAAGCGGAGACTGTTATGTTTTGAGTTTCTGACGGTCGATCCAAAACAAAATACCTCTTGCACAGTGCCGTGCTTTTTTAAGGGGATCCAAATTATTTAATTTCGTGAGGAAAGAATTTAAGTACTTATCTTGATTTAGTCTGATCGTGGAATGAATGTAAAAATTTCACCAATGCAATGCAAATGTTGTATGTGAGCAGCAACAAGTGGATTGACGGTTTTGTCTGAAAATTCAAAATCGATATCTAGGAATGTTTATAGAGCTCAGAAAAATTTTCGTTGGTCATTCAAAATTACGGTCGATTTTTTATAATTTGCGATCCTAATAATAGGTAAACTCCAAAAACAATCGTCTACACATTTGATGCGATTGATGAAAAAATTATAGAGGACAAGGTTTAATTTTTATAGTCTGATTCAGTTTGAAATTGGCGGGATTTTAGGGTCAGAAATGGTTGCTTTTATTCATAATCAAAGGACTCAAAGTGGTGGACAATTTTTTGTGGTAAAGAGTTTTGTGATTTATGATTCTATCCTATCCATAATTGGAATCTAGGGGTGTTCGGAGATCAGAAATAAAGCATTCATGGTCTAAATTAAATAACACAAACAAGCTAAAAACGAGTTTCTCACTGGGAATTTCATGTTGTGCAGATAACAATTCTTTAATGAAGTACGAAATATTAGTTAAGAAACCGTTTTTCAACAGATATTATAAAGTACATGAAAATATAAAGGGAAAAACATGTTTTTGCCTCAAAACTGAATCACAGCCACAACAACAGGACTTGTAAAATAATTCGATGATACCATTCCTGACGAAAAAATTACTAAAACTCTAGTTTCATATAACAATTTTCATCATGAATCAAAAAGAGTTTGCGTTTTTTCCTGTTAATGCACCAAAGAAAAACTATACTGATACAAACAGTTGAGATTTTGTATTTTAATATTTGTTCATATGTGGCTGTGATTCCATATTTGAGTTCACATGTTTCAATAATTCAAGTATTTTTATTCCAATATACCTATGTTTTTATGTAGCACTCTTGGGAGCTACAATAAATCCTAACGGAACAGGCCAACTCACTTTACACCTACACTCTTCAGTGTATTTCATATCCTTGGAATTATCCCTTTCATGAGAACTATTTGGTGAAATTCATTAACTATCTACATAACAGGTTTGAACTAAAACAAAAACTTTCTTGAGCAATTAATCTTTCTGAGAAATATTTAATTGACAAGATTTCAATATCATGAAATGTTCACCTTATTTCTTTGAGGCAAATAAGAAATACCTACCTACAATAAGTTGACGATAACTGAATAATTTCTCTTTACAAGTAAATTTGATAAACAGAGTAACTTTTTGAGGGGAATAATTTCTTACCCTCCTACACTTTCTGGAGTTGCTTAATTTTTCAGATATAGGGTGGATTCATGCAGCATCAAGTAACAATCATTAATAAAAAGTATCAGTTAACAATTATTACTTTAGGTAAGTAAGGAAAAACAAGCATTAATGTATACCAAATAAACTATTAAAAAAAATTTCATTTGATTTTGTGAAAACTGTGTTGGTGAAAGCATGATTCAGCTTGTCTCTGTCTTTGCCATGTTACCAATTTACTCAGGCCCCAAAAATAATCTTTGGGGTGAAATAATAACACTCTATTTACCTCTTCGCAAAATCACCTCTCAACTGCTTGTACATCAGGAATGGCTTCTGGTCTCAAAAGTGTTCTTCCTTACGAACATAGGTATATACAAATATTTCTTCAAGCTCAAAGGAACCAATTCGAGAACATCACACCATATTTGCTACTTCTTCTCGTCAGTAGGGAACTTATGTATGAATGAATTATTCATTATTAGTACCTATTCCATTTCAATATTATATCTGAAGAAAACGTTTACATTCTTCGTCCGACACGCCACTGTTAGCTCACCTGTGGAATGTTTGTTGACTATCGTTGTTTTGTAAACAAAGCAGTATTTCGACAATGTATATCACTAAACCACTGCACTACTATTAAAAGTATCACAAATTTCACGTAAACTTGTTTATGAACGTCTAAAAACCACGAAAACTCTTGGAAACCCAAAGAAAATACGTCAACCCAATGGCGACCAATGCAACAAGCGGTGTTGTCAAGAGTGAGATAATTCTGGTAACCGCCTTTAATTTTCAGAGCGCCTACTATTTTATCAGTTGAAAACGACATATTATATCTTTTGAGAGAAGATTGTTTTCCAACTTTTTGGAAAAATATTTTTCTAGAACGCCCAGAATAATACACCGGAATATAAAATTACGCATTGGTTGATACTTACCGAGCTCAGATTTTTCATTGATCAATTTGACAACAGAGGGTAGATGTTTGTAAACAGCAGAGACTAGAGGTAAATTGTAATTAAACACATTTGTCTTTGCTTCATTGAGTACGGTGTTTACTTCTTGATCTGAGGCATGTACGCACCGTCGTAGCTCTAGATTTACGTGAACAGTGATATTCACTTGTGGAATTTTCATTCCCATTATTGAAATGAATAAAAAGATGGTTGAGTTGAAAAACAGCACTTGCTGACACTCCGTCTGTTCATCTCTTTAATGTCGTCCATGTTACATTATGTATTGTATATTTTTTATTTCACAGTACTGATGATGAATATAGTCGATTCATTACTATTATTATTATTAGTAGTAATGTTTTACTGCACATCTGAATTTGGGAAAAATTCGAAGCATGATAATATTTTCTTGTTCTCTTAATGAGCCAGTTTGAATTTATTTGTGATTTTCTCTACCAAATCTTGGATATACGAAGGTGCTATTTTAAGTTGGTGAGTAACAAGAGAACAATCTCTCAAGTATTCTATTCTTAAATGTTAGAATTCTGGAATATGATTTTCGTTAAGGCGTTTCCATTGTCAATTTCTTCATAGCATGTTATCAACATCAAGTCGTATTTGGAGATTGTTGACTAAATATGATTTTTCTATTAGCCTCATCGCTAACTCTTTATCCATTACAGCCATGTCAATTGTTGGGTAATGGGTGGTATTTATTGATAATAGCTGTACATATGCGATAAAAATCATCAACACATTGACTTAAAATGTACGTTTCTACTTTCTACTATCCATCGCGTTTTTGTCACTAGACGACTATGATTTGCTTCTTGGGTTGATAGCTAGTTTTGGCCTGATAGCATAAAACTGGGCATTTTTGAGATATCCTTGAAAAATATTCTGGTAATACAAATACCAATAATGTTGATGGTGAAACTATATCCTAGCCTTCTAATAGTTGATCAGAGAAAGTGGAAAGTAATGATCATGAAAATCTGTTGCTAGAGCAGTGGGTTCATATAGAAAATGACCTGAGATATTCCGGACATGATAAGTGTTGGAACTATCAACTAACACATTAACTGCGTTCTCTAATTTATACAGTAAATAAGCACGAGCCGATGCCATCAATAGTTTATATCAATATCCCTAACTGATGGAAGCACAGTTTTTCGAGTTGGGTTTGAGTATTTTCAAAAGATCTTTTCGATGTTGGAAACCCTGCATAATAATGGATACATCTTTTTTGTTACCCACGTTTATTCATATGGGTGCATTTCTCCACTCCTGATCACTTCCAGTTCTTATCAGTTGTTAGAAGAAATTCATATTTTTCCAGAATTAGCAGTTTCACTTTCTCAATCTTTCTTACATTAACAGATGACTCCGATTTTCTAATTACCAACAATTTGCTTCGGAAACACATAAAACGAGTTACCGACCTTTCATATTTTTGATCGTGATGTTACACACACACAACCCAATAAATTGTTATTGATTTGAGTGTTTTCGTTCTAAACTTTTTTATTGTCCTCTTCACTAGTTAGTTCAACTATTGAGCATTGATGTTCTCTGTAGGTAGTTACATTTGAATACTACTGATCCATGATTTGATATTGCCATAATAAATATATCGCAATCATATAAATCGTTATTCTTCTATGGAAAATACCTGAATGAATTCTACGTAACCTGCCTCTATCGGCGTCGGTAACCAGCGTGCAAGTAACCCGCTTTCTTTCTGTCCCTACTCTTCTTCCAATTAGTTTAGAACCTAGAGTTAACTAAATTGGTTTTTGGAACATTCAATGTTAGCATGTTATCCTCAAACAACATTTATATTTTTTCTACATCAATAGGAATAATTTGAAGCAAAGCATCACGATCTTCAATGTGCCAGAGAATTGTGATATCATCAGGAAACTATGTAGGTTGGCCATATCGTAAATGAAGAGCAGAAATAAAATGGGACCCAACACAAAGCACTTAAAATTGAGTTCATGAAATAGTGATCTACTTGACACGTCGAGACAATGAAGTGGTATACCGGATGTCCACGGAAGGTGCGTGACCCCTATTTTGTTTTCGGAGGTAATGGAATGAAATTTGGAGGATCAGGTTAAGGCATAAAACTGTATTTTTGACAAGTAAAGCCGTAGACCCAATGGAAGTTTTATGTAATAAGTTTTAAGATTTGAGATTTTAGATATCAATTTTACAAATAAAACAATATGCAAAACAGAATTGAAAAATGAAGCTTAAATTTTACCAACAAGATTGTTTGTGAGGCTTTATCAGGATTATAATTGCAATGATAGTGTCGCGTTAAGAAAATATTCAAAATTATGAAAATTAAAACTAAAAACAGAAAACTTCCATTGTGTTTCAGACTTAAGTAACTCAACTTCATGCAAACGTATTCACTGGAACATTTTTGATTTTTAAATGGAACATCTGGTATATTTTCAGTTTTTTAATTGTCTCCATATGACATTCAGAATACAACCATGTATCCCTTCACTGCCATAAGAACGGAGTCATATGACATGATAAGTACTCACCTGATAGATATTTACTTAAATTTGAAGAGTCTAAAAAAACTATTTTGACTACATGCGAGTGCTGAATAAAGAAGATCACTGCATGAAAGAAGAAAAATGCATTAGCGTATCTTTTCCGAGATTCATTACCTAGAGGCGAGCCCCACGGAAATAATTCAAATGCATCAATTATTTCGAATCCAAATATTTCGGAAATATTTACTCTAAGCGAGGTCTACCAAGGACATGTTTTTCAAACAAAAATGTTTGAAATATCGATATTTCCACTAGAAAACATGCTACAGGTACGTCCAATGAAGTTATGACATTTCAAGTGACTGAAAAGACATGTAGGTGGCGCCACCACACGAACGAGGCAATCTAACATCAAATTTGATATTCTCTTAGAAAAATACTTCCAGATACCAAACTTTCCTCGGATATCACAGTTTCATCAATTCATCAAATTGTAAAAACACACATAAAATTATTATTTTTTATAATAATTACTCACTCATGTTTCTTGTTTTTGTAAACAGAATGAAATAAAATTTTGTACGTCACACGTCCGGTGAAGTTTTTCCAGTACTCGCTTCGAAATTCCAGACTCGGGTTTCGGCTATTCCGTAGACATCTTGTGACGTAAATAACTATTATGTCATAATACGATTTGTTCTCATCAAAGAGTTTTTTTTTTGTAATATTATATCTCTTCCTATTTAATTTACATAACTTCAGCGTACTCAAGGCCTTAGCTCCTCCCTAGTTTGCCACCTTGTCCTATAACAGCGCTTGCCTGAAGCTGGTTTTATAAGTATAATAACACATTCCGTTGAAATTAAATTGAGTATTCTGTCAATATGCTTTCTTTATGATGAACTCCGATTTTTCCTACAGCATATTTATAACATTTATTACCGTGTAAACCAAAATAAACAAAGGAATTCAGTTAATGATCCCTTGCCAGGCAGAAATAGTTTCGTTTTCTCAGAACTTCGTCCGATCTGCATTATATCACTAATAATCAAAATGCACATCACGTTCGACGCTTTTCACCCCCTGCCGCTCCATCGGCGTACTCCCGCCCCCACCCACCGCCACTGCCGGGCGCTCGAACTCCAACTAAAACTTAATTATAATTAATTAATGCGACTGCTACTAAGTCTATAGGCTATACGCTATGTAATTAGAAACCTTTATATAAAATGAATACTGTTAATTAACGAACTAAAAGACATTATACAGTGCTAGATTGCAGAAATAACTTAAGTACAAATAATATTACTATTGCCAGTTTCAGCTAATTCACACCCAGAGATTCTGTCTGAGAAGTTACTGGTGGAAAGCAGATTGATATCTACTAAGTATATGCATTGACAGAGATAAATTATAGTTTAAACAGTCCTCACACCAAAGTGTTGGAAGAAGCAAATGCCAGAATGTTCCATTGACTACTTTTCGAAGTATTATTCATAATAATGCTTGGTAAGTATTGTGTTATACTGTGATCAAAAAAGTCGAGGATCAAAAATCAGTCTTTGTCAGACCAACAAGTCAAGTATTATTTCGAATTGTTCCAATCAACCTCTTCAAGCAAGAGCCGAATTGATCTCTTTTACAGATTCCACTTTCCTACGAAGAGTTAATTATCGCGTGTAGAATGATTTGGTTGAAGATGCTGAGGTTCATGTTCTGCCAGTATTCGGATAGTCTTACAAGTCACCTTGAAAATCATGGAAGTAAAGTTGGTTTGAACAACTTGGGAAACACACTGAGTTCCCTTCGTGGGCAGGTCAATGATTCAATGTTTTTGAATACCATGATGGTGATGAATTACAGCGTAACACTTTAACAGGGCACATTTTTTGTAAAGAAAATCATTACAGTTCTGTTGAAGAGCAATAAACATTAGCGACTTCCTTTGATTAGAACTAGTATTTCCCAACGTTTGTTTCATAGTTGTAGACGATGTAGTAACTTGATAACTTAGGTTTCGAACGTCCATCGCCTTAATGGGTTTGACTTCGTTTTAATTGCTTGTATACGCAGCTGCATACTGAAGACGATTACGGATACAAGCGATTGAAGCGTTGTAGAAAAATGAAAGAAGTCAAACATCTTTCAAACCCATTGAGACGATGGACTTCCGAAACCTAAGTATTAATCTAGTGCTTTCCAATCATGCAGAAATCCAGACCGTACAGAACCTACTCATTCATCACATAAAAACCGAATACCTAAATCCACACGAAAACAACCGACAGCCATAAAATATCGAGTATCAATCACTATCAATCAATCATTCATTTGCTTCTGAAAACAGTACAGTTTTTATAATAAAGGGTTTGGTCATTAACATACAGTGTGTTTCATTTCTCATGGAAACACCCTCGTATCTTCTGTAATTTCTGACGAAGAATCATGAAATTTTCAGAATAGATAGATACATCAGAGATGGACTCTCTGTGCGAAAGGTGTCATCCTACGTGATATACACTGCAAGCCAGCAGCGATGAAACCACCCATTTTTTCGAAAAGTTATATAGGGGGCAAAATTGGTCCGAAATTTCTTCGGATTCATATTCAGCATCCCCAAATTACTATTAATACACTAAAAAATATCGAAAGACTTTATTGAAAGAAGTCGTTTGCAAATAAAAGATATTTTCAGTTATTCAGTTAAGTCTGCCAATTACTGATTTCAATAATTACTTAATGAGCAATAGATAAAAATGGAGGCTCTTTTTCACACGCAAATGAAGACGCAAAAAACCTGTATTGTCTTTTAAAAAATAGTTTGTAGATGAAAACCCTGCTGCAAAAATTATTGTCGATATATTTCCCATTAAAAATAGAGGCCAACTCATTGAGACGATATTGAAAGTGGAGCTTTAAAATTTTTCTAAAGTGTGGCAAAACAAAAGTTTTGTTATAAATATAATTTTTATTTGGTTTTCTGTGATTCTCGCTGTGTTATTTCCAGGACTCTATTCTTTTCATGTTCACCTGAGGTCATCTCCTTAAACAAATCATTTCTATCAATTATATAATTACTAAACTCACTACATTATTATTATTATTACTAATCATTAAATTATAAAACTCACTACAACTTCTAGAATACTGTCACTGTTTCTTCACTTACTTCGTCATTTTAGTCATTATTTGTTTGGGGAAGCATTCATTGTATTAGTTCCAACTCCTCACATGTTTATAGAATTTAAACTTGCTGTGTTTATTGAGAACTCGAGACCATTATCGATTGGGCTACAAGTTTTGATTGGTTTATTGTTTTGATAGTTCAGATGAAATTGTCTGAGTATCCATAATTAACAATCATTCTGATCTATTGTGTTCCCTAGGAAAATCCAACGTCAATACATGTCATAGCAATTAAAGAACTTTAAATTATGCAACAGTGTAAAATGCATCTGGTAAGTACCAAGAGAAATGACTAATTCATGAAGCTGAATATTTAATCGTCTTCTACGAGGACCAGTCTAGATTGTAAATTATACATGATTGGCAAGGATAACAGTGCCTGTAATTTGCAGCTGGACAAATAGCGTCTAATTCTAGGACTAATTAAATACACCAGACAGAATAATCAATATGTTGGAAAGGGAGTTGTTTAATTACTGAACCTACGTATATCCATCTAGGAACTATGATAGTAATAATGATTTTGGTACCTCAATGGAATCTTGCCCCGTGACCTAAAAAACAACAAGAATTATAAATTTTTTATATGAATAGTATGATGGATAGTGAAGGGTTATCGAAAAAATAAAAAAATTGAAATAATGAAAACGGTGATAGTGGTTGCTGCGCAACTTCTGTCTACTTTGAAAAATAGACTTCGACTATGTGTTCTTGATCTTTATAACATTCTGACATCACGATCTTTAATGGCGACTCTTATAGCAATACTCTCCCTCAGTATTACTTCGTGATGTCCATTGCCAAAATCGTTTTGCTTTTAATCGTTTTCCTATTTCGTGCCGAAAGCTATTCCACAAGCTCTAAGCTACTAATGATTTATGAGAGAAAAAGTCAATGGTCCTGAAATGCTTTCATTCAGAAACATTCAAACCATGATGGAGTTGCAGTGTCTAGCTGACTAGATATCGATATTCATAGATAGTGTGAAAACATGAAAAAATACTTTCTCATTGCAACTTTTTGAGCTCAACAAGTTGACGTATACCAATTTTCACCAAGACGTTTCGTTTCTGAGGAACCTTCATCAACTTTTTTCTAAAATACGGCCTTGCCATTTTTTATTCTAAAATACGTCATATAGGTATCATTTATAGTTTACAGCTCTGCCTTAATCACAAAAATTTTCGATCAAGTAACTATTATTTTCTAAACACAGGTAACATCGTCTTACTGTGAAATCCACAACATTGTTGAGTATAACTGATGTAATGATTTCTATTGCTTCTAAAACCAGTTGAAGTAATTCTTCTTACATTTGAAAATTACGCTGGTTTATAGTTTTTAACGTACCCCCAAAAAAAAAAGTCAGGAGGTATCAGATCTGGAGATCGTGGAGGCCAGGCAACTGCTGAATGCGTACCTACCTATCCATTTGTTAGGAAATCTGTTCGATATATATGCTCGAACAGCGGAGCTCCCATGTTGTTGGAACCAAATGTTACCGACTTCTGCTAGCGGTAAGTTATTATCAAACCATGCTTACACGTCGCCCTGAAGTAAATTGCGATACCGCTCGGAAGTAAGTGATCCATGATGAAAAATGGCCCAGTTATCCTTAATCCCAAAATTTTCACCTACATGTTAAAACCAAAACGGTGTTGGTGCCTAGACATTTTGCACGAGTGCGGATTCTCTCTAGACCAAAAATGCATATTTCGTCTGTGGCTGATTCCATTGTTGGCTACCATACTTTCAACAGACCATAATATTTCATTAACAAAATTTCCATTCTCTTGATATTTTCTGGTGTCCCACTTACAAAATGTCCAACGTCGTACGTCGTCTCCCGGCCTCAGTCCTTGGCAAATCCGAAATTTGTACGGATGATATTTGTTTTTACACAAAATGAAATTTTCTGTAGATTTTGGCGTTCCAATAACTTTTTCAATGTTTTCTATTCGATGTTGTAGCTTCCGTTACAGTCAGAAGCACATTATTTTGAGTTTCCTCACTGCATAGTTTTTCTGTTAACAACTGTTTTTTCAAATAATCCATACTCTGGTAAATTTACAATCATTCTTCCAAATATATTTTTATTTGGCTGTGATCTTTCCGAAAAATTATGTAGGTAAATATATTTGCTCGGATTCTCGAATGTTGGAATGGCACAGAATGTTAACACTTCAACATGTCCTGAAAAGTATAATTTGAATCCATTTTTGAACAGTGTTTTTGTTTTGAATATGATCTTTTTTTGATAATTATGGTATTACCTTCAATTATGATCATTCCAAGATCCATACAATTAATAGTATCAATTATTATTGAAGGAATAATGATGAACACAGGTAATATATATTGACTTCCAATCATGACATTCCCAAAATAATATTTTACAGGCATTCAGAGCCGTAATCGGAGGTTTTTATTTATTTTTTTCATAAAAAATGCCTTTGAATTTTTTGGTAACGAAACGTGAAAATCTGAGGTTGACGTTATCTTGTTGAGCCCAAAAAGTGGCAATGAAAATTTTATTTTTTGGTATCTTTTAAAATAACGACAGAAATAATAACTAATTTCGAAAATTTTACTTTATTCAAAATATCTCGAAATCCACTTCTGTAAACTCCATATAAAAGTCCTTTAGATTGTGCAACTTTTCTCTAATTTAACCAACATTGTAATTTGAACCGTTTCCTAGATCCTAATGCTATCCCATCCTCATCTTGGACACACTGTATATTTTTGATTTATATTTTGAGATTGTATACTCGGTAGCGAGGCGATTAGATGCCGGCCTTTGAAACTTCCTCTTGCATTTGACCAGATTCGAATCCTGCTGAACAACCAAATTTTTCTCAATCTCATAGGAGTCGACAGGCAATGTAAATTGTCTAAATGCCAATCCCGACTACCCGGGGTGGTGCTGTAGGTTTTCCGTGTTTTCCTACAGCTGAAAAGTGAATACAATACAAAAAAATCAATAAGTCTCCCCGGAAAATAATAATTATAGCCGTCCTCTACCCGCACAGGCCATGCCTTTGGGTACACTCTATGAGTGTTTAGGAGGAAGTATCATTATTATAGATGGACACATAAACACATTCAAAGAAAGACTCCATCAGTTTTCAAAAAGAAGAATATCTAAAATCTCAATTTTTTCATGTATTAAGGCGTGGACTGTGCCTGCAGTTTTGTTTGCCACCTGGTGGTAATCCCATTACTATTTCAATTCAAAAACAAATTATGTATTCAGTTCTTCATACAATCTAAGAATACTTTCATAACTACCTACACATATCAATAGACTAGTCCACGTATTTAAGATGGATTTACGTCAATGACTCTTTATTATGAATCTATTGAATACCGTAATTATCTGAGATGTTTTAATATGTCAACAACAAACAACGCAAGTTGAATTATACTCAAAGCAACCCAAACTTGCTACATGACAAAGTACGCTAATGACACAAGATAATGAGACCGTAATTACCCATTCAATATCTCCCCAAAATCTATTCATGACAGTAAAGGAAAATAAAAGGCGGTGTTTTTTTAGGTGGCGCAGAACAATAATTAACAAAGCTTATAAAATGTTCAGGGTTTGTTGGCACAAATATTTAAGAAACAAATGGTATTTGGCGAGTGTCGTAAATTCATGTCCATGTATTTAATACCCTTTCAATTATTTTGTTAGTCACCCTCATAAAATGGAGTTTAGGAACAAATGGAGAAAGTTCATCCATAGTCTTCGACTTTCGCTGCCATTCGACTTCCGGCAATATTGGAGGACTGACGGCGTTCTCGTGTCTCAAGTCAAGTACATGTGTGTGATTGTTATAGTATAGTTTGTGTTGTGTTGTCTGCCGTCTTTAGTAAGTGCAATCACCCAATTTTTAGGTGTTTGTGACGTCTGCCGTACACCACAGTTTTTTAACCGTGGTTAAACGTGCAATCAACAAATAAAGATTTTTTTCCATTTTTTTTTGGTGGAGGTATTGCCTTGAGCAAGATTCCCCCTCCACCCCCTGACGAAGTCCCCACTAACCAGGCTGGGGTAGGGCGGAGAGTGCTGGACAAGTGCGCCAATAGGAAGCAAGGTCCAATAAACACAGAGAGAGAGAGACTTTCCCTGCACTGATTGGAACTTGTGGTGTAGAAATGAAATACAGTGGAGTTTTACCAAACCACTATTTTTAACGCACATCGGCACGTTCATAATTTTATCGTGTTCACTTGCGTTCACTTACGTCTTTCCTAGGTATGTAACTGCCTGTGTTTCCAGGTAAAACAATATTATATTAATATTATTGGTGGAAAATTTCTACCTATTCTGAATAATATTGATTGGGTCAACATTGATCAATAATTTTTTTCAAAATGGATAAAATAATATTGACTACATAATCTAAGTTCAAAATAAGCTTATTGGTTGAATATCATCTGACCAATATTGAAGAAAACATTAACCTATATCTGATCAATATTGATTGAATAATTTTTACCAAAACCGATGAAATAATATTTTCTAGCTATTAGTTCCAACATCTAGGTTAAATATTGCAATGCCAATATTCCCCTCATATCTATTCTTTAGGGATCAAAATAGTAATTTTTCTAAAAAGTGCGGAAAATTATACTTTCCCGCACGAGACATCCGTTGATTCGAACGACGCGAAGCGGAGTTCGGGCAAGCAGTCAAGGGCGGGAAAGACACTGGACGTATGAATTAGGAACATTAATTTTTCTACGACCGCATAAAGATTCAAAATCCGAATTTAAAAAAAAATTGTTTGTTACTTACGTAGATTGGTCTCCTCAACAGAAATCCAAATGAAATTTTTGGAGGTCACGACTAATTTCGAAGATATTGGCCAATTTTGTTGTGAATCTACACCTTTTTTCGGATTGAATTCCTTAACAAACACCTTATTTACTTGGTTTCAGCATTTTTTAATAAAAAAAACTATTATTTTTTCAAAAAAGTCACCCTTTTTCGAATCGTAAACAAACTACTCCTATTTCGTTGTTGAACACTGAATATCTGCACGGAAAAAAATATACCTATATTGTATAGTAAAAAAATTATAATACCATATATGACAATATTTAGTCGATTTAACTCAAATAATGTCAATTATTATCATTTTCTCATGAAGGAAAAAATGCAATATATAATTTATATTTCAACAAAAGTGAGTAAGAGTATGATTACCTCCAAAAGTTGGTTGTAGTTTTGATAATAAAATATAATAAACTGATCGTTTTATGATGATGTCTTTAAATTAAGTACATAAACTATTTCATAATGCCATGGTAATAAAGTTTAAAATATTCAAATAATAGAAAATTCATTTCTATCAACGCCTTAGTATAAAGGTAATTATTTCATTTGATACATTTTACTCACCTTGGTTAACTGTTTACGCACACAAAATTTTCGTGACTCTCACAGTCGCAGGCTTCACTTCAGTCGCTGTTATATGTTGAAGTCGGGTTATTTTTATTGCTTTGACGATGTTTTCCGTATAATCATATTCGATTGTAAACAATCAACGATAAATTGTGTTTTCTGTTATATTCTTGTCCCATTTGTCAATGAAAGTAAAGGAAATATTAAGTTTTGGGTTTTCCACACTCCAGAAAGCATTTGAATGTAAGTGTCAGAGTAACATAACCTCTATTCCTACTAATAATACGCCTGGTCGAGTCTACACCACAGCTGCGCTGTCTGCGTATGAAGTATGCATGCACTAGGTTTCAAGAATGGTTGGTTGTGGTTGTAGTATGTTCACCAAAAATAATAATTGTTTCAGCGCACGATATTGACTTTGAGTCTTTCAACAAATTAGCCCAGTATCCTGAATTAATGAGAGAAGGTATTCCAAGCGTGGAAAAGTACAACATATACATAAAAAAGGTAATGTAAAGAACATCATTTAGAGTTAACCTTAAAATAAAGTAATTTTCAGCTAGGTGAACTATTCAGAGTAGCGTCACTGTCGATCTAGATTTATTGACCTCGGTATCTGAGGATGGACAGTCTGAGATATTAGCTCCACCACCAGAAAAAATAAGTGAGTTCATAAATGTACAACAGGTTGACGTTCGGTACTTTGTGCATTTGGAAAAAGATTCAAAAAATGCCACATGCAATTTTATTATCAGGCTCTCAATAAAAAAACATGAAGGATAAATGATATTGTTATAATTTTTTTTTGTCCACTAAGGATACACTAAAAACAATTTTGTCTATTTTCCACGATAATTTTATATTTGTTGACTAGTTTCGGTTATTACACCATTTTCAAAACATTTTTTTTTTGTAGAAACCATTCCATATTTGTTTTTTAGATTGTTCAGAAGATGCTGCATTGAGTTCGATAAGTAGGACCTCGCAAAATATTGATGATTCTTTGATCAACATCAACATAGATGAAAATGGATTTCTCCATTTAAATGATACCACATTTCCAGATGTAAGTGAAAGATTCCCAACACCAATGTGTTGATATAATTTTTCCTTGAATAATGTAAGCGAAACTGGCATCCAAGAACTAACGTGAAAATCGAGTGCCGCAGTTACAAATTTAAAATTTTAAGAAAAAATGTTTATGCAACCCTGATTAACCCTTCTATTGATTACAGTCCAACTAAAATGAATGCTGTCATACCTTTGGAGACAAAAATGTATTTGTCCGATTCACGAATTAATTCATTTCATTAGCTTAATACAAATACATTTTTTCCATGTGTGGAATAACATCAGAAATCGACCAACTCAGGTTTCATTTTGATATACCGAAAAAGTGGGTAATTGAGCGATAATCCACCGCTCCCACCTGACCATCAGAATTCCACCGAACACAGAAATTTATAGAAACACTCGTTCTTGTTCGCGTTCTTCATATCCATTTTTCTTATTGTATCATTGTGCATTGTATAATTTCTTGTGTAGTCTAGAACTTGGCAAAAATTCCAGAATGGAATTTCAACAGCTTGATAGAATTCGATGCGAATGAAACCAAAGCATGTACTTTCTTTAGAAAGGCCGATCTCACAGAGATCAGCATATAATACCAATGAAATTCTCCATTTTAATGCTAGGTATTACTATCAGCAATACCCAATAATGAGAAAACCATGTGAGGTCCATTGCCAAAACTCCCTAAAAAAACTTGGTTTTCTATTTTGTACGAAGAACTATTTCAATTCCCGCCAATTGATAATTCATAAAACACGTATCCGATTTGTTCTAGAATATTGTTCCCATATATGAAGTGCAGCCACTTAACACACACTAAAACTTTTTTAATTCGTCTCATCGGTGATGCTTCGCTCACAAGCTCGCTAACTTCTCTGGGCCACCACAGACAGATTGGCAATCTTTTCCTCGACTCTCACGATGGTCCTCCGAACATTACAGGATTTTTCTCTTTGTGGAAACTCGAAATATAAAAAAGGAAATATAGTTGGCAGCTGAAGCAACAAGTTAAGGATGTAAAGCTGGTTTTTGTTGTTCTGTACTGAGCAATCTGGAGAACGGAAGAATCCCGCAAAATCTACAATGCTCGAATTGAGTTACAAGGCGACACATTTCACTCGGAGAGGAAGTTTTGAAGAAGTTCTCAAGAACTGTTTAGAATATTTAGCTACTTGAAGATCTGAAGTGGTTACTCGAGATGAAGACCCCCTGAAGGACAAGTAGCAAGGTGGATAGAGAAGTTGAACCAGTATTAATTCAAGATAAAACATCGACCAGGACGATCACACAACAATGCAGATGACTTGTCCAGAAGACCTCGTTCGGATACTTGTGAGCATTGTGATCAAATTGAACGTCGTGAAGGAATCAACCAAGTTAGATTAATGGTTGACGACAATTGGACCACAGCAAAAATGAGACAGGACCAAGAAAGTGATCCAAGCGTTGCAGATAGTCTATGATGAAAGGAAACCGGAGCGAAAAGACCATCAACTTTCAAGGCGTTGTGGGCACAAAGTGATTCCCTGATTATTGAGAATGGTCTACTGAAAGGAGCTTGGGAATCAGCCGACGGCTCAATTGGTTGTGTCTATGTCAAGAATAAGTGATGTCTTGGAGAAAATTCATGGCGGCAAATCAGGTGGACATTTTGGAGTGAAAAAGACCTTGGATGAAATACGGTAGAGGTTTTACTGGGTCCAATGTCGTGAAGATGTAGAAAGATGGTGCCGAAGATGTACGAAGCTTGAAGCAAGTAAAGACCCCCAGGACAAGATGGAGAGGAGAGATGAAATAATTCAATGTAGGTGCAACCTTCGAACGAATCACCATAGATGTAGCTGGGCCGTTTCCGATGACGAATTATGGCAACAAATACATCCTTGTTGCCATAATTAGCAAATGGGTTGGAACTTATGCCCTGCCTAATCAAGAAGCATCCACAGTTGCAAGAGCTCTGGTGGATAACATGTTTCAAAGTTTGGAGTACTAATGGAGGTATATTTCAATCAAGGAAGGAATTTTGAATCGAACTCATTCTGATGGCATGGGTAAAAGGTTGAACAAGAGTAGTAGAAGAGCATTTTTTTATACTGAGCAATCTGGAGAACGTAAGAATCCAGAAAAGTCTACTCTGCTCGAACTGAGTTACAAGGCGAGACATTTAACTCGGAGAGGAAGTTTTGAAGAAGTTCATAGTGTTTGGGATATTTATCTAGTTGAAGCAGTTGAAAGAGATCTAAGTGTTTTATTAGTAAGTGTAGTAGTTGTATGTTAATAGCAAAGTTAATGAAAACAGTTCAGTAGTGTGCTCGGCGTATTATTGAGTAATATCGTAACAATACAAATATAACTTGAACAAAGCTCAAATCCGTGCTGTCGACGTAGCTAGGAATTGGTGTAAGTCCCAGAATGATTTATTGTCAAAAAAGGGAACACATTACAAGTTTAATGACAGTTGATGAAAGTTACACAATAATGAAAAAGCGGTGTGCATAAATCCGTATCAACTTACTTATTCAAGGAATCAGAAACTTACTGACTGAAATACTGGTTGATCGGCACGAAACTGCATCTTCATTTGAGAATGCTCAATATTAGCATTCTTGATTATGTTTTCATTCGTTTCTCGGAGTTTGATGAGTCACTATATTTTAATACACTTCAAATTAGTAATATTAGATCCACTGCAAAACAACGCAATATGCACTTTCGAAGTCACTGATACTAGTTCATAACTTAATTGAGGTTATACCGAATACTTTCGAAAAACGAATGTGTCCGGCGCGAACGAGAAACTGAATAAGGAATAAAGCATTTCAGAACCTCGTTCTCATAATATATTCGTCGTTCCATAATCTATTCCAGTATAATGATAATCAAGCAGGGAATAGTCTGTGTTCTCGTATAATAAGGGTTAAGGGCGTGGGATTGCGGGGGTGGAGGTGGCAAGGGGATCGGACAGCGGCCGGCCAAGCGAGAGCTCTTTGTGTAGTTAGTGTAATTAGTGCCCCTCGAACCGCACCCCCTTCACTCCGACTACCTTATTTAAATGCAAATGAGCTTCATTTCGCAATATTAATGTTCCCCCATCCCCCTCGCAGCCAGCGCGCCGTTTCAACCTCCTCCTGCCGACTCGGTTCCGTACGGAGGGTTAGAGAACATTCGGACAGGACAGAATATCGTCCTCGACTTCAATCACACAATGACGATGAATCCTAGACCTGGGATTGTAGGCCTTTTGTTGCCCATAATAAAAGTGTAATTATTTTGTCAAATAATCATAACCCAAAGTGAAAAATGAATGTACCTATTGTTGCCATTCTCAATAAGATACGAACCAACACAGAATGAGTTATGGGTGATTGCTGATTTTTGCGATTTAATTTAATGATTAGGGTGCCATTCATTTGATTGATAATTAACTAAAGATGACTTTCCATTTCATGTTGGGTTATATTACCTGGTGTATACGAAGTCAGAGAGTCACACTTTTAACAAGTTACTCTATACTATATGTAACCGCGGCCAGGATGCAATGGTATCTCTGGTGCCTGGTTTCAGGAATCACTGGGCACTAGTTCGAGCCATCACCGCGGACTGAGTCTTTTTATTCGCGGTCTTGAGTGTCTTAGGCACGATGGATGCTTGCTGAATTAAGAGCAACCGACTACTTGGGATAGTTTTCCTGGATATTTACAACTAGCTTTACAGGCTGCCTTTGAATACAATCATGTGATTGTTTATGCTAATTGTTACAGGAAACATTGAAAAGAATTGCAATTAAATTTTTTTCCATGTAATTTGAACCTATCATAATACGTATTAGTGACCAAGTGACCAGAAATAGCCAATCAGACAAACATTTAACTGACAATTTCCCTCATATCAAATAAACCAATCAAATGCCACAATTTTCTCATTTCGAACCAATGAGAACAGGACTTTTTGAAAACACTTCCTCCACCCGTGGTATTTTCAAAACGGTGTTTCGCTTCTAGCTTGTGTAAACATTTCCATAGTTACGACAAGCACGGTAATTATAGAAACGTCAGTTCGACGGTTCAACTCCTCAGCTGACATTAATGACACATGATGAACCGTTCCTGCAATACGCATTTAGTCCATAATAATTTAATGTATTCGTGAAATTTTCTGATCGAATATCCCTTCAAAATGAAGAATTTTCAAAATACTTTCACCTTGTCAGGCACTCAAACTGTGTTGCTGTACAAAACACCACTCGAGCAAGCTCTCGTGTTGTTTCTAAGCAACACAGTTTTCGTGACAGCAAGGTAAAAGTATTTTTTGAAAATTCAGCATTTTGTCGGGATATTACTACTGATAAGTGTCCTGGTAAATTATCACTTCACTTCACTTCAAAATTTCAGTCCCTTCGAGTAGATATGGAAATATCCAAAATGAGTCGATCGGTATTATTGTAAGTGACAATTCTATGAAAAAATGTTCTTACTGAATATCCCTCGGCTATTGATGAATTCTCAAAATTTGTCTTAACTTTTCTCAAGAGAGTTGCTCTAAGGTAACAGCTCACCGCCTTCGGCGTCGGGCCAAGAAATTTGCTTTCGTAAGTATACGACAAATTATTTCGAAATTATCAAAAGCCTTGGGATAATAATTATTATAAGTGAAAATGCCTATCTAATAAATTTTAACTTGTAAACAATTTTTTCTAATTAATTTGATACATTTATAGTATTTTATATCACTGTCCCTATTGTCTATTTGCAAACTCTGGAATTAACTATAGCTGCAACTAACTATACCGGGTGTAACAGGATCATGATACACTCCCGTATCTCCATTATTTTTAAAGGTAATCGATTGAAATCTTGGATATCCCATAAACATAATTCATAAGCGGTACTTTTTGAACGACAAATGATTTTTTCAACACTTTTGGTTTCGCCGGAAGTGATACCAACTTTCTATTTTTGAATAGAACACAAATAAAGTTCATCGTAATCGATTTTGGGGTACAACTCAATTTTTTCAAATGGAGCCATATTGGTACCTTCGTACTATTAGTACTATAAATAAGGAATTTATTCATACCTGGTATAAAATGTGCCATAAATACAATCAAAATTACAGTCGAAAGAAAATAAGAAAATACAATTATTTTGTTCTAATTTATTGCTAAGAAGTTACTAAGGTGGCTTTGAAATACAAAAAATGAGCACAAAACATTACAACAATATTATTCGAAATGCGAAGTGGCCTCAAACAAAGAAATCAAGAGTTGACAAATCAGGTGACCTTGAAGGCCATCGCACAGGACCATTCGCCGAAATTACGTTTTCTTCGAATTATGGGGAAGAGCTCCATATTGTTGGAAATACATTCCCTGTCTTGAATGGACAGGTAATTTAGTTATCCTGTCCTCAATTTCATTTTACAGAAATCCTAAGTATCTAGTCAAGGGTCCTTCAAATATTATTGGACCAATGATTCTTCGAACGAGTATTCCAAGCCAAACATTGAAACCGAACCGCACTTGAAAGGACATTGTTCTGCAAGACACAATTATTGCAAAAATTCCATCATACGTTCATAATAATTTTCGTACAGGTGCTGGAGCAATTGATATTTGAAAGATTTATAATTATGTTTGTGCAAAATTCGGCTTACTGTTTGGTGACTTATTTCCAATTCAAACCCAATTTGCTTTAAAGAATAGCTATTTGTGTATTAAGAGCACAAAGTGATATATTGTCGCTTGACAAAGACAGTTACCGCGCGACGCGAAGCGGAGCGCGGTAATCTTTGGAGAGCGACAATGAAAATCGAAAGTTGGTATCACTTCCGGCGAAACTGGATGTGAAAAAAAAAATTATTTGTAGGTCAGAAATTGCCGCTTATTATCAAGATAGAATATCCTAAATTTGAATAAATTACCTTTAAAACTATTACATCCCGTACAACCCACTCGATATTCCTCTATTTATATCGAAAATGAGTCTGTTGTGTTATTCTAGAGTCGACGAGAGATGTCACTATCGTTCGGCGACTCGTCTAGATCTTTCTTACATGGTTCTCATTTCTTCTTGGATTTTATGAGTCATGCATATGTCGCTAACGAGCAGATATGATGTTATGCGTGCGAGCTGGGCGTGATTATGCAAACAGACGCGGTCAGGCTTGGCTCTAGGATTCTTGTATTATCCCTTTCTTGAAGACTTTTCGTCCCAAAATGAAAATATCATAATTGGAGTGTGTCGATACCTGCAAGATTCTCCATATCTGCACCTTGCAGTTCGATGGAAGTAACACTTCACAGATGTTATGAAAAATGGTTGCAGCACACCAAAATCTAGAAGCCGTTGGATCTGAATATAGTCTCCAATATACTTCTTATTACTCTCCAATCCAGCCCATTAATCCCATAGGATAATTTTGGTATTGCCAGAGCCAACAGATTCTGGTCCAGCATTCTGTTTCTTAATCTGATAAGGCTCTTCTAGAAATCTTCTAAGGACGGCTTATTTCGAGAATGCTCGTTGGTAACCAGTTAGTAGATGTGTTTCTGGCGTTTCTTCAATAGCAGCACCCCTCCTACTTCTGGATTTTGTACCTGTTGTTCCTGAAGTCGACCTAACTTCTTGAAAAAATACCACAGGAATGCCTATGGGTATCTGAAGGTCTCCGGCTACACAGTGACCTAGTGCCTGATAGACAGGCACCTTGAGAAAGTCTCGTGACTCCTCTCTAGTTAACCCATGTCGAACTTTCTGTACGTTTGAGCCCCGTGCGAACTCAGTGGTGGTTTCCAGGATAAGGGGACAGTATATTGAAATATACCCCGGGGTGGCTTATAAATTCGGTAGACAAGGTCTTTCGTCCTTCCCAGACTTCCCACAAGTTCCGAAAATTCGGTGATAGTCCTCAGTAACGTTTAGAGTTGTAGAGCCAAACTAGGTCACCTGTCTGAAATCCTCCAGCAACCGCCTTGATGTCATATGTCTTCTTCGTTGTCGCTTTCACTTTGGATATTCAAATGAACTTCATAATGAATGTCGTCCATTCTCTGTCGTAATTGGCTGACACATTCTTCCTACGCAGTGTTATGTCCTAATGACGTCCCAAACTTCAGGTCACAGGTGAGTCGCAGCTCTGGGCCCATAATATAACTAGCAGGAATTTCGCCGGCTGATTCCTGTACTGCGGAACGATGGGCCATCAGGAATAAATGAAGGTAGTGGTCCCAATTTTTCTGGTGGTTAGAGACTACCTTAGACAGGTGACGGTATCATATTGTTCATCCTCCCCATCATTCCATCTTACTGTGGTTCTCGTGTACCGGATGCTTAGCATCTGACGACACATCTCTTGGAACAGGTTGGACTCGAAATTTCTGCCTTGGTCCGAATGAATCTCCAACGGAACACCGAATCGACATATCCACTCCTTTACCAAGACGTCGGCGACGGTAATGGTTTCTTGTTTGGGCAAGGCATTGGCTTTGGCCCATAGGCTGAAAAAATCCATTTTCACAAGGATGTACTTATTTTCATGATCTGGCGCATACAGCACACTTCCTGCACCAGTCCTTAACGTCAGGTTGGCAATTGGTACAGAAAAACCGTTGCCTCAGTTTTTGGAGGCCCATATATTTTTATTTCTTCAAACTTTTGGCACATTGCCATAGCAAATTTTGTAGACAATACAAATATGTGAATGCAAATCATATTCAAAGTATCGTACAAATTGGGTCAATCTCAACTTTTCATTATCAAATACGAACCTGTATTCTTTATGATTTGCATTGAGTTCTACCTGGTTGATGGATTTTAATTCTAGAATGTTTGTTAGGTCTGTATTTGATTCGTTAACATTTATTCTGGTTTTATCGGTTAATATCGAAGAGAGAGCGACATGACGAGTACTATCAACCGCAAAGCTGTGAACTAGGCATGAAGTAGTCCCCATTAATGTTTAATGTTGGAGCTCAAATAGATCCCTGCGGATCACAAGCATTCATAGGTGTAGTATCGGATGTAACTCCATCAACCACCACGTGGAGTATGGGTCACTATAGCAAATGATTCTTTTACCCCCAACAACAGAGTTATCGCTTGACTTGGACGAATGGGGGCAACCTCTTACATATTGAGTTCGACGCTCTGTTCGGAAATGGAGACAGCGAATGCTTTGTTATTTGTTGCAACTAAAAATTGCTTGCCTGACACTCAGAAGAGAGTGATATCGTCAGAAAAATTTTTTTCCATTATTTTCTCGTATATATTTTCCTCGGGTCGTATTTTGTGGGATTGGATGAGGAAAGGAGCAATACATCTGGAATACACCCTGGAATTATAAACCTACACCGCATATGCACCGCCTCATGGTCTCAGATATCAATTTTAATATTTTATTGATGAAATTGGTGAATCACCCTATGTGAATTTCAAATGAAAGTATAGTCAAATATTCCTCCCCGCTTCTATTGTGCGTGTCCATGAGCTGTTATAATCTCGTAACGTTTCACCATCACTCATTGTACCGTAGCCATTCTATTTGTATTAACTACTAATCCCTTTTGTGTTCCGATAAAAATTCATCGCATTTTCCAATTAGCATAAATATAAGCCCTTCTCTCAAGCGCGGAGCAGAAGAGTATACGGATTGTCGTAGACGTACCATCTCCATGAATAAACAACAGGGAGCCCTTCGTTCATATTATGCAGAGACTACGTAATAAACATTCTGGCCAATTCAATTATAGAAGAGAACACACAATTCATATTCTGGATATATCTCTAGCTAGACGGACCTCGGCGGATGTCTAGATGACTAGCGACAACGGCTTTCTCCTGTCACAAACCCTTCTGGTCGCTTTGTCAACACGTACATTCAAAACTAGGGAGGACAGTGCCTGATTGAGGATCGCACCAACCCTGTCTTCATTTGCCTCGTTTATTCCCGTATCTGATTCAAAGTAGGTATAGTGAATGGTTTACTAGTTTTCGCGATTGATAAACTCTATAAAAATAGGAGGTTGTACGCTTGCATAAATACAGGGTTTTTCAAGAAAAATTCTTCGTATCAACCACTCTATTTCTGAGGCACAGGATGTTGAAATAACCCCGGAGCATTCTTATGGAAACTGGGTCCAGTGAAATTTGCTGAAAGTTTGATATATTGTAGTTTAAGTCGAGCTAATCAAAAGTGTCCATTGGTCCAACCTTGAAAAATGGACAGTTTTTTCTTTACAAAGTGTTGAAGGATTCCAGATATGAGACTATCTTATCCAAATATTCCATCCAGCATAAAGACATATTTTTCGTTTTCAATTATCAAGAAATTTGGTAAGAGATGTTTGTTATCTACAGGGTGATTAATGTTTAAGGATTAATTTTGAAATAAGGGCGGAATCCAGGCACCATTATTGAACCAGTCCATGAAATAGAAATGAAAAAATAAAAAATATCTGGTGATTATTTCTTACGTCTATTAAATCTCAGTCATCAAATCATACGTTTGTTTTCTATTTGACAGGACCAATCAATACGCTCTATCACCGACTATTCAGCATGATACCTATATATCAAAGAACCTGTGCATCTGACAGTACTCTAAATAAAACATCTTACACAAATAATAGAATCAATCGTGTTGAAGCTATATAAGTATTTGAGAATGAATAGGTTTGGAAAAACTAAAAACGAAGAGATAGAAATAATAATCTTCATAAATATAACACGACCTTGTGTAATTATTGTCGACTATTGTATTGCTGCTAAATTTCTCTCGAATTTATTAATTTTACTCGACATTATTTTGGCAGATTATTAATGCCAAAATAATGTCTCGTTATATTATTATGAAATACAGTTGAAATTTACCCTCGAATTCTTGTATTGTCATCATCTTCTTCTGCATCGTCGATATCATCAATATTATTGGGACAATATGAAACCCAAAATTGATATTTCGTGGAATATCGAAATCGCGAGGAATTCCTTACCCTTATCAAGCCAGGTTCTGGAATTCTGTTTGCGTTTATTTCAAGTTGAAGTTCCTCCTCATCTTCCTCTCACTGGAGTTCACTTTGATAAACACCAATCGAAAGTTCCTTCAGATGATCTAAAGTTAAAATCGGAAAATCTGGTACTTGTTGAGAATTCATTTTGCCTCCAAATTCCATTGATAGTTATATTTTTATGTTTATATTTGTATATTTATAATAATTTTTTGATTATTTCTACACATTATATTGGAAAAAAGAATATATTGTTCGATGGAACACTTTTATGGGGCGCCGTTAGTGTCAAAAGTAGTTGTTCTCATATATTTTATTTTTACTCAAATATATTTGTTGATGACCATATATTTATTAGTTGACACCAATATATATTGAAACTGAACAAATATTTCCATTTTAGCGTTCATTCATTCATAAATATATCGTCAATAAATATTAGCAGTGAAGAGCAATATATTTATTACTTGTTACCAATCCATATATAAAAATGATCTTTCGATTACCACCACTAGGTGGCGCTCACTTCATGTTTTGGAATATAATTTGTTTTGCAAACCTGTCATGTTGATATGCATTGCATTCATTCTTTTTGAAGATATGCAATGATGAAAACTCGAACAATCTTTCGATTATTTTCAACATAGCGGACGCGTTGCGAAGAAATGGCATGAATCGGTTACATGGCGCTATCTAGTGGTGGTACTCAAAAGCTCATTTTTATATATGGATTGGTAACAAGTAATAAATATATTGCTCTTCACTGCTATTATGCTTTGACGATATATTTATGAATGAACGCTAAAATGGAAATATTTGTTAGGTTTTAATATATATTGGTGTCAACTAATAAATATATGGTCATCAACAAATATATTTGAGTAAAAATAATATATATGAGAACAACTACTTTTGACACTAACGGCGCCCCATACACTTTTATTATGTCTGAAATAATAATAAAAGAACCAGTAACATTCAACACGTAGTGGAAAAATCCTCTATAACATGAAGTTGAGACAATGTTCAAAGTAGCATTAGTAACATTCAGTTACCGGAAACCATATCAGATGAATTTATTCAATAAATGTACTTTTTCTTCGGAAATCGAAGTTTTGATAAATGTGGATCACCCGGAATTTCAACACTCAAAAAATATTGTCAAAAGTTAATTTCAAAAAGTTGTTTTTTTATTATTACTTCTGTTTGTCTCTCTCTTCTAAAGATAAAAATATTGAAAATGATGTTATATTTATAGGTCAATGTGTCTGAAACGTAAACTTTCAACAGCATAAAAAAACAGCCCATTTTTTAAGGTTGGGCCCGCGAACACTATTGATCAGCTTGACTTGGAGTATGTTATATCAAAAATTCAGCGAATTTCACCGGGACCCATTTCACATAAGAATGGTGCGGGGTTCTCTAACAAAAAAATCAGTTTTGTCCAATATTTCTAAGACCGCTTCGTATTTTTTTATCAATTTTGGTACATATTTTTAATTTGCGTCCCCATTTACATGCTCAGTAATGTTTTTTTTGCCAAATAAGTATTACTTTTATAGGTAATTGTCTCCTCATGAAAATGGTCTTCCTGTCTTTTTCCCTCTAAAAGACGCTTTTTGATTAAAAAATGAAATGCCACTATTTGCTTGTTATTATGGGAATTTCTCAATGAATAATGCATTTTATTTTTTAAACAGAAAAATACCCACTGGACGAAACAAAGACTAGATAGCATTTTTGTGAGATGATGGAGGAATATTATAGATATAATAAAAATTTGATGAAACAAAACACAGTAGCGTGTCATTATTATTTTTGTTAAATTTTACCACCCTGTATCTCAGAAATAAAGCGGTTGTGGACCTATGTTCATATGAAGATTTTTTCCCTTTAGGATTAGCATTCAATTGTGAAACACCTTGTATATTGAGTACTGCAACATATGAACACGCTCAATAAATGAATAATATGCTAGACACAAAAAATTTGATAAGAACGAGTATTCATCATCAAAAGAGGGCGACATCAGTTAATTATGAACGTTAATTCAATGATTGATTTTTCAATGGACCCCAGTGTTCAATCAAGGGTTGCATAATTGAAGTTGGCGACGCTCTGCATGTAATAACTTTTCGACAACTCCCGATGATCTCAACGTTGATATAATGGCCAAGTATTCCTGGATTATGAATGCGCAATTCAGTGGCGTAGCTGCTATTTGTTCATTAAGAAGTTACCATTTGTCGAACCGAATTTAAGCTTCCATCGTGCTGGTAAATATCGGGCGTTAGAGTTTTGGGGGCTTTTGGAAGGACATTGACCATTGTATTGAAGAATAAAGTTCATCCTTTTCATTTTAGTACTTTTGAACTCATGGATTATCTGTTTCCAATGAGTCTTGTCACAATTTGTGTCATTTTGACATATTACCTCGATAAAAATAAGACCTTTGTGCAAATGATAATAGTAAATTAGGTGGTGGTGGCCGTTGATAGCAGGGCGTTTGCTATTAACTTGAGGTCAAATTCCAGCACTCTTGGAAATCCGCAGAATCTACACCAAAAGATGCATTCACTCCTTTGAGTTCCAAAATTATACCAACTTGCCTTAACATGCGTAAATCCTAGCAGGACCAATACAGAAGATCGCTGTCCAAGTTTCACCTCATCTGCCGTATAAAAATACTTAATTGATATTGTTGCTTCCAATGAATATCATCTTTACTACTTACTTCCAAGATACCAGGTCACACGAGCCTAGAAGGGGACGAAATAGTGGACGCCCTAGCAAAAGGGGGGCCGAAATAACGTTTACTGGGCCAGAACCGGTAATCGGTATAGCACATAGCTCTGCCAAGAATGTTATAACATCATGGGCAGACAATAGAAGACTCGAGTATTGGCGTAGTTTACCGGTCCTAGCCCATTCCAAAGCATTTATTACTTGCATACAAGGAAAAAACAGGACTCCGACAAACTGCTAGAACTCAGTAGAGTACATCTCAGAGTTATAGTAGGTTTGCTCACTGGCCACTGCAAACTCAAACACCACATGAATAAAATCGGACTTGCACAAGATGCAGAGTGCCGTCTATGCATGGAGGAGGATGAAACGGCTAAACACATGTCCCGCAGCGACCAGAACCAGATTCTCAACATTTGGAAATACAACAGTAAGACCAAAGAACCTGGTAAATTGTTCTCCCAATGCTGTACCTTTTGTGAAAATTGTAACCAAATGTAACCATAGAAAGGGCACTAAAGAAAGGGAAATCTTATCTAAAAAAGGATTGATCCAAATATGTATAATATCAGATAAAAATCAGTTGAACTGGTTCGTTTCTGAGAATTACTAGAACGCCCATAAGCTCATCTACCAAATAAAATTGTAGGTTGAAACTAACCAGAAGATTCTCAAAGAATTGAGGTTGAGAAGAAAAAGAGTTGGTGCTAGAATGGATCCCAGCGGCATATCAGTATTTACAGTTGGAGTGCCAGAATAAACAATGTAGTGACCTGCCGCAGAAAAAGTTTAGATAGCAAGGAACACAAATGGGGGGATGGAAGCTTGGTGCCAAACGCCTTAGACATACCAAAGTAACAATTTTAGTATTTTGAAGGCCTTCATTAGGTTCTGACCATAACAATCACTGCTACGATAAAATTGTTTTGCTGTAACAATTTTCACAAAATCTCTATAAACCTGCTTACATAAAACCTCATTGCCTGATTCGCAAAGATAATCAACAACCTCCTGCGAGCCAATATAAAACCAAATCATCGAAACGGCCATTTTGAATGAAGTTGTGGTTTCATAAATAATAACAGTCGGAAGGGTCTCAAAATAATCTGATTATGCCGTTGTAAGTTATGAAATATCTCCAAGTAACACAGTCTAGATGAGTAATACTCGAATATTACACGGGTAAACGGTGTAGACTACATGGCGTTTACTCTTAAAAGTTGTCGTTGGCATACACCATCCCAGCTGTCTGGGCAACGTGCTATCGCGGCTTCAGCTGATATGTAGTAGGCTGACACAGGGAAACCTGGGCCGAACGGCGACCATTCTCGTCATGATCGGAGGTTCATGGTTGATGGTAATGAGGGTGGAGGGGAGTTCCGAGTATCGGATAGCTCGCCCCTCCGGCTGGTGTTGGTCTCTCAGGGACAAGTGGTCCGCTAGGGGGACTGCGGGGATTTTGGGGGACCGTTCGTGTTGCATGCATGATCCTTGGGTAACGATGCTGTGACATCTCCGGCAACATCTTAGAGTTGTAGTGAAAGCTATGTTAGCGGTGAGCTAGAGAGGTGTGGAATGGTCCGGGGACGGTTCGCGGTCCCCACGGCAACCCCTCCTGTAATGATTAATTCACGGTTCCCACACCAAAATCGTTCGCGATCATAGCTAGGGCGCATAGCTAACACCCGGGGGAAGTCATCAGGTAACATCTTTTCGTAATATTATTCCTCAAGTCATGACATTGTTGCCATGTCGCATTTATCTGAGGATACAATAAGCACTTCAGCTAGATTTTGATTTCTGTCGGGTATATTCGTGGCAACGAAAACCCAAAAATACTATATTGGATGAAATATATAAAAAGGCAATTTAAACCGTAATTGCAGCTTGTTGGGAGTTTGTAAAACGATAGTATTTCCATCGCCGAATGGAGATTCTTCGTTTTCGATATGGTCTGGTCAGTACGGCAATGCTGCATTTGCTGTTTCACAGAACAACAACAAAGCATTTGTGTTGATCTGGTTTTCAGGCTAAAGAAGTGTGTTTTTTGGTGAGTAAAGGGTAAATTTGGAGTCAATTTGTGTTTAACTTTCGTTAGTTTTTATTATTTAACAATGGTGAAGCATTGTGAAATTGGTAAAAGACCATTTGGAGCTGAAAATCAAAATATATCATTTGATAGGTGAGCTACCAGTGTCGTAACTAGCGAGAAGGGAAATTGGAATTGGAAAAGAGTACAATGAATGATTTATGAAAAAACCTATCAATTAGAGCACCGGCTCTTCTCAGGATTATATGAAGATTTTTTTATCACGATTTCAGTTTTCCATTCTATATTGTGTTTTCATTATTTTTATTTTATTGAACCTAAATGTTTCTGTCAACAACACACGACACTGCTGGTGAGGGAAAAGGCCATATTTGTCTATAATAGGCCTCTCCTCTCTCTCAAAAGTTGTCCCTCACTAACAAAGTTCGAAGCGTGAGGAGCAAGTTACTCATCTTGGTTGTGTTACTTGATCGGAGTCAAATATCGTGCTAATATTTTACAAGTCAAAATTTAATAATAGCAGTCTGACAGGTATCCACCACGTATATAATATTTCCATTCAATAAACTTATTTACCCAATATTCCCTTCGAATGAAATATTAAAAATTAACATCGGATAGGTGAAAAATCTACAACAGGTCCCAAGAACAACGCATAATTGATAAATTGAACAAAATACCAAAAAAAAAAATCTGACATATATCACTATTTTTCCAAATATTACTTGTACTAAGTACATCTAAATTTGATATACCGGGGAGACAACGATATCACTAGCACCCCCATTTTGACCTTTGTATTTTAAGGTATCAAAATGAAAATCGACACAGTAAATATGGACGTCAAATGCCACATTTTGACAATAATGGTGTTTTTTTTTAAATTTAATACTTAACAGATATTACCTTTGATAATAATATTGAATAGGTTTCGAAAAGTTCCATTTGAAAAAAGGAACATAATTGCAATAATGTTATTCTGAAAGATTTAAATACACCTTTATCATTGTATCATGGTAAGGTAGGTTTTCCGGGTTTTCCTACAGCTGAAAAGTGAATACGCTACCAAAAATCAGTAAGTCGCCCTTGAGCGCCACGGCAAATTATAATAATAATACCCGCACAGGCTACGCCTCTGGGTACACTCTACGAGTGTTTATGAGGGAGTATCATTATTATCAAAATACTGTCATTGAATTCGTTGAACAAATTTGCATTTTCCTATTAATCTTTATGTCATTTATGATGATTCTTGTTTTACCTAACGTTCTAAGATTTAATGAAAAATAATTGTTAAAAACAATCAAGTCGTTGTAAAAACACCAATGAGTAAGTTGTAATTTATTCAGAATTTTCTCAGGATTTCGAAAATTGAATAATATACCAGGTGTTCCATTATAAAATCAATGATTGACATCCCTTCCGGCCAAATCGAAAGTCCGAAAGACAAAATCGTCATCTTAAGTGAAATTGTCAAGCTGTGTGCACGGGCCAATATACTTGGAGGAAAAATTGTAGCAGAGCGCTTTCGACTATCATAGTTATCATACTTCCAGGTAAGCACTGTAGCACTAATGTATTATTTCCTGCACGAAATAAAAAATTTCCTCTAAGAAAATCACCAACGACATCCGAGTTTAGCAGTTGACGTTTATATTGACTGTATCGAATTATATTTTGTTATCTTGAAAAACAAAAAGAGTAAAATAGGGGTGCCAGTATTACCGTTGTCACCCGGTATATCAACAATTGTGTATTTTCTTTCCGTCATACACAACAAATTGCAGAAAACATGATAAATAAAATATGGATACACATATTGCTGTACTTAATACAGTCTTTTCACGTGAAAATAATCATTTTTGAAATAATTTCTTTCTAAAGAAGTGAATTGTGAATCATGTCAATTCTGATATGTATAGGCTCTTGTACATCTCAAAACCCTTTCGAAACCTCAATACTAGTTTCATTATAGAACCATGGCATGAACTTGAGGAATGCTATGAAACCATCATGAATAAATGTTTCTATATAGACTATTATTTATCGTGTATGTGTAAGTATATAGCTGTCATAAAACCTAAACGCATAAAAAATATACTTAAATACTAGTGCTTCAAAACCCATTAATAAATCTGCTCTTAGAGATTATCAAAAAAAATGTATGACCTGTATGAATCATATTCGCTACAACAAAACCTTTATAAAACTATTCTGAAACTTGAATAAATTCAAATTTCAACTTAGGTATTCAATGCAACGGCAAAAGTTTCACCATATTTCATATGGATAGCTACCATATTTATGTATATGAGAGATAATCTAAGCAAGCATGTCAAAAGTTGATCTGTGATGACTTCATCTTAAACTCGACACTCTTACTTAAACCTGCATCATAATCCTTGTCGAATGCCCGAAAAAGTGAGGGAAATCTTCAAGATTAGAACAGGCCGTACTAGAAAGTAAAAAAGCCAAGTTTTCAGTTTCATCATACGAAATATGAAATAACCCTCTATGATCTACTTGATTGGATGTAATGAAATACAGGTGACATTATGCTGATCTGAAAATCATATCCAGCATTGCTTTTGAAGTCACGATGCAAGCAAAATATGAAATAGCATATAATATACGTGTACAGATGCCTTCGAAGCACTCGCAATGGTTAAGGGCACTCCGCCTGACGTTACGCGTTCTTTAAAGGCTCATTCGTACAATTGTATTATACTTGACATACTGTATAATACTCATAATACTGTATAATACTCATATAATATTAAGAAATATGAATTTATTTACTTGAACTTGAAATCATTGAAATATTTCGTTTCGTAGAGAAACAACCACTAAGAATCCTTTTGTCAAAGTTATAGCCCGAAAATGTTGAAAAGCTTAGGTTTTTGCGTATTATTGTCGAATCATTGAAATAACAGACAGCAGTAAATTCATTAGAAAACCAATTGACATCAGGTTGCCAAAGCGGAATAGTAATGACATAATATGCAAAAGTATATGATTATGTGAAAAGATGTCAGTTCAGAAGCAGTTCGCGGTTCATATTAACAGTTGATGAAGCCAGTTTCTCAGAAAATGAAATAATTCCATATTCAAGGAATTCTGATCAATTGTTGAAGCCAAACGATCATCATCGCGACAAGGGCGCTAATTTCCATCAAAGACAAACTTTCAGACCCATTGAAGCGGACAATAAAAATAGGAGTCGGGCCGTGCTAAAACATGGCTGACTGCGAACCAATCCACCAATCATTTGTTTTTAGTTTTTTTCGCACTCTGCAGTGACAGTTGGTCAGTGTGGGGGTCTGGGGGTTAGGGGCGGAGGGGTAAAGCAACCCGGGCGGCTACTGTCATTCAGGCTCTAATGAGTAATGACTAACGAGACTCGCGTGAAAATATGCAAATCAAATTGGAAGTCCTGTTTAATTATTCCGTGTAACTTTTTCTATGAAAAATGCACTAATACGATTTTTGATGTTGCTGCATTGCGGCCTGTTCGTGCTTTTTTGGTTTTTTATCGTTTTTCTTGTCGATGCCATGATTGAATGCCGGGAAGCTTTTCGATGTTTGCTGTTCTGACAGTTTGCTCATTTCGTTACCATTTCAATTACATCTACAAATTTAGAAATCGAATCGTTTACATGAAGTATATCTGTCTTGCACAATTTTTCCAATTTGATGTGCTAAGTCGATGGTGATTAGGAATTTCAGTTTTCTCCAAAATTTCCCTGTTCTCAAAATGAAATGTGTTGCACTCCACAACGTAGGGAAGAATATCGAATTATGGGACACATTTTTTCAAATTGAAATTACACCAAATTTTCTTTCTATTCTCTATTGATTTAAAAAATTAGTTATTCAAAAAAATTATTTGAGCGCTGAAAAAGACTGTCTCATTATAATACAACTTAAGGCCACAATAAAACGAGTAGGCTTGTTGCATATAGGGACGAAGGCCTGTGCATAATGGGATAGTGATGATAAAATGCCAATCTCTGTGAAAAAAAAAACTGTACCCAAGTTTCGAAAATACAAACTCAAATACATTTTTTTTTTCATATTCTTATGCCACTAACTTCTGCTAATAATAGACGGTTTTCAAACTTTTTCTTATCGAGTCTGAAATAACTTTATATAAAGTTACTCCCACTCTTAATTGATATTAGATATTCAATTTTAAGTATTTATGGAAGATAGTACTTTTATTATTGATATAATGTCTCGAAATAGTTACTATCCTAACAAGTACGGAAAGAGTACTTTTTCCGTATGCGACTGTCGTTACCCGAACGACGCAAAGTGGAGTTCAGGTAAGCAGTCGAGTGCGAGAGACGTTTCCGTATGAGTTAGGATCAAGATTTATTCTACAAGCACATTATAGTATATTACGTAACAAGAGTTGTAAGTAACCCATTACGCACGAAATGAAAAAGTTTATGCACGAAGCCGCGCAGCGGCGAGTGCATAAATTTCATGAGTATTTAGGGTGCTCGGTAGCGAGGCGGTTATGCGATTGCATTTTTTGTCCAGGTTCGAATCTTGGGAAACGAGAAAATTTTTCTCAATTTCATAGGAGTCAATAGGCAATGTAAATTGTTTAGATGTGAATTTCGTAATGAGATAATTTATTTTGACAGGTCAACATCTTTTGAAAAACACTGTATGTAGATACCTACGTGCCTCACTATTGGAAACATTTAAAAACTGATTTGAACTTTTTTCGGAGTTTCTATAAGGTCTCTCTCAAAATTTTTTCTCCTCTAGTTTACATCAGCCTTCATAATATTTCATCAGGAGGAATACGGGAATTTTTACTGATGTCGCAAGGCTATTCAAACCAACTACCACAATGACACCGGCCTTGTCACTGAACATTCAGTAAATAAATATCTTTTATAAATTCAATTAATTTTATGAAGAATCACCTACTCCCGAAAGCAGTAGTAACGGACCATACATCATCAAAGTACGGCCGAGAAAAGACCTGCCGTGTGTGTGTATTGACTTGCAAGCTGTAGCGATCAGCCAGAAACATTTGTCTTCGTTTATTACTCGCCCAGTCAAGTTCCTTGAAGCCAGCCGCACTTGTGAACTGAATACAAATGGGAGTAACCTATTCCTCAAATTCGCAAATCTACAGCTTTAATCTAGCGTAGATACACCGCTGCACTCATTGCATACAAAACGAATTCCAGATTATGGGTGTTGATGGATTTTACAAGGTACACGATATACTTACTCCAAGCTTTATATTTGGTGATTTAATATGCGGCGAAAAAGCGGAATAAAAAAGATATGATTTTATAGGGCATCCTTTAGTTTTCACGACTATGGGACACAATAATATTAAACATACTTATCCACAGACATTCAAAATGGGGTAACATAAATCACTGAGAGACCCAAAAAAAGTATACTATGAAAATGAGGTCGAGCAGAGTTTATAACATTCAAAGTCGCACCAAGCATTTACTGTTCTAGAAAATTAAATATAGTATTTATAGCGGACTCGTGGTGTTTTCTCAAAGCAATTCAAGTTCCTTCAGAAATGAATTGACAGGCTTATGGAGAAAATTCAATCACTTGTGGTACTGATAATTACAGCGACAAATTTTTCACGTTGTTTGATTGGATTTTTGTTTAAATGAATGCCTTAGAAAGTTAGTCATTGACTAACAGCACCGTCGCCATTGTGAAGTATCAGTCATATTTGGCTTTTGAAATTTTCTCTAACGTATAGGTGAATGAAATCAAAAGCAAAAGCAAAACTCAACAACACCAAATTAGAGACAGTAAATTCTACCAATTTTCTTGGAACTGTAGTAGACTGTTAATTAGATTTTAATATTTAAGTTGAGGCAATCTGCAAAAAACTAGGAAAACTATATTATGCGTTCCGAACGCTAAAAGAAAACTTTCACAGAGGATTAACAAACGTATCTATCTATCTAATGAATTGGTATAAATTCGAAGAAACTCTATAATTAGTCATTTACAGAAACCAACATGATCACGAGATTTGGTCAAAGCTTGGCTGATTTAATACAATTAGCTGTCGAACAAACAACACCAATCAACACCAAACATTGCAAAAATAGAATATGGAAACAGTTTTCATAGTTTTTCTTTGAACATAATTATGAGTTAACTGAGAATTGACTGCAACTGAGGTAAAACAAATCTCATCAAATATGAAGGACTGGGCATATAACATGCACAAAAAACATGGATAAAACTACAAGAATCTGTTGTAAAAACTTTGTGGAATGGAACCGCACAACCTATCCAGAAAAAATATTTCGGGAAATATAAAAGAAAAAAAGCATTAGTACATTATTATAGAGAAGAAATAGATCATTATGGAAATCAAACTGGAAGTATAGAATGTGATTCAATAATTTCTAAAACCGCACAAAGTCCTCCTTGGTTAACTGATAGCAAATTTTCAACGTCCGGTACTGCAAATACACAAATTGATCGGTTATTCTTGACATCTAATCCAAATTGACAGCAACCTATTTCCAAGGGCTGGTACAAAAATCTCCCAGTAGGACAAAACGAAATAGCAAAGTGGACAAAACAAGTGGCTCAAAAGATTGGCTTAGATTCCAACAAAGTTAAGGATACAAACCCTTAACATCGTTCTTCTGCTATAACAAATTCGCCAAAAGTGGAGTAGATGATTAGCATTTGTTGAAGATCACACGACACTCATCTGCAAGCTCCATCAAATCCTATCTACAACTTGACGAAGAGCACCACGCATAAGCATGATCAGTTTCGACCTCTTCATCTCAAGGAAAATGATTTACTTAACTGCATTATTCCTGAAACGCATACGTATAGACAAATATTCCTCTTAGTGAATGACTCTCCAGATTAAAAAAAAGTGACAATCTAAACAAAAACCACTAACATGGACAACCGAAAATTGGTAACAGCAGAATGAAGTCATGGTGCCAATAGAGGCAAAGATGTAAATATCGTTAGAGGCGGATTTTTTTCAAAAAAAAAATGTAATTTTTTCCTCTGTTTGAAAAAAAAAGTTTACTCTGTTCTTACTCAATATTCAAATCATATTTTCCTATGGGCATTTCTAAAGTGCGAAGTACAGATATATTATTGAGAAGTATATTAATTTTTCATTAAAATTTCTAACGTTCACCATGATGAACCGGTATTCCTGAATTGAAACAACGAATAACATACTTTGAACAGTCATCTCATATCATCAAAGTACCACTAAGTTGAAAAAGAAATAGTTTTTCATCAGATCTGCTTATTATTCAGCACGTGAGCTGTTCTCGTGCAGTGATTTTTGTCTTTTCTCATCAACATTTGATGTTGATGTCCAGAGTACCCCGTATTCTTTCACATTTGATGTTGATGAAATTCCGGTATGTTAGTTGGTTGTTCAAGAACAGCAAGCTGAGTTTGACTTCCTTCCCTTTATTTCATCTTCATATAAGACAAATGTTATAAGGAACAACAGCATGTGGGTACTCTCATGGTTCTGGTGGATTGAAAACATTTTTTTTTAACCACACTAATGAACTATAATACACTAATAGGTTCTAGTCGGAGTTTCCATGGCAACTAGACTCAAAAATTATTTTCTAATTTGCCTTTGACAAAAGTCGTTCACTTGACGAAGTTTTTGGAACTTCTGTGTGGTTGAAAAGGAAAACAGGTATTTCATTCCTGCAAAAAATCTCTATCAATCTAGCGAGCAAATCACTATCACAAAAGGTTACAAATATCTGTAATGGGAAAATGATTTTTGCAGATTTTTATAATTAGATTTATGGACAATTGTTCCAGAATTGGAACAAAATTTTTGTTGATATTATTAATAATAAGATTTAATATGATTTTCGAATTTGGAAGTATACAGTTCTATTTATTCTAGGGCTTCGCCAGACCAAGAGATTAGTCTTGGTCTTGATACAAGACCAAGACCAAGATCAAGACTTAATAAATCTTCCCAAGACCATGACTTGACTTTCGAGACCAAGATCAAGACTCTCCCTCAAGAGTATTGGTCTCGGTCTCGAAAGGAAAATAGTGAATTTGAATCTAGGTACTCAATATTAGGAAAATTTGATGGAAAATGTTATGGCACTTTATTTTAATTAATTATTTATTTTTCATATGGTAGGTTTTTAAATTTTGTTAATTTAAAATCGAAAATATATTTTTCCTACAAGCGTGCGTGTTCCGCCCTATTCCCGCACGCAATTTAGTTTGAGAGGTGTCATTTTCCCGCACGCTACTGTCACTTTAAGTGAGTTTTTCCCGCACTAGTGCGGGAATAATTTTTCCCGCACGCAAAAGTTTGTTCAACAGAGGAACATAAGATGTTTCAATGCGCTTGTAGAAAAAATATTGATCCTAACTCATACGGAAAGGTACTCCCCGCACTCGACTGCTTACCCGAACGGCAGTGTCATGCGGGAATGGTACTCTTTCCGTACTTGTTAGGATAATAACTATTTTCTACAAGCGTGCGTGTTCCGCCCTATTCCCGCACGCAATTTAGTTTGAGAAGTGTCATATTCCCGCACTAGTGCGGGAAAAATTTTCCCGCACGCTAATGTCACTTCAAGTGAGTTTTTCCCGCACTATTGCGGTAATAATTTTTCCCGCTCGTGAAAGTTTGTTCAAGAGCATCACATAAGATGTTTCATAATATCTATTTCCTACAAGCGTGCGTGTTCTGCCCTGTTCCCGCACGCAATTTAGTTTGAGATGTGTCATTTTCACGCAGTAGTGTGAATATAATGGCATATTCTCGTTCCATAAATTCCATAAATATTTCCCAAATATATTTGTGACTGTAGGTTGTATTTCTGGGAATATTTTCATTGGTTAGCGCATTTATACTTTGAACATTCGCAATGCTGAAACGTGCGCTCTATTTTTGCTTTTTTCGTGTTTTATGTGACTAATAAGATTTGTACAAAATCTCTTTTTTTGTTTTGCATTCATATTTTCTATAGTTTGATTGAGTTTTGCCGTAGGTTATTAAATCGATTCTTAACCATCAAAGTAGGACAATTCTCTTCAAAGAGTTTTCGACTCCTGGCGAAACAAACATCGTCCGAAAGAGAAGAAAAAATGGACAAATTATCGAGATCTCCTCTCTGAACTCCGCAGGATTTACCCAAACCATTCTGTCAAAATGGTGGTTCTATCATAGGGGTACTTGGTGAAATGGGGGACACGCTGCTCTGGAATCTGAAAACCATACCGGCTTGCCGTGATGTGACAGAAAACTTAGCCGGAAGAATGCAGATGGCCGTAATTCTTGATTCACTCCGTTTAGTCAGAGTACATGATTCTCGGAACCAGTAATCACTCAGTCCGAGGACGTATGAAGTGTTTATTGGGGTTATTGACACACCAGCGCGCCCTCCGTTTGTATCGGGACTCCGAAGACAGGGCCTGACTGGGATGAAAAAAAAATTAATGCTCCCACATACACACTGATAGAGTGTACCTAAAGGCATAGCCTGTTCGGGTAGAGAACGGCTATTATTATTGTTACTTGATGTTGCGCTCCGGGGCGATTTTTGGAGGCGGAAGTTTCAAAAGCCAGCATCTAACCGCCTCGCTACCGAGCACCCAAACGTCTTGACAAGATTCTTAATATCATCCATTGAAATGTTGCTGATATAGAGATAGCACTGCATTAGAATTTCTTCCTGTTGTATTTACTGGTATTAGGCATATCAGTAAATCAACTTTTTTCTTCGACCACAACATGTATATTTTATATTGTAGGTTTTTTCCATCTTGTCAGCTCTTGAATGGTGTATGAATGAAATGGTGTATAAATGAAATGAATAAAAATGTGAAAAAATCAATTTTTAGCCGCTAACATGGCTTACGCTGACTGCAAGAGATAGGTTCATCAAAATGATGTACTATTAAAGAATTGAAGTTAATCAAAAAGCCCAAAGAAAAGTGCACCATTACATATGTCTTTCTCTTAAGGTTGACTCACAGTGACCCTTTTATCTTAAAACTATTTTCTGTACTACTTACTTGAACTGTCAATACCAAAGCGATAAATACTAAATGGATTGAACATGTCTTTAAATATAGCTGGTCATTTGTCAGTAATACATTTTTTGCCTACATACAGATCATATTGAAAACCTTATAGTTTATTGGTTTTTAGTTAAATTGTTAAAATTGTTATTTCCGTCAACCAGCTGCACACTCTTAAGAGTACATCCCTCAAAAGTCTTCGAAAGACTTGTCCGAGCTAGGGAAGACGCAGCCCTTACCTTTTAACGTGTGATGCCATGCACGAGACCGATGACCATGCTGTGAATCGAACCCATGACCCTTGGGTTAAGAGACAAGCGCTCTACCATCATGACCATCAAGGCCCATTGGTACTTAATAACTTCTCAGAATTTGCGCCCCGTTTGATAATCGATTATTCTTACTCGAAGGATAAACACAAACGGTGATCCTGTGTCCAGGTCAGATCCATTCAGAATTATGCGGCCCACTTCTCCCTCCTTTGATCGTTCCAGTTATTGACCATCGGCATCGTTTGGTTTCCGATAATAAATTCATCCCGAAGCAACGGGTATTGTATATTCGGAATGATGTCCAATTATGGCTCCGCATTATTTAAATGCGCCGTAAAAATATAATATAGTGGTGATTTTTTTCGGTAGGGCGGGTATTTTTATCTGCGCCCCACTCGTTATGCTTTGAACGTTCGAGAACATTATTCATGCACCGGCGAGCTGGCAATTTTTACTTCGAAATAAATCATCATTATTGGCCGGTGTCGGACCCGGGCTCCGCGGCTCACTTTTTTTCCTGCGCGAAAGGACATTTTAATGCATATCTGTTTAAGCTCCACATTTTGTTTATGCTTACTGTTTCATTTGTTTCCGACGAAGCCTGCCAAGATAACTTATCGGCGATAAAAATATTATGCTATTCACTTTTTCGACACCGTTGTTTCTCTTGGTTACCCAGGACAACTCGATGAAACATATGGTTTACTTTTTCTGTATAAAGTGTGGTATGTTTTCTGCGAGTGATTCTCGACGAAACTTTTCCTGATGCACCTGCCAAGGATTGAACTATTGATTATTGGGTGATGCGTAGACCATAAAATATTTCTCTCAATAAGGTAGGAAGAAACTGTATTCTTTTCGATACTTCAGGGAGTTCGTGAGCGAACTATCGTCAATGAGACGAATTGTCCCTCTTGGATAGTTTCAAACATAACAAAATATGTTGATTCGTAAATCTAACCTCATCAGGTATTCGTCATTTTTCAAGCACATTTTATGGAAAAAAATTAAATACAACGTATACCGGAACACCTCCGCAGGTAAGAACCTGTCAGGAAATGGAAGGTTTTTGTGGGATGAACATATCTCGTCATTAGTCAAGGCGTGACAGAGCGTAAAATATACCCCTCATAGCCTCCGAAAGTGCAATGAAGGTTGATATTTGGGAGTAAACCCTATATATCTGTGAATATGCTCGGAAGAATGATTTTCAGCTTGCTCTGCTTTGCTCACACAACGACTTCATCATCTTATTGCATGGTATACCGGGAAAAAATACCTGATTTTAAGCTCGAGTGTAACAAAACACCGAGCTTTTGAACCCACTTGTCTTGCTTATGATGGTACCGAGCATAGGAATGTTTGACTTTATGACAGAATGACCGTCTGGGGACTGTAAGGATGGTGTTTATAGAAAAACAGGGTTTAGGCCATACACGAGAAGTTAGGTAAGGAGTCCTTGCTGCTATATATGCATACATGTATGCATGCCTTGGAGGTATTTTGCACTACGGCCAGACTTTTTCTATGTTTTCCAAGGAACAGGTACACTATATGTTAGCAGAAATGCAGGTTACTACTTTAACTCCAGCGGAAAAAACTGTATTGTCAATAGTTTACAATTCCCGATCGTACCAGATATTCCATGAGCACCATGTTGATGTCTTTTTCCATGATTCTAGACATAACCTAAGTCAACACGATACGTCTATAAATGCTGGTTTGGGCATATTTCTATATCTTTGGAATTATAAGTATCCTCGCACCGAGTAGAAGAAATTGCCCTCAAAAGAGGTTAAACTTGCAATGTATCAGGTGAGGAGCATAATTCTGGAAACCTATCTTCGACATATTTCAAAATCCATTTTATTTGCTTGACCTGTCTAAATATAATACATCCCAAAAACGCAGGTATATTCGCCAGATGGCGTTATTCAATTGCTGTGACAATATGGATTTATGCAATCACATTTCTTTCATTTGAATATACAGTCATTATTTGAAAGAATGTCCAACATATACTGAATGAAAATTTGTATCAACACAAATAATATTTGTTTGAATGTAACAACATAAATGAATTAATTCAAATATTAACATATTGAATCTAATGTATTTCAAGTTTTCAATAATATCAAATGAATTATATTGAACATTTTTGTTTAAAAATCAGATAATTTTGTAGATCTCACCATATTTTTTAAATTCGATTCAATGAGATAATTACATAATATGTTTATTTCTATAAAACAGTATTCACAAGTAGGTAAAATTCACAGTGATTTGTATAAAAATAAAAATAAAAAAAGAGAAACTCAACCTGTTATAAACAATTTGTTTTAAATTTTGATTGGCAAATAAACATGGTTGAAACAATATTTCCATTAAAATGAGTTATGAAAGGAGTTGGTTGAACCAAAACAAAGAAACAAAGATACAATTTTACTCATGTTACTCTATTACATCATGCATATATGACACTTTTATTTGTTTGATTCAATAACATTTTATTTAATTGAATTTTTTTTTCCAGTGGCACTATTTTTGTTGAAATTGAGAAATTTATTTCAGAGTACCTACACTTCGATATAGGTGATCTATGACATCAAACTACACAGAAAAAAAGGAATGCTTGAATATAGTATTTCGATTAATTTGAAAGATAAACACTTGGTTGGTAACATGAATAATTTTCAAATACTATTAACCCCTTACGCCGACTCTGTCATGCGACGTCTTTCCATCAGTTGACAGAAATGAACGTCCTGTTAGTTGTTCTCAATTTGACATTTACTTTACTTTTGAAAATATTTTTTGCAAAGTGTTCATCTTGCTGTGTTTGTTCAAGAGCATTTAAATAAAATAACACCCCTTTTCGTACCTAATCTTTTTCTAAACGGAGAACCACAACAACACCCTCATTACAGATTTCGATTCGCTCGAACATTATTGATTTGGAAGAAACAAATTAGTTTATTTCATTTGAATAATAGGTTTGTTTTAATTTCTTCTTGAAAATTACTCAAATCAATGCAATTATTTGATAAAGTCGAACTTGTACCATCTGTGATAAAAAAGAATTTGAATAACTTGATTTCGAAAAATATTTGGTTGATTATTTTGTCAGATTTGTTTGTAATGGGGATATCTATGTAAATTTGACTTTAATCAAGATTCAAACATATTGTAGCTAGTGATACATTTAATCGGTTACTGAGTTCTTTCTTTCGTGCTGTGAGGAATGGAGCCGAGGAAAATTAAAATGTGTAAGGATTTCTGGATCATCAATTGAACTCTTAGGGCCTGAGTTGCACAATATTAATATGAATATAAAATGCACTTTTGAAGACAGAATCTGCAGCTGACAGTGATCTTCTTATCTATCCTTTGTTTCGAAAAGAACTGCATGACACTGTCAAACTGTCGGTACATGTGGTCTAGGCATCTGAGGGCCTTTGACCGCATGTATTCAGAATTGTCGGGTTGAAGGTTTGTCATATCTGCGTGGTCTGCTGCTTATTTTGATCTCACGTTGACAAAATGCAAGAACTAGAGAGTATTTTTGAAGGTGAGTTAGTTGTCAGTTAGGTCTGTAGATACTTTCATTCCAGTTTAGTAAACTCAATACCAGTTTAGTGTACTCAATACATACATATCATATACCTTTGTGTCTGTTATGTCTGATCCAATAAATTAAATGATTCCAACTTATTTCATTTGAGTTTGTCAAGTATTACTGTTATTTCAATTCAGTATTTCACTTATTACAATTCAGTATTTCATTTGTTTCGATTCAGTATTTCATTTGCTTGGAGTGAGTATTATTTCATTTTTGCGATTTCTTATGCGACCTCTATCTAACCTTGAGGGGTGCAGGATGTTAACATTCAACATTCTATTGTCATCTCAACTGAACAAGGTGTGAAATTTCAACGCTGTAGGATAAGAGGAAGTAGTTCTAATTCAGTATGCATGATTTGACCTGAACAAACTAAAGGCGGATTTATACCGCTATTTCATTAATATTTAACATCAATCAACTATCATTACACTTTAATTACTTTTAGAATGTTGATTCCTTCATGCAATCGCTTTATTTGATTTTTACTCTCCTTTATGATTAGTTTGACATGAGTATAACCACAAATTTGGACCAATGTGTCTCCTTTTCATTACAAGTTACAAGCTTTTTTCTAACTTGCTATGTACCTATGTTTGTTCGGGTGGAATCTTGCAACTCAGTTTTGAAGCAGGTATCTTGATCCGATTGTGCTGAAATTTTGTATACACGTTGAATTTGGATGATAATGCATGGTTAGGTATGTGACGTCATCCTAAATCCAATATGGCGAAACACCCAAGATGGCGGACTAGTTAATTTTAATACACTCCTACAATATGGTCATCAAATGAAAGGGCTTGTTAAGTATAACTCGTAAAATAAAGTGACTTCACTCTATATCCAATATGGCGAAACACTCGATAGCGGACTAGTTACTTTTAATGCACTCCTACAATATGGGTACCAACTGAAAGGACTTTCTGAGAATACGCATGCGAGTTAAAAAAATTAAGATGGTGACTCCGTTGCTCCAATCCGTCTGAAATTTCAATGTACTGGGGTTTGTGGAGTGGCTACCTAAGAAGTTAGAAATATTTGTTAGGGCCAAGGTGATGTTGCTTTACAAAGTAGATGTGCCCAAAAGGTCTGGTGAATGGTGTCATTGGAAATATTACAGAAATCATATGGCTCTGCTTTTGGAGGGTATAAATTTATGATACTGACGTATCATCCGTATAGACTTCGGTAAAGACGGTGTTCATATTAGTCAACCCAAGACTGTGCAATTCCCAGTAGTCACGGCACTACAGAACGAAGAATGTTGCACACAAAATGCAGGTAGTACTGTCGATTACGCCGTTGTCTACTTAGATTCGAAGCTCTTCGCTGCTGGTCAAGCATATGTGGCCTTAGTAGATTAAAATCATTAGAAGGTCTCCTAATTGAAGAGCTAGACTGTTCGAAATCAACTGGCAAACAACCTTGCAACAATCAGCCCTATGCTGTATCACTTCCGTTAAAAATAATGTCACCGTTATTCGCCATTTCCGTTGTTTTGCTATTACCAAGCAATAGCAAAATATCGGAAATGGCGAATAACGGTGACGTTATTTTTAACGGAAGTGATACAGCATAGGGTTGAATGATGCGTTGAAACAAACGAATAGACTGAGGAAACTGTCCAACAATAACTGAAATGTCAAGAAAAAAATTGAATTGAAAAAAATTGTAAAACTGTAAAGCTTTTATTTAAATGCGCTAAAAATAATGAAACAAACTTTTACTTTGAAACTTTTACTATCAACTTATAACTTCATTACACAATTTATATAATAATAAAGTGTCTTTATTTAAGGCGGAGTTCAGTGATTGACTGATCTTATGATATAAGAGCTTGTCGCGAGATTGACCTGTGAAGATTAACAAGTAAAATAAGTAACTTCATCTGATAGATTTCAATTACTAAAATTTTCGAACTAAGTAAATAATATGAGTACCTACTTGAGTCTTGTTTCAAGCTAGTATATCATATAAATTGTGTTAATAAGTTGATAGTTGAAGTTTTAAAGGAAACGTTTATTTATTTTTTTTTTGGCGCATTCAAATAAAAGCTTGTTTTGAAAAAGTTTGTTGAATCAAAATTTATTGACAATAATGATGCCATGAAAAAACAATGTTTCAACATTGAAAGAGGTTAATGATAGTGGAGATACAAAGTGATGAAAAAGCAGAGAGAATAAATCCGCTTCAACACACTAACATTGCAAGTTAATTAAAGGCTTTTAATGTAAAAAAGGTCTTTTCTTCGATTCCTTCGTTCAATCAGCGTGAAACTTCGGAATTCTATAAGGCATCTCAGGTAGCACACTGATATTGGTACAATATTATGACAAATGCAATATTGGCGAAAAAAAAAACGTGAACATTCGGCGATTTTGGTCCAATATTATACTTGGGTAATATTGCCGTGATATTCTAATAACAATATTGGCCTTAAAATATTCAGCGATCTTGGTGAACTCATATTGGAAAATATTGGTACAATATTACGGAAATATTGAAAAAAAACATTCTAACGTAATATTGGCGACAAAAAATGTGAACATTTGGAGATATTGGTCCAATATTGTTTGTATGTAGAGCCCTCTAGCGGTTTGTTCCATGGTTTTGGTTCAATATTGATTATTAAATATTCGATCAATATTCATATTGAAATATTGGTAATAGGTTTTCTTTGTAATATTGTATCAATATAATTATTTCAATATAAGCATGATATCTTCGTTTAACGTTTAATCAACATAGGTAATTATGATTTGTTGAATAACAGTGAAAGAATATTCAACCAATGTACTATTAAACTAGGATATACAATATTGTTTTTATATTCGTAGAACCGATATGAGAAGAATATTGGATTTCAATAATATATTGACAATATTGCCTTATCGACATAGTAAAAAATTATTTAACCAATATCGACCCAACATAACTTATAATGATTAGTTGAACATTGGTGAATATGTTATAAAACTTGGATATACAATATAGGTTTTATTCCTAGAATCGATGTGGGAGGAATATTGCCAATGTAATATTTATTTTAAATGTGGAAGGCAATATGTAGACAATTTTGCTTTATCGATATTGGCAAGAATTATTCAACTTATATCGACCCAACATACGTAATAACGATTTGTTGAATATTGGTGAAATAATATTCAACCAATTTTTATCAAACTTGGATACACAATATTGGATTTATTCCTAGAATCGATATGAGAAGAATATTGGGATTACAATATTTATTCTAGATGTTGAAAACACTACGTAGACAATATTTTTTTATCGACATTGATAAAAATTATTCAAACAATATCGACCCAATATGGTCATAATGATTTGTTGGATATTGGTGAAATAATATTCAACCAATATGTTATTGAAATTGGATAATATACAATATTGGTTTCATTCCTATCGATATGAGAGGAATATTGGAATATTAGAAAATTGGGAATATGGGGAAATTTAAAACTTCCGAGTTGTAACTCGGAATTTTAAAATTCCGAGATATAGGTCGGAAGTTTTAATTGAAAATTCCGAGTTGTAACATTTTTTATTTTTATCATTTATTCAAACAACAGTTATTACAATATCACTAACCTAATGAAAAATCAGTGCTATAAACACTGGCCTCGAGAATAACAAAATTTAAAATTAATAGTGATGCAAAAGCAGTTAACTAACGTTTATATAAACTTTCAATTTTCTAACAAAACTCTTATAATTATTCAAGTCTTTTATAAACTGAGGTAAATTATTGAATGTTTTGACTGCATCTACAATCGGATTGTTTAAAGCTATATTTGTCCTTGTATATATTTTATAGATGTTATTATGGGATCTCGTTTGGTAATCATGTACATCAAAGCAAAATTCAATATTTATGTTACATTTCTGTTGATTATTAAGTATTTTATAAACAAGTTTGCATTGTTCTATATCCAGAATTTTTTTTAATGGAATTAAATTCAATTCTGAATAAATTATATTTGTGCTAGTGAGCCAATCTAATTTAAATAATATTTTAAGGGTTTTGTTTTGTAATTTCTGGGCTTTATCAAAATTGACTTCTCCACACATTCCCCACACAGGCAAAAGATATCTGAAGTGTGTTAAGAAAAAAGAATTATAAACTTGAAATTTACTTTTCATAGACAGATAATCTCGACATTTATACAAAGCGGATAGCATTGAAACAATTTTTCCAGAGATTATGGTAATGTGTGGAAACCAGTTCAAATTTTCATCTACAATTAATCCCAAATATTTTATACACATTACTTTCTCTATCGGTACACCATTCATGTTGAGATGCAATTTATTAATTATTTAATTTTTCTGCTCAAATACAATATATTTGGTTTTATCAATATTAATTTTTATTTTATTTGAAAACGGCCATTTAAGGTAAGCATTAAGATCATTATTCATTTGATTATTGATGGTGATTTCATCTGTTCAGGTGTATAGCAGAACAGTATCATCTGCAAAGGTGAAATATCGTGCCTCCAGATTGGCAAGTTTAAGGTTGAGTACATAAAAGGAATACAACAGCGGTCCAAGAACCGACCCCTGTGGCACCCCGTAGGCACTGGATAACCAATTACTACTTGTATCTTGAAGCTTTACATATTGATTTCTGTCCAGTAAATATGTGTTAATTAAGCTGTACATAATACCCCCAAATCCCATTCTAAATAATTTATTCAACAAAATATCTATACTCACCACGTCAAAAGCTTTTTTCAGATCATTGAAAATTGCTATGACTACTTCTTTCCTATCTACAGCCCTTGATATATAATCTATGAAGTCAGTAGCAGCACCGAGTGTGCTACTGTTCTTTATAAAACCATATTGAAATTTATCGGTCAATTGGTGGGTATCAATGAAAGATAACATTCTTTTCTTCATTAGTTTTTCTAGGAATTTAGAAAATACACTCAATACCGAAATAGGTCTGTAATTATTCATGCATTTTTTATCTCCCGATTTAAAGAGCGGAGTAATTTTACTTATCTTTAGTTCTTGTGGAAAAGTTCCACTTTGGATGGTTTCATTGATCAGATGTACAATAATTGGTAAAATGTACTCTCCCAGATTATGTATATCCCTAACAGTAATTTCGTCGTGTCCGGGTGCTGAAGTTTTGTCTTAGTTCCTTAATGATATCTAACAACTCCTGTTCATTAGTTAAAGGCACGAATATTGAGTTATTGTTATACAGTTCCCTGACAGAAAAATCACCATTTGATTGAGAAAAATATTCATTAATTTTATCAACTATATCTAGTTGACTGTTTACAATATTATTATCTATGAACAACAATTTTTAAACAACAATCAAAAGTGAATCAATAAGTACTTCATCTTTTTTATTTTTAATAAAACTTTTTATGAATGCCCATTGTTTTTTTTACATTATTTCCGGCTAATTTCCATCTTTCTTGAAAGTAACGATTTTTCAAAGTTCTTATCTAATTATTAATCTGGTTTTTAATATTTTTAAACTCCTCGGCTAGGTATGCGTTCTCGGGTTGATTCAGCTTTTTTTACAAATTTTATCTCTTTTGTTTATCATCTCAAGGACTTCACTATTCATCCAGGTGTTATTTGAACGGATTCTTAATTTTTTACAATACTCAGACTTATTTTTACAAACTCTGACTAAATCAATTAACTGTTGAAACGTTGTCACGTTCATACTTAAAACTTTTTCCCTAAATAAATTTACAAACTTATTATAATTCACAGATTTGACTACATAATCTACCTTTGGCTTATGAATTTGTACAGAAGTTTCGATATCTATTACCATCAATTTATGATCGGAAAGTGAATTTTCCTTAACATTAACTTTACAATTTTACTTACCACTATAGTCACTAAGAACATGGTCTATAAGAGACTTAGACACTCTGGTAACTCTGGTTGCGAATTCTTCACTGGCTACATTATTTATTTTAAAGTTACTTATTGCAACTAGGTCTTTGTAATCTTTGATTACTTGCGAATCATCTGCAAATTAACATTCATATCACCTATTATAAAGTGTTTTTAGGGTGCTTCAGCATTACTGCTTCCATAAATGAAAGAAAATGACAATTATCAATGGAGGGAGGTTTATACGTATATAACACTCATTTTCAAGTTATATGCATACCTAAACTAATACATAACCAGTTTATTGGCTCATTTTTGCTTGATTTCTCAATTTCACGAAATTTTATGGTTTTCGTACATAAATAGCTACACCGCCCCCTCTACCAGCTCTACAGGAATGGACTGCAGAGAAGTCATTAATTTGAAATAGGAATGTTTCGTTTTCTTCCAACCATGTCTCAGTAACCAAGAGTATATCACAATCTTCTTTCACAACAAAGCACTGCACAAGATCCAGTTTGTTTCTAATACTTTGCAAATTCATGTATGCCATTTTTAGTTGTTCACGAGGCCTTTCTAGTTTTCCAACAGACTTTTCTCCTCTACAAGGTCTTTTGAGTGCTCATCCTTTCTTAAGAAGATATTTCAGTTTCCCATCCAGAGAAATTTGTATTTTTTTTTAATTTCTTGCTGCCATGAATAAATCAAAGTTAGTTTTTGTGAGCTCATGGTTTAAAAATATTTTTTTCTCCTTTGTATATCCTACGTCCGTGCTTTTCATCTCGAATTTTTTCTTTGATTTTAAAAAATTTGTTTTTGTTGTTTCGTCTTCAAAGATTACTTTGATTACATTGTCCTTGCCGATATCTTTGCCCATGCGAAAAGCTGTAAATTTGTTGTCATTTTTGACCCCAAGGAAAGTTCCAATTTTATTTATAATTTCTAGTAGATTCTCATTTTCTTTTTGGGGTACGCCCTGCACCAACAAATTGTTTTTTAAAGCCATTTGCTCGTTTTTATTTAACTGCCGTTTTATTTGACAAAGCTCTTCTTGTAAATTTTCATTTACTTTTATTTGTTCATTATATTTTGTAAAGATTTATATTTCACATCCATCTCCTCTAGTTTTGCCATGACATCGGCCAAAGTATAGTTTTTCCCTTGTGGTGTTGATTGCGGGTGACTGGAGTCATCTTTTGCCCTATTGCATGAACCACATAACCAATCTTCATTTGATTTATTTAATTTCAAATACGTTTTTTGTGCCATGGACAAGCATTCTCTATGTTTCCATACACTTGTCACACTCTTTTTCAATGTGCACAGATATTATGACACTAATGATCACTTTTCACTACTTTGAACTTTTAATTATTTTAATAAACCATGCAATCTACACTATCGCAGAAGTAAGCAACAGAACACTCGACACTGTTGCCGGCTTCTCCATATTGGCCCATATGAAATCAAGATTCAGCCATTTTCTAAGTAATTATTCACACACAAAATTTTTACAAACATCATCTTATCTCCTAACAAGCACTAAACATATCAAATTACCTGAGCATGTCAACAGAGAATAATGAAAGAACCTTACTGAACATTTTGTTACCAGTTCATGTATAACCAATTACTCACATGCCACTGTGATAGTAACTTATTCAAAAAAGTTAAGAAAAAACACTAAAAATATCCATCAGCTGAAGCACCTTGTAAATGAATGAATATACCTTGGCCATGACAGCGGGTTATTTGAAACAGAGAAGAAGTGCGGTATCGATCTGTGAGAGCCGGACATTGCTCGGAGAACTCTTGTGGTCTTAGAGATAACAACCAGGAACTCCATGAATGATGGTATGCGTGTCGGTAATCCGCGAGGGCCGCACTGAGCGCCTCTTTATTGCCGCTGAAAAATGTAGACATCAAATGTTGGCCGCGAATATCCTTATGAGATATTCAAATTTCGGGACACAAGATATTTATATGCTGGCCTGGTGGCTACCGATCGTCTATGCAGTCATTTCTATAGTCCATTGGAAAGCACGTTCGTTTTATTACAGAGCGGATCAAAATTCAACATAAATCTTTTTCCTTCTGATCCAACATATTTCTATATCAATACAAAACATGTTTGGATATATGATGCGTCAGGGGGGACTAATATCAAAATCAGAGTAATTTGTATTTCGTGTGAATAAAATTATTAAATTGCAAAGCGCTTTCGGCTATTATGCCATTCTCAGGGCGATACCTGCAATTAAATGATAATCATTGAAAATTTGAAGTTTGGGTGAATTGATAAAAGTAGAATTACTTACTCGTCAAGTAGTATATATACCTGAAGTTCCATAAAGTTGACAACCATTGTGTGAACAATAGTCTGAACAGATATTACATTGAGTGCACCCTTTGGGTTTGAAATATTGTTACATTTTACTTGAAACTGTTTCATGTCCAAAGTGCACGTGTAGACGAAAGTGAAAATTGACAGTTTGATTGACATAAGGTAACGTCAAATGAAATCGTCACTTTTAGTGACCACAGAACGTTGAAGTTTTTTCCATAGTAAGCAAAGAACTAAAGGGGGCGTCCATAAATTACGTGAGGTGTTTTTTTTAATTTTCTGCCCCTCCCTCCCCCCCTGGTGAGATGTCGTGAGATTTTATTCAACCCCCTCCCCCATCTCCCAATCTCACGTGAGATTTTTCAAAATGTGAGTTTCAGATTGAATTGAGCTATTTGGTATAAAACAAATATGGTGGTTTGACAGTAAGTAAATGTATAACGTCGAAGTATGAATGAAATTATTTTCAATTGAACGAATTAGTGAATGATCTTTATCGTATTACGATTACGCTTAAGATTAAATCTTATGCATGTACAATCTGGATTAAATGGACCAAAATAGTATAATTTTTTTTTTGTTTCAATCAGAAAAAAAATTGCGTGATATTTGCCGAGACCCCCCCTCTCTCCAACGTAAGATTAGATGAGATTTGACTCGACCCCCTCCCCCCCTTAAACACCTCACGTAATTTATGGACGCCCCCAAACGTGAATTTTGGCAATTGTTGAATCAAATGAAATGAAATAGAGGTCTCAAGGCTGCATCCCTTACCCTTTCCCCGAAACAAATCAATACCGAACCGAAATAGATGATTTTGGGTTTGATGTGAATCCAACCTCCAAGTCTGAATCAGAGAACTGACCAAGAAGAAAAGATTTGGGGTCTTAGTCAGAAAATTGTCAAAGATTCTAGAAAATCTAACCTGTTAAAATTTCTGGAATTAACTTCCTTCAAAATTTGTGGATTACGATTGGGACTGAAATTATGTTTGGTGAATTTCAAATGATGACCGAAAGCTGAGTTATCATGTTTATTCAAATGTTCATTTATCTGAACTCTCAAAGGTCTACAGATCCTTCCTATGAAGCTTCTTCACAATCATGGCAATTGAGTTTGTAAATACCACGCAGTAGTGATATCGCTTCAACTGATAGCCACTAATGGATGAAGTTCTTAATTTATGTTGATGATATGGTATTGGACGCCTGATAGTATATGTGAGTCGAGTGTTATAGTTTGACTGACCTGTTTCCTTTGTACTTTTTGTGTACTGGACAAATGTAAACATTTCATTTTAAATAGTTTGATGGACGATTCTGAAAAAATCAGGCGTCTGCTGTTATGGTTAATGACGACACGATGCCACGTATCGTCAAATGTTATCAAAACTCCGAATATCGTACTGGGAGTAGATTGTTATCTCCAACCAACTTTTTCAGAAAGTTTTCCCAACCATTGCTCCAACCATAATTTCCAACACAACATAATAATCATAAAAAACTTGAAAGTCCAAATCAAGAAAACCAAAAAATAATCTTCAACAAATCAAAAAACTCTATCAAAAACAACCCTTCAACACTAATTGAAAAACTAATAAGTATAAAACTAATTCCAATAATTTTTCACGTCCCCGAATTGAATTCAAGGTTATGTTTCACTTAGCTGAGTTATGGACAACGCCAGTGTTGTTTAACCTGGCACTGATGACAAGCAATAATCTCGAAACTGGTCTGCAGGTGGTAAACTCCGCCCAATTAAAGCAAAATTTTTGCCTCTTGATTACAAAAAGCATTTGCAATGGTGTCCTTCTTTGGATGTAGTTGGGTGTTTGTCGTGTTAGACAGGGAAGCAGTTGATTCCTGTTAGAAATTTGTCTCTTAATTTCCACTTTATGGCAACTCTTGAAGAAACTCGTATTTTCTCGGATGCTTTCCAAATCCTTTGATAACGTTCGAGTTTTGTTTTCGACTGACAAAAGACATGTGATATAGAAATCAAAACCTTAACGGTGAGAAGCATTCAAATGAAAGATTTACTTTCAATGTGGTACCGTGTAATAACCAACAACTTTTTCTCGGTTTGGAATACATCGGCTACGAAATACATGTCTTTATGGCGATCGTAACCTGTCGCCATTACGAAGAAATAACACAGGTAGCTAATTTGTCTTTAATGGGTTGTGGTAATTTACCACACGACCGTATGAACGATTCTTTAAATTTTTCATTTTAGTGTACTCAGAAAAAACTTTACTGGCTTTGTTAAAATGTGACGTAGTGGAATCAGGAGTTGGTATTGTGAATAAACACAATTCATAAGGATTGATATACAATGGGTAAAGGGATCAAATTATGATACGGAAATTTAAAATTGATATTTCCATTAAATTATGCCTCTAGTTATCCTCAATTTCTTCATTGAATTGTAAGTGTCTGTCACAATAATGGCGTTTATTTATTTATAAACCGAATAACTTTAAACAAACATCTAGAAACACTCAATATGGTTCTAGTTTCTCTTGTCGAGTATTCTTTTGTAGTCTAGAATTTCATAATTGTTCTAGAATCTATTTTAGTATATAAGCAATCAAATTTGAGATTTTGACAGTTGAATAATAAAGCCTGTGTTTATCGTTTGAAGTATAGAAGTCATTGTGACAAGTGTAATAGTACAGAGTTATCAAGTTGAATTTTTGTCCTGTGGTAATAAAGGCATATAATTATAGATTAAACGACTTTCTGTTATGATTTGATATATTTAGTGAAAAATATCAATATTTGTAATTGTTTTCGAATGAAAATTTAAAAAAAATGCCTGGCTTTATAGAAACTTTTCACCTTCTACCTTTCTCCTTTTGCCTATTTCTTTTCCAGCTCAGTCGGGTTCAAATAATATGCCAAAAGTTGTTGCATGCAAGTTTAAAAATAATGAATAAAGTTGTATTCATATTCAAATATACTACGAGATATGTAACTTCTATTATTCAAACAGACAAAATAAATCATTGAAAAAAAAAAACTCTTGCAAATAAGTTTGTTTTCTGTATTGCACATGTATCACGCACTCCCAGTTCAAATACATCATTTATTGTTTAATGAAAAACTTTAGAGTGACAATTGTTGTTCTGAATACCGTAGTTATAGTTTATGTAGAGATATGGATGTTCATGGGAGGGAATCGGCACTTCTAGTAATAGTTTATAAATATTTACACTGGATTGTTCACTGAATTATCAGAAATCTTCAATCTTTCACAAACTTTTTGACAAACTAGGTATGATAGCAAAATTGTGAATCCCATTTATTACTCAACTCAAATTTGAATGATATTCAAAACCTTTCTTGTTTTGTTTTCCTTCAATTAGGTTTCTATTTCTATATAATGATTTTCCAAACTTCTAATTTCTCATCTATAGTACGGCTAGTTAGTATTTCTCTTTCATTTTTCGAAACAACACTAAATTTTCATACGTTTTCTATTCTTGATATCTAAATTACCTTTCAAAATTTTTATTGTTATTCATTAATTTAATTTTGCAACCTTCCACAGGTTTTTTTATCCTAGAATAGAATTATCTATGCTACCCTTTTTTGTTGATTGTGTTAGTTCAGAATTGTATACAAGGTGGTAGGACAAAACTGTTTCAGTACTGGGAAAAAATATCTAACCAGGTTTTAATTCAATTTTTTCACATGTAATGGCATTCTAAATTCCACACAGTCAATCATATCATAACATAACAAGCAAATTCAATCTGAATTATACGAAGAACCGCGTCCGAGTAGACCAAAATATAGATACACCTTTGTTGGAACACGAATCACTATTTTAAAGCTGCAAAAAACAAAAACCTATTAATTATCCATAATGCTTTGCACTGCCAGGAAGCAAAATTAAAATATGACATGGGTAGTTAGTAAAGGTTAGGGTCGGTTGGTCTACTCGTGGTTCTTCGTATAATTTGGATTGCACTTCCTTACAGTCAAGTCGTTTAATCTATAATTATACGTCATAACAACGTCCTCCTAAACTAAAATGTAAATGTTTTAATTATCAGATGTTTATTTTTGTATCATCACATACATTGTAATTGACAACAAAACAAATTTGTTTTTAACATTTTTAATTATGAAATATAGTATTTCTGGCATGAACTGAACTAGCTATCTGGGATTAGTCTGTTGTGTAATGAAAGTTTGCAAACACATTTGACTCAGTAGTCCAGCCTACAGTTTTCCAAATTGTCTCAATATTGAACCTGGAACGTAATGCTGCAGAAGGGAAAGCATGTTGCATGCTATGACTTCTGAAAAACCAGTTCCACTTATATCAAACGCAGTGTCATATAGCTTGAAATGGTTTAGTGGAAGTTCCAGATGAGATATGGTATGAGTTTGAAATCTCTTTTTTATAATTATCACGAAACGAATACCGTCACACTGTATGCAGAGCAAAAGGTATGAAGGTAAACATTTGTCTTTTAACAATTTAAGTTTCCTCGCATCTCATAAGTAAAATGACTTAGTTGAAGAATTTGTGACGGAATCTAGTTTCCTCAACTTGAATTTGTTCAGATCATGACCTCGTTCTGGTATTTTGAGATATTTATTAAATGTACACAACTCACAAGAATATAAATATTCGACGTCACCCATGTTTCACTGGAAAACGCAATGATCAATCAACCGATATGATCGTTCAAGGAATTGATTTTTAATTTTTGCTGCTTTAAAATAGTGATTCGTGTTCCACCAGAGGCGAAACTACATTTTACACTAGGAGAACGTTTATGAAGTACAATACAGGTCATCTATATATTGGAACAAGAAATGTACGGAAGAAGTTTATCAATGTTTGGATAATACAATGAATCATAACTTTTAACCACCGATCCCAAAGAATGAGTAACAATTGTGGTTTTTTAAATGTTTCAGTACACGAAAAGTTTGTCAATTCAGTAGTCACCATAATCGCCTAATCATCTACAAATAGAGCCTAACTAATAAATAGAAAAGTGTGCCAATTTAAATCTCCTTCGTCAACACAAAATATCTCCTTTGTGGTTGAAATTCATAGAAAAATCTGTTTGCTTTTTCAGTAACAGCGCTTTCCTATATTTTCATTCCCCACAATGTCCTAAAACTTCTCAGAGCATGGGGAAACACAGGTGTTTGGTCTATACCGTACGAGTGTTAGAAAATAATACTTGAAGCGCCGCGTTATGCATGATGAGGATTCATGCTCAGACCGTATGATGATAAATAGAAATAGAGGACGACTATCATTACTATATGCTGTTACACTTTGTGGCGACTCATTTATTGGTGGCGCATTCACTTTTCAGCGGCAGAAAAATCTGAAAAACTTAACCCCCCTACATATGGAATTGATGACAGTACATACATAATGGTCTCAAGTGCCTCACGGCAGACCCAGTATCAGCATCTACTGTTAGAGATCTATACCTAGCACGCAGGCGATTATGAATCATAAAAGTCCTCGGTTATCGGGTTCGGTACACTTGACATGAGAAAGGCAAAGTCTAAACTTTTGGATTTGTCAAGTTCTTGAAGAATAATTTAATTTGATTATACTTATTATCATCTCATTATTAAATATATTGAACTATTGGATGAAGATAACTACAACTTCTTTCTAATTTGTTTATTTTTTAGGATTACTTTCGGCTTCTGCACCAGCCCTTATCTAGTAACTAATTCTAGAATAATTACAACGAGTTCATAACATATCAAATAGAAATCATCAAGCAAATTGAGATAATCGTAATTACAGCCCATCGACAGAACTGTAAAACACTACGTAACTCCTAAACTTGTCAGTATTTACAAGCAATCGAAACATTGTGAAATAAAAAGTGAAAGAAGTAGAAATATTTCATCTACAAATGTAAGTAATAAAGTTATTTCGTCGTCTACAACCTTTAATCAACCACATTCCAGTTAACCTGATCGACGAAATCATATTGAATAAACACCAAAAAATGTTCAAGGTGAAATATATCCAAGCCAAGAACAATCCAGGCGAGAATGTACAAGTAGCGTGCTAATATAACTTAATTAGGAAGACTGGGTAAATATCTAGAAAAATTAACAACGTACGGACATTTACAAGAAACAAATCACAAAATGAATAAAGATAACATGAAAATCTTGCATACGTTTAATGAAGGAAGATAGATGAACTTGTTGGAGATCAAGATGAAACTGGAAAACAACAATATCTGAATCACCCGAACTTTAGCCACGCCCACTACACTGAGTAATCGTAACATAATAGTAGTTAATGTAATGAGGTTCATAATAATGATTATTAAGGTAGTAGCCGTGAATATTATCGATAACACGGCGTGCACCACAATGAACGTCTACTTTATCTGCCGGAATCAATAAATATAAACAATTCTTTTTTTGAAACTATAGATACTTACATTCGAGTTATTTATTCATTATGAAAAATAGTCAGCAAGATGTGCCTTATCACTTCGTTGACAATGCAACAGCAAATTATTTATTCCTTGCTAGGAATCGCACGTTGAAAGGTAAGACCTCATTTATCCTTAGCTCGCACAAGTTTCGACTTCAGAGGGCTGTCGTTTGTAGGAGGATGACAGCTAGTTAACGGAAAAAACAATTTTAAACAATTTTTTTTACAACAATTTTTATTTTATCGGAGAAACTTTAATAACCTGATACAATTAGTGAAAGTACAGTTTTAGTATATGAATTTGATTATTTTCCTCTGTTAGATTTGTCAGTTAAGTCACTAGAATATCACAGTTGAGAGATAACACTGAATTTCAAACAAGTGTCAGTGGATATGCGCAAAAAGTGACAGAGAGTAACAAAAGAAAAAATCCGCAGTTCATTTAACCGCAGTTATCGACGAAGAATCCCTTCTGAAAACTTGTTAACAGTATCGAAACGAGAGTAATAGTGGATAAAGCGTCGCATCGTAGAAGAGAAGAAGAAGAACGACAGAACGATTCATCTGGCACACAGGCTGTACCGTTGCCGTAGCTTCATTCGTTCCTGGAACTGTAATCTTATTAAATTTACATATTAATCAACGGATTTTAATTATCCCAACCCTTCTCCCCTCTGCCTTGCTACTGAGCACAACGCGTCGTCGTAATTTACATTAATCCAATAATTGCATGGAGGTTTGCTAATTAGAAATTCAAATGAGGTGGTGCTCTCGCACAGAACGAGGACTGTGTGCCCGAACTTATCCCCCGCGACCCTGCCGATTTTCACCCTTTCAAACCACCCTCTGGTCGCCTCTCGAACCTCACTCTCTTGCTGCTTAGCTATTGCTATTACAGTCCGAATTTCATCGATTTTCTATTACATAACTAAGTCTATCCGCAATTTGTCTTGTACGGAATATCGCTATCCGTGGTCATTCTATCGGGGATGTTAAATTAGTTGGATATACGGGCTTGAACGTAAAGAGTGATTTGGAATATTTGTATTTTAGATTTTCATAAACACTGGCAAAAAGAAAACTTAAAAAAAACAGATGTGATAATCTACAAAGAACGTTATGAGAAAGAAAAAGTAAAATCAACAAATGATAATGAATGTTCATTTCATTTCAATACAAAACTGAAAATAATAATACAAGAATAAAAGAAAAACTCAGCGCTCGGGGACGGCTTATTAGGATATAGTGGCGCATTTATTTGAAACACTAAAATGATGAAAATAATGTATGTAGGGTGTCTCCAGGGGCTTCAGTTTAACTAACTAGGTCACGGTCCTAAGTTCTAACCATATTGAAAGTCGACTTTAGAAAGCTCATAATAGTGGAGGGTTAGTGTGGGGTGTTCATCTTATAGCTTGATATGATGTGGCCGGTAGCTCAGTCACTAAGGTATTTATTTTGCCGTATATAGGAGAAACTCAAAATGATCCCCGCTGAAAAATTCGGCTTTAGTGCAGGTCATAGTACGACCTCCCAGATTGTCCGGGTTTTTCATTTGGTGAAAGAGGCAGCTCGTCGAGGAATGAATACGGTACAGCCAGACGAATCGTTCTGTCGTTCTTCTTGTTCTCTTCTGCGATGTGGCGCTTCATCCACTATTACTCTCGTTTCGATACTGTTAACAAGTTTTCAAAAGGGGGTCTACGTCGATAACTGCGGTTAAATGGACTGATGGGGATTTTTTCTTTTGTTACTCCTCATCACTTTTTGCGCCTATCCACTGACACTTGTCTGAAGTTCAATGTTATCTCTCAACTTTGAGGTTAATTCAGTACTGAATGTTTCTTGGGAAAATTGATTTGACATTTTGATATTCGAGTGACTTATGACAAATCTAACACAGGAAAATAATCAAATTCATATACTAAAACTGTACTATTACTAATTGTATCATGTTAATTGCTCTCGCCAATTACCAAAACAATCAAGTTTTCGTTCAAAATAAAAGTTCCTCCGATAAAATAAAAACAATTAAATAATTTGCTGTTGCATTGTCAACGAAATGATAAGGCACAGCTTGCTGACTATGTTTCATAATGAATAAATAACTAGAATGTATCTATAGTTTCAAAAAGGGAATTATGTATATATTCATTGATTCCGGCAGATAAAGTAAACTTTTCATTATGGTGCACGCCGTGTTATCGATAATATTCACGGCTACTACCATAATAATCGAAATTATGAACCTCATTACTTAAATAACTATTATGTTACGATTACTCAGTTAAGTGGGTGTGGCTAAAGTTCAGGTGATTCTAGTATTGTTGTTTTCCAATTAACCGGAGCGAACCTTGGTAGTGAAAATTCTACATAAATGTGATTGGATCTTGATGTATTAAAAATTTTAATTTTTATTTAAATTGTTTAATTTCAAATCTTTCAACAAGTTCATCTCTCTTCCTTTATTATACGTATGAAAGATTTTCATGTTATCTTCATTCTTTATGTGATTTGTTTCTTGTAAATTTCCGTACCTTGTTGATTTTTCTAGATATTTACCCAGTCTTCCTAATTAACTTACACTAGCACACTACTTGTACTTTCTCGCCAAGATTGTTCTTGGCTTGGAAATATTTTACCCTTGATAATTTTTTGGTTGTTATTTATTATGATTTTGTCGATTAGGTTAACTGGAATATGGTTGGATAACTGGAATATGGTTTGTTAAAGGTTGTAGATGATGAAATAACTTGATTACTTACATTTCGAACGTCCATCGTCTTTGTGGTTGAAATATTTCTACTTCTTTTTCACTTTTTCACAACGTTTCGGTTGCTTGTAAATACTGACAAGTTTAGGTGTTACGAGGTGTTTTACAGTTCTGTCGGTGTGCTGTAATTATAATTATCATTATTATTCATATTTTGTGTGAACTGTAATGTAACTACTATAAACATGGCATGTTCAAAAACTCGCTAGTTTATTTCCAAAATTCCATTCATAGTTTGCTCACTACACCCAAACTGCACCATTCTATTCTGTGTAAAAGATACAGACATTTTCACGGATTTGTTTGTCTGTGAGATGCTATCCATTTCGAGTGATTATGGGGAAACTTTATCTGCATCCTATTGCCAGATTATTGACATTTATGAGAAAAAAGTCACTATAATTGTTATCTCTGATTATTATTTTTCTATTTTCCCCCTCTGCCTGCCTTGTTATGAAAAATTTGTAGCACATGTTCGATATTGTTGGTATATTCAGAATAAGTTATTTCGATTTATCTTCGAATTATGTTCTATTCCAAAATGAAAACTTTTGTAGCATATTTCGTAGTATTGTTGTTGAAAAATTGTTGTAAAAAAAATTGTTATATCCGTCAACCGGTTGCACCTCTACGTGCGACCCTCAGAAATCAGAGACTTGTGCGAGCTATAGGGGAAAGCCTTAGCTCTTACCTTTCAATATGTGTGATCCTATGCACGAGACTGGTGGCAGTGCTGAGATTCGAACTCATGCTTCTACGGATGTTTTATGGAGCGATCACTTCACCCGCATGCCACCGCGGCCCATGTATAGATGTATGACAATTCTTGGAATTAATATCACCTTTCATGGTCAGTGTAGAGCAGTGTTTGAAAAATTATCGATGGCGTCTGATATAACTGAGAAATAACATTTGTAAGTACAGTTCCGGACACCAAACATCCAAATTACATCTCAACCAGAAATGAAAGCTCTCCGATTGATAAATAAATACCGCAAAAATAGAAAAAATTCATTTTCAATGCTTTTTATCACAAAAACTGGACACCTTTCAACATTGTGGCTGAGCACACTTTTGATCAGCACAAGTACTACAACATACCAAAAATTCAACCAAATTCACGAAAAGCACTTTTTCTTCGTACGGGTTTTTTTGGTTCAAAAAAATTATATGTCGAAAGAACACCGAAAGTGCTAAAATTGTTGTTGAAGAGTACACAATAAAAAGATTTAATTAGCGAGTACCAATCTTCATGACCATTGAGTAAATATGTCACAAAGCACACCAACCATTCACAAATAATTTCTATAGCAATTACCAAAAATTCAGTTCGACTAAACACAGGAATCCAGCAGTATATATCGGTTAGACGTTATTATCCTTCATCAAAACGGGGTAGGTTGCATACAAGCAACAAGGAATAGTAACTAGTAATCTAGGAGTGGAACAGAGAGCACTTCAACGTTTCCTGATGTAGACAACAAAAACATGATTACTCTGGCCATAATCACATCTTAAGAAACTCGAAACATTCCAATTACTGCCAAGTTTCTATATGAAGTAATATCTGAAATGTAGTACTGAAAAAAAAGGCATGCAAGGACATAATTCCAAGAGCTTCCATGATATCCTTAACGATTGTATTAATAAAAAAACATATGTCCTTGATCATAATTTTCTAATCAATACGTCCTACCATTTCTTCATTAGTGTTCGATGCTGAATTTTTATCGTAAGGAAACGTTTGTCTCCAATGCTTATAGAGAAAGTAGACAAAGTATAGTAGAAATACGAGTTAAAAGTCTCGCATATAAAAATTATCCCGTGCACAACCCTCTATGTTCTCTCCCAGCCTAAATACTCTGCGTTAATTGAAAAAAGCGAAATGCGAAATATAAACCGGTGACCATGTTTTTCATAATAGCAATAAGCCCTCGCAGAAGGTTCGTTCCCATACAGCAAATTTAAATAAATTAAATCAATCGAAAACAAAGGATTGGATTGAAAAGGGACGAGAAAAAAATAGGAAGCGAAAACAAAAAATGAAATATTTTCCACCGTCTCGTATCAATTTAATCATAGCCAACATGTAGTTTGATTAAATGAATTTGCAGTTGATGTGTGAAACCGAAGCCTTGTGTTCAATTAAAAAATCCTTTGTTTCTAAGTTTAATAAGCACTCTGCTCACTAAACACGCTCTTCTATTGAAATGCCATAGACTTCGCACGAATAATTCTAAATGCGGTTCACTGCGATGAATAAATAATATTCAACATTCATCAGAATGGGACCCTTTATTTATTTCTATGCTACATAAACTTCACCCCGTGCCACTTGACAAAACTCAATTTTTATTACATCCATCGTGTTCTATTATATGCTAAATTAGTACGAGGGAGTTTTTTTATGAAGCTTGATTTCTGGTTTTGTTCTACGAGCCTCCAACCCCAAGAGTCATTCTATGAAATTCGTTATGAATAATAATCGGAAATAAATTTGTTCTCGGATTTCGAAAAGGTTATGAGCCGATATGTATATCAGGAAGTTAAATTTAAACTAATGGATATTTGGAATTGATAATACGAAACTGACAGTGAAAATAACTTCTCAACACTCTAATATTCTGGCGAATTGAGCTCATTTGACACTTCTTTTCTGAAACAAAGAACAGCTTTCAATTATTGAATAGTAATTTTCAAATCTGCACTGCTTTAGTTGAAAAGTTATTAAGCTTCTATCATCTGACAAACTCTAATTTGTACCTATAGATGTACTTCGTGTAATCTCGATTTCCATAAAGGAACCACAAGAAATCCTCATATATATCAGTACAATCCAATTGGTAAAGTTATTGGATTGTATTCATAAAAGCTAAGTTTGTCTCTCTCATAACTCAACAATATAAATTAATGGGTTTGTTTCAAGTAAAACTATTTGCTCAAGGTTTATATTAGAGATATATACCTACCACCCATTGTGAGCTCTGAAATGAACACGAGTATTAGTGGTACTCGAATTACCTTAGTTTGTTTGAATTCTCAAGACGTTTCGGCTGATAAACACTTCCATTTCAGTAAAAACCCCTTATTCTCTCCTTAATTTAGGCAGATATCTGTCAGAAAACAACTACTTCCTTGGCTAATACCACGACGGACGTTGAATTAAATCTGACAGATATCTGTGCGACGTTCTCCCTAGAATCCGGGAGACAGCCACAAATGCTTTCTGTATCAAGTAGCAGAATCCTGCCCGTCATGATCAAGGACTTGACCACTTACATACTTGTTTCGAGGTGTATTGCCTTCAGTGCAAGGTAGGTCCGACAACTTTTTACAGTCGTCGACATCCTTGGTCATACCACTGATACTTGAAATGATTATCTGAGGTGGAATATGGCGTCTTGTAAGAAGAAGAAGAAATTCTTGCTCTCTCCTGAAGCCATCAGATATTTTCAAACATTTCCAATCATCGTCAGGTTATAACGAATTCTGAAGTTGTGTCTTATTTTACATTACTAAAGAAGTGAATCTCCATGCTTGACTTACTGAATATGCTAGTATTTCCTATAAGCTTGTCCAATTTATTGTTTTATGGATATTCCTTCTTTGAGATTATTCAGATATCTTTCCGTTAGATGCCATAATTTTTTTTTACGGATTTTGTTTACATTTTTGGAAAAACGTTCTATGTTAATTTTCGCAGACTATGCGACTGGTTATTGGATGCCTATCTGTAACAGAAGACTTATGAAATTCCAAATTATTCGAATACAGTAAGAATATACTCAGGAATATTTTGAGTGAAATACGGTTGATAAAACTACGGGTCTGACTTATTACCGCTAAATGTGCCCCCACGATCTAATGCAACGAATTTATACGATACACAGTTTTGCATAACATAGTGGTTAGTGGTTTTTGTTCCATTTGTTGCTTTTTATAGACGCATTTGTTCAATGACATCTTCACATTTTGGAATACTAGTAAATACTTTTTCTGGAGAGGTTGATATATGAAAGACCATTAGCTTTTTCATCTTCCACAGATAATATGAGACTTGAACTAATATTAATACAATTCTACATCTACATCATGGTTTTGAGACTTCATCATTAGATTGAATATTCGTTTTTATCAAATTGGAACTTTTAGTTCATTACAGGGTATCCCAGGACTTCCTCTTTTTCTCGCAGGAATATATAGATGGGGTCAAAATATTACCAGTTCTTCATATTATAACTTTTTTGTTCTTGAAGTCCTTCGGTACTGACTAACGGGCATTTCAAGTTACAAAATGAAAAATCTTTTTCATTGATACCTTTTATAGTCACAGTTAACGGAATAAACAATTGTAACAAAAACAACAACAATGACAAAAATGAATTCGACTAATTTCGACGGTCTAAAGAACATAATTCCACATCTTGGATAGTATGAGGCAAATATCTGGCAGAAAACAACTGCTTCTCTGGCTAATAAGCACGACGGGCATCGAACTATATCTTACAAATACCTGTGCAACGTTGCTCATCGAAGACACCATTGCAAATGCTTCTTGCATATCAGAGTTTATCTTCATTTGGCTGGGGATGACCCACCTAACTGAACGACAACTTCTGTTTATTCAAATTATTTGCTCACGAATGTACTTTGTGACTTATGAATTTTGGAAATCTTATCGGAGATCTAAAGATTTTGGAACACATCTCCCTAGAAGTCATGTATGAACCGACAGATATCATGCCGATCAGGTACGACTTCGAAATACAGTTTGAAGTGGTCATAAACAACCACCAGATTCACACAGAACGGTCCTCAATAATTGGCAATAGATGCCCAAGTGTAGTACACAGATGGATCCAGGATGGACGAAAGGAGATGGAGTGGGCGTTACAGGGTCGAATTATAGACCCTCAAAACCCCTTGGTAGAAACCCAATCATCTCCCAAGCAGAAAAAATGCTACGAAGATTTTTGCCAGGAATGCATTCAAAAAGACACTCGAGGGGCAGACCTATATATATTATCAGATAGCCAAGCAGCACTAAAAGCTCTGAAGTCACACACTTGTGAGTCTAAGCTAACTTGGAACTGTGAACAAACCCTGAGACAACTGGTAGCAAACAATCAGTGGAATCAAAGGCAATGCGGAAGCAGACTGTTTTGCCAAAGAAGGGGCAAACACACCTCTTCCCCGGGCCTTGAATAAATAAAGGATCACTCACGCACGAAAGACCTTATAGGTCAAGGTGCTGGTGAGACTGCACAATCTGCACGACCCCCCTACAATCTACAATCTATGAATTTTGACATATCGAAATCAGTACGAGAAGTTTTTGGGGTCGACAATTCCAAATTTTAACATTAAAATGTTCAAGAAGGCACTCCAAGATGTTGGACAAATTTTGTGATTTATTATCTTTAGACAAATTTTACTGTCCTTCTATAAGGACATGCACAAACAAGAGTTCTGTTATGCATTTCGGATAAGTTTGAATAAATTTTCATAGATGGCGCCAACTGGATTCAATATTTTGATGTATTATTCGGAATGATACTCGCACTGAAATTAAAAATTATAGAAAAGAAGAGAGGATATTTTGATTTCAGATCCAATGAAGATGGAATACTGATAGTCAAATGGCATGATAACAGTGTTATTTCCTGCATTTCTAATGCAGTAAGTACCTGTTTATCCTACGCATACAATGAATCGATATTCTCTGAAAGCGAAAAAAAATTCAGGTACAAAAACCTCATAATATTTTCGTCTATAATCGAAGTATGGGTGGAGTTGATCGATCAGATCAGAATATAAGTCTGTATCGAGTAGCACTTCGAGGAAAGAAATGGTACATGTCTTTGATAATTCATATGTTGGATCTTGCAGAACAAAATGCATGGCAGCTCCACAGAATGCAAAGAGGTAATTTGATCACTTGACTTTTCGAAGAAGAATTGTTTTATCAATTCTGTAAGGTAACCAAAGAAAGTTTGCTAAAAGATCAAAATCCTCACAACTTGAATATGCAGATTCTCGATATGACCGTATGGATGAACTGATCATACCACAGGAAAAACAGACAAGATGTCGAAAATGCCATAAGAAAGTTTCTACGTGAGAAATGCAATGTTGCATACTACATGTATAGCTTGTTTCAAGGCATACCATATCAGAGAATAATGGGTTTTATCCATTTTAGTTAGTTTTCTACTTATATTGCATATTTGTGTATTTTTTCATGTTGAAAATGAAATTGAGAATTTTGAATTAACTTTCACTTGTGTGCCTACCGTCCTTCTAAAAGGACACTATTTTCGGAAAAAATTGATCGTTCTGAATTTTTATTTATTTTTCCAACAATGTTGACATGCACTGAACTGACTTTGACATAATACAACAAGACCTGTTTAAAAAATTTCAGGCATATCTGGGTTAAGGATTTTTAGGATAAATTATGTAACGTTCCAAAAAAGAACTTTTGATGATTCGTGATCCCATTCTCTAGTGTCGGTAAATAGGACTTTTTGGGGTCGGTATTGACGAACTTTTTGGCAAAACGAGTAACAATGAGGTTGCAAAGGAAAAACGAATAAATATAAATAACCATTTTTCAAGGCATGCTTTTATTCAAAGCAATAAAGAGAAATGAAGGATTTATTCGATCTGTGTGTTTTTAGGAGTAAATGATTCACAAGCTTTTCAGGCAATATCTCTTTCCAGAAAATATAAGTACGTATTATTGCTAATTTTTCTAATCTATAAAATAGTTTTCACTTTTCTAAGGCTCTTTTTTCTTTTTTCGAAGTATTATATATTTTCATGAAATTTTTTCTCAAAGGTGAATTTTTGGTGTCTGTCTCTGCTGCTGATTTTTCGCAATTTCATTCCATAAGTGGAGTTCCTATGAATTTTAAAGGGCAACGGACAATCATATATTTAATTCCATTGACTTTTTCCATCTTCCTACTTCACTTCATAAACTATTACAGACGATTTTCAATTCAATGAAGAAAAACGGCATAATTTTATTCATGCTTTAGGGCCGTTAGCTAATGGATAATTTGACATGCCTCAGAAATAGCTTCGTTAAAACTACATGTGAATGATGAGAGTATTGGTCCTGCGTTGTTTTAAGGAATGTTGCAATGAAATTGTATCATAAGAAAAACATTTCATTTGTAATTGTAGTTAAGGGAGCCATACTTGACACATATCAAGTGCTATAATAGTAATAGTGAGATATTTAGAAATTAAACCTAAACTCTGATATTATTTAATAATGGGAAATCAAAATTCCCAGGTAAATCAGAGAGTGTTCTAGACGCCTCGTAATAGAAAATAATTTTTTTTTTCATATTTATATATCATTTTTGCTTACGACCAATACACTGAAGAATAATAGATGCTACTGTATGAAATAAAAAATAATAAACTTATCGTGTACTGCTTGCTAGTACTACGCAAGCTTTTCAAGTACTCGCGAACATTTTTTACAAGTCCTTATACGCATTTTCGTAAAGGGTGCAAAGCACAGATACGATGTTGGTTTGTTCATGCTCTCCTACATATTTTCTCTTGTTGAAATGCATACATTACGTTAGTCAAAACGAGTTTTCTGGCATAGACATTGGATAATTCCACATTGGTATGTTAAGTTGACATAAAACCGAAAAAAAAACAAAAAGAATGGAAAACATATTGGATGGTTTTCAATGATATCGATATCTCTATTGGATCAAACTACCAAGAACGCAAGTGATGATAATAGCGTTAAAATTCTTGGAGTAACTAGTGACGACAAACTGACTTGGTCAGCTCATATAGATCAACAATGTAACAGATTATCGAGCTCTCTATATTCGTTGAGAAGTATGAAAAACCAAGTATGTTTCAATACAGTTAGTTCTAACATATTATTTTTATCTTTTCCATGCTCATATAAATTATAGCATCGCATGGGGTAATTCGTGTCACGCTGTTAGTGTTTTCAAAATGCAGAAGAAATCAGTTAAAATTATCGCTGGTCTAGTTACAGGTATCACTGTCCACAAAATTCAGAGATCTTTTATGCCTGTTCAGACAAATTGTAACTTTAAGAATTGAAAATACATGTTTTTGTTCGTTTATCTTAATTTTGATCTTAATTTGTTGACGGATTGGTTCAAGACTGACTTGTTCTGTCTCAAAATGAATCTGAAATGGCACATTTTCAATCACTGTTATTATTCCATTGACCGATATTTGAATACACCTTTGTGCCTCTTGTTTTCATTGTTGTTTTCTACATTTGTTCATTTTACTCGACATCTTTTAATGTCGTTTGAATCTTTTTCATTTTACCTATCTGAAAACAATATATTTACCTACGTGCTGATTTAGCGTACCGAAAGAGTTTTTTCCAAAATTTTACGGTGTGCTGCTGTCATTAGCTGCCTACTTACATGTCTTAATGAAATAGTATATTATTGACAGTTCTCTAAAAATCGCAAATTGTTTGTGTTTCTTTAGAAACGGGGTTTATGACAATTTTTGGATATTTTTAGTGTACCTAATATTTAACAATGATTTCACCAGAAGAAGAAATATCATGTAAAGTGGCAAAAGTAAGTGCAGAATTACTGCCCAACAAGTCACGTGAGAGATATGAAAACAAGTATCGTCTATTTTGCAACTGGCGCCAACAGAAGAAAGTTATAAGTGATGATATTCTTCTCTTTAATTTTTCAAGAAAAAAAGCAATTCCAAACTTTATGGAGCCAATTTTCAATACTAAAAAGTTATCTGGCAGTGAAAGAAAATGTAAATGTTTTTCAAACGGAAAAGTATTGGTTACACACCGTAAGTGTCCAAAGTTTTAACTTCTGACCAAGTCGCCAAATTCATATTTGAAGTACCATTTTAATATTTGACATATTCGGTGCCTGCCAAAGGATTATTCGATTCGTCTGATTTTGAAAGAAGTGGAAGATAATGGCCGGTTTTTGATAGTACTCCTTCAAGATGGAAAAATCACAAATCAAGAAGTTTCACAATTACAAAGGAAGGATGTCCCTTTGATCCATGCACTTTTCTTAGTAAATATATTATTCTAAGATCAACACACAACTCACACAAGAATGGTAAAACATTATTTATTGCGTATCGAAATGGTAGATGTTATTTTCAACATGCAGGGTGTCATACAATCAGTGGTACAACAAAGAATATTACTGAATATCTGAACCCAGAAAATCCAGAAGATTATACTGGACACGGCTTAAGACGATCTTCACCATCTATGTTAGTCGAGAGCGGATGAAATTTGCTTACTCTGAAAAGGCATGGAGACTGGCGTTCCTCGACTGTGGCTTAAGGCTGAATCGAAGAATCGGTAAGCAGAAAAATTTAAGTTTCTCGTAAATTGTTCAGCCATTCAAGAACAGTAAAAACAACGCCAACATCAGGTTACAATGCAGTGGGGAAAAATCAAAAACTGAATATTTCCACTAATATATTAGCAACTTAGAATTTATCAACTATAGTAGCTGCTAAAAGATTATCTATTTAGAATAACACAGATTGTACCATAAATATTTCAATTAATAAAGATTGAAAATACCTACATGTTTTGCTCCGTTCATCTTCAAGCTAGTTATAATGGTTTTTCTGTGCTTGCATGACTTCCCGTGTTTCGCATGCGCCTCCCATGGGAACTTGTCGCCCGCACACGAAAAAAGCCTATTTTCTTGACTCATAATGAAATATACTATTTTGTACAATACTGACTTGCCAAAACAATATCGAGAAATACGGAAAACTGAAATAATAATTGTACTAAGACAAAGGATGACAAACAGTGTACATAGCTTTAACATCGAATAACTTATTTCCAAAAACATACGTAGGACTCTGCTCTTACCACGACTTCGATATATAGTCTGTGAAGTACTAATACCTCGTATGCCACAAAATATCAAAAATTCGATTATTGCACTCACGAATACTGTATGCCAATACCTAATGATGTTCTGACAACTTGTAAGCTACAAAAATGTATTTTAGTAGAAATTGAGAATTTCTAATAGCTCGTATAAGAATATCAATATTTTGTGCAAACAATAGCTCCTAACCCGATAGCCCTCCTGTAAAAAAACGTATTTGAGCATACGAGGTATTAGTACTTCACAGACGATATCCTTGTTTTATACGGTCCCTGTAGCGTATACTTCTTGTATTTGAAATCACGATAAGAATATTTCTATTCCACTCATCTGTTTACCTATGATGAAAAACCATTTTTATTGCCAATATTCAATCACCCAGACCAGCTCGACGTCACCCCATTTGATTCCAGTCACCCGCTGCAAAATATCATTCGAATAAATTCGTCAGCAAATTCGAACTGGGGGGCCAGAGGCATTCGGTCGATTATCGTTTCTTCGCCCCCTTCACCCCGGTCTCTTGGCCCCGAACACCTCATCAGTCAGAGTCATTACGAGCACAGATAATTAATTACATTTAGTCTCCCACCTTCCTAGAATTGCATAACATTAATTTTCATCCCTGCGACTCCCTCTGCTCTGTGTTTCCCATCCAACCCTTTCACAGTTACAATCCACAATTCTCATTCTGCATTTACAATGTGACCCAGTGAAAGTAGGTAATCTTCATTGTGTGGGGAATATATACCGGACGGTCCTGTTTCAGGACAGCCCAATTGAGCAAATGTATAAAAATTCACTTATTCTCTCATGACACTTCTTAATAATAGATATGAACATGCCTGATTTCCTACCCACGTAAATTTATCCGAATGATACAGATATCGCAAATTTGAGGTTATATTTCTGTAATTTACAGCTATTTGCACCGGTACTCCTTAAGGTTAGGTCAAGTTACATTATACGTATTTGTTTTGCGCAGGACAACAGAAGCTGTAGTCAAGATAAGCCGTAGATTTTCCAAGCTTAGATACCACTTATATTTAACCTTACTGTTGATTTGTGACAGTCCTACACATAATACTGAATATAATAAACAAAATTTGCTGAATGATTGTATATTTTTAGTAGTTATCTGGTTTGGTTATATCAGTTTTGCAAGAAAATTAAGACGACCTAGACAAGTATACGAGGGGGAAATTATTTTCATGTGTTTGACGAACTTACATTTCCCAGTGAACAAACCTACGGATATCTAGGTATATACTGAACCTGATTGAGGCTGATGAACTTGAAAATTGATATAATATTGAAACAAAATGAGAACAAAAGAAGTCTTCTTGTTGCAGAACAACTCCACACCAAGGACTGTATGATTACTTATTTTAATCCTTAGAAAGAAAAGCCCACAACTACTTTTCCTTCAACTATATTTTCCCAATATTACATAACAAACTTTACTGACATTACCTTTTCTTTTCTGTCATGATGACATTTCATACATACTAGATTGAAACATTAGTTCGTAACATACCCCCCACCTTGAAAGAATTTCTTTAAAATCAATTAACACAATTTAAACATTAAACAAATAAAATTGGCAAATTAATGAATTTTCTGGCCATTGATATTATCTTCTATAGGTAAAGGACAGATCTTAGAAATTGCCCGTTTAATCTCACCACTAGTAGTTTTAATTCTTGCCACTTGCGATTTTTTATCAGGTCCAAAATAAACAGCGACTATGCGACCAAGCCGCCATTGCATTGGAGGTAGATTATCCTCACGAACTACTACCAACTGTCCAACCTTCAAATTTTCAGATTCTGAACTCCATTTGTTCCGATGTTGTAACTCCGTAATATATTCTTTAGACCACCTGGTCCAGAAATGTTGTGATACTGACATTACCTTTTCTTTTCTGTCATGATGACATTTCATACATACTAGATTGAAACATTAGTTCGTAACACTTCTCCTTCACCACACTAGTAATTACATTCATAGATGCGCATTTCGTTAACCAAGTTAACCTCATCAGTAGGATTACTGAACTCCTTTTGTTCTCAGATAAATGAAATGAAAATAATTTTCAGCTTCAACTGTATATCTCTATACAAAATGTGTATGATATATTGTTAATATACAGGTTTCTGTTATCATGTGGTAACATTGCTATATTCTAAATCGTAACTATTGCGGTAAGCAGTAAATTTGTTTTGAGAAAATCTACGGGATTCTTGCCCTTTCCGACATATACAGGAAAATCTAAAAATGTTGTTTTTGGCTGTTAACGAATCGAATTGTTGTATCAGAAAATATGAAGAAATGGAAAAAGAAAGTTTATTGTATTCAAAATATGCTATAACGATGTAACAATAAATATTTTATTGAACGTTTGGTGTCAGCACGGCAACCATCAACTTTTTTTTTCAAATCTGGACCTGTCTCTTCTCTTACAAATATTGATGAAGCGATAAAATCACAATTTAGTTGTGTTTGGGTGTAGCGAGGCGGTTAGATGCCGGCCTTTGAAACTTCCGTTTACATTTAGCCAGGTTCGAATCCTGAAAAACTAATTTATTTTTTTAATTTCATAGGAGTTGATAGGCAATGTAAATTGTCTAGATGCCAATTCCGACGTCTGGTGCTTGCTTGAAGTGCACGCCGACCACCCGGGGCGGTGCTGTAGGTTTTCCGGGTTTCCCTACACAGCTGAAAAGTGAATGCGCCACCAAAAATCAATCGCCCCGGAGTGGCACGGTCGTTCTCAATGTCAAAAATTAATTTTTCTGAAGTCACCCTATTTTCTGCAAAGTATACATTGAAATCATCCTTTTCAGGCCACTTCCAACTTTTTAGTGTTTAGTGTTTTTAGTGTTGAAGTTGATACGAATTGATACTGAATTGAAAGGAAAAACAATAGTGGTAACTATCAAAATGGTCACCAAAGAATGGAATGAACATAATTTGCATGATTTGAGAAAGAACGAACAATAGAGATAAAGGAGAGCAATGGAAATAAACATAGAAACAGAAAATAACTCTGAAGTAAAATAGGAAAGTTGTAGTTAAGTTGCTACTGAAAGTTGGATGTAGGAGAGTGGTTTAATATAGATACTTGGATATTTCCATTGGAATAATGAACCAGATATTTTGTCACTTCAGGAACTTGATTGCTTCTCGAATCGTCATTATCAATTCTGCGAATAAATCATGTATTTTTCATACATTAAATGACTTATCTGTAAGGAAGTTCAGTCTGAAATATACGAAGAACCACGTGCGAGGAGACCAAAATGTAGTTATATACTTCTCTGGTGGAACACGAATCACTGTTTCAAGGCTGCAAAAAACAAAAACCTATCCCTTGATCGATCCCATATATCAGCCGATTACTCATTATGTGTGACAGTGCACAGAAAAAATAAATCCAAATATAATATAGTTTGTAATAGTAATAAGGAGTAGGGTGGGTTGGTCTACTCGGACGTGGTTCTTCGTGTGATTTAAATTGAACAGGTAAGTCGTTTAATCTATAATATACTTCATAACCACGTTTTCCAAGACCAAAATGTAGATGTTTAAATTACCTGTTTTATTTTTATCACGACATACATATGATATGAGTCAGAAAAATTGTAAAAATATAATAGCACTATTAAAACTTACAATTTGTTAACGCAGAATTATTATAATATTGGATGTCACTGTATTACCCATTCTCAAATTTAGGCTTAGGTAAATCAACATTGCACACACATGGTCCCCTATCCATTACAATCAATCATTGTTCCTTAGCAGTTACATCATATCGGCATAAATATATCTGGCAAATTTCTAATGTTCTAATTAACATTGAAATTTTCATTTTTGAAACGACTAAACTTATTCCAAGTGAAGAAAAACCACATGAATATCAATGCAGTTGTTTTGTTAGAAGTCTTTTAATGAATTCATGTCAAGAGCCCTTGAAAATTCCTACTACCCTAAATATCAATGTAAGAAAAACTTTCCATGTATCTTTCAAAGTAAAATGACGTATTCCAGTTTCCTCAGCTTCGATTTGTTCTTCTAATTTGAGATCGTTTGGGCATTTTGGAATATTCAGTAAACTTACAAAACTCAGAAGAATTTGAATATTCGACGTGACCCGTGTTTCATCGGAATATGTAATGAGTAATCGGCCGATATGGTGGGATTGAGGCTATTGTTTTATGCAGCTTCAAAATAGTGATACGTGTTCCACCAGAGACGTAACTAAAATTTGGTCTAGGAGGACGTGTCATGAAGTATAATTATAGATAGAAAAAGATACATAGGTTTGTTATCAACCTTTTGAATGGACATAAATAGTGAGGAGGCAATGAGATAATTTTTCTATATCTTTTGAAAATGATAATCTTCATATTTGGCAAACGGAAGTGGGATCAATTCTGTAAGTCTACTAACCAGCCTCTGTTATCCATTAATAAAAAATTAACCTATAAAAGTGAGGATTCGGCACATAATGAATACAAACAAATTAAAATGTCATTTCATGGAGGAAATTACCCCGATTCGAAGAGAGATTATATCCAAGCTAATGTACGAAGTTATTTCATTCCTTGTCTAATTATCACGAAAATAAGATGCAATTAATTTCGGTAATGACGAATAGTTACGGAGTTTATTATCCAGGTCTCTTCATCAATAACGACTACTCTATTCAAATTATAATCAATCTCAAGAGCTTCATAATTATCCGGAAGAGTAAAAATGTTAATTCGCCTATTTCCTGTGTACGAACGAAGAACGCCTATTGGAAAATCTAGTTTCTTCTGCTTCGTCAAATGTATTCATGACAGAGACGGTATTCAATCGTTACAATTTCTGAAAATCAGTTTTTGTTCTTCTATAATTTATTGTATTTCATGATGAACGATCATTAACTGATGCTAATCAACGGATTGTAAAGTGGACTTCCACCTAAGAAAGGAATTTTCTTTGGCAATTTTCCAAAAGAAAACAAATTCTACCCTCTAAGACCGTTGAATTATATTGGTGAGACTAGAGTGAACATTATAAACAATTTGTTTTGCTTTCCGCAAACCTGAGACTAAGTGTTATTTTTCATTACTGAAAGGATCCTTACATAATCTGATACTGTAATAATTGATATTTTGAAAACACAATATATTATGGATTCATTATTGCAAAAATTAATTAGGTACTTTTATTGCGTCCAGATTATAGTTATTCACGAGAAAATGCTGAGTGTTCCTTGGACAGGAAAAAAACTGTTTTAAGTCTTGGATATATAAGTTAGGTATTTATTATTTATTTTAATTCACAAGTAATAGTTCAATATTTCCAAAACACTCTACAGTTCTGATGAAAATAATGCGCCAACCTGAAACATGATAAAATACAGTTTCGTATTTGAAAATGAAAAAGGTGAGGGAGGCCCAATTTGTACGATACTCATTCACAAAATGAAAAGATATAGGTGAAAGAAGAATTTTGAAGTTTTGGATTTTTAACTTCAGAACTAAGGAAGCTGGATGAGATTTTTTTTGACTCATATTATTGACCCATGAAATACGCTACTTTGCTCTAATTTAATATCATCCCTAGTGAGATCCCGATGCATAGACTCGAGTTGGAATAGTCCTGTATATATGTAGAATAACTGCACGCCAGTGAGAGATATTTTTTCGGTTCTATCCGTCAACCGGTTGCACTTTTACGAGCAACTCCTAGAAGGCTTGGAGAGGATACGACGAGGCCCTACTTTTTTCCGTGTGATGCCATGCACAGACGAGAATTCAAACTATTTAGGATCGTCCAAGTACGTCAGTCACCCAATCCAACTGCTAGACAAACAAGCTGTCTCTATCTCATATTTTAACCCACTTTGTGATGGACAATTTATCAGAAGTATTTATAAAGTGAACCATTCGAAAGCGGATCACCACTATAAATTTTTATTTGTTGTAGGAGACGAAAAGACCTCCCACCATACTGCCATGCATGATTTTGAAATAAAATTCAAAATGTCAAGACCTTCGAATTTTTTGCCAAAACCACTAGACGTAATTTGATAAATACATTTTTTGCACGAAATATAAAGTTTCATCCTTCAATTATATTCATACGTGCACACAGTTTGACAATTTCACTCAAAAATACGTCGAATGTCTGGTACTTAATTTTATTTCATTATCTTTTCTCAACTTCTCAACGATTTTCTGTCTTAGGTGTGAGTTTTACTTTCGTAACTTTTGTACTTTTTGTGAGATGAATTTCAATGTTGGATCTTTCTTGTTGAATCCTTTCAATATTTCTGGTTGTTTCCTTTCAATGTTTCTGGTTGTTACCTTTCAATGTTTCTGGATATTCTGGACAATTTTAAAGGACACGTTTTTTTCACCAATCGTTTTCGATTAAACTTATAATTTTATAACAGATAGTTCATAATTGAAACGAAATTTTGTACAAACTGTATTATAAATCAACATATAATCTTACTGGTTCATACTACTTTCGTTTTGATCTTAATTAATTTTTCAATAGAAATGTACATTGTGATCTAGTTTGTTCATAGCAATTGAAATCTTAATTTGTCTTATTTAATATCTGTTTGACAGGGCAGGTCTCAAATTTGTTTCCGATTATCCGATGGAATTTGATTATTGTTCTTGTTCTCTCGAAGGAGTAGGCAGATTGAGACCTTAGAGAGAACCAGTGACGAGACATGGGGAGTAGGCAGATTGAGACCCCGACGTCAAGTCACAAAAACCTAACGTAATTATACCTGAGGAGTAGGCAGATGGAGACCTCAGCGTAGAATTACGTTTCAACCATTTATTAATTTTCTTATTTTCTTTCTTTTTCAGTTCTTGAAAATGGCTCCAAAATCGGAGCCGAAACGTCGAATTTCAACAAATTCTAGACGCGGTTCAACCCGAACTTTTAGTTTTCAAATATCTGACCGCGGAAACCTATCTGAACACATATATACATACATATATATATATATATATATATATATATATATATATATATATATATATATATATAATAACCAATTTATCTAAGAATATTCGATATTCTCAGTGAAAATATCCCTTGGGGTTGCAGTCAGACAAAGTGGCCTGGTAAAGAACAACTCTTTGTTAAATTGTCGAGCTTTCGAAAATATTTATTTTCATTTTCAAGACATCTGAAAATATTAATCGTGTCATGTACATGAACACGATTAAAAAACATTATGATTTTATGAGTTATGAAGAAAAACTGTTAATTTAAATTTGGAAAAATGTTAATCATTTTAAAACTCGCCTTTGAGACCGCACGTGGTTCAAGGGACGTACATGGGCGGTAAAAATATGTCGAGAAACAGAAGAAGAGAGTACTGACAAATTTCAACGTCAAACACGTCAAATGTCAACAGTCAACCTTGTATGTTCCATGAAACACGCTTCAGCTCTGTGCTGAGTTATGCCAGCATGTTTGTTTCACTTTTCACTAATATCCCCGTAGGACTTATCAACACTATTCTAGAAAAAAAATGGCACTTAGTGCAAAATCACACTTCTATCTCAAAAAATCATTTTTTGAACCTCATTAACTTCATTTTCGACAATACCTACTTCAGTTTCGATGGAAAATTTTACAAGCAAATTTTCGGTACTCCTATGGGTTCACCAATAAGTCCAATTTTAGCAGAGATTGTATTAGACCACTTACTTGACTCCGTTATTCCATTATTACCCTTCCAATTGCCCTTCATCTACAAATATGTAGATGACATCATTTGTGCAGTACCGGCAGACACTATACAGATGACGCTTGATACTTTCAATTCGTTCAATAAACATTTAAAGTTTACTGTCGAAAAAGAAACAGATAACAGTGTCCCCTTCTTAGATACAAGGTTGATACGTACTGAAGACAACAGTATTTTGTTGGATTGGTACCAAAAAGAAACAGCATCAGGACGTTTCATCAACTTTGCCTCTCACCATCCCTTAAATCAGAAATACAACACCGTCATTGCTATGAAAAACAGAGTCACGCACATCTGCCATGAAACGTTTTTGAAAGCGAATCTGAGAAAGTTATTCGACATTTTTACACACAACGGTTACCCAAAACACATCTTAAAAAAACTAATCTATAACTCCAACTTTTATGACGGACAAACTGATGACGTTACAATACAATATAAGTACAAATCAATCCCATTCATCGACAAAGTATCCGACCGCATAATAAAAATTTTCAAAGACTTTCCACAAATCAAAATAGCCAAGCGTAATAATACAAAACTATCCAACTTGTTCTCCAAAATCAAAGACAAAACACCAACTCCACTCCTTAGCAATGTAATTTATGAACTACCATGCCAAGGTTGTGAAGGTAGTTATGTCGGACAGACCTCACAGTGGTTAAAACAACGGCTAGCTTTGCACAAGAGTGATGCCCAATTGGGAAAAAACTCCTGTGCAGCAGTCGACCACACCCAGAAAACAGGCCACCGGTTTGATTATTCAAATCCAAAAATTCTAGACAAAGTCAGCAATCAAAAAAACAGGTTATTCCTTGAGATGGTCCATATCAACAAAAATCCTAACACAGTTAACTACAAAACCGATACAGGACAACTTAGTAGTATATATTGTAATATTTTAAATTCCATTCAACGTTGTGTGTAGTTTGACAGTTGGTACCAATGGAATACCTACACTAATTAACACCATTGTATTTAAACGAATCCTTATTCAAACCATAGTAACACTCCAGTCAGGTAAATTATGCGATTAGTCTGCAGCGGAGAATAACAATTGTCCTCCCAAATGTTCCATAGGTTAGAACTAACTCTGTGAATTTTGTAAGTTATCATGTTATTTTTATGTAGTCCTTCAACAACTTATATTCCTTTTTAATTGTAGCTCTTCCTGAAGAAGTCAATCAAGGTTGACGAAATATTGAAGATTTAAATCGAATGAGTTTCATTGTTCAACAGACCGCTACCCGAGAATTCAGAGAACTCTCTCTCGAAGGAGTAGGCAGATTGAGACCTTAGAGAGAACCAGTGACGAGACATGGGGAGTAGGCAGATTGAGACCCCGACGTCAAGTCACAAAAACCTAACGTAATTATACCTGAGGAGTAGGCAGATTGAGACCTCAGCGTAGAATTACGTTTTAACCTTTCATTAATTTTCTTTCTATTTCAGTTCTTGAAAATGGCTCCAAAATCGGAGCCGAAACGTCGAATTTCAACAAATTCTAGACGCGGTTCAACCCGAACTTTTAGTTTTCATATATATATATATATATATATATATATATATATATATATATATATATATATATATATATATATATATATATATATATATTTAACAAGACGGAAACTATGACATTCCTCTATATATATATATATATGTGTGTGAAGAATTCTAGAGTGCCCTAAGTTGAGGTGCCATTTGTTATGATGAATTGGTTATCAATATTTACAATAAAAATAATAATAGTTTGAATATATTAATAATATTAGTGATAGTATTAGTGATTGTTGATAATAATAAACTGTATTATTATTTTGGTGATTTTTAGTAGTAAATAAAGTATTGTATTCAAATAATATTTCAGAACGCCCTTACAAATACTTACTCTTTGCTTATAGATATTACCTTTCTCTTTCTTTTCAGATGCTCCAGCTGCTCTCTTGGTACGCCACATGAGAAACTCTCAATCTTAAAGTAGAATTCAGGAAAAGGATGTCAAGAATGATATATAATAATAATATGTAATTTACCTTGGAAATAAAGAAAGATATGAATTCAACTCAAATATTGTTCATTTTATTCTCAATAGTCAAACTTTATTTTTTTTATTTTTTTTTATTTAATTTTTTTTTAATGTAACTCTCTAATTCAGTAGATCAGTAGATTTCTTAAATTCTTATTCTACCTGTCCCTACGAAAACTACCTTACTTGCTAAATATGTGAACTTGGCAAAGTCATGTAAATTTCAAACATTAGAGGAACGGCACCGTCACCGTTTTAATAGACACTTGCCATTCATATGGTTCCTCAAAGGAAATGTCTCTAACCTTAAATTACAAGTAAACAGAAGAGTTCGTGTGTTGAAATGAAAATAATTGATAAAATAAGACTAATAAAGTTCTCAAAAGGAATAGTTTATGTGCACTGATACGCGGAAATTGTCTTGGTGATCTAACTGGTTATGAAGAAAAGATCGGAAAGAAAGGAAAGGATCAAATACCTTTCTGGTTCTGGTAGATTCCAGCTTCTCCTATTTGGCTTGCAGGTTGGATTTCTTACCAAACGTTTGTCAAGGTAAGTTGATTTCAGTTTCAGTACTTCCTAATTTGGTATATTAAGTGTTTCTGTGGAGATTTAGATGTAATTCTTCATTTAATTGGAATTTTGATGTAATCTTTCTCTGCTTTTTCCAAAATCGACCTCTGCTTCTTTTCTTCTTGATAACTCTCCTCACTTTTTTCCTTTACCAGGCCCGTTATTTTCCGATTTTCACAAACACTCTCGATCACTTATGGTTGTCAGTCACTGATTTTTATTGATTTCTTATAATTAATTAACCTATTTACAATTATTTCTATATGGTACATTTTAATTTTATTTCTACTAAAATTTAATTGAGTTTTTACATTTTTATACATGATATTTATTTCCTCTTTAGTTGCTGATATGACCTTTTTCTTGACTTTAAGTTTCCTCGTTCTTTTTCTAAACTCTACCTGTGATTGGCTGTGTGACAGTTTCATATACAAGATGTTATAAATTTTATCAAATAATATTTTATTTTCAACTGGAAATAATCTTTTTCTAATGTTTTCCTATTCTTTTGAATCTGTTTTACTTTGTTGATAACTAAGCTTATGGTTTTATGTGGCTGAAATTATTTTCTTTGAAGAAAAGTTAGCTTTCTTGGATGAGTTCAGAGTGTTCCGTTTACTTGGCTCGTAATCTTATGATTTGAGAATAACTCTTTATTTTGCAAGGTTTCTGAAGGATTTTTTTAATTAAAAGTGTGACATTTTTAACTGGCAGAGGTTATATCTTGTTGAAAAAGTATCAGTCAGGGTTGTTCTGTGAAATATTATTTTTATTTCTATTAAGTCCAATATTTTTAAATTTCTATCTACTACTCTTATATTCTATTTTCATATATATATATATATATATATATATATATATATAAATATATATATATATATATATATATATATTTATATATATATATATATATATATATATGTTCAGATAGGTTTCCGCGGTCAGATATTTGAAAACTAAAAGATCGGGTTGAACCGCGTCTAGAATTTGTGGAAATTCGACGTTTCGGCTCCGATTTTGGAGCCATTTTCAAGAACTGAAAAAGAAAGAAAATTAATGAAAGGTTAAACCGTAATTCTACGCTGAGGTCTCAATCTGCCTACTCCTCAGGTATAATTACGTTCGGTATTTGTGACTTGACGTCGGGGTCTCAATCTGCCTACTCCCCATGTCTCGTCACTGGTTCTCTCTAAGGTCTCAATCTGCCTACTCCTTCGAGTTCTCTCGAAGGAGTAGGCAGATTGAGACCTTAGAGAGAACCAGTGACGAGACATGGGGAGTAGGCAGATTGAGACCCCGACGTCAAGTCACAAATACCGAACGTAATTATACCTGAGGAGTAGGCAGATTGAGACCTCAGCGTAGAATTACGGTTTAACCTTTCATTAATTTTCTTTCTTTTTCAGTTCTTGAAAATGGCTCCAAAATCGGAGCCGAAACGTCGAATTTCCACAAATTCTAGACGCGGTTCAACCCGATCTTTTAGTTTTCATATATATATATATATATATATATATATATATATATATATATATATAGTGACTCTAAGGTTAATAAAAAAAAGGTTTGCAAATAACTCTTTATTAGGATAAATTAAATTCTCTCTTGTTAAATAACATAATATTAATTCTGAATAATAACATAACATTCTTCTTGACTAGATCACATATTACCTTGAAATCGTGTAATGTATTCGTGAAGGTTCCAATCCCTCAACAATCCTTCCATCATCGCTGTACTAGTAGGGTAGGAGGCTAGGATAACCCTTGCGTCCACTCCACGATTTTGGCGGCAGACCGGCACAAACATTCACAATTCACATTCACCTGTGGCTTCAATCCATATGCACATTCGTGCGTGGGTTCAGTTCACTTTGTCCACTTTCACGCCAAAAATAATGATGATTATATTGCCAATAACAAAGAAATGAATGATCTTGATATGGTTGAACAGGTTGACCAACAAGCTACAAGATACAAGATATGAATACAATGGCGTTATAAAGTCGATCATCGTATGGAAATGCTGATGCGATGACACGTGCCTCTGTGGGAGGGGTTGGATAGGTCGGATAATTTGCAACCGCCAAATCCTTTTAGATAACAGTTAACATATTTACGTTTTCTGGAAATTATTGTGTTGGTGACTATAAAGTACCCGTAGCTTACAGAGTTATTAGTTTTCTCCAAATGATGTCATATTTTTATCCCAAACTAACTCAAATCTAACAAACATTTATTTATATTCAACGAATAATCATCAAAAAATTAAATTTCTTGAAATTGATAAATAAGAAATATGCTGATTATAAATTTTTGATTTTGCAGGCAAAGTAATATGTTTTAATTTCAAAAAATGAGCAGGTAACGAATATTTTGATGTATGGTAATACTTATTTCTGAAATAACTGTGTTATGTTCAACGAGGTTGTTTGAATACCAAACAAAATTGCTAATATTGAGCTAACTACGTTTGAACAAATTGATTTATTATCTACAAAAAACCGTTTTCTCGGTGTAATGACTCCTATTATTGTTCCATGTTTAGCGCAGTGTATTGGCTTTATATGTATCTTCTTTCAGTTTCTCTGATAATAACCATTGCAAATGTTTATATAAATGTTTTAATAATATTTATAATTGATGGAAGAGGAACTACTGTTCGCTCACCCGTTAAAATATCTCATAATTTTACAGTATCTAATTTAGAAAAATATGTAAGCTTCCTGTAGCTGGGAAAATATTTCATTATTTTTGAACATACCGAATTCCCGTTAAAAAAAATCTGTCAAGTCCATTTTGCAAGCTTCGTTCACGTAAAGTTTCGGTGACGATAGAAGTCTCCACTGGTACTTTTCACGCACAGTATTCAGTTTTGTTTGCGCAGTTCAATTCTGGAGATATCTACAGCCTTTTGACCGGAATAAGGAATAATAAGTATCCTAGGATATAAACTATACCAAGTTTAATCAGAATCTGTCTAGCAATTTTATTCATTTAGGTATTTATGTTTCTTCTGCTTTCTAATAGTTACTCAAGGGATTAATTAAAATTAATGCACAGACATCGTGACATCGATCCCTTTTTATTTTAGTGTAGCTGTTATCACAGAAGATTGAATTATTACTTATTTTGGCTGACCAAATATAGTTTTGACGGAAGTGTGTACCTACTGTCTATATGTATACCGGGTGGCTACGGAAGTATTGGCTACGGAAGTATTGCCTACGGAATATCTCAGTTATTGTATGAAGTAGGTTTGTGAAATTTGGAGCGTCGATATAATGACATAAGAGCTAGAATTTGAGCATATTGACATGTCGAAGTTAACTTCCGGTCTGACCGGAAGTAACATCAACTTTCTTATTTTAAATGGAAACCCAATTTTTTTTTCTTTTCGCTTTATTCAGCATTCAATTCCCTTTCTAATGACATATCACAAGATGGTATCTAACCAGAAACTAGATCAGAAAAAAAATATTAGTGAAATTCACCGAGTAGGCCGTGGAAGCAAAATGAAAGCCAAAAATTGAAAAGTTAGCTATGGAAACCATACGTCACTTGATAACAGTTGCTACTACTGTGATATTTTATTTTCATTCGTCGGCGTTATAAAAAGCCGCCAAAGAAAATATTGGAAAAATTGGGAAAAAAACAATACTCTGTAGGTCCATAACTTAAATAGGAACATACAACTTTTTCTTGCCTGTACTATTCAGCATAACCATTCCTTTCTAATGATATAATAGAAAGTAATTTTTTGAAATGAAATACCAAAAAATCCAATTATTATTCTTCAAATAACAAAAAACATCATACATTTATATTTTTGAAGAAATCAACGTTTCCAAAATGCTCAACATTTTTCCATCCACTTCTATATCTTTATTCCCCACTCTGGCTGACGGATTGAAACCTTATTCTCTGGGTGAGAATCGTCTAGCGCTATTCATATTTATATACTAGACAAACAAATTGAATCTGTGGCGTTTAGTCGTAAAACTAAAAGTTTATGGTTTATAAGTATAAATAGATTATGTCCTTAACTTCATTATCTTACAATATTTTGGTCAATTATATACAGGTCCTTTTAATAATTGGAAATAAAAATACAATTTAAACATGAACTGAATATTTAATTTTAATACAGAAAAAACTCCAAACATGTACCAAAATAACATATTGCATATTTAAAATCAACATTAATTATTAATATATGAAGAAAGATGTATTTATCTGGTCGTCCTAGTCAGTGCGATTTTCCTAAAAAAAGTGGTATTATACAACAAGCCAAAGGCTTGTTGCATAATACCATAATAATGCATCGTCTTGTTAATTCTAGAAATAGGACAGAGACCAATAAAATTGAAATTATGATAGAATATGGAGTTATGCAAATATTATTCGACAGATTGACATTTTATTTTCGGAAAAATGTCATTTTACAATGATGGAAATAATGAGACTAGTTCATTCGATTGAAGAACATTGAGAATCCTCTATAGAAAAAGTAATATTTTCAATATTCCCTAAAATATCTACGTTACTTGATATCTTTAGTTTGAACTCATGATTCGCGGATTACCAGTGAGGTAGAGGTATTATCTACATACAAATTATGAATAGAGAAGAAATTAAGTAAAAACTTACTGTTACAAAATCTGACAAATTCTTCAGGAACCGAATCACTGCATTCTTTCTGCAATCGTTTTTCTTCGTTCCCTTAGGGTTACTTTTCATCTAATACCTTTGAACTAGTTCAAGGGTGGACATTGCCTTTTCTGGATACTTTAGGTTGAAAATGAAGAAGGATACATAGAATTGTTGGATTGCATCCAAAAATACAGGAGTACCTTCATTAATTACAATTTTTTCTATGACGATGTAATACCTTTCACGATCTACAAAACAAATAATACTATACCTACTATGAATTTTAAGATACAAGTGCACAAGTAAGCCTTGAAATCACGCGCAACGAGTTTAAAGACAATACGCGAGGCGTAGTGCCAGTGCTTTGAAGGCACTTGTACACATACATGTTACGCTATTTTTTATTATGTCTGCATCGTGACTCCAAAAACTTTGCTGAAAATTAATTTTAAATCACGATAATATCCGTTATATTTTACTTCATCTAATCAAGTTTGTAATGGACATCTGATGCTGTCACGAATTTTTGACATGGGAACTTGGCGTTGTTATCTAGCAACAAGATTTCTAGCACGTCGTGTTTTAATCTTGAAGATTGAGCACGCAAAGCAGAGAATTCGGGATGCAGGAATAATGTACTATCAATATATCGCTGCAGTGATAGTCATTCACTTCTTTTTGAAAACAAACATAATGTGTAAGAGTAGGGTGATTTCTGTTTGTGAGGTTGCAATCAATTTTGAGGATGCCAGGGAGTAAGAATGAAACCCTTTGGTATTGCGTCAAGCTTTCAGGAATGTTTATTACTTTATCTAAATTCCTATTTTGTGTTCTCCCCTGTATACTGTTAGGGAACTCAAAATTTTGATAACACATATGCAATCATTCTGCAATGCACCAATTTTATGAAGAATACAATTTTATGACAAATCGATAATAAAAAAAGTTACTGAATGGTGCAAAATTTTGAAACAATCTGACATAAAAGTAGCTTTGAAGAAATATGTGCAAACTTTCTGTCGCTGCTTCCCGGACTAATAAATTATGTTACAAAACATATCACCTTTCAAAATCAAAAGGTTTGATGTGATTAAGTCATTTTTCATATGTAGGTACCAAACTCAACACATACTATCGGTGTTTCCCACAAAACGCATCATGATTTTAAGGTTACGCTTCATAATTTCATCAGACAATTACATTTTACACAGAAAAAACCTGAATGCAATTTCGTAAATATCATGTAATATTCTTATAATTAGCTTAACTGAGCTTCAACGGCAGAAACAAGAAATACAAGAATGAACAGAAACGTGTAGCGGTTGACTTTACGCTGTGGATGCGTAATTTTGCAACCAACGCGGAAATTCACGCCAAGACGGATGTACATTTCAGTTGGAGGTAGATGTTCCCCTAGTTGAGGGATATTCGTAAGGAAATCCTATGCGCTAAATGAAATATCATTTCAATTGCGTATGGATACATTATGCAGTTTAAAATTTGAACGATAGAAGTAAAATTCTCATGAATCTGAAATAAAATTCCACTATAAGCATTGAAAATACATTGCAAATTTAAAACAATTTTCCCAGTGTATTATTAATGGTCACATTTCATTAAAAGCACCCAGCAGTTTTTTCCTCATACATATTTGTAATGAAGTATAAATACAAAGTTGTCCCACTCTATAAATATTGATTTAAAGTTAATGCCAACATTATTTCAATGAGGAATGGTGGAGTGTTTTACCTTATAGTGATCACTCGGTACATGGAATCGGCAGACATCATTTAGAAAATATGTTTATGCAATATGTAGGTATAACTTTCAGTTCAGCGAAGTGTCACATATTATTCTATATTTACTTGTTTTCTTTTTCATTGGTATTGATGGCATCGTAATTGATTTGATAGAGACAAGCTATTTTTCCATATATGTGATTTCCACTGAAGAAACTACTAGGAAATCTCCTAATGACATTTGAAGTTAACTAGTATCTTGATTATCCGCTGATGTCATACATGAGAAGCAGATTAAAAATAAATTAAACATATATCTATTCATAAAATTGTTAGTTGAAGAATATACGCATTTTGTTCTAATGACTAAATAACATCTGTGCAGTGTCATTATCTTCTCGTAGTCATTTTCCATTTCTAATGATGTACGTTTCACAAAGGTTTTCCAACATAATTATCACAATAAAATGAACCATATGCGACTTTCACAAATAAAGAAATAATTTAATAAAGTACTCTGGACATTAGGGTCTTCCAAGACCATAACACAGTAAATGTTTATTACTTCATAGTGATCCAACGACTCACATAATGTACCTTCATCAGTTCATTATTAGCAAACATTACGAAACTATACATGACATGTATATAGAGCACGAAGAGTGTCATTATTGGAAAATTCATTTGGATGTATTTTCCTACTTTTTTATAGTGTCCATCATATTTGTCTGTTATCGATGTGTTATAATAACTTGATAAATTGTAGTCAGACTAGTAATATTTATGATATCATTCACAAGAAGAGCTTGTTAGTGAACAAATAATTCTGGTTTCAAATATCAAACACGTTATAAAGCAGTTTTTATCCTGGTTGGTACCTTTGATAATTGCTTATACATGATTTCAACAATTTCAAGATATTCTTTTTACTAGCGCTAAACTGGGATATCAAAGCTACAAGCGATACTTTTATCAATTCTGCTACAAGCAATGAACAGAAAAAGCAATGTAATAACGAATAAGTAAGTAAATAGAGGGAGCTCGCCTGAAAAATATTTTTTTGTACGGTTATTGTTAACAAGATTCTGCATCATCTAAGGCCCTCAATAAGATAGCGGGTAATAGTAAGACCTTAATAAACTTGGTGGTCACATATACAGGGTGTTTCCTAACTGCAGGGGGTGATTCGTTGGGTCAATTCAAGAAGAAACGTTCCTAAGAACATATGTCAAGAGTTGCTTCGTTTCTGAGATACAGGGCGAAATTTGGTACATTTATTTGAACTAATAAGGTGCTCATTTAACACTAAGTTTAGGAAAATCCCTACTATCAATGCCAGCTGGTCTACAATGCAGGTGTTCATGATATACAACAGAGTGGCTTCAACTTTTGTTCTCGAAAATGAAACTAGATATGAAGAAAACACAGTAAACCAAAAGGATGTATTTTCAGTTGCTCAATCTGAAGAAAATTAAATCAGCAAAAAAAGTTGATGGCATACTTTTTTTTACAATATAGTTGGCCCCTAATAATTTTAATTTAGTTGGGGCTCAATGAGCGCCTTATTAGTACAGATGAATGTACCAAATTTCAACCAAATCGGTTGTAGTATATTCATGATATTTTATAATTACCGTTTTTTTCTTTAATTTCAACGCCCTGTACCTTAGAAACGAAGCAATTCCGGACGTATGTTTATATGAACTTTTCTTCTTAACACTTTGACTGGCAATTCGGTCTATAAGACCGAGACAGAAATAATCCGACGTGTCGTCTCGGTCTCATAGACCGAGATTGGTGCTGAGACACCAGACCAACTCGGTTTGTGAGACCGAGTCAGTTGACCTGCTCGTGAAGCCGTCAGTCTACATCCCTGTACTCTTTGCTCTTTCGCAACACGAAAAATTAGGCTATACTCAAAATGAAGGTTGAGGCAATTATTACTGTATACAGCATTACAACATTAGACCGAGGTCGACCCTTGCCGGACCGAGCCGACGGACCGACGCGTAGTACAGGGGTGTACACGTATAAAAGAGCGCTGACTCGGCCCATGAGACCGAGTTGAAAAAATATAATTTTTTGGATCCATAGTGCCAATTTCGAAAATTTCAAAGATACACTTATTTCTGTAGGTACGTATAGTGTCTAATGGTTTCTGGGACAAAAATGTTGATTTTGGCTCGGCCATGACACCAAAAGTGGAAATATGAGCCCGGCAGTTAACGAGTTAAAATGACCTAACGAATCACCCCTAACAGTTAGGAATCGTAGTTGGGAAACACTCTGTATTTTAGAAGCGTAACACAGATCTACCTGCAGATGGTGTGTGGCCTAAAGTGATATCTCGGAATGAACCAAATTTTAGAGACCCGAATAATATTAATAACTATGTAATTGAAATGGTCAATTTCACCAAAGATTAGAGTACTTATATCTTTCAAGAGCTACTCTTGCCATGTGCCTATCCATGGTTGAAAAGAATCTCATAGAAAAAATGATTCCCTTTTTGTAGAGTTCTGACATCTTGTCACTAGTCCTAATGAGGTTACTTGGATCAATGATCATGGGTCGGTTCCAATCACAATTATTGACTAGTTCACTTTTGGTTTTAATTATTCTATGCTGAGGATCATTGTATATTCTAATTTTGATATGAAATTGCTCGTATATTGTACTCAGCTGTTTTTAAAATTGGCTAAATGAAAGCATATTTAATTCAAATTGAAGTTAAGCTTAAACTAGTGAAGAAGAAAAAGAAGAAGAAATGGCATTGTTTTCGTGATTGTGTGTTTTATAAATGAATAATCACGGTTCTTGGCTGTTGTTACAATTTCAATAGCCTAAGAGTCAATTACTGTAGTTAAACTCTAGAGTTCCACTCAAATCCAAGCGAAGTGGTCGTACTTTTTTATTGAAAGAATATAAATAGAATTCAGAATAATATTCTTCAAATTTGTTTGATATACACTTAGATGGCACTGTATTTGAGAACATGTTGATTAGAATATGGAGTTAAAAACTGAAAAACAAAAATTTTCCCAAGAAATTGATTAAGTGACAATGTGCCAGACTTGTTGCATGTTGCTTTAAGGCCGATTTAGATACATGCGTGCCCACCCTGCATGACATAAAAGAGATAGTCAAAAATACATCGGGATTGTTTGAAAAACTCAAATAGCATTACTCCAGCATTGAAAATATTACTACAGAACCAATAAAGTATGTCTTGTCATAGAAACGTAATTAAAAGGCGTTTAAACCGCACGTGCTTCAAACACTCTGCATGGGCACGCATGTATCTGAATCGGTCTTTAGGTATGCAATTATAATCAACCTGAAGAGCCACCTATGCAAGATTCATGTCATAAACTTCTGTCTTTCGAAATATTCTCGTTGACAACCAATTTGAACTCCTCAGCTGATGCATGAAACACTGAAAGGATTATGAAACATGACTGAGTTTGAAAATTACAGAAAATTGATTAAGGATATAACCAGGTATTAATTGGAACAGTTTGCGTTGTATTATCTTTGAATTCTTCTCTGGGGACAGGGTTTTCAATTTCCTACCAGGCTAAGGAATAAGGAAGGAACCTTGCAATACAATTTTTAATTCGGACATCGAGCAACTACTTGAAAACTGAGTAAACTAAACAATTTCATATCATTATTTCTCGATGGAATGTTATAAAATATTCGTATCACCTATATTTCATTTAACACTATCACGATGCTGAATTTGCATCATCAAAACTACGTTGACGAGATATCAGCCATTGATATCCGAACGGAACAACTGAACCAACTTCATTTATACTGATTAATTGCAAACAAATCAAAACATGAAAAGGCATGATGATTATTTGGAAAATATTCTTCGTCAATCATTTCGATATTGTTAGAATTGATACGGGTAGACGGTATTTTAATTTTTGAGGATGAATCATCAGGGAACAAAGCAAAAGGAATGAAAATAAATGAAAAAAAAAAGGGTGGAAGGATTAGTGTGGTGTGGATATCAATATCCTTTTTAAGTTACCATAATTAAAAGTGTTTTGTGAATTGAACAGAAAGGAGACGAAATATAATTATCTTGACAGCAATGTACTTTCATCAGTCACCTGCTGAGCTGGTAGAACGCCGACTGCGTTTACTCCTACGAAAGCATAGGCGTAACTTACATAATACTAACTGGTTGTTTGAACAGCGTATCCATTCGGGACTGAACTAAGCTTACATCTAAATGTAATTGATTGAAATCGAAATGAATTAACCTTACATCTAAAAGTGATTGATTGTAATTTGAAACAAAGTACCACACTAACTTTTATAAAATGCGTTCAGGAGGCACTAGGAGGTAGCTCTGGCATTCCCCGTCATTAAAGACACAGAATCGATTCGACTTATTGCAGTTGAATTTTGAAAATAGCTCATTTCCAGGTGGATTTTTAAAGGATTAGGGAAACAAAGGAATGTCTGTACGAGAAATGCCTTGACTGTGGAGCATTCTCATACAGAAATGAGAATTAAATGCCTTGAATGTGGATACCTTCCGTCGTCTTCCTAATTATTGTAGTTAGATCAAGAGGATGCTTGAAGACATCGTAGTCTATAATGATTAAACCGGAAGTGATCCCAAACTTTTTCTGTACAATTTTTATCATTATCCGAATGAACACGCAATTTGTGATAAAAGTGTTCTTCAAAATTGAAAATCAGTTGAAAAATGGCGGAGATACAGTTGATTGTTCAATCGAACAAAGTTGGCCATGAACATCAAACTCAAATCATTACAACTGACGAACGGCGTCAACATTTACGAGAGGAAGGTTCGAGGTAAGATACAGCTGATAATAGAGCTTCTCATGTAATTGCAGCAACCATATTTTCCAACAATATCAAAAATTTCCTCAAAACGGAGTAGTACCCATAAAGAAATGCTCACAACTGCCATTTCTCAAATGTAAATGAAAGCGCTGACTCGTCTGATGCAACCTTCAAATAATTGCAAAAATCTCCTGAAAAATTATTTCCATCTCTAAATATTAGTACTGAAAATTATAACAAAATTATGTATGTGGCTTCTTTTGTGGACTAATATAGAAGTGAATAGGAATAGCATTAACATTATTTGAAGAATCAAAAAAAATCAAACTGAATATAAAATAATGATTGAATCGATGAATACTGATTAGAATCCAAAATGAAATGAACCTCAGCTGGCAATCTTCCATCGAGTTGTTGTTGTGTCATATTTTGGAGTCAATAGGCAGGTATCTGTGAGTTCTTACCTCTGATTGCCCCATAGCGATAGGTAACATTAGAGACATATTGCAGTTCATAATAACGTCAGTCAGTAATAAAGTTGTTCTTATTTTAACACATACGCACGCGCAATGTATATCTGAAATAAGGACAACTTTATTAAAATCATGCCTGCCTTTATTAGAGGACGGTTGAGGCCAGGATTTAATGTTCCTTTATTTTCACTTCGGGTGAGATCGTGGACACAACAAAACCCCATGTCTGATAATTATATGACTTTTTCAACACAAATCGATATCGAAGCCTCCTTTGGCTATTCTATCATACCAATAATCTCCCATCAATCTCAGTCTAAAATAAACTATGTAGAACGAAAAATCTGCGAAACTAGATTTCATTTAAAGCTTATGAATAACGAACGCCTGTGTAAATAAGGGACGAACAGATAAAACTGCAATATCTCTGTTCTTAATCACAGAATAGTGCCAGTCACTATCAAAATAAAGTTGCCTTGTACTGGCTGGCGTTATTGCAATACTGCCGTCCTAAGCAAAGGTACCGTATCTGCGATCTGCTATTTTGCCTAGAATTCTGTAGGTCTGACCTTCTTACACAGAAAATTCTTCACCTTTCGTATATACGGCAATATAATTTGTCAACTTTGGCTGTTTAAATCGAGTAAACTTCCTCTTTGTTCGGTAAAAATCAAAATTTATAGGTTTTTAAACCTACAGAATCTGATATCACAATATTCATATTTTTTGTAGATACGGTACTATTGCTTAGGACGGCAGAATATCTCTCTAATATCGAGTGGTTCATACCGTTTTTATGTGGGTAAGGAGGCCATGCAGTATTTTTGAGAACTGGTAGCCAAGCTTTGTTTAGTCGTAGTCCTTTTTCGATTCTGTTGAAGTTGTTGTGATGTTTCTATATTTCAATTGATTCCAGAAAGAGTCTTGGGTATTTGGCAGATGTTGTAGAGATGACTTGGGTTTCTTCAAATTTTACTCTGTGGATATCGTTGTTGAGAATGTGTCCTAACCGACAATTGACCTCGTTCTCTTTGATTCTTGTTTCAACGGAACGTTTTGTGGTTCCGATATAAATGCTGTCACAGAAACGTGGAATACGGTGTGCCCCAGAAAAGCTTAACACGTCTCGTTTGCCCTTCAACATCGGCCGGAGTCTGAAAGATAAGTATGAGTCTTCCAGACTTCCGATAACTGGAGTGGGTAGTGCTGAAATCTGAAGTCCAGCAACTGTGGTTGCAGTAAAAGCTTGTGAACAAGTACTTTACGACCTTTTATCTAGATTTTCGAGCGTGCCTTCAATTACGCGTTCGAAACTGACACAATAGGCCAAGCAATAGGGCCACAAATGATTGCTTTTTGGACAAAGAGACTACCTGGAAGCCGCCTGTGTCATCCCGTGCAGAACAGTATGTAGTTCATTCCCACCATGTCCTCTACTCGAAAATGCCATTTTTTATTTGTTATAAACAATAAAAAAAACGCGTTTTTTAGCTTTTTTATTGTAAAATGGAAACTATTGAAGCAATGTTAACGGAGCAAAAGGATAAACTGTAGAGAACTGAACTCCGAAGAGAATGACGGGTCAAACGATCCGATCTGATAATTAAAACCGGAGAAAAGCGGAAAAACCGGAAAATTGTATTTTCTTAATTCATAACCTTGGCCATTTTGTAATATTAAGAACTGAAACTATACACGATAGTAGCTATTGACGTGCGCTTCATGTGTGCAAAACCTGGATTCAGTCGGATAATTAGGTTTCGCACAATCCTCATTTGAAATTTTTTGGAAATATTTTCGCGGGAAGCTGGATACGTTTGTGGTCGTCCGATTGAAATTTAAAAAATATATTTAGAAAGTAGAAGTGAACAGTAACAAAATGTCTATTCTGATTTTTCGATAAAACGCATTTAAGTGTGTTAAAAACTAGTGAGAACATGAGGGAAAACGGCTGACCGCGCGTGTGCGGTCGAGTGGTGGGGAACTGTGCGAATCGGGGAGAAACGTTAGTAATAGGCGCGCGCTGCGCTCAACTTATAATTCTCGGCCGTTATGACTAAAAAAAAACAATTTTACGTTTTTTTCCGCTTTTCTCCGGTTCTAATTATCCGATCGGATCGTTTGACCCGTCATTCTCTTCGGAATTTAATTATGTACAGTTCATCCCTTTGCACCGTTAACACTGCTTCAATAGTTTCCATCTTACAATACAATAAAAAAACTAAAAAAGGCGATTTTTTGTTGTTCATTGTTTATAACAAATAAAAAAATTACATTTTCGAGTAGAGGACATGATGGGAATAAACTACGGACTGTCCTGCACGGGATGGCAAAGGCGGCTTCCAGGTGGTCTTTTTGTCAAGGACAATATCTCTTTTGCTTGGCCTACAAGTCTCGCGCCGGGTGACGGAAACTATAGTGTCAACAAATTTTGTTTAAATTATAAATCTAGACAATTCGACACCTAGCACGGCGACAACATTGACAAAAGAAACGCAGAAACGGAACCCTGTCACATATATTATAGGCGGTGGTGGTTGAAATACTAATTTTACAGCTCCCTGCTTCGTCAGCACCTGGACAGCTAGCAGTAATTGCATTTTACATCCGCGTCGTACGCCGCTGTTCTCGTTCTGCTTTTCCGTTCCTTCCGATCCATTTCGCCTTCGAACCCGTGTCAACAGGCAGCGCGTGACTCTATTACTACATTCATTTGTCATTAGCTGAAATTATCAAAGAGAAATATTACGATAGTCCTGTAAGGGATGACACTTCATCGATGAAATATTGATCGTGTTCTAACAAATATATTTATATAAGAAAATAAGAAGAATGTGGAATATATTGGTTATTAAGTCATAGTAGTCATAAGTTTTTGTTAGAGCTTCTTCATTTCCTTTTTCAATACATCTACAATAGAAAGTTCGAAGCAAGTATCATCAATTACTTGATTCGTACGTTTTTCAAAATCAAATGCTTGGGCAAGAAAAGTGTAGTTCACTAGAAGATTTTTATACTTATAAACTTTCAGGTAGACTTCAGCACAGTTCTTCTTCAACGAATGGAAATGGTGCAACGTATCGTATTTGAAATAATATAAATAACAATTTTAATCATTACCAATCCACATGATTTGATAAAAGGGAACAGAAAGGCACTACCTCATTTCCGAACCTTACTTTATTCGTTACCATATTTTCAATTCTCCATTGCGTTTAAATGGTTTAAAAAAATTTAATATCAAAACATCCCAATGCGTCGTTACCAACTACCTACTTACAGTTTTTTAATTACATTTAGATACAATTGAAAACCTCAGAAAAATTCAACGTTTTACACATGATTCCATGTTTCAGATCTGTGGCTGAATTTTTAAATATGGCACAAACGTCAAGCGTTTTATTCGGACCTACCTTCTTGTAGAACTGTCTGAAACAAAAATCACCTGTGAACACCGTGTTTTAGATTGCACATTAGAAAAGAAGGTCCTCGTCTTCTATAACTTGCTGAATTCACTAGTAAATATATAGATACTTGGTAATACAAATGCGAGGGCCACCATTGGGATTTTGGAAACTATAAAAGATACGAAGATGGTTAAATTAGGGCAAAGGACCACGCACCGCCGCATCAATGGGAAATTGGCTCTCAGTGAAGTTACTTGATTTTCTTATATTTTATAGAACTCATGATGCTAATCAAATGTCTCCATTGGACTAACGTTCTAAATTCATTAGGTTCGATTATACAGGGTGATGAGTTCACTTTTCTAATATTTCAAATGGCCTTTGTGACGATACTATTATTTCGAATAAATCAACCAAATCAACTACACATCGTTTATTTAATAGGCCAACCCGGATCCACTATAAAGTAAATCAATTCCTACATGGACTCACGATATACAGGGTGAGTTCAAAGTTAGCCGCTTTTGTAGTGATTTCTGAAAAATTGAACGGTGGAATTTTATTCATTTATAGATATTTGATAGGATACCAATAGCAATTCCAATTCATGATACCAGCATCTAAAGAATCCGACTGACATATTGTATACAAGATGTTCTATTTCTCATGAAACTCTGGACCTGTTCCTATTATTGCTCGAAATTCTGGACAACTCGATGAATAACTGGATTGTTCACTATATCCTACAGTGAATTGTTGAAAATATTTCAGAAATTTTGTGTCGAACAGTATACGGTTATGGAAATATTTTGGATAATATCAGCGCAAGACACTATTTTTGGAATCACCCTGTAATTCAATCTATCTACAAACTAGATACTTATAGTGAACAACCCAGTTATTCATCGAGTTATTCAGAATTTCAAGCAATAATAGGAATGGGTGCAGAGTTTCATGAGAAATAGAACTTCTTGTATGTAATATGTTAATATGTTACGGATTCAGGAAATACTGACATCATGAATTCGAATTGATATTGGTATCCAACGAAATATCTGAAAATGACTGAAATTCCACCACTCAATTTTACAGAAATCACCACAAAACTGGCTAACTTCGGACTCACCCCGTATATCGAGAGTCCGTGTAGAAGTTGTTATACTTTATAATGAATCCAAGTCGGCCTAACGAACAAACGATTGCGTAGTTGATTTGATAGATATATGAGAAATAGTATCGTCATAATGACCATTTGAAATTTTGGAAAAGTAAAGTTCAGCACCCTGTATAATCGAACCTATTGAATTTAGAACGTTAGTGCAACGGAGAAATTTGTTCAGCATCATGAGGTCTATAACATTTTAAAAAATCAAGCAAATTCAGCAAAAGCCAATTTCCCATTGATGCGGTGCGGGGTCTTTTGCACATCTATGTGACCAGCAATATGCCATTCAGAAAGTTTCAAAATTCCTAGTATATACGGAGAGAAAGATCATTTTGATTTTCTTTGGCGCTATTTGATGAAGAATATCAAAATGAACAGTACATTAACATTGCCATTTTGTCCCGCTATACGACGGTATTTTCAGATTTAACATCCGACGTTTTGTCTCTTGGCCAACATCATCAATAAATTTTTTTCTTGAGGGCGTCATATTTAAGTGTTACAAAATGAAATAGAATTTTTCATTCTGATTCCAACGATGTATAATATGTGATACCTTGTTATGTCACAACCTTTTACACCTATTTCACAAAAAGAAGAATTTTCAAGTTGGCTCTGACTCCGTCAAAAACACTTGTTAAATGAGTTGATTCCTTGCTATGCTATTATCTATCACGTAGTCACGTCTGCTGTCACAATCAGGGTGATAATAAACGTTAAATGTTTTTTTCAAACCAAGAAAAACGGGATGTAATGAGACTGTTTTATAAATCAGACAGTAATACTGAGAGAACTGCAGAAATGTATCTTCAACTATACCCAGGAAGAATACAACCAGCAAAAACATTATTAGATAGAAACCTTACCGAGTATGGTAGTTTTGAAAAACGGAGGCATAAATATGGAAATCGATTAAATGAAAGTACGAGAAATAATATTCAAAATGCGGTGAAATGAATACGGAGTACCCTTCTCTCCAAGCTTTTCCACCACGTGGAAGAATTAAGGCAAACATCCGTCAGAAAACAACTACTTCCTCGAATACATGTCTTCAGGTGGTCAATCTCAGCCAAATGAAGGATAATCTTCTGTTTATTTACAAGACAAGCACTTGCAATTGGGTGTTCTTGAAAGAACGTTGCACAAATATCTGTTCAATGTCAGTCATAGTATTAGCCAGGGAAGTAGTTGTTTTCTGACAGATATTCACCTTTATTTTTCCACTTGTTGGAAATGCTTGGAGAGAAGCGTTCTCCGTATTCATTTGACTTAGTTGATACCTCTCGGGAAAATAAGGCATTGGACACCTGTAGTGTCACTCAATGAGAACAAAATAAGTTTTCCCCTTCACCACACTAGTAATTTCATTCCTAGGTGCGCATTTCGTTAACCAAGTTAATTTCATCAGTAGGATTACTAAACTTAAAGTTTAGTTAACTTGTTTAACGAAATACGCATCGAGGAATGAAATTACTAGTGTGGTGAAGGGGAAAACTTCTTTTGTTCTCATCCATACCTCATAATTTTTTTTTACTCGTCTGTTTTTTAGATAAATATGAATCTGTCAGTTTCAACACATGAAGTTCCTTCAAATACAAGTGCGCCACAAACAAGTCTTTTGAGGGAGCTCAGGAGAAATGGTATATAAAATGCTACAAAATTCATATCCGCTAAAAATTATACCCAGGTGATCCTGAACGGAGGTTGGCTTACTGTAATTGGCTAATGAATACAAATGATTTTCCCCAATTTATCTCAAAGGTCATTTGGACGGATGAGATCACTTTTACTAGTTGTGGCATGTTCAATATGAATAATGAGCACATCTGGAGTCAGAACAATCCCAGAGAGTTTAGAGCAGTTAGGCCACAGGTACGGTTCAGTTTGAACGTGTGGACATGGATATGTGGAGATTAAATCCTTGGTCCTTATTTCTCTAATGAAACACTCAATGGAGAAACTTATCTGGAGTTTCTCCGAGGCGCTTTTGAGGATTATCAAGACATTTCACCTCTCTTAAAATGAAATCAATATTAGTTTCAACATAACCGTGCCCGTCCACATCATATCAGAACAGTATGTGACTACCCAAAAGGAAGATTTCCAAATGAGTTTATTCGAAATAATAGTCAGGTGAAATGGCCAGCAAGGTCGCCTGACCTCACAGTAATTGACACCATTTTGTGGGGCATATTAAAAACCGACAACAAGAATTCAATAATGATCTTAGAAGAAGCATGCATAATTGAACAGTGTCGGTCATTAAGAAGAAGGAATCTAGCAAAGGCTGTAGAAAACGTCTTTGTAATCAGGAAGAAGACAGAAATTTTAAGCAATTGCTTTGATGTTTCAGATTTTTCTTCATCAGTTTTGTGTTATTTCGTTCGTTCATTTGTGACGGATATTTTCAATAACGTTCATTAGAAACTAGTTTAATCAGATTATATCTCAATTCTTGTTTAAAAAAACATTCTACGTAATTATAACTTTGATAATAACAGCAGACGTGACAGATAATGAGGTGACAACAAATCGATTAGTTTGACAAGTGATATTTGATGGAATTGAAGCCAACTAAAACTTTTTTAACGTTATGCGAAGTTGTGACAACAAATTATCACATATTTCTTTTATCATGTGGTAATATTGCTATACTCTAAACAGTAATAGATACAGAGACGATTAAATGGAAAAAAATTTAACTATTGTGGTGAGCAGTACATTGGTCAGAGAAAATCTACGGGGACTCTCACGCTTCCCGACTTATACAGGGAAAACTAAAAATGCTGTTTTCGTTTTTTTACGAATAGAATGGTTATTTCTAAAAATATAAAAAAATTAAAGAGGAAAGTTTTATTGTATTCAAAATGTACTAGAACTACGTAATGATAAATAACAATTCTATTCGTAAAAAACCGAAAACAGCATTTTCAGTGATCCCTGTATAAGTTGGGAAGGGCGAGAATCCCCATAAATTTTCTATGACCAATTTACTGCTCACCACAATAGTTACCATTTTTTCCATTTAATCGTCTTTGTATCTATTACGGTTTAGAATATAGCAATGTTACCACATGATAAAAGAAACGGCCTGTATATAAATCGTTTGAATCAGAATGAAAAACTCTATTTTAATTTATAACAATTTAATATGACGCCCATAAGAAAAGATAAAGTTGATGATGGTGGCCAAGAGACGAAACGTCGTATGGTAAATATGAAACAATCTTTGTATAGCGGGGATAAAATGGCATGGTAAATGTGCTGTTTATTTTGATATCCAACATCAACTAACACCAAAAAAAATAAAAATAGTTTTTAAAAATTTCGTTTTTTTCCGGATATCTCTGGATATACTGGGAAGTTTGAAACTTTCGTCACATAGATGAGCAAATTTGCCCCAACTTAACCTTCCGAAATCTTAATTGTAGACCTCGAGTTTGAGTTACCCGGTATAATGGATTACATCCATTTTCTTGTGTAATGAACATAATCTACATAAAATGACTCTGGTTTGTCCTAATATGCAAAACATAATGTCAGATTTCAATCGTTTTTTAATAATTCCTCAGAGTTTTCACCAAAAAAAAATTAATTCCATTATGACTAATCTACCAAATACTTTAAACCAGCACAGCATTTTGACAGCATCATATAGTTCTCATCCTATATAAAAATACAAACATTGAGAGAGCTCAGAGCATAATGTCGTCACTCTCGAAGTCCATATCTGTGTTAAAATAATCTCAACAGAACTTACATCCTTAGTTGTAGGTATTATAATTTATTGTAGGGAATTGCCATCATAACCATCTTTTCGAACATTCGATATCACATTGAAAATATCCACTCAGTATCTTAATATAAAAGTAGACCAATACGTACGACTCAATACGAAATTGAAATATTTCGATGTATCCTCTGAATACTGCATTTACAACATTCATTTCAATATAAGACGATCATTCTGTGAAATTTTATTTAGATGTATCTTTTTTGCATGGATATTATGTGCTGAAATATATTGAAATATTATACTGCTTCGACCAATGTCCACATCCAGCAATGCATAACAAATATATATAGAAATGATTTTCCATCACCCTATTTCTTGAATCCAATAGGGGGAAAGTCTTGCAAAACCCCAGGAGATACAAAAGGGCATTAGGGAGCATGGCTACCGAGATGCCCTCTATGCAAATATGAATAAGATTGTCTAGTAAATGCCTTCCAGGCCGTGGAAGCCCTTCTATGCATGGTCCTAGCTTGATTTCTTTATGATGATGAAGCTGCAATACTTATGAAAATGGAGATCTCTGGAAAATTGATTATATTTGCATGAGGATAAGACTCGGACATGAAAATACAGAACGTACGGAAATACTTTCAATTCTTGTTCATTTCTAATATGAACGAATTGATCACCTCATGAAAGACATGATAAAAAATGGTAGGTAACATACCAGTTTTTGTACATACTCAATATATTTTGATATACAGGCCGTTTCTTTTATCATGTGGTAACATTGCTATATTCTAAACGGTAATAGATACAAAGACGATTGAATGGGAAAAAATGTAACTATTGTGGTGAGCAGTACATTGGACAGAGAAAATCTACGGGAAATCTCGCTTCTCCCGACTTATACAGGGAAAACTAAAAATGCTGTTGTCACTGATGATGCTAGTTATTTTATATGAAACGTTATAAAAATGTCGAGTGTGATATACCACTGAATTGTGATTTTATTGCTCTATCAACATTTGTGATGAAATAGACAGGTCCGTATTTGAAAAAAAGTGTTGATGATGGCGGTGTTGACACGAAACGTTTGATTAAAAATGTATCGTTACGTAGTTCTAGTACATTTTGAATACAATAAAACTTTCCTTTTTCAGTTTTTCATATTTTCTGAAATAACAATTCTATCCGTAAAAAACCGAAAACAGCATTTTCAGATTTCCCTGTATAAGTTGAGAAGGGCGAGAATCCCCGTAAATTTTCTATGACCAATTTACTGCACACCACAATAGTTACCTTTTTTCCCATTTAATCGTCTTTGTATCTATTACGGTTTAGAATATAGCAATGTTACCACATGATAAAAGAAACGACCTGTATAGTTTGATAACAGAAATTGTCAAACAAGATACAACTACCTACTAAAAGTTTCGTAGAACCATGATTTCAGATTTTTGTATTTTTTAAGGCTGCAATTATACAGAGCATTCGTAAATGAGCAGATAAATTCAATCAAAATTGAAATGATTGTTTAAAAAAGATAACGTTAGAATCAGACCAAACCAATATTTTTTTTTAAATGCCAATCTCTATTTCTATAGCAGAATGAAAAAGGGCACATTTTTTCGTACGACAAGGTAAATATGGTTACATGAGGAAGTTTTGAGAAAATATCGTAAACATTAAAAATGAAAAAAATCTTTTTATATACCTGTTTGGGCTTATTCAAATGAAATTTTTTGAAATCAGTGAATCGGTAGAAGAGAGATGATTTAATGGCTAGCCAGACTACCAGATTTAAATATTCTTGATTACTTCTTGTGTGAATTTTTGAAAAATTAAGTATACGTGACTCGACGAAGATTTAAAAGCATGGATGCGCCAGGAAATTAAAAACATTACCGCAATACCTATTCAAAAAACACTGTATTCTATTCAGTCAATAATAAATTCATTGAATACAGGTGAAATGTTCTCTAAAATCTAAATAAATATAGCATGGAACAGCGTGAAGTGGGAGTTTTGGAAATACTATGATGATAATAAACAGACTTGCATGAATCAATGAGGTTGTGAAATTTTGCGACAATTTTTATCCTTGTACGGTATGAGTATTCAAGTATAGAAGACACAGTACTCTTTTATTCGTGAATGCTAAATTTGATCAACTGAAGATCTGGCGTGGATACATTATTTGGGATATTTTCAAGAAAACATAGAGGACTGAAAATGGAAGTATAAGAAGTATGCATAACTAGAATTCTGTTACATGAAAGGAATTCAGCTATGGTTGTCAAAACATGGTATGAATGTCATCAATAATGGACAGTTTTCCCCTTTTCATGTAAATGACTTGTGTAAATACTATGTATAAATGACACCAATAAATAAATACAAATACAAAATACAAATACAATGTTGGTGGTGGAACTGATGGAAAACTAGATACAGGTGGTGATGAAATGAACCTGAAAAGGGGATTTCTGCAAATCCCACGATATTAGACAATCCTTTAGACAATCAACCCTTCATGGTAATACATTTCTTTTGACGGATGTGCTAAGGATTGAGGAGCAGATATGGTACGCACATCTGGATATGTAGAGGACTTTGTGGGGAACAGTTGGAAAGGACCCAGAACATTTTCTACGTAAAATAGCTTTCGCATAGATTTTCTGAAGTTTCGAGTGGTTTCAGATCCTGTCATCCTTATTATATAGTCCCTATTACTGATGATAAATTGATGACTTCATGTTACCTTAAAAGTTTTCCTCTACACTTGAGCTGGATTTGATTGAGTCGAAGCCGCTGCCGCTGCGGTTACAGTAGCCGTGCAAAATTGGAGGTGTGCTTGAATATGTGTATGTTTATAGATCCGCAAAAGCTGCAGTAGCCGTTGTCGCACACCCTACAATTTCTCAACTGCTACGGCAGCTGCAATCGTAGCGGCAGCGGCTGCAAACTTAAATCCAGCCTTATGTCTGAAGTATTGGATATCGAATTCTATCTGTAACAACTTATGCGGAAGAACATACAATGGACAGTTCAGAGAGCTCTGATCCAAAGTGGAATTGATCCCGCCAGTTTCTGCGGTTTCAAGGGCTTGGTGTCAAAAGCGCCCTGCTGGTTCTGACGCCCTCTTTTGGTGGAATTGTACAAGACTCCTCTACTACCAGACAGTGACGTGACATACCTACCACTTCTGCCTCTTCGTGAACCAGGTATAACATAACTTCGAACATGAAGATGCGATACATAGTCTGTAACGTTTTGGACGGAAAAGGCAAGAAATTTCAGAAGAATGGAATACCTCTTTATTAGAGTGATACTAAACCTCCATGAGTTTTAATATTTTTGCATCAATCAAACTGACAGTGTACTGTGGTACAATTATATTATGAAAATTTGGTTAGTAATTTTATTTCAAACTCTTGTTTATTTCAAGAAAACATATATGAGAATTTTATAAAAGTATCCACAAAGAGTTCGTAATGCATTTTGATCTTTCTCTCAGAATGAAATTTGGAGTGGGGGTTTTCATTCAGAAGAATACAGAAATATAATAAATTTATGGGCAACCAAAACTGTTACTTTAGCGTGAATAATTTTTGTTTGTATATTCCTATCAATGTCATTCTTACTCAATAGTCGATCGACAACATTTGTTTTTGTTCAAACGAAAACCAACAGATAATTTAAAACTCGATAATATCCCACACATTTTTTTTGTAATTGTATATAATCCTTATTCTAGTTATGTACTTATTAAGTTCCATTAACTTTCAATGTAAAATCACTGGTGAAGAGAAAAAAAAGAGGATTGCCTTTAGAAAAACGTTCGTACCTATTCAAACATTTCAGATACAAAATTGATGTCAATTTCTAAGAACTGTAGTATTACTGTGTACACATTCTTTGATAAGTTTTTGAATAATTGGAAAGATATAGGTCTCTATATACCGGGTGACCACGAGGTGAGGTACGCCCCCCAATTTTTCTATAGTTTTGAAGATACAGGTTTCAAATTTGGCACGTCGATATATTACTCAAATACGCATATTTTGACTCCATAACCGAAAATTCACCACTTCCGGTTTAACCGGAAGTGACCCCAAACTTTTTTTTTCAAATGACACCCTGTACAATTTTTTTCATTATCAGGAAGAACACGCAATTTGTGATAACACTGTTCTCCGAAATTGAAAATCGGTTGAAAAATGGCGGAGATACAGTTGATTGTTCAATCGAACAAAGTTGGCCCTGAACATCAAACTCAAATCATCACAACTGACGAACGGCGTCAGCATTTACGAGAGGAAGGTTCGAGGTAAGATACAGCTGAAAATTGAGCTTTCCATGTAATTGCAGCAACCATATTTCCCATCAATTATCAAACATTTCCTCAAAACGGATTAGTACCCATAAAGAAAGGCTCACAACTGCCATTTCTCAAATAGCAACATACTCTTTTCACATTGTTATGTTGAAAGATGATGAATTATCAGATTACTCGAATGAAGAAAAGATTTGAAGAATTCCGAAAGGAATCGAAGATACGGGATGTTTCATTATGAGTGTTCTCAAAATTGACTATTTTTAAACATAGGCGGCTTGAACCTACGAAAGCTAAACAAAAATTCATATTTAAAAAAAAAATAGTGAAAATTTGCGGTACATTCTGAATAATGGAACATTGTGAGTTGTCGAAAAACATTCTACGGCGATGGAGCAAACTTTTTTCTCATTACTCGTATGCTAATCGTAAGTGATGGTGGATTCATACAGCAGTTTTAAGATGGTTGTTGGAATAAATATTCCATTAACGAACATTCTTATGACTTCTTACTAGTGACTAAAAACTCATGAATTGGAACTGCTGTATAAATCCACCATAAGAATATACCTGCAGAGTAAAAAAAATGTATTAGATATTTATTCCAATTTCTAACATTTGATACAACTAATTTCTGAACGAAAACAAAGGTATGAAGTAAATTGTTTATTGGTTCTGGTCACTTACTACACTAACAGAAATGAAAGTAATGAAAAAATGATTTACAAGTATTGTTCAAAATGTTCTCCATTATGTTCTCTGCACAAAATTGCACGTCTCACTATTGCTTCCATAACTCCATTTAACTGAGCTTGAGTAATACTTGCAATTGCTTCTCTAAGGCGATGTTCCAAATCCTCCCTTGATGTAGGACTAGAAGAGTAAACCTTGTTCTTCAGGTAACCCCATATGAAAAAATCCAGTGGCGTGAGGTCCGGTGACCTCGGAGGCCATCTTGTAGGACCATTCGTGCCAATCCATCGATTTGGGAATGTTTCATCTAGGTAACTGGTTACTATTCGGGAATTATGGGGAGGTGCACCATCCTGCTGGAAATACATATTTTGGTAGACGTCGAGAGGTAAATTCTCCATGAATCCTTCTATTTCGTTTCGTAGAAATCCCAAATAGCGTTGCCCATTCAACATACCATCAAATATTATGGGCCCAATGATTCGAGTTCCTATCAGACCTATCCACACGTTGAATCCAAAGCGTTCCTGAAAATTCCCTTGTCTTATGAGCCTGGGGTTTTCAGTTGCCCAGTATCTGGTGTTGTTTCTATTGAACATACCAAGATTCGTAAATCTTGATTCGTCGGAAAATATAATGTTTCTCGTCATATCCGGGTTCCTTATGTGGTTCTCAAGTAGCCAATTGCAATATTGGACCCTTCTTTGATGATCATTTTCGTGAAGGCGCTGATGTATCTGATATTTATACGGCTTAAACCCATGTTTTTTTAGGATTTTTCGAGCTGATTCTCGTCCAACTGGTAATTCATGTTCTATTTGTCGAAGTGATATGGTGGGATCTACATAAACAACAGCCAAAACATTAGTTTCCGTCTCTGCATCAATAATAAAACTATCCTGATCATGTACATTGTCATCTGGTTCTATCCTGAATTGCCTTTCCAAACGTGCGAAATAGTTTCTACTTGGTTGGCGTTGTCTGAGAGGGAATCGTTCACTGTAAAGAATGCAAGCCGCAGTTGCATTTTTTCTACACTCGCCATAAATTAGCAGTAAATCTACTTTTTCATTTCTAGTAAATTTTCGCTCCATCGGAATGTTTTTCAACAAGTTACAATTCTCTTGTATTGAATGAGTAGAACAAATTGTCACTTTGTTGACAAAATATGCTTTTTTGTTTAGCTTTCTTTTGTTCAAAGCCGCCTTCGTTGAAGAACATTCAATTTTGGGAACACTTATATTGTATTTCTGGTTCCTTTCGGAATTCTTCAAATCTTTTCATTCGAGTAATCTGATAATTCATCATCTTTCAACATAACAATGTGAAAAGAGTATGTTGCTATTTGAGAAATGGCAGTTGTGAGACTTTCTTTATGGGTACTAATCCGTTTTGAGGAAATGTTTGATAATTGATGGGAAATATGGTTGATGCAATTACATGGGAAGCTCCATTTTCAGCTGTATCTTACCTCGAACCTTCCTCTCGTAAATGCTGACGCCGTTCGTCAGTTGTGATGATTTGAGTTTGATGTTCACGGCCAACTTTGTTCGATTGAACAATCAACTGTATCTCCGCCATTTTTCAACCGATTTTCAATTTTGGAGAACAGTGTTATCACAAATTGCGTGTTCTTCCTGATAATGAAAAAAATTGTACAGGGTGTCATTTGAAAAAAAAAGTTTGGGGTCACTTCCGGTTAAACCGGAAGTTGTGAATTTTCGGTTATGGAGTCAAAATATGCGTATTTGAGTAATATATCGACGTGCCAAATTTGAAACCTGTATCTTCAAAACTATAGAAAAATTGGGGGGCGTACCTCACCTCGTGGTCACCCGGTATATACTTGTGCGTCATCACTAGGTATGGTCGTTATCCTAAGCTATTTCGGCCACACTCGATTTTTCTAGTCTCGAAAAGATATGAACAATGTGTTCTTTACACCGTAATTTCATGACCTTTCTAGTTTAATCCACAAATTTCTCGTAATCTATGTAGCTAATTGCACAACTTCCGACTTATTTTTCCTTCTGTCTCATTTCTGGACATCTCTATATAAAAAATAAAAAAGTTATCTTGAATCTGTTTTTCCTAATGAGTTTCATTTCCCACTACCAAATCCACAGCCACCTCCGCAATAATCATCTTCTCAGTTTTGAATCCATTGCTGGGTGGGAACGGGAAAGCCCGTGTGTTCTGCAATTGTGAATGATGAGCACAGACTCTTTCAATAAGTCTGTCACATTCCCTGTAAATTATTGATAAACTGAAGTAATTCTTCGTTACTTAATCCTCAAGGGGACATGATAAATGCTTTCGATATATAGGTAACGTCAAATTATGAGCAAATATGGTTTTTTGACACTTCAGCATTTGTTTCTTGTCGATTCTTCCAAAAAAAAAAACACTGATATTTTCAGATATCTTTAATAAGCAAATTGAAATTTTAGTTTTTCTAAGTTTTTACAAAAACCGTTTAATTTAGATGCATAGGTTTGTAAGAATGAACTTCTCCTATTTTCAGCGTAGAATCCACTGGCTGCTATTTGAAAAAAATGAATTACACAATTTTCGATATATCCGAATTTGTTGTAAATTTCTGAACACCTCATAAAATTTTAGGGAAAGTTTTAAAAGATTTAGGAATCTTCAGGTCTTATTCATTCAAATTCTGGCAATCTTTTACCTGATTCTCTTTGTTTCCAACAATTATATTTTTGCGAAGAGCTGCATTTGTCAAAATTTCCAAAGATCTCAGGAAACCCGAAAACGTATACGGGGTATTGTTAATAATAATAAAAGCTTAGGAAACACCTATTATTATTAGAAGTACTACTCCGGATACGGTTGACTCAGTTAAGAAAGAGGTAATTTATTTTCTTGTAGTGCGGGAAAAAGAAATTCTTGAAGGTATTTGCTCTCCTAAACGTGCAAGGATGCCGGCATTTACATTCTACAGTGTCAGAGATAGTGATCATACTCTTATTGGGTAATTGGAGCTTGTCTACTGTACAGCTCGCTCCTTTGACCGCTTTGTTTGACGGTTCGTGAGGTGGGAAGAGCCACTGTCGGGAGAGGTACAGAGGTTTGAGATTCACAAGCCCGTGAAATTACAGTAGCGGAGTCCCTAGGGCACTCCGACTAACCGACATCCGTCTCTCCCGTCCGATGTTTTACCGGACCTTCAGGACGATGCCGGACAAAGTGATATTATGTAGAATGAGAAACATGTGTGAAATTTTTTTTTCGGTTTAGGACTTGGTTGGCTTACCTCGGTACATTCGCGTTTTTGATCTTCTTGTCTTACTTTTCGAGTGTGCATTTTGTTGGGGATTTAATTTCAGCAGTTGGCCATGATGGGTTGGTTACCAACGGGTATACATGCATTCCATGCATTTGACAGAACAATGAGAAGTTTTCAATATACAATGTGAAAATTGCGTATGTAATAAATGGTCTTATTAATTTTAGAGATTTGTGAGAAACGCTGTGATGTTAAAACAAAAAATCTAACTTACATGATGACTACTCGGGTTGTAATGCCAACGTTGATTACGAGTCTGACTCGACGTTTCGCCAACACTAATAGTTGGCATTCTTAAGAGAGATTTATTTGTATTCGAAAGATACTTAATTTACTGTCGATTGCTTGAAATTTGACATTCGTTGTCGCAAATAAGTAACTGTGAGTTGGTGTTCCTACTTATGATTGGTCCATAGTGTTAGGTAACATTATCCAGTCGTTCATACTGTTAGCTGATGCAGTATTTTCGAAAACTCTAAGCCAAACTTCGTTCAGTTTAAGTCCTACTTCGGTTCTGTTGAAGTTGTTGTAGTGTTACTGGATTTCAATTGCTTCCCGGAAGAGTCTTGGGTAAGCAGAAGCAGATGTTGTAGAGATGACTTGGGTTTCTTCAAAGTTTAGTATGTGATTATCTTTGTTGAGAGTATGTTCTGCGACAGTGGATTTATCTGTGTTTCCTAACCGTGCTCTCTGATTCTTCCTTTAACGGAACGTTTCGTGGTTCCGATATAAAAGCTGCCACAGAAAAATTTAAAGCCAGAAGAGCTTAGCACGTCTTGTTTGTCCTTCGCTGATTTCAAATGTGCTTTCATTTTTTTCGAAGGTTTCTAAATAGTTTTGATCTCGTATTTTCGTAGAAGACGTCCAATCCGATCTGTAACGCTGGGAAAATATGGAAGAAATGCTTTTCTTCGTTAGGAATGCTTTTCTTCTAACGGTGTTAGTCTACTATCGATTATTTCGTCTTTATTCTCTCTTCTGTGTTTCATACATCTATTAATATCCCATTCCTAGTATTCGTTAGAAAGGAGAGCGTTTCTTAGTTGTAGCAGTCAAACTAACACCGATAGAAAAAAAGCACTCCTACCGTATGATCGTACGGTAGGAGAGTTAGGTACAGATCGGATTGAAAGTATTCTACGGAAATACGAGATTAAGGATATTCATAAACTGAAATACCATTTTAAATCAGCGAAGGACAAACGAGACGTGCTAAGCTCTTCTGAAGATTACCGTAATCCATGTTGAATACAGAAAATTGAGAGTGCCAACCACTCGTGTTGGCGAAACGTCGAATCTAACTCGTAATCAACGTCGGCCTTACATCCCGAATAGTCATCATGTAAGTAACGATGGCCGCGAAAGCTTCTCACAATTTATCAAAAAGCTAACTTTTTTGAACTTATGGTACATAAAAGCACAGAACGGTGTGTAAGGTTTAATATAATACCATGAATATTTTGTTATATAGTTTCGAATAGATAGATACATAGGAGTTTAAGAATCAGACATCATTTAACATTGTCGAAATACTCACTTACATTGTGTATCTAAGATAAAAGTTCGTAAAATACTTAATAATAATGTATGGAATTATTATTCTTTTTAATAAGCTACATTTAAAAAAATTCTGAAACTCGTCAGTTTAAATTTTTGACCGCCTATCTCCTGATATACGTAAGAAACGTTACGTCTCCGGTATTGATTGATACAAATAAGGGTCATGTGTCATATTCTTCAAAAGGTGTACTTATCGGCATCCAACAGTATATATAAGTATTGACACATCGTATTCATTACTACACCAATAGTTCCAAATTGGAAAATATCTCAAAAAAATTTTTATTTCCAATTATTTCGAATGATTACTTGAATCTCTGTATATTAGTATAAAATAAAATTCAACAGATATTCATTAATTTTCCCAGAAGAAACTACTCATGGAAAAATGTGTTTTCATTAGATGATTCGGAATGATTGATAGTACTATTGATGATTTCTCTGTTGATAGCGTGATGAGTAATAATAATATCTCAGTGTCAATTTTTCCATCTTACTAATAAATTATCATCTTAAATTCGAACTGGTATTCACAACATGTCTCGATTTTTATGGATTAAACATTAATGAGTTCGTCATGGATATTGCTAGTAAGTATGCAAATGTCACCACGCAATTGAGAAGTTCCATAAAATCTTTCGAGAAACTGTGAATTGATTATACTCTCATTATAGATGAACGTTCAAGACTTAGATTTTCTGAATAATTCTTACATAAACAATTTATTTCAATAAGAAAACTCTAATGTATTACTGTTATGTATGCTAGAAATAATAATGATAAGCGCAGTTAATGATAAATGAATTACGGCCAAAAAAGTAACAACTATAAAAAATCATTCATTGACTCCAAACTATTTTTCACTAAAACTTTGTCTCATAGCCATGAAAAGATTATTGAAAACCGCAAGCTCTGGGTATAATATTAATAATGGCTTTCATAATTATTTACCTTGGACCTTCGAGGTATTTTACTGATTTTTGTTGGCAGCCACGCATGTGGTAGTCAGTCTATCGATACCTTTCGACCTACCAGATCATTGATGAGAGACAAGACCTTCAAAATATGTAAGCAAGTGGTCATCCCCATCCAATTCGAAAAATATATACCCAAATATTCACTATTTAATTATAATAAGCATTTGCACGCCGTTTGGTCTGCCTTGAAGAACTTTGCATAAATATCTGTGAGATGTAGTTCAAAAGCATGTCGTGGTATTAGCAAGCAAAAAAATTGTTTTTTCATAAGATATTTGATTCATACTCCACGCTTTCCCTAAGTTAAAAGTGAATGATTTTTTAGAACTAGAATAATGAATGATCTCATACTCGTATAAATCATATCTTTTTTCTGCCTAGACAGGAAAGTGAAAGCGGTGATGTGTGGTTAAATCTTACACTAGTTTGCCTAAAAGTGACTGCTTTAATATCGGAATTTTTGTCACATTTGATAAGATTTGAACAATAAATAGCATATTTTTCATTGATATGCAGGGCTCGATATGAAAAAAAAAATTGAAATAAAAAATAAATTGGAAAAAAATATAATGTCAAAGCAAAATAAAATGTACAAGAATTCTTGTTGCGATAGTCACTAAATATATAAAGGTATGGTATGGTGTCTTGGATCTTCCAGACTTCTCGAAAGCTATCAACCATGAAATGATTTGTGCAAAACTGAGATATTTTGATTTTGACGAGGCTTCCACACAGTTGATTTGGTCATATTTGCTGGGAATGCCTCAAAAAGAGTGTGTTGACTCTCAACGTTCCTCTCCTCTTGGCAATCTCTCGAGAGTTCCACTCGGAACAATATTGGCCCCCTTTCATTCATAATCTATTCAACTGACATCATATTCCAGCTATCAGAAGTAGTAAAATCCAAACATATGCATATAATACAAAATTATACGGGACCTTTAGATTTGAAGGGCGCAAGAATTAGTAAATGCGGATATAATTAATTGACAGAGTATCAAAAGAACAGGATTTGAAGCTCAACCCGAATGAAACAGTCATGATGTGCTTTGAAACGATCGCATACGTGCTAGAGACAATTTGATATTGAACTCAGCTAGAAATTTAGGAGTTGTGCTTGATTCGAATCTCAAATTCCCTGAACATGTGAAATGTTTGATAAACAAGCATCTCGCAAACTGATATACTGCAATCGACCCCTTCTGAGCTAAACTTTGGGAAAAAGATTTTATGATCCTTTATTACTCAGTCACTTCAATTACTGTGACTATATTACAGACGTACTCTAACAAACTAAGTGGTTAAGTATGGAGAACTGAAGGAAGCTTCATTTGGATTGCATTGTGCATACATTGATTGCGCTCCCCAATTCTCCCCCACTGAAATCCAAATTGATATTACGCAAGGACATTCACTCTAGGAATGCGAGGAATGTCTGCAAACTGATAATGCCACAACATCGGACTGCAATGTTTCGGATGTACTTCTTATACAACGCTATCATAAGTTATAACAATTTATCTGAGGATTCAAAGATACCCAATATGAATAAATCCGTTTAAAAAAAAATGTGAATAGATTATTTTAAACAAACAATAAAAAAAGTATCACGTTCAATTATGTCACTGAGGACAAACAAAGTAACTCTGAATGTGAAATCGCCACGCCTATCGATGCGCGGTATCAGAAGGGCTCAGTACAGTCTGTTAAACGAGTATCAGTTAATGTACTGGTCAGTTCTATTATCTAATGCAACGCGAAGTGCACCGTCAAGTGATTTATTGACTATAAAATGGAATTCCAGTCCAAAGTGAATAGAAAAGTTTTGAGTGGACAGATTCGAGAAATTTTGGCAAATGTAATTCATTTTATGCGCCGCGAAGCATCACAAAATGAACCTGTGAAACATTTTAAAAAAGTTCAGGAACGTGTTGCTACAGCCGCAGGTGTTAGTGTGCATACTATTTCAAACATTGAACAGGAGATGCGGAAAATAGAAAATGGGGAATCTTCATTATTTTCTACTCCAAACAAAAATATGCTCAAATTTATACTATTTAATTAAACTGCATAAGCCACTACGCAAAACCTATAAAATCGTCCAACTTCTAAAAACCCATGGTCACGAAGCTCTAAGGCTTCCGCCTTATCACCCTGATCTCAATCCAATTGAACTGGTATGGGCATCATTAAAACAATATGTAGCAGACAGAAACGTGAATTTTAACCTAACAGACGTAAAAAACTATTGTGCCGAATTTTTTAATACGTACAATGAAGATGAGTGGAAATCGCGGTGTAACCATGCAGAAAAGTATGAAAAACTTTATATGGACTAAGAACCTTGCCTTGATTCAGCAATAGACCAAATTATAATTAATCTACAGGACGACGACAGTGACGTTGCAGATTTAGAAAGTGATGGGAGTGACACAAACGATAATGACAGTGACATATGAAGAGTTCATCCAGTATATTGAATATGTAGTACTGCAATCTTCAAAATAAATTCAATGAATGTTTTTTGTTCAAACTAATTTATATCTATACGACTAACATGTCATTTCTCTTTTTACTCCTAATACTCCTGCCTCAATAAAAAATAAAATGACAATAAGACAAAAAATTATGACATCAGTTGGTCAAATGTCAATTTATATTAAAATACACTACAATACTTTTTGAAAGTTCTAACAAGGTAGTAGATTTCTTAATACAGGTACATTAAATTCTCATTGCAAACTACAATAGAAATACCACAACCATTTATACGTTTACTTTTATTACTGAATGTACAATTTAGAAATATTTTACCGGAGCGTATACTACTACTCTCTACCCTCTTTGTCGTTCGACTACTTTCTCATTCTAACTTCGCGCATCTCGTACATTTCTCGACATTCACAGCTAGATTTGCCAAGCTTTTAATATTTGTTATTATCGAAAGACTGAAAATATTACCAGCGTCAGGGCTATCGTGAAATTTCTGTAACATTTATTACACAACTTTGAAGTGCGAATCTAGCAAGTTATTTTTTTCGTATTTTTCTCTTAGGAGATTCCTATAGTGTTGGTTGAGTTTGAGTAACTCAGAGCTAGCCTTCGCCAAAAAAGTAAAATTTATTCTCCACCTGAGTACCTGCTCATTTTTTTTACAAATGAACTCGATTTATTATTATTATCATATACCTGAACTGAAATATCGTATCAATAGATGAATATACAAATGAAATAAAAATTACTAACTTAAAGGCCGATTCAGATACGAGCGTGCCCATGCAGCATGCAGGGATTTTAAAGCACGCGCGGTTTAAACGCCTTTTACTTACGTTTCTATAACAAGGAGAAATTTTATTTGGTTTTGTTAATGCTGTAGTAATGCTATTTGAATTTTTCAAATAATCCCGATGTATTTTTCACTGTATCTTTATCTCATGCAGGGTGGGCACGCATGTATCTGAATCGGCCTTTAGGTAATCGATATTATATAATAGGGAGCCAATGGTCACGTTGTATTTTTCATTTACATTTTTAATCGTGAACAAAACATGGTTGTTCGGAAACACATTACGATGTCTAATAATGTGATGTTCTATTTACCTGCCTCAAATAAGTACAGAGTAAGTAGATTGACTAGACAGTATGAAATAAAATTAATTAAAACAACTTTTCTTGTAACACAAATTGTTGTTGTAAAAAACGGCGTAATTTTTCTCTATATTATCGAACACAATATTGAATATAAATGAGATATTGATATTTTTTCATTCAGCTGAATTTCTCCAAAAATCAAAAAATTCATGATTTGGCGCCCTCTAGCGCCGAATCTAGTCATACGATCAAGTTGGGCCAATGGAGACTTTTACTTAGAATGGCTCCAGCTACAACATATCAAAAATGAATATTTTCCGAAGAACCAATTGCAATACACAAGTCTCCTTGCATTATAGTTTTGGTACAGGTGCTAGTGTAGTTAAGATATGTTTATTCAAAATTTTAGCTGCAGAAGACTTCGAAATGTCACATTCTATAGCGATGTCCTAGAGTAACGTATTAATATTCACTTGAACGTATGCCAGAACATCAGTTTCATTTTATTCACTCGCAACAAACGAATCGTTTCCATCATTATCAGGCTAATTTTGCAGTTAGTTAACCAGTTTTGGAAAATAGTGCGTGGTCAGCATACCTATCAAGTTTTTCAGTTCTAGTATAAATATTGTTTTTTTTTTCATGTTTTTCAAACAATGAGGCACACAATAACTACCTAATTGACTTTGTAGAAGAGAGAAGAAAGAATTTTTACCGCAACAATTTGATGATTTTGGTTCAGTTGTGTTGGTCACAGTCTACTCGATGATCTTATCTTATTTTATTCTAAATAAGATTCTTCATTTTACGGAAGTTCTAACGTTACATTTTCAGTCGTAATAAAATGCTATTTTGCCTAACCCAACGAGATAACATGTTGCAATTAAAAAATAATTTGTTATATGAAACGTATTCAGAGCCCGTCAGAGTAAAAAATAAATAAAAAAAAGTAAAAAATGGTTACAAAAAGTAACAAATGATATATGGTTGTATTCTAAATGTCATATGGAGACAAAAAACTGGAAATATACCAATAAAAAATTTAAAGTTAATGTAACTTTCGGTGAATGCGGAAATTGAATGAAGTTGAGTTACTTGTCAAAAAATTTCATGTCTTAACCCCATCCTCCTAATTTCATTCCATTATCTTCGAAAACAAAAAAGTTATAGGGGAGAGCCACCTTCCGTGGACACACAGATACCTACGTGTTTTGTGGGATGAAGCAGGTCTTCATTAAACAAGGTTAATGTTAAGTCTCAGATTTATGTTTTGAAATTTGCAATTTGTAATATCAGTTATAGAAATAAATCAGGATTCAAAAATGAAAATTGAATACTACCAACAAGGTTGTTGAGGGTCTGATCTGAAAAATAATGATGGCAAAGACAGTTCCGCGTTGAAAGGAAATCCAAAATTTTGAAAATTAAAACCGAAAATTGCCATTGTGTTTCACCCTTTAGTAATAAAACAAATTAACCTGGTTTCAATTTCAGTATATTATTTTTTTTCATTCAGAAAAAATCAGTTTCTATTTCTAAATTATGCCTGTCAAATTTCCAGAAGCACGACTCACATTCCGCGAGATCTTCGGGTTTGATTTGAACGAGAAAGTTTCAACAGTAATAGCTAGTTACAGTTCGAAAATAAATTCCTAAAAAGAGACAAGAGAGAATCGGGACCGGCGGCGTCGCGGAGCTCGGCGTCCACTCCTGAAAACTAATTATGATAATTACGGCGGTCCGAATCTCGCTGGCTGGCATTCTCACCCCACACTTGGCAGAGCGCTACTAATCAACGGGGGTCCCATTGCCTCCCCTTCGCCCTCCAAACAAAAACCTTTTTCCAATACAACGCTATCCAGTGAATAAATGAAAATGAAGGACTATTGGTTTTTAGCTTTTGTCCGTTGTTCAAATGAGTGTGTGTTCGAAAATCAGTTAGGAGAACAAAACGATCGCGGCCCGGTGGGGGGCATCCAACCCACCCTCAACCGCCCCTTTCTGTACACGTCCGTGTTTTTTATTCTTTGTGATTAGTCCGCAGAGCATTTTACTCTTTTCGCGCATGGCTTTTTTATAGTGGACGCTTCAATCTGTAATTTAAAAACACGCGAATGTTCGTATTGATTTTTAATAAAATTCATTTTTTCGGTTGGCAACCGTTCGACCAATCGCAATCACAATCACTAATGGCCAAATACTGCATAATTAACTAATTATGATATACATTTATGCGTTTTTTCGTTGCTGCAGTTATTGTCATCCAGATGTAAATTATATTATTAAGCCTTGTAATGAAGTTAATATTTAACGCGATTTTTAACGTACCTCGCTTCGTCTACCACTTCCATGTCATCAGCGCCATTTCCATTTTCGATAATTAAAATTGCCGCTCGTTTTATTTGTTTTCGATACTTTGCATATAAGTCATCCCTCGCAATCCCATTAATATCGTTTCGGTGCATTATAAAATACGTTCAGTTTTTCGTTTCATTTGACGCCACTGAAATTGTCTTGGTACCAACTAGTCTGGTTGAGAATATATCGAGATTTTTAGTAAATTAAACGAACAATTACTTTTTATTATACCAGCGTTTTATAAAAATTTTCATTATAGCGCTTTACAACCTCAGAAATAAGGGTAAAAATCAATTTCAGATCAAAATAATTATTCCTAATTTCTTATACGAGTAAGATATGAATATTATGTAACAGACCTCAGTTTTTTTTTGTAATTAATTGCTTTTTGAAATATTGTTTCTTTCAATAAATACATAGCATTTTTGTGTGCCATTCAGAAATATCAGGTAACAGTTTTTTAAAGTCCGTGTGGCCACGGTCGAATAGTTTGACCAAACTGCTTCAAATCGACGCCATTTCTATCTGTTCGTTTTAGAATACTTAAAAAAACCACTGAAAATTACATGACTTCATGCCAGTTTGACAAACCTACTTGACTGGGCGCAAAATGTTCACACAGAACAAAACTGCAGTTACTTTATTATTACAAATATAAGTCGTTTGAAGCCCGTGGCTCACGGTCAAATAATTTGGTCAAAATGCCTTGAAGTGATGTCATTTCTAGTTCTTTGTTTCCAGTTTTCTGAAACAAATCAATAGAAGTTTCGTCACTTTAAAGTATACTTTGATCAAACTACTTGATCGTGAGCCATGGGCCCAAAAACATACTTAGAACGTTTTAGTTTTAATTGTTTAAAAAAAATTCGATTATTAACATGATGAGTTTCAGGGAAAAAAATTACATGACTACTAAAAATCTCAAATATATGAATAATTTCTTCATTTCTGTCTCACAAGAGGCTGCGACAATGATAACCACGAGTTTTTTTTCTAATAATAATGGTTCTAAGTTCACATTCTCGTCGACTACGAAAAAGGATGTTTATATGATCTACTATTATTCATTAAAACTAAGGCAGGTCTTGATGAGATAAACACAAAATTGATGTATCACTCTTGTCAATCAAACATAGAATTTCTGATTGCTCTTGCAATAACGTTTTTTCTGATATATGGAAAAAAGCTAAGTTTCAGTTTCAGTTGATTTCAAAGAGTGTACAATACAATAATCCTATCAATTGGGTATATTTTTTTTACCACCTGCAGACAGGTTCCTGAGTGCTTATGGCTTGATTGGTACTTCGTTTCGATTTAGATTTCGAGGCGGCATAATATACATTTTAAGAGTATTTTAAGTGTATTTTTTCGACAAATAGAGAAGTAATCAATTTTGAAAAATTTTGAATGAGTTTTCAGATAAAGTTGGTACATATTCGTTTCTTTAGGGAATTCGTTAATATTATTTTGTGAAATGGTCATTAAATTAAATTCAATTCAATTACAAACTGCTTTATCAATCCTTTATATTTTTTGAAATATGTATTATTCTTCAATGCAAATTAAACAATTTAGAATCGAAATAAAAATGGTTCATTGGGTATGTTTCTTTTGAAAGAAGGAAATTATACGTGAAAACAGGTGGACTCATCAGTATACATCCAGGAAGGACAGTTTGTGGCGTATATTTATACTCCTTACATTGAGTAGATTACTTTCAATATAAAGTTTTTGTGTTTCAGATGATTTAGATTTTTTGTAGAAAATTTTTATAATTGTATTCTGTATCACTTGAACGCTATTCAGTACATTTTCAAACATGCCACCCCATATTGTGATGCAATATCTGTGAACACTTTCAACTAGGGAATTGTATATTAGTAATAGCGAATTCTCAGATAAGATACCTCTTAGGTTGTAAAATGTATGCTAAGTGTCTAAGTCTGGTAACAATATTAGAAACGTGTATATTCCATCTCATATGCTGATCCAGAACCACCCCTAGATTTTTGATTTTATTAATATTTACGATTGTTGTTCATTCACACGTGTCACCAGTAGGTACAGTTTGGAGTATGGATATTACTTTTTTCATATTTGGTTGGTCAGTGTTCAATATGGTGTAAGTTAAGATGGTTTTCGACTTCAACTAACTTATTTGGTCCATTTAATCAAAACTCTCTGGTACAGTTTTTGGACTTTATTCGAATTTATCTTGGTGATGTGAAGATGAACGTCTGCCGTGCCAACCGTGACAATTTTCAATCCTCCATGTTCAACCATTCCATTAATACGTAATATATGTGAAATATGTTCGCATTTAGAAATACCACAAATGAATCTCAAGCAAGTATTTTAGAGCTTCTGTGGTCCCAGATATCAATGAGATTTGGGCAGTACAATCAATCTGAAAAATGAAATACTTGATAACAATATCAAGCTTTCACATGTCATCTATGGTAGGTTCTGTAATAAATGACGTACTTATTTTACAAAATGCAAATTGTGACGAGAATAATTGGCCTTAACGTTGACCAGATGAGTGGTATTCTCAAATTTATGTATGTTTGTCTCTATGTTGGTCTGTTTACAGCTGAAATTTTGCACTCATATTAAAAACCGATTTGAATACAATAATTTCGTAACAGTTCATCCCCCTGCCTCCTCGAAGGATCGATAGAGAACGCGTAGGAAGTCGAAAACATTTCTGATGGTTTCGGATGTCAAAAGTTATGTCATGAAAATGTTAGCCGGGGCGGACCCTTCTAGAAAAAACTAGCAAAAATTTGCCAAAATAAAACCACAAAAATATATAAAGATATTAAAAAACGTCGGACCGCTGAATAATTTGATTTCGAAAGAGTTTACTCTCCCTGCCCCCCCCCCCATGAAGGGTAGATGAAGAACATGTAAGAATTCATATTAATTTTCGACGCCACTTTACTCCGCATAGTGAAATTAGAATTTCGGTCGATTCCCGCTTTACGGTACGCCACTGATAAAAACGGTTATGCGCATATTTAGTCTAACTGAATGCACCAACTTTTATGTAGAATGAAATTTTTTGACAAAAAAAGTTTCCCATATGGTTCCAAGATTTTGGCGGACACTGTATATTCGGGGTCATCCAAGTATAGATTCCTAATAGCATTTCCTGAAAAATGTACACTAGTTGACGGAAGATTATCAACTAATCTTGGAAATTGAATAACATATTCCAGTTTTCCTTTTTTTTTCCGGAGACTCTTCAAACGTTAAAGTATATGTGTACATGCTCGGCAAAGATTTCTATTAGAGATAGCTTTTTTGTCATATTTTATAGCTTATTCGTCTAGAAATTGATTTATTTTCAACTGCACTTGATACCTACATATCTATACAAGGACTGAAATATCTTACTGATAAGTAGTCGGAGAGAGTTCATTGATACAACATACCCACTAAATCTTCCTCATTTCATATAATGTATAGAGAACAAACTCAAACTCTAGTTGAATTTGTTCATGAAAAACTGCATGTTTTGAAATTTTCAGATTCGCAAGCCTCTAATGATTGAATATTTCGAATGAAAGCCGATCTAACTGATAGACACAGCAAATACTTTTTTCCCAATTGATTGAAATAATATAAAACTCAATTTTGTTGCAGAATAAAAATTCGTTTGCATTTTAATTAATGAAATGGGATTGTAATATTCAAAATAGTTCATATTATGTACTTATCGTACACATTCTCCTATTGAATTGATTAAAAAAATAACAAAACGAGAAAATATCCAACTCTATAATTAAAAACATGGCATTTTCCCGGAATTTTTTCCAACAAAAGCCTGTTAGAGGAGGCGAGCATTTCAAACGAACTGAGATAAAATATCTGAAAAACACAATGGAAATGATTTTGTCCAATTTAGATTAACCTCATTTGTGATTACTGGCAAAAATATAAAAATAGAAGAACGAACCGAATCGTACGCTCCGAAAAAATGTTTCATTAAAATCTTTCCAGTCATTTATTTTCAATTTCCGATGCAGCGAACGGCTCCGTATGTTTCATAAATACGTTGACTTCATTATCATGAGATCGATGATGTTGTTAACATTTCATTAGTGCAATTGGGGGACCGAGCTGATGATAAGAACTTCGGTATTCTCCCTACTAACGCCATATATGTCTCCATCATATCTCTTCATAGTATTTTTTTATTTGTTTCAATTTTAGAAGAATGAACGGATTTCGTTCAAATAACAATATCATTCTTGAACACTGTGGTTGATGTTAAATGCTTTTTTGACACATAACTGTTAAAAAAAATTTCGTATATAAATATACAGGGTGAGTCAGAATAATAACGAAAAAACTCCGACTACAGATTCCTCACCTCATTTCGAGGTTAAAAGTTCCTATCAAGGTATGTCCTAAAACGCATACCCTCTGAGATACAGGGTGTCAAGAGTACAAAAAAAAATGTATTCATTTTTTTTTCACCGAAATTCCCGAAGCAAAAAAATATAACAAACTTGGTACACTAATCAAGGTTTATCAACGTGATAATTTGAAGTTATAATTCCTAATTTTCGTAAATCAGTGGCGTAGTTACGTTGGTATGTGAAAATATTTTCCTTCATATTTTCTTTGGACAAGTGAATGGACAAGTGAGCGTTAGACATCAGTTAGGCTCATCGATACTCAACTCAAAAGTCATAACATGGAGTACCTGAAAGTAAAGGTTTCTGAGAAAACTGAGAAACTTTTTTTCTGTAAAAAATTTCTTGTTTCCATGAAAACATTTTCGCATTACTTTTTACGTACAATTCAATGGTGTCAGTAACTTATTTTTCCAAATAAGATATCCATAGTTATTGATGAATAATAGTTTGTTTAAACAAGACACCCAGTATATTCATGCATATTTCAATAGAGCTTAAAATTACTTTGCCAAAAATGTAGCACACTTAATGTTTTGCTAGAGTCATCTTTGAAATACAGAGCTTTTAGGTTTTTTTATGCAGACTTTGAAACGCACACTAGTAGGCTTTGGACGACGCGGCATAGAACTGAATGCAAATGTTTACTGGTAGCTGTTAAATTTTGATTAAGTAGAAAAGACTCTCTTTAATTCGTGGTTTCTGTTCAATTTTCAAACACATTCGTAATGAAGTATGTGAATTATGAAATAAGGGATATGATAGTCTGTTTAATACAAACCGGGGAAAGTGCAGAAGCAGCAAGCAATTTGAATCACGAGAAATTTACCTTTTAGAGGCATTTTTGCACGATTGCGACACAACCTAATTGATGGTGGTCAATTTGAAAAGAAAATGCCAAAATTACATGGGTCAAATAGGGATAAGGAGTTGGAAGAAATAGTCATTTCAAGAGCTGTTGAAAATTTTAAGTTCTATTGAGATATGCAGGAATATACAGAGTGTTTCGTTAAGAAAAAATTCTATCAATAACTATGGATATCTTGTTTGAACAAATGATAGACTCATTTGATATAAAAATACACTTATAATTGGTGAAAATTCATACGCGTCAAATACAATGGATACCTGAAAACAATATGGCTACACAGAATCAACCTTGAGGCCATAGCACTTGATCTCATCATTCTACATTCTCTTGAACTGCTTCACGTTTATTTTTCATTGAGCTGTAGAATAACAGTTCTTTCACACTCAGTTTTATCTTCACAATCAGCTAACTTTTTTATCAAAAAAACATCTTTGAGAAAGCCTGGACCAATATCTAGACAAGATGTCTAATGCTGCAAACTCAGCTAATGGATGTAAGAGGAAATCATTTTTTTTAGAAACACACATAGCATGTTTTGCTCATATCTCAAACTAATGCCGCATTTATCTCTTTCTTTATGATGAGCTCATAAACTTATTTGGTTCCGTATAGTTACTTTTTCCAACAATTTTTCATTCGTAAGTACCTCAAGTATTGTTGTAGTAGGTTATGTGTGAAATTTGTCTTTATAAAATTTAGGCATTGTATTTGAGCCTCTAATTTTTTTGGTAGATGTTTGTAACTTGCATTTGCACTATTTTTTCATATAACGAGTTTCGGTTTGAGCAGGTTTGTCATCATTTCGTTCAACATGTTTTGTACGGTGAGTATTGTATAATTTCACTAACAGTCCTAACATCATGCAAATCCTGATATGGTTCAGAAGGAAACTTCGGAGTTTCTGGGAAAAAATTAATTTTGTTTTTATGTGAAGCAAAGCTTGATGAAGTAAGAAGCAAGTGATGCACCATCATTTCCTGATTCTTCAGGATTCTACACGAGCCATTAACTGTATTGTTTCATTACTGTTGTCTCACAAGTTTATGTGGGCACTGCGTTTTTTTTAACTTTTCCGTAAGGAAACGTTTAGAAGATAAGTAGATGATATCAGAAACAATAGGATTTGATTTCAATAATTCATCCAAAGATTCACTCTGTAAAATCTCTTTCATAATAATTTTTTGTGAAAAAATTGGAGCAATACATTGAATGCATCTGCGTTATTTTTAAAGCATAGGGCTGATTGAAGATATAATCTTTTTCTATTGGGAAAATGTGAAATATTTATTTTCAACCCTGTCATTTTTGAAAGTTTTTGGTTATTCTTGCAAAAATCCACAGGACTAACAAAAACGAACAACTTAAAATATAGTGCCTGAAAAAACTTCAATATGATCTCCGTAGACCGTACCCTCACTCACCAAAGATATTTCCGATTGAACAGTGAAGATGTCTAATGAGAAATGAAATACTCACTAAAAAAAGTTCAGAATGCACAAAAAGTCGGTTCATATTTCACAGTTTACATCAAAAACACGAGTCTATGGCTGAGTACAAATGCATCAAAGTCCAAGTTAATGAAAACACCATACAAAAGCAATACAAAAAACCAGCAAAAAAAGTCAAAGAGAGCTCCAAATAAATGTTAGAGAATATAGAAAAATATATGGACTCTTATGGCACATAAACCGTCCAGGTCCACTAGTGACGTAATTCTCGCGCAAGTGCAATTCACATTTGGCCAATGTATGAGCATAGGCCATCATTTAGATACAATCCTTGGCATCTTCGATGTTCTGACCGTAGGCACCTCTCCATATCGTGGCACCACCGCACTTTCAATAGGGACCATGATTAGCGCGCTCTCGAGGAGGTTTGGAACATCATAGGATTTACGTCGATATATTTATGTGAATTATAGAAAATTTTATTTACATTAATTTAGTTTTCCTGGAAACATCAGTTTCGGATCTCGTATGCCTTGATTAACTATTACTGCGAATGCGTGCATACTTCATCCTAGTTTTTTAATGTAACTCTGAAACACTTGATATTTCAGGTGATTTGAATGCGAAGACGACTTCGGTGATTTCTGTGGTAATGAGCAGCACATTAATCAACAAACTCTGGAGACAAAATCAGTGAATTTATTCCATCAGCCCTATTATTAGGTACTGTTCGAGGACGACTTCAACGCAATGCTACAACGGCATCAAAGGTAGTTTACAGCTATCAGTTGACTATAAATTCGGTCGGGATGCGAAGGGGGAGTGGGAGTTGGTGGAGTTTCGCTGCCCATTGCCGGCCGATCCCTTAGCACTCCAACTACAAACTTATCTCTCTGTTCTGAATAAACACAGACTAATCTACAATGTTGCAATCTAGCCAGCTTAGCTGTAATATTAAATCTACCGGGTAATGTGCGGCCTGGGAAACTCAACCTAATAAATAGATGTTCTCTCCTAGTATCCTCAAGTATCAATTCTATCTGTAACTGTTTTACTCTGATATAAGGTGGACTATCTCATTTAGCTTTCGGTTTAGACTTCGTGGAAGAGTGATTCGGCAATAAATTTATAATGAATTTATCCCAACAAGCGCGGTTTCCGGATTTCGTGCGTTGGCTGGCTCAACGCGTTTATAGAGGAGTTTATTATGAATAATACAGTGTCCGGCATGAAGTTCGCATCTTATGGAAATCTTTTTCATTATTTCTTCCTCAGAAATTGTCATTTTTCATAAAAACCTCTGCGCAGTCTCGAAACCAAACTACCGTTCCACTAAAATTCAACTTTTCATTATCGTATACGATGCATATTAAAATCATGTTGTTTTCAAGACAGTTTGTGGGTTTTTTGTGACGATAGAAAAAAGAGTCATGGGAAAATATTTTGTTCAGAATCGATTGTTCATTATAATTTGAAATATAGCCAACTCTTTTTTTTATTTTTTCAACAATTTTCTCTTTATCGCCCTGTACGACCTAAGAAATGAGGTGGACTGATGGAATATTGTTAGATATATGATAATGTCTCTCTCCGAAAATTTTCTTCCCTATCTACTCCATCGGTAAATCAAATTTTGAGATAAGAACAAATCAGAGTTGTCAAAATCGGAGTTCCCCGAGGGAGTATTACATGACCAATTCTATTCATAATATATCTGAATGATCTAGATGACAACATGGAAAGAAACTGCGATATAATGAGCTATGCGGATGACGTAAACATATTAGTATATGCAATTTAAGAAATAGAAACTACCTAAAACACCAAAACAACTTCAATTTAACTCAACGCGTGTTTTGCCAACGAAGTTTACTTTTTCAGGAGCTCAAAGCTTAACAAACTTACCTATGATAAGTATTCTAATCTTATTTAGGCTATTTATCTGAGTGGCTGAGTACCATCGTACATCAATTTTTCTACTTTACTTTCTACCTAATTTTGTAATTTAGCCCCTATACATTCTATCTGCTTACATCAAGTGGTGAACCTACTCTAATTATTTTGCTCATTTCCTTCATATTAGAATTTACCTGGTGAAAATCTATCTGCTACCTAGTTTTCTTTGGATTGTAAAAATAGCATTGTAATGAAAATACACTTAATTCCCACTAAACATAAACGACTTGCATAGAACTCTCACTAGACTTACATCACCAAGTGCAAGTTATGAACATAACTATCATGCAACTCAATGCAAGTTCTGATCAAGCTTGAAAGGGCCCTTCGACACACCTGGTTCTGTAAACTTACAAAAATTACTTTCTGGCAAGTTAACTACAAGGATTGAATACATAACTTGTATTTGAAAACTTGACAAATAGTTTATGGAACTTCATTCCAAATCTTCTGAAAATTGTAATTTGTAAGTTTATAATAGGAATCTCATTGTGAACAGCATAGGAGAACTTTCAGATCACTTCTAAAATATGTAGATAGCAAGTGTGCACAAGAATGCCATTAGTGAACTTGAATTCGTAAACTTGCTATGCAGTTTACGAAAGTCCATTTCAAAATTCCCAAAAAATTCCATTTGAAAGTTCGTTACAAATTCTTATTGCGAATTTCAGGTGAAAATTTCTAGAGCATTTCTAAAATGTTATTACAGTATGTTCACTTGATTTGGTGACATATTGAAAACTTTTTTATTTTACGATTTAGAAAAAAAAGGTTTTTCTTCATTGAGAATCCTGCACGTTCTAGATACCTTATATTGAATGATCATACCTTAAAATGTGGCAGTTGTAAATGAGTACAGAGTAAAAAAATATGAATTTGGTACATGTTAAATTTAAAGCACTTTTACTTGTAATAAAATCGGAAATTCAAATTATGAAAAGATGTTCAAAATTATTAATGTTCCAATAAGCAATCATATATATCTAAAAGAAATAATTCTTTTTCATATTCTTCTCCTACCAATTTCTACACAAATTTTTGTTAAAAACTAGCTAAGCCTTTGAAAATTCTCCGACTTCACTACGACAGCCAATGGTAAACTTTAAAGTGTTACCGTATGAACGCCATATTTAGTTCTGATCAAATTTTAATTACAATTTTCGATATTTTCACAAATAAAAGTATCCTCTTACTCGTATTTTTTGACACTCTCAAATACGACCAACAAATTTTTGATTATTCATAATTAGGTTCTAGAACATGCGAAACTTTTCATAAAGTAACTTTTCTTCTTAAAACGAAAAATAAAAAAGTTTTTCATGAAATATTATGTCGCCAAGTCAAATGGATACAATATTGAACTACTTACCTAAAGTTCTATAGAAATGATCGTCAGATTTGTGTTTGATATTTATTGTTTTCTCCAAATACCATCATGTAAAATATTAGTAGGCATGCAAAATTTTTCAAAAATGAACTTTATTGAATTGAAAGTGTCAGACTCTAAATAATGATGTCAAACTTTTGTCAAACATTTCTATTTTACATCGTAATAATGTAGAAAAAACAAACTAAAATAAAACTTCTCAAAAACTCGTGAGACTTCTTTTGCTATTGTTACTCCAATTTTTTTTTTCAATGTATCTTCATCAACTGTTTTTTAGCCCCAAGAAGAAAATGGAAGTTATTTCTTTCTGAATATTCTCCATTGTTAGTTCCTACATAAGATGGACGAGTTTAGGGAAAAGAAGTTTTCAATTTACCAAAAACCATTGCAGTTATAAAGTGTTTAATAAAATGCATATTACATTTCTATATTAATTAGGTCCTAATGTTCCTTCTGTCGTTCCTGCAAAAAAAAGATGATATGTGAGATTGGTTCTCCTTAACATGAAAGGTATGCCAGAATGAAATTGCCAAAAGAAAATCTGAAGGAATTTCGGAAGAAAAGACTTTTAACAGAAAATATTGGGTTTTCAGTATTTCTCTAGAAATATTTCTCAATAATCTTTATTTACATATTCTACTTCATAATTCATATGCTAATAACCAAACTGTCAAGTGATTTTTTTCAACTCAATAGAAATTTCTACTTCATTTGATGGTTTTTGGCAAAAATAGATTTTGCAAAAAAACTTTGAAATGATGAAATTGGAGTTGATATCTAATTTTTTACTTTTTGGTGTCATATATTCTCATTAAAACCAATCCATATTTTGAAAATGCACCTTGATTGTCAAAGCCAATGATATAGTTAGGGGAAACAATGAATAATTACATGGTAGTTTTTCAGGCTTTCAGGTATATTTTGAGAAGATCTCGACGTTTCGTCAAGATAGATTTTTGCATGTTTCCAGTTACTTATTCAATTCACATGCAAAAATCTCTCTCTTGAGAAGTTCAACCACTCGTGTTTGCGAAACGTCGAAATCTCAAAATCTAAAAACCGGAAGAACCACCATGTAATTAACTATGGCCGCAAAAGCCTTTCACAATTTACAATGAAATATGTTTAAGAGCTTGTTTACTCCCAGCATCCCTCCTCTTTCGAATGAGTATTATGATTATAATAATTCTACTCAATAATTATACCTAGCAGAGGACACAGACTTTCATTATGTGCAGAGTTTGTTTTCCCTGAACAGGATAAATAATGCCAGAAGAAGTATAAATACGCATGTCCCCCCATTGTCCTTTGCTTTATACCTTCATAGGTCTTATTGATAGTCTGATTTAATTTTAATTTCAATATTTTTAAACATACGAAACAGTGAAATTGTTCGTGAAAACAAACAAAAAAATAAGTTTACTAGTAGGTATAGTAATCTGTTACGAATGTGTTTTCCTAAACATATATCTATCTACCTACCTACCTATATAGACATTTACGCGATGAAAGCCTTCTCATATGATACACAGTAAACAAATTTCCCGTAATTCAAATCAATTCTGCATATATAACTAGGTACACTAAACAATAATTCACTCACCTTGTTATTCATTTTGAATATATATCTTCATTCTTCACATATTTCAACAATACCAACACAAATGTAATGAAGACGCGAGTGAAGCGGGATTTCGTTATACATCACTACTACACTAGTTCACCAACCACATCAGCATTAGAGGAAAAGCCAAATGCAAATTCAAAATGGATACGTAGACGGTAGATCACGTGACCACGATATAACCATACAGAGGACGAGATCTGTAATTGGTCACAATAATGGCGGTAAGTTGAAATGACAAGAACAGCTGTCTTGTCATTACGTGGATCATGGTCAAATAGTTTAATAAAACCACACAACAACGTCTGTTTTGTGGATAAAACCACAGAACACTTCAAAACTACCTTGCAGAGGCGTTATTTTATGGTGGATTGATTCAAATTGACACCACTGCTAGGCAATTTGATAAAACTATTTGACCATGAGATACGGGCTTTGTTGAGCCACCGGTGAATAAAACAATGTGCCCTCTTTTCAGTTTAATCTGTTTATTATATAATTCATGTCAGGTTAGGTTCGTCTAAAATTTACGAATTTTTAACTAAATTTGCATGCAAAGGTTTTGCATGAATTTCCCAATAATTTATCACCACAAATTTACTGCAATCTTAGGATGCTGAAATAATGTACATCAAAGCTGCGATCCAACTTGGAAATGATAGTTTTGAAATGAAAACGTTCTAAACAATTGGTTGTAAAATCCCAAATAATTCATGACCCAAAATTTACGACAAGTTTTGGTTTGAGAAATATCACATCAAAGTTTACATCAAACTTACTGATACAAATTTTAATAAGTATATGTTATACAAGTATTATTTTTAATGTGTTTTGAAAGTTAACATTTGTAATTGGTAAAAAACTGTCAGGTATGAATTTATGCCCGGAAGTATTCGGTAAGTGAGCAATATCAACTTAACGTATGCACATTTTTTGCCTTGGTGAGTGAATTTTCCGTTTCAAGTTTGAATCTGCAAGGGCCAGGGAGTTCTCTGCAAGTAGTTGTAAGTTTCCATGTTTAGTGGGTTAATTTATTTCAACACGTATTTAATTTATATTCACACTATGATTATTTTTATGCAACGAAGCTAGCTTCTTTACTATGTGAACTGACTACTAATTTAAACTGTAGAAAACTTTTTCTTATTTCAAACAGTTGTCAACTCTGCTCGAGAAATCTGTATTTATAACGGCAATTCTCTTGTTGGAACATTCCAGAATCACCGAGAGATGCCGTCGTCATTTAAAACGATTCTGAACGTTAGGTGACCCCTCTAGATATTTCCTACATGGTTCCTTTTTCGATGTGACCAGAGCGGCAATGATATGTATGCATCGTAAGGGCCCAGAATCCATCAGTTTTCAAGAATATATGTAATTGAATCTGAAACAAAGTGGGTATATAAAGATGGACGTATAGCAAGTAAGTTCTAATATGAAGTAAATGATTTGAGTAGATACACGATTTGATGTGGGCAGGTGTAAGTAGTAGGGTAGATTAAATTCCAAAATTAGTTAAAACAATTCAATTACATAAATAATTTTATGTATCACTCAGATAAATAGTATACATAGGATAAGAATATCATAAGTAGATTAATAAGCTTTGAGCTCCTTGCAATAGATCTCGTTATCTCTGGGTTTTTTGGGGTTGTAGGGGCAAATAAAACTCACCTGGATCCGGTTGACTAAAAGATGGCTATTATCAGATGCGATACCAATAGTATCAGATTTTGGACACAACAAAAACTAAGAAAGTATATACATTTTAAAATACTCTGACCTAAAATTAAAGGAAAATATTTTTTTATGGCTCTTCCATCTCCAATAAGCTTACCATTAAAATTTTCATCATAAAAATGCACCACAAGCACACCGTCATGTTTTATTGCATCAGAAACATTGAAACTCCAGTAACCTTGAATTGTTTTTCTCGAACTACGTGTGGATTCACTCCAGTAATGTGAGTTAGAGCGGTTGAATATTACATTTTTCATAAATTTTGCCTCATCCAACCAAATAAATTTTTATAAAAAATTTTAGTCTTCCTGAATTTTGATTGATATGATTTTGCAAAAATCAACAATTCTTCCATGGTCGTCACCTGCTCTCAAATTTTGAAATAATAAGAACGAATACAAATTATACTCATAATTTTTTGAAATCCTGTGACTACCCATTATAGCTATTTCCACATCTCTTTCTGCATCTACTAAGAAATTTTCTGGATACGCTATGCCAAGACTATAACTTCATTCTCTATTTTTTTGACAGGTTTACTTTTTTCTTGCTTTTTCATAAATTGCCCGTCCGTTTTGAAATTGGAAATCATGAGTGGGTGTTGGTCTATTCGGGTGAATTATTAACAACTTCGATACTAAATCCTCAAAGAGACATGATCATATTATTGTTACGATTTGCTAAATATTTCTAACTCCACTATAAACATACAACTGCTCCACTGACTAATAAAACACTTAGATCTATACAACTAGCTAAATATTCGAAACACTTGTTAACTTCTTGAAAAATTCCTTATCACTTCTTCATAAACTTCTCTTCATAGTGAAATGTCGCCTTATATACTCAAGCCGTGTAGGCCAGATTCTTCCCGATTCTGGTCTTGATTACTCAGGATAGAATTCCACCCAAATGATTTTTTCTTGGAACTAATTATCGACAAAACGCTTGCGGAGTGGACTCAGCGGAGTAGCTAGGGGATTTTCATCAATCTCGTAACATTATTATGCTTCGAAGTCGAATTAATAGCAAATATTGTTCGTTGACACATCATTGTTTTCCTGTCGATTGTTTCTAATAACTACACGAAAATATTTGTTTTTATAAAAACCGTTCAATTTAGATATAAGGTTGTAAGCATGAACTCGGCCTGTTTTTTAGCGTAGAATCCACTGATATTGAGGAAAATGGGTTGCTATTTGAAAAAACATGAGTCACACAATTTTCGAGATGGCCGAATTTGGCGCAAATTTCTGAGCACACCGTATAATTTTTTTGAAAAATTTCCATACACTTAGGTAACTTCAGGTCTTATTCAGGCAAATTCTGGCAACTTTTTGGCGTAACTCTGTTTTCAAAAAACTTATTTTTTTGTGTAGGGCTGCAATTTATATAACTGAGAACTGAAGTCCTCTAGACATACGATTTTTTGAATAAAGTTATATTGAAATGCATAGCAGATTCTACAAATTCAATAAAAAACATAGTGTTCTCTTCAAAAAACAAAGTTGGGGTCCACTTCCGTTTACAAATTTTCAGTAGTTTTCTAAATATATATGGACTCAGCTTATCGTGATATACAACTCTGTATATATAACAATTTTTTACTAAACTCGATTTATTTTAATGTGTTTTTTATAATTACCTATATGCACCCAAGAAATTTTATTCGCTCATTATATAAGAGAAGTACTGACCAATTTTAAGGCTTTGTCAATAAAAATAAGTTTCTTCAGACAAATAAGCCTCTATGTTAAAAAACGTGACGTCAAATGTACATCACCTACTTGTTGGATGTGTCAAAATCTAAGGAAAGTTATCCTGTGCGAAAATAATTATGCAGAAGGGTACTTCGCTTCGCATGGTGCGCGTATGTTTGAAAGGCAAATATATTTCTTTAAGTAGATAAGTCATAATACCAAGTTCTTATATATATTGCGAGTTAGTATATGCGTCGAAATTGTCATTAGAGTTGTTTATTGGAATTGTCCGAAAATTTCGAAGAATCTATTCAAAATAAATTCTAAAGTTCCGAGAACCTGTTGAGTCGGGATTACGAAATTCTGGGTTAAGTCTTGGTTTCTTCGAACATTCGGGCGCGGAAAGCGGACAGTCCGTCGACCGCTGAGGATACCGATTTCCGCCCAAGGTGGTTTGTTAGAAATATAGAAAATGAGTGTTCCTTTTATATCCGCCATGTGAAATGCGGGCTGTTTGTATCGTGATAGGAACAAAAGTACTAAAACGTGGACCCAAATGAATTTGTTGTTATTGTTAGAAGAGGAAGAAGTTACCGCATTTTTCATTATCGCACCAATTTCTTTCCTAATATTGTTTTCTACCACCATATCTTTATAGCTTTTTTCTCCAACACTAGATAACGGTGGATGCTGTCTCACCAAGTCTATTGAGATTTCATCATCTTCAGGTGCGAATTTGTCACTCATTTTTTGAATATTTGTTCATAATTTATTTGTATTTCGAAATATCGGTCGACTGCACACGCCGGCGATTCCACTGGAATCAAACTCGATATCAACCAACTAGTCGGCACAAAGCAGCGGAATAGCGCAGTACTGCTCAGCTAAGCGGACTCGAGAAAACCGGTCCCATTTAAATACTATGGTTGGATGAAATCATCAAAACGCTACGGACTGTCCGCTTTCCGCGACCGAATGTTCAAAGAAACCAAGGCCTGGACATTTGAAATCCCAAGTCAGACTTATATAATTCCGAGCTATGTAGTTGGAATTCAGATTTGTCAAATTGAAATCATGAAATTCCTAGTTGGTAGTTCAGAATATGAAAAATTAAGTAGATGTACGCCTTCGTACTATAACGATCACTTCCTTCAAATCGTTTGTGTCCGACCAGTCCTCTGGGTCTGGAAAGTTTGAAACTCATGTCTAACATGAACTTTACTAATTGACTACCTCAATCAATATTGACTATATTATGAAGACATATGGCAGGCCTTCCAGAATTTTAGTTAGATTCCCGGTTTTAGTTGAGTAAACCCATTGATTTGGTGGTATATTATATTACAGGCGTATACACGAGTCTATAAGTGATAGATATGAACATAAAATGACATGGAAATAAACTATTGTTTATAAGATTTGATGTTGGTTTTAATTAGGTTTAGAAAACGTAATTTACATAAGTCACTTTCAGAGGTATTTAGTTAATAAATTATATTTATAATGGGGTGATAGTAATGGTCGTAAAATGAATTTAAATTTTCTCTTTTTCTCGGAAGCAAATATATTCAGCACGGCGTCGCCATCTATAGGTATTCCATTCTCGATATAATTGTAAAAGTGCCCACCCTACCAGCCTCGTTTGACTCATTAGTCGATCTTAAGTAAGTTTGTATGCGTTTCAATGAAGAAAATTAACATTCAGCAAATGCTACACTTAAGGAAATTACCGTGATCAAATGTAACGATGAATTGATCATCTGAAAAGTGTCTTTATCACACATTTTCAAAACATTCACGGCACTTTCTTGAATTAATAGGCCTTCGATTGTTCTGATGGTTTTGACCCACAGCACAATCTTTGGCTACGATTCATTAAAAATATAATCTGTACTCTCTTTTAAGAAAAGCTGTAAAAAAATGTCTCAAATTATCAGCCATTGTTTTCATTTCTGTTTGATTTCTCTTCAGTATGGCAGAAGGTTACAAGCCATTGTTTTCCATGGCAGAGAAAAATTGAACCAAATAGAAAATTGGGAAGCTCTAAAACATCTAAAATATTAATGATTTGTTTTTCTTGATTGTCATGAGAATTCATTGCTACAGTTAAATACGGCTTCTTTGTTGTAAATGGTATTTTCGTGGCTTGTAAAATCCCCTACATTCCCTATTTATTCGGAAAATCTTGTTAGTGTTTTGACAAATAATTCAGCTAATGAAATTGTTCATTCCACCACCTTGTGCAAATAGAAAAGAATATATATTTACGAATATATCCCCAGAAATTTTTTAAAATATCAGACAACAGAGATTTTGAAAATGTTTTCATGACAAATAACCCTTTCTTATTCGTCAGGTGAACATACTGTGGGAGTAGAAATGCTCTGGTCGAAATAAATAGTTTTTTTGAAATATATTACAGAAGTACTATATCTGTCTTACGAAATATCCGACGTCTATTTCTCCTTCGAATTTAGCAGAGTTCTGATGCTAAACTGAAGTTTCATCTCTACTCCCAAAAAGTTGATTTTTCACTTCTTCATTATACTTTTATCTGCAATATCATTTTCTTTTTGTTCTCGTTTTTTGCTCTGATGACTTCGATTTGTTCGATATAAAGAAGATCAACGTTTTTTTTTAAATATCTTATTAATTTTTCCCATTACCCCCACCATCCGTAGCGAAGCCATTACGCATAAACACTAAATTAAGGATTTATTTAGAGAGCACATAAGGAGTAATGAATGAGTTGACGTTTTCTGGTTTGAAATATTAGCGAAACCAATAATAATAATATTCGATTTTCTTGATAGGAGAAAACATAAAATATATGAAGAGTTTACAGTTAAATAATAGATTCAATATCTGACTGTGCTACGAAAAGCAGAGCCAGATCTTGCTCTTCCATCCAACCAGTACATAACATAGAACTTTTGAATCGTACGTCCTTGTAAAAAAGAGTGGAAAAGATAGGTACATAGTAAAATTCCACTACTTACGGAAAATAAAATGGTTTACTATGTGGGTGAAAACAGAATCATCCTACCCCGCTTTGTTCAGGTAATTCAATTGCGTACTGAAATTTGATAATCATCAATAATCGTGTATTTCAGTATGTCATTCGATAACTCGTCAGACACATCGTCAGTTTCTTTACCAGTAATTTAATCGAAACGATATCGTTCTAACCTTTCATGAATATTATTTCACAATATCTATCATGCCAGATATAGTTCAATTTCCAACGTGGCTTTAGCTGGGAAACTCTCAATTATTTTCGTGGGTTGTTTTCATAAAAAAAAATCAATTTTCATTAGAGAATTTTCCCCCTTTTTTTATTGTGAATAAAACCAATGTATACAGTCTTGCTGCGTCAGTGCCAAGTTCAATTAAAGGGCTAGGGAAAGTGACACTACATAGAATTACCTCGGCATGTTTATGAGATATGTACTTATTTTTCAACTCCTTTTGGTGGAAGAAACACATTGAATAATATTCCGTATGTGTTGGTATTTCACCCTGCATGAAATAAACGAAGCAAACCTCAAAAAGTTCAGTTTAAACAAGGCAATAACCAGTACTTCAAACATGAAATCAATCGTATGTACATCAAAGAATGTCATTTGAAAGAAAGAATAGAGAGTAATTTTCAACTTCTTCACATCAAGTATTTTTGAGGAAGTAGGGTGCACATTCAGTAGTTCATCTCGTTTCTATACTAACTATGTATTAGGTACTATTCAAATATATATATACACTAGGCATAGAGAATGACAACAAGAGTTGTAGTCATGTCGATCGTTTTCGCTGTGTATCTACAGTGTTAAATATGGTAGTGTTTACATACGAACAAACCTATAAAATTATAAGGTTCACGACACTGGCTGTCAAGAGGCTAGGTGTCGAGCAAGTCAGTTCGTTGGTATGTCACGAGTAACGATTGTCATGTTTTACGTTGATTTAATCGTTTTATTGGTTCATGTAAAAGTGTTCTTGTTAATAAATAATTATTAAAACACATTCTTCTTATCGCATCGTTATTATATCCTTAACATACCGGGTGTCACCAGATAGTGGCTCGTCTGATTAACTATTGTAATATTCAATATTATTAAACATACTTTTATGTGAGATAATAGAAGGTAAGTTAGATATTTTCAGAATTACTGCGTTGCCTCATCTTCATCAAGTTATGGGAATTTGGAATCAGGATATAAATACCTTGATAAAATTCTCTACAATTATTTTATTCACCTTTTTAACACCAATTGACTAATAAATATCGATTTTGTTTTTTTAGGAAGAATGGAAATTATGTCGTACAATACAACGATTAGGTATTTTCAATCTTTCGCTTGAGAGAAAAGTACAATCTCCAACAACAGTACAAAAGGAAGGCACTGGATCATGCAAATAGCAAGCAACCAATTGAATACAAAATTCTTACACATTTTTTTTTCATACCAGAATGTCACATTCACTAATTTTTAAAGTTTCTATATATTTCTGGTGATTAATGGAATGGGGAGAAATTGAAAAGTCAATTCGTTTGAAATTTCATTATTAATTATGAATTATTGGGATATTTTATACAGCAATCGATTATTTCGCTATTTTTTCAGTTATTGTAATATTATTTTCACTTTTCGCATCGAACTTATTCTTTGAATTTTTTTATATTCAAGCATTAGTCCGTAACCTGCTTTTTGACTGCAATAAAGGTCCATCTTTCAAAATGGCGTCTCATCGCTATTTTGTCTTTTTTGGCATAGGACGTCGAGTGATATCTCGTTCTAACGCTTTTCAATTCTCTTTACATCAAACAAATTTCAGAGTATCTATGTAACATTTCGAAACAAGTTCAAAAATAATGTGCCAGAGAGGTATCGACAATGTGAAATGAATACGGAGTATCCTTCTCTCTAAGCGTTTCCACCAAATGGAAAAATGAAGGCAAAAATCGGTCAGAAAACAACTACTTTCATGGCTAATACCATGACGGATATTGAACTACATCTGACCCAATTGAAAGTGCTTGTCTGGTAGTTAAACAGAAGATTATCCTTCATTTGGCTGGGAATGACCACCTGCACATGTTTTTTCTTCCAATATAATTTGATATTGTTATCCCCCGGAAGGCTTCGAATGATTTCCCGAAAACGATGGTAGAGTCTTCAAAGTGAATATATAGCTTTTGAGTATGGGTACTTATCATACTGAGAAGTTTTTGAATGGTTGTGATATTTGATACCCTATTGCATTTCAAATTTCCAGGTTGATGTAGTATAAATCCTCACAGCTTATTATTATATCTGATCGACGATACTAAAATTTAAAATGAAAGTGCAGTGTATTTCATATTTACCCGATGTAGGTCAATTTTGCGTTACTGGAAAGTTCGGCCCAGTCATTGACATCACTTTTCATGTTTGGAAAACATTTTAGCGACACAACTGTTTGACAATAGATTACTGACGCTTACTTAACGAAGAAGAAAAGTAATCCCGATCAGGCACCTAGAATATGAACTGGGCTTGTCTCAAACAAAATGTGACTGGTGAATGTCCTCAGATGAAACTAGAAGACTAGTACTCTCCCTCTGAAAACTTGATATTGTATTCAGCAACACATGGGATGTTCTGAAAATGGGGTAAAAGTATCAACTGATAATTACCTGCTTCAATCAGATATATTGAAACGATATCATCAACTTAAAAATGTGATATAATTAAAAAAAAGCGTTGTACATTTATACTTACAGAACTGGTATACCACAACGCATGAGTATACTTAAATAGAGAACATAATGATGAAATCAGAAATCTTGTGGAGTCACTTCGAATGAATTACGTATTCCAATTTAGAAAGGCCTAAATGCAAGTGATTAGATTTTTGCGTAAGATACAGAGTGGCCAAGAAATCTGAAAACTTTTTTTTCAGTTATATGTATAAGGTGAAGAAGAAGTTACATAGGGAAGGAACCCACATTAATATTTATTTCATTGAAAATATAAAATATAAATAACACTACATTAATTAAAATCCACTTGAGCGAATTCAAACCAGTTCTCTCAATTTTTTTCTCACAGCATTATGATATCCTTCTTTGTATTTATTGGTACCTGATGTTGTTGTTAGGGTTCGGTCCAGTCTTTTCTGATGAAGAAGATGAATGAATTTCACTCCCGAATAAATCTTTTCTCACGATAGGAAACTACTCATAAAATAATAGATATGTTGCTCCACGAACAAGTGATTGGAAGGATATCGGTGAAACTCTCAAATCATTATACCCATGCCATTTGTCTGCATATCAAAAGGGTGCCGGACGTTAGTGACGGTCATAGAGAAAGGTCTAAGATAACGGAAGACTTCAGACAATCTATGACTGTCCCTATCGGTCCTCAAAGGTTTGCCAGAGTAATGGCAACTCATGAGGAACTGACAGAAGTCATAAAAAGACTTCCGACGAATAAGGCACCTGGGCCGGATGGTCTTGATGCCATTCTACTCAAGAACCTGCCGCGGAAGTCCCTCTTGCAGTTTTTGCACCTTGTAAATGCAATTATCAAATGGCAGTGTTACCCTGATTGTCTGAAAAAGGCACTGGTAATACCTATTCTGAAGCCGGGCAAGGATGGCCACCAACTCGACAGCTACCGCCCTATCTCGCTACTCAGTGTAGTTGCCAAGATAGTGGAATCGAATTTTTGCGGTGAGGCTTAACAGCACAAGATCCGCAGAGTTTCCGATCGAAGCAGGCGTCCCGCAGGTGTCTAGTCTCTCCCCGCATTTGTACTCCTTGCATACACACAATTTCCCTATGTGCGAGAGAACGAAGACGGCTATATACGCGGATGACACCGCGATATACGCCCATTCGTTCTCAAGCGTCGCAACTGTTATGCAGGTCCAATCTCGGTTGGACAGGGAAATCCTGCCGTATCTCGAGGAGAACAAAATCGTGGTAAATCCGGCCAAGTCCAAAGCCATCGATTTCTCGAAAAAATTTAAATTATCTGAAGTTCTTCAGAAATTGAAGGTCAAGGACAAGGCCTTGGAGGTCAAGACCAATGTGAGATATCTGGGGGACCAGCTGGACAAGCGGACAACATGGCACAAGCATATTAACTTGGCTATACAGAGGGCCGCTGCTGCGGTAAAACGCACTTACCCTCTGATAGCCAGAGGTTCACAAATGCAGCTTGAGGCCAAGATGATGGTCTACAAGCAAATTATTCACAAGCCATGTTGTACGCTTGTCCAGCGACTGGACAGGACGCAGAACAAGGTATTTCGTATCATCACTAATAGTGACATTACATTCGACTGGATGCGCTGCGCGCCCTTGCTGGCGTCGATTCCATCCCGATATATGCTAGAAACCTGTCGGATAAATTCTACAGGTTCCAACTCCCCATCAGTTAATTAACCAGAGACCTTACCAGGCTCAGAATTAATGATAATCAGCCCCGCAAACACGGCGGGCTGATTTATCAATCGTTGGCCATATTTCAAGAAAGATGGTATGAACCGGTTTCATAGCGAACCAAGCCGCCTTAAGGTAGTGCGCGAAGTAACACGACCCGGTTTTTTGCATCAGCCTTTTCCGAGGTTCACAACGACACAATCACCTCTGAGCAAAATTAGACAGCAATGCAGTATCTACATTGAATGCTCACGAACGACGACACGCATAAGCTTTGCAGGAGGCATGTATCAGCAAACCACCATCACTATGTGATTAAATATTCGACCCACCGCCACCACCAGCGGAGGTGGATACCAGCGCCCCTTGCCGGAACCCTGTGTACCCCTTGGCACAAGCGCTCCCTCGCCTCGTAACCAGCAATGTCTGCGGAGTTAGGGAGGCGGCTCAGTGCGTCCTCCCGAACTCTCCCCTCCTGAGCCCTCTTGGGCGAAGCGTTGGTTGAGTTTGTTAGAGTAATGAATATGTAATTGCAAGTGTAGAATCGTCTGAAAACTGTGAAAAATAAACCTTTATTTATTTATTTATTTGTTTGCATATGTATATTTACAATAGGCTGTGTAATGTCCGGATAAAATTGTCCCACTATGGTTACACAGAGCATAGAGACTGTACTGACATGGATGTATGTTATCTGCTGCATAATCACTCATATCAAAACCTTCCAAGAAAAATCAATGTTGACGTTTATTTTTCTTCTATGTAACTCTCCGTTAATATTATCAAATGAATTATCAATATTTTGCGGAATTTATGGATTGACAAAGACTTTGTGCATGTAAAATAACAGCATGTGAATTCCATATGATTACAGAGTTTTACGTAATATATTGACCAATAAAACATATGTAACTCTCATATATTTATAATAATAATTCTTACCAAAATCCTAATTTGTACTGCCAAAATTGATGATGTTTTACAAGAGCTAGGGAACGGAAATGAATCTGATTTAGAATTGTCAGGAAGTGAAGATGAGTAAGAGTTATACGGAAGTTACAATAGACAACGTCATAATGAAGAAAGTATGGAAGGAATAAATACAGAAGAGGCGAAAATATAGCGACAGAAAGCAGAAAGCAGGACAAAATATGGAAGCAGAAGAAGAGTGTGAGAACGACACATAGGAAGAGTATATGCCAGATTCAGAAGTTCTACATCAATCTGAGAAGGGAAAAACTAATAGTTACAAAAGCAATAAAAAAGTAAATCAGCCTAAAAAGGTGGCCGTTGACTATAAATGGAAAATAACTGATTTTACCCGTCCACTATTTGAATGGCAAAATGTGATCATGTTATTCCATGTCAAATAAATTATCCTGCTATTGGTTGTATTTTCGAACCCTATTGACTATCATTCCATGCTAAATATACAATATACTATTGTGAAATTTAAAGTAAATAAACAAAGCGTACTACTTCTACTACTACTTGAATAATCTTCGCCTATATATAGCCGGTGTATGAAAACAAAGCGAAATTATTATTTACTGACTGAGATAAAACAAACAAAAGCAAGTAAAATTTCAAAAATTGAAATTGAACCAAATGTTTTTTTTATTAAAAAATCACGTGGAAACGTGTTTTTATTGCATAAACAAAAACAATGGACATTAAGCTGAATCTTATTTTTTTATTTTCGTTTCAGGAATGACATACAATTTTTCTATATCTTATATTCATATAAATCCTCCATAATCTCAACTTTATTAATGGATTGGAAAATTCAATAAAGTGGAAAATTAATTGGGTATTATTATAGATAGTAAATCTTGATAATTGGAGATGACACAGCTCGGCCCACCATTGACAAGATAAATAATTATTAAGATATTCTATTTCTATGGTTATGAAGTGCTCTCCAAGTTATTGCCATTTCATCTCCCAGAGCGCACAGCTTCTTATAGCAAAACCGTGGAGAGATAATGTTAATTTGAAGAGTTTTATCAATTAATTATTTTAATAACTTCCGGTAATTGGAATAGGTACTGAATACAACACATTCAGAAGTGGATTGCGTACACAATTGTTAAGCATACCGAGCAAGATAAACTGCGATTCATTTGGGGACAGTGGTAGTGACCGATTTCCGAATATCTGAGTGTATGTTACTCACAATAGAGGTTTGAACATTTTTTCTCATTTTATGTTTATGTTGTATGTTATGTTATTTGTTTTATTTCGCCTATACCTACTGGGTGTAACAGGATTATCGCAAATTTTTTACCAGGTATGAATAAATTCCTTATTAATAGTACCAATAAATGGTACCATGGTACCATTTGAAAAAATTATGGTAATCATTTGAAAAAAACTAAAGTATAAATTATCAAAAATTTTGACGTTTGATTGGATTCAGAAAATTATGCAGATTTTAGAAATGTAATAATATACAGGGTTTTCCATCTAAGAATCCAAAGTTGTCTCACTTCCGGCGAAGTGAAAAAAATCATTTGTAATTAATATATAATGATCCTGTTACCCCCGGTATGTAGTATTTCAATCAATAGAGAGAAATCTAACATTTCTTTCCGGCACGAACAGCCTAGTCAAACATTATCAATTTTGGGACTAGAATAAGTTTATTGAATGAAAATTCTTGCGTTAATAGGGTTCTGTAGTTTCCCTTTCTTTCAGCGCTATTTTAGAAATTTTTTCATGATGTTGCAGATCAATGAAGGTTAGTGGAAATAGACGTTTCAGACAAAAACGGCCTCGCCTGACTAAATTAAATAAGACTAAACTTATCGGACCTGATAACCGTACTACAGAATGAATAATAGAAGATTACAACTCCGAGAAATGCGTATGACAAAACTTGGCAGAGAACTATGAAAGCCCTGTGAAGGTTTCATGTTTGTCCCACCAAAACATTTGTCTGATACGGGGGCCGCCTGAAAATAACTATGAAATTGTCCATTGCACTGGTTAATTTTTATTGTCATTTTCACATTGCCATAGATCAGAAGATGGAAAGTTATGATAGTAATTACTCACCTCCTCTTTACAGCTCAAATTCGAGGGAGTCGAAGAATGCATCGTTTGGAGGACGGGAGCTAGAGTTGGACCCAACATTTCGGTACTGTCTTCCTCCACGCTCTCTTCTGCCATGTCAGCCTCGCATCCTGACTCGTCTGAAAAAGAAAACAACGTTTTGAAACTGTAATAACATAAGAGAAATACTAAATACTTTATCATGGACAACAAGATGGTAGCTTACGGTAAAAAGAACCGAAGCTACGGTTCCCCTTGAGAATGGACAATAATTTGAATTGCAGAAAATAATAGTTATTTATGGTACTAGTGTGATATGTTGAAAATAAGTCACGCGAGAAAGATTTATACAACGAGGCCGTCAGTTTTTCCTGCAGGGAAGAGAATATTTTGAAGAAAAAAACGTATAGAAAATTGAGGAAATTGATGAAAATTACATTCCTGAGGATATCCTTACGGAAGCGGAAGAAGCAGCGATGAAGATTTTGCCAGAAAAGTTCCGAGATGCTTACGAAAAGGAGTTCAAAATGTTTGAGTTCTGTATGAATTCACAGAAGATAAAAGGTATCGAAAATGTCTATTGGCTTATTTCTTACATTTGCAAAAAAATTAGCCCCATAGTCGCTATGGACCAAATACTCGATGCTTCGCTCGACTATTCACCTTTATGAAAAATTCGACATTTCAAAATATGGCAATCTAACGAGCTTCTTGCAAAGCAAACCACAGGGATACAAACCAAAGGAGTCCAAGACATTAGAACGAGCTGAAATAGAGAAGTTTTTGAACGAAGCTCCCGACGACGAGTATAATGGGGATTAGCGGTGCTTGAAGATGCGATATGAATTGGTAATTTGAAAATAGAAAATATTCGAAACAAAGGAAAACAATTTCACGTAGTTTTGCCAGACACTAAAACCAAAACCAAGAAATCGAGAAGTTTCACCATACTTGAAGAAGGATTTCCATTCAACCCGATCAATTTGTGTAAAAAGTACGTGTCTTTTAGACCAAAGAATACTAGTTCTAGCCGCTTTTTTATTTTTATTCACAAAAATGGGAGGTGTGTGTGTGTGTGTGTGTGTGAGAATAAATACGTTGTCGAAGATACCTTCAAGAGTTGCAATGTTTCTGAAATTGTCGGAACCAGCGCTCTACACCGGTCACTGTCTGAGAAGGTCTTCGGCGATTTTTTTGGCAGGGGCTAACATGACTACTTCGAAGCGTCACGGAGGATGGAAGTCCTCGACGATACCAGAAGGATACTTAAAAGTATTGGTGCATAACAAAATACAAATTGCAGAAAAAATACAAGGCTCTAATGTGTCGGCACATTGATTGCTCCAATGCAACTTGACGAGTAAGTTCATGAGTTTTTTTTGCAATGATAATAATACATCAAATTGTTGATCATCCGTAACGCATGGAATACCTTTCTCATATAATTATCACCGAAGTTGCCAAAATCACAAAATTTTGCTTCGACTTTGCTCAACGTCGAACGTGTAATAAGTCTATCGGGATATTCATTGTTGAATAAGTTACAAACCTCAGCTTTCGTACGGGTCTTATCTCCATAACCTAACATCAATAAAATCTATATGCGATGCTTCGGGCCATAATTTCGATAACTTATTTACTACTTTTCTGATAGCTTTGTCGAGTCGAATTATTGCTCTTAAGACAGTTGTACAACAAAAAATTAAACCGATTATGTTTTTCACATACCAAATATTGATGTTTCTGGTATTTCAACTAATAGCAGCGGATTATTCTGGCCAATCATTCGTTTTTTACTGATAAATCTGCCTGGTCCTCGATAAAACGTGCTTTACCTTTGAACTGTCAAAACTAAATACGATTATCTGCGTCGATTAACGGGTCATATGAAATGTTTCAATAAATTATTATATTATCAAAATGAATGAAAAGTTACCTTATTATCAATGGTTATTCACTTTTCAGATTGGTGAAAACAATAATCTTTCCGAATACAACAACTCTTTCTTCAAATTTTAAAGATAATTTTTTATGTTCATCACTCAAACACGTTTATTTTACAAAAACATTCAAATAAACCAAATTTAGATAAAATCACTCGTCCTGAAGGACACGCGATTTTATCAATCAGTTTGTTTTCATATTTTCGCCAAACAAAGAGTTTTTGTGGGAAATAAAAAATTATCAAAACAATTTCAAGTAATCGTGGTGGTGGGCCAAAGAATAGCAGAATTTCTTTCGTAATAATAATAAATGAATAAATTGTTAATACGTAAAACCAATGAAATCGAGAGTTGATCATTTATCAGAATAACTTTTTATAAGACTTTAATATAGTAGAATGAAATCTATAGAACTGATTTGATTTGTATTCCGAAAAGAAATTTATCTAATGCGTTTGTATGAGAACCGATAAAGCATCATACGCAAAAACGGTAAGAATTATTATTCATAGATCTGAATTAGTTATGAAACGAAAGTGACTGAAATTCATATCATAAAACCGTCAAACTAAAAATCTAACGATACATAATTTCATCGAAACATCATTTGATATTGTCTAAAAACGTAGAACCATCAAATTATCCGAATAAAAAATGTAGTATCGTGAAATTTATGGAAACGTAATGTGTAAGATATACAATGATCAGAATCGAAATCCAGCAGAAATTTTAGCAAATAATATACCAGTCTGGTAGAAACTTGCTTTATATATTAGCTCTTAGATGGCGCAAACTACTAGTTGAAAAAATCGAATCGTCTGGTTCGGACTCATTTTGATCGTTCATTTGTTTGGTCCTTTCACGATTTATTCGAGAATTCAATTGCTGGGTGGTGATTTTCAAGAACATCAAAGAATTCGTCTATTATTATTCATTGAAATTCACTGAACAATAATACAAAAAAATAGATGTCTTGCTGCGATTTGCATTATTAATCCCATCCCTACCTACCTACCATAAGGATGCTTTCGGAGAAACAGGATGTTTGCTGCTTAGCGTGTCAACCCACAAAACATTTGGAGGCGGAATCATATTTTTTCGTGATACCTAATACTGGTGATAAAATTTAATGTGAGCCTTGGCATTTCAGTAATATCAAGTGGTGAGACAGAAATGAGAAGGAATTTAACCGCACGCTGGCACGCTACGCCATCTCTGAGAGAATAGATCCACCGGCGTTTAGCTACACTATAACCTCTCCAATGTCTGAACATTTTCAGTTCTTTACTTTTCATCTGATGATTTTCGATATGCCAATTTTAGGTCTTGTGGTATACTGATTCGACGATTTCAGTTCGATTGATTTTCGAATATTACGGTTTGCAGAGTTACAATATTCTGTTTGATCGAATATTCGTCTTCACATTTGTGTTTATTCTCATTTTATGGTATTACAGATATACCGTCTTGTGATTTTTCAGTTCATCAAATTTTGGTTCTCCAAAAGTATGGTGTGATAATTTCCGAATCTGTGATAAGTCGTTTTTGATGAAAACAGGTTATTGTAATGTTTCGGTTTTACAAAGTTATTTTTCAATTCTTTTCCTGTAAATTATTTATTTCCTGTAAAATTATTTCCAATCTAGTTCGATTCTCCATTAAATCGTTTCTGAACTTTGTTGGTTCGATAGTTTTAAATCATAGACTATTTCGGATCTATATTTTACCGTTGTTATGGATTATATGTAATCCTCGTCGTATTACCTTCGATAAAAAGTAATTCTAAAAACGAATTTACAATTAGTCTCGCCGTCGTCGTCGGAACGAAAATTAGAAAGATAGTTTCCCTGAATTGATTTCTGGAAATGTTCTTATGTAACATCAGAAAAAATTCGTACTTAGAAAAATGCGTTCTTTTTGAAAGTATTATAAAAATAAAGTATTTTCATTTTTAAAAAAAATTATAACGACTCCCTAACTCGAACAGTGATGACGTCATCGAAAATATAAGTTGACCTAAAAATCAACTACCAAGTAGTAGTAGTTAACCGTTTCGTCTTAGATAGTTTATGTTCTGAATAAAAACCTCGCCATAAACCGTAGCAAATTCGAATAACTGAAAAAGCCCCCGAAAGAAAGCCGGATCCCTAACCTATCACATCATGGCGACGCGTATGCACGTGTATCCAGAAACGCAGCGCTTTCTCTATCGCGGAGCTTTCGCTTTCAACGACTCATAGAAGGCTCTGAAAAGGAGTCGTGAGCGTCAAGGTCGCGTTGCAGACGCCGCGTGCCACATTCGCTTCAATGTACTCTCTCAGAAACCATTTCCGACTCTGTAGGTGTTCCCTTTTGTTCCCAATTTACGCCCGCGTTTTTTATGGACTCGTCTGTGGACGTAGGCTAGACGGGGTAATTGGGTAATCGAGTTGGCTGATTATGGGGGAGCGGTCGGGTTTTTGCTGGAGTAACAGTAGTCGTCAGATTTCCAGAATAGCGTGAGGACGATCTTGGAAGTTTCATTGGTACTGATTTTCAATACAACCACAAGCAATAATTTTGTTATAGCACAGAGAACTATAGAGTTCTTTTTTAAGCAAAATTCTTTTTCAGTCGTTCTCGACTCCTTTAGTCACAGTATTTGGTTATTCTCGAGGTTTCGAGTTTGGGATGTGTTGTATAAAAAATAATTTTTGATTTGCGTTAACATGTGAATCTAAAATAGAACTTCAGCTTGGCCGGAAACGACATTCCCTTTTTAAAATTCAAATTAGTCCATTCGGAATCCAACCATACTCGCCAAAATCGAAGTAGAAATTACGTAGAATTGATAGTTATCTACTGGTACAAATATACAGGGTGTTATTTAAGTACGTGGCCAAACTTTGGATGATTTTAGACTAAAAGATCATATAAACATAGGTCCGGTAATGCTTCGTTTTCAAGATACAGGGTGTCAACATTGAAATTTGGGAATGTTAGTAAGGGTCATAAAGAGCTGATTGATTCTCAACCATATCAGAAGTAACATGTCCAAATGCGTCCCGGAGGGCACCGTAACCAACTACTGATTTTTCTGCAATGTTTGTATTTGTTTCACATTGAGCAACTGAAAAACTTTTTTATGTCTATAATTTTTTTCATATCTTCGTTTGTTTTTAAGAAAAAATATAAAAATCACTTTTATATAAGACCCTGGGACAACACTAAACCATCAAAAACTGGATTGTTACTGTTATTTTTTTCCATATGAATAGTTTATTCCAGTCTTAGAATTTCTATCAGACTTATTGCAATAAAAATAATAGTAGGTTATATGAAAAAGACGATTTCTTTTGAAAATTTTGACAACCGTATCTTGAAATCGAAGCATTACTGGACCTATGTTTATATTAACATTTCGTCTTGGAATCACTCAAAAAATCAAGAAAATGATATTTTATCTATTTAGTGAATAAACTCATTAAACTTATTATTTAATTTGAGACACTCAGTGATCTATATAGCAATAGTTGTTGATCAATATTTTTTGTGTGATATAAAACCAATCATATTATTCAATTTAGTAGCTACCGAGAAGATACCTTCACAAAAATACATAGAAGCTCACACTCTGAGATGAGCTATTCATGTAAGTAAGCGAGGAGAAGATTGTGGGATAGTGATGATAACATTCTGCATGCTTATCGAAAGATCATCAACAGATGTCAAACTTGTATGAATAACGGCTGAATAAATTTAAAGAACTGTACAGTGTGATATACGTTACTTTCTTATATGGTCGTCGAAAAAGTCTTTTTATTATACTTCTTTGAAATCATCTTATTTTCATCTATATTAGTAATATTGTAAGATCGGCTAGCGCACGGAAAAACTTTGAGAATAACCATGCAAACGAATTATACATGCCAAACACTGTATTGTCACCATTGTTTCTTCTGTCAATCAAATTCATGCCAACAAAATTAACTCAGAAGAAAATCCCAAAATTCCCGATAATATACACGTATTCTATAGAGCAAGCGGCACAAGCGACCGCGAATGTATTACAAGTAAAATCCAGGGGCCCCTCTTTGTCGCATTCGACAAAATATGTCCATCGCCTTCTTCGAATATGCATTGAAGAAAGATGGAAATATTTTGTCGCATGCGACAAAGGGTAATAGACATTTGGGAATCGGGCCCACCGAACTCGTTCTGTGATCGGGCCCCAGGTCGAGATATGAACAAGAATATCAACGTTTTACGAAATCTAAACAAAATCAAAACTGTAAGTGACGATATTCTTCTAGTTTATTGTGTCGAAAAATCTATGAAATTTTCCACGTTATGGAGTCGATTCTCAATGACATCAACAAATCGTCAAGCTGTAGGATATATTCCAAAAAAGTCCAAAGTTTTGACAGCAAAATAAGTAATAAAATTTTTATGTGAAGCTCCAGATGAAAATTATCTACTATCAAAAGCAATTTTAGTGTTTGGGATCTTTGGTACGTGTAGAAGAGATGATTCAATACGTTTAAATTTAGATGGAAAAACTCATACATCAGGAAGTTTTACCATTACGAATGAAGAATGTACATTTGAGCCTTGCACAATGTATCGTAAATATGAAGCTCTACGACCAAAAAATATGAACAGCCAAATATTGTTTGTTGCATATCGAAATGGAAAGTGTTACAATCAGCACGTTGGATGCCATATCATCAGTGGTGTTCCGAAAATTGTTGCAGAATACCTGAAACTAGAAGATCCCATAAAAAATACCGGGGATGGACTAAGGCGTTCTGATTTACTCACTCTGAAAATACAAGGAGGGTGACGTTCTTTCAATATAGCAGAAGGATATATAGAAGAGTCTATACAAAGAAAAATGGAGGTATCACGTAAACTGTTTAACCCTTTTCACTCGCAAAATATAGCAACTGTATCATTCGTTCGAGAAAATCAAGACATTTGCGAAGAGTCTGCTTCAGTACCTGCAGTTTCACAAATTGAAACTCCAAAAGGACTGAACCTGTGCAATAATACGAGTTGTACAATAAAAATAACCCTTAATAATAATTTAAATTGAAAACAGTATTTGTTAACGCTGCTTTGATAGTATGGTTATAGTTAGTTGATATTCTTACTCTAGTAGTTCCAAGTTTTTTCATTATGCAACTTTTGTTGTTTAAAAAAAAAAAATCTTTTGTGCCTTTTTTATGTAATATTTTATTATTGTTTTCATCTTCAACTTTCAACGAAGTATAATAAAAAATATCGTTCATTAAACGTCCAGAAATGATTTTTCCGTGCTTGCATGACTTCCCGTGTTCGGCTTCGCCTCACACGAGAATTTGTCACACGCGCACGGAAAAATATCTATTTCCAGACTCGTAATGAAATATACTATTTCAAGTGAGAGTGCATAGCTAGTGCGGAAACATTTTTTGGGAATGATAAAGTTGATTTAGTGAGTTTTTTCCGCACTTGTAAGAAAATAGTTATTTTTGTATTAGGTGCATAAAATGAGTGTTTTTTAATAGCACATGAGAGTGTTAATTGGACCGAGACCGCAGGTCGAGGCCAAAAATTCTCTCAAATGTGCCATGAAAACACGAACTGTATACACGAAATACAAACAACATTTTTTTTACAACTGTTATGTGAATTTACATCGTCTGAAATATATTAAATATAAATACTTCCAATACATCTTGACGCGGTTTTTTGTCCCGATAAGTTATCGCTTTCTAAGGACTGTGTTTGCTCGCTGTTGCTTCAATTTCAAGTTATTTTTAAGAAGATGGATGTTGATTATGATAGTGGTAGTGATTCCCCATCAGATATATCTGAGAAAACAAATGCAATAATATATGTTACCGGATGTTACCGGCCAATTCCAAGTTAGTATATGAGAAAACATATGACCAATTTCGTGAATGGTGTAACAAAAAACATGAAAAAAGGATTCAGAACATGTGCTTGTATGCTATTTTGAGGAAAAATCAAGAATTATAAAATCTCCTACGTTATGGAATGTCTACTCAATGTTGAAAAGTACATTGAATATCAAGGAAAATATTGATATAAGTATGGAAGTTTTCAAAATTGGTCCTGCTCATTAAAAACAGAAGCGTCGGATACCGAGGAAATAAATCTAAATAAAGTTTTATCAAAGGATGATATCAACAAATTCATTCAAGATGCTGATAATGAAACAAATTCACTTTGTAAGGAACATATATAATCAAAATTTTGTAAGATTAGTTGTAATTTCAATATTTTTTATTTGAAGGTTGTCCTAATTTGGGTATCAGCGGTGCTTGTCGCCGTGAAGGATTATTACATATATCTATTGATACCATTGGAAATGCTGGATCTATATTGATTGAAAAAATACTTTATTCGAAGACGCATTGCGCAAGAACGTTTACTGTTTCAAATTCTAATTATATTGAGACATACCGCAAGTATAGAGCACTACGGCCGCCTTGTATTTTTGAAATATTCGAGAGGAAAATGTATTAACCAACATGTCAGGATAAATAAAATAGGGGAAATTCCCAGCTTGATTGCAAAATGACTTGCAAAAGACATGTACACTGGTCACTGTTTCAGGAGAAGCTCTGTAACTCTTCGGGCCAATGCAGAGGGCAACATTACATCCATAACCTTCACGGTGTGACTGGAAATCTGCCTCCGTAGCAGAAGCATATATAGAAGATAGTTTGAATAACAAATTTGAGATTTCTAACAAATTATTGAATTGTCCATTTTCTTCAAAACAAATTAAAATATCTGATGAAATTGTGGACTCTTCAAGAAATATCAAACGTTTTTGATCAGCAGCAACATGGAACATCTTCGGTAATTCATGTTGGAAGTAATTATTCGAATCCCAACGCGGTCACCGATCCCGTGCATGGTATTACACGTTAAAGGGTTGAGGGCTTTGTCATCCTTAGCTCGAACAAGTCTCTCGAAGACTTCTGAGGGTTGCTCGTAAAATTTTGTATGTATCACGTGCTTAAAATGCGTATATAGCCTTCGGCGTGTAATAGCCATTACCATGCCGCACTAGGTCATAAAAGCCTACTTTACGCTCTTGATACATAAATAACTATTGACTACTTATTTCCTCTGGTAGTGGAGATGAACTGTTATGTGCTCAGAACAATTATTGACATCTCCTTCCGTTGCTTAGATAATGAATTCGAAATAATCGTCTTCCATCCTAAAATCGACAATTCCGCACTCTTGGGCAAACTTACTGAAGAAGGCTTTGATGCACAAGCGTGCGCGGACGATTATGTCCTAGGTAGCGGACGATTCATCGGAGTCGACTGCAACCGTTTGCAGGCTACCTGTGGAATAAATGATAGATGGCGCGATGAAGCAGGGATCTCAGTAATTCCGACAAAAACAGATATGATCCTGTTCACTAAACGAAGGAAGAGGTTGGTTTAGACCCCAAGAGCTGGAGTTATTCCAACAGGTAAAATACCTGGGGGTGGTCCTGGACTTCCTGAACTTCCATGGACGCCGCAGGTAGATATGATTATTCAGAAGTCGATAGCAATCCTACGGCAACTAAGGAAAATAATAGGACTAAATTGGGGAACCAACCCAGAGATTATGCGATAGCTGCACACGGCAAGACTAAAGATCCAATAAGGGTTAGCTTTATATGGTGGCCAGGCGCACAGAGCAGTACAATAGGCCTGAAGCTTGGTAAGGTTCAGAGGATGGCCTATTTGGTAGTAATGAGCGCAATGAGAATGGTTCCAACCGCGGTGCTGGAGGTATTGCTGAGCTAGCACTGCTTCCAAACTGGATCAAAAAGAAGGTCATGACAACACATTTAAGGAAACGGGACTTGGGAGTCTGGGTTAAAGAAGGAAGCGAAGCAGGAGATTCCCATCTCCACCCTCAGAGTGAAAAGCGCATGAGATAGACTGAGAGGGAAAAGAAAGTTTGCTGTTACTATTCTGAGGAGGGAACAATGGGAAGAAAATACACTAGAGTTTCGCCCATGGAGCCTAATATGTTATAAGCACGGTTCGCGTTCGACTGATAAACAGGCTTCCGGCGAAGGCATCTACCTCAATGTTGCTGAGGCAAACAGCACAAGAAGGAAAGAAAGTAACGAAAATCAAAGATACTCTACAGAAGAATAACTGGGTTGCAATATGATCTAAATATCAGGCAAAGTTGTAATCCCCGGAAAGAACTTTCCAAATGCGTCTATTAGGAAGCAAGGACCGTAACATAGAGAGATAGAGAGAGATGAGGCGAAAGAAGGAATCGAGCAGAGTATTCATATGGTTAGGCAGCGCTCAGAGCTGCCATCCTAAACCAAGTTTAGCACCTATGCAGGAAAGTCTATTTTGTTTATCTTAAGGAATGTGTACTGAGATCTTTTTAGTACCTCTTATAAACAATCATTTGTTTTACAAGAAATTCCCGACTGCAAGCCTGATGTCATTAAATACTGTTAAGTTTTTGCTAAATAATAATGCCGAGCACACTACTGAACTGTTTATTTTCTAACTTCACTCAAAACATACAACTACTTCACTGACTAATTATACACTTAGAACTATACAACAATACAACTAACTAACTATTCCAAACACTTCTACACTTCTTCAAAAATTGCTTATCACTTCTTCATAATCTTCTTAATCTTCTTGATCCCAGTCAAATGTCTCGCGTTTATATAGGTACTCAAGTGTAACCAGAATCTTCGCGATGCGACGGTTCGGTTATCCCGAATACGCGTGCGAGTCGATTCAGCGGCGTAGCTAGGGGATTTTTATCAATCTCGTAACATTATCCCCCTCTCAAGTTTAATCGTCTCGAACAAACAATGTGTCGTTGTCTCTGTTATAACGTTTGAGTCTCGTTTATTCTCTCCACTATCGTATCTGGTCCATCCCAAGATGGTGTTTATTTGGGAAACACTCCTTTATTGCGACGAAGATTGTACAGCCACACTCGATCTCCTTCTTTGAATCCACCAGTATTGACCTTAAGATCGTATCGAGCCTCATTCTGTCACTGGTTATCTTCAATCGTTTTCTTGCAAATTCATGGATCCCATGCAAGCTATCTCGCAGTTCGTCTGCAAAATCCTGTATCTCTTTTTCTTCAGCACTTGGTGATCCGAACACCAAGTCACAGGGCAAACGAAGTTCTCTCCCGAAGATGATGCTGGCTGGAGTGAGCTTTGTGGAATCGTGCACAGAGGCCCTGTAAGCTATCAAAAATAGTGGAAGATGTCGATCCCAGGTCTTTTGGTGCTCCTCTACTACTTTGAAAAGATGTTCTTCCATAGTCTTGTTGAACCTTTCAACCATGCCATCAGACTGTGGGTGGAGGGCCGTTGTTCTGTTCTTGCTAATTTCCATCAATTCACAAACTTCCTTGAATAAATTTGTATAAAAATTTCTTCCTTGATCGGAATGTAGCTCCATTGGGACTCCAAAACTTGAAAACATGTTATCCGCCAGAGCTCTTGCAACTGTGGATGCTTCTTGATTGGGCAAGGCATAAGCTTCAACCCATTTGCTAAAGTAATCCATGGCAACAAGGATGTATTTGTTGCCATCATTCGTCATCGGAAACGGTCCTGCTACATCGATGGCGATTCGTTCGAAGGGAGCACCTTCATTGTATTGTTTCATCTCTCCTCTCGATCTTGTCACACTTCAGACATCTTCGGCACCATCTCTCTACATCTTCACGACATTGGACCCAGTAAAATCTCTACCATATTTTATCCAAGGTCTTATTCACTCCAAAATGTCCACCTGATTGGCTGCCATGGATCTCCTCCAAGACATCACTTATCCTCGACCTAGGCACAACCAATTAAGAAATCACTTTTCTGCCGTCGGCCGATTCCCAAGCTCTCTTCAATAGACCATTCTCAACAATCAGGGAATCCCATTGTCCCCACAATGCCTTGAAACCAGGTGATCGTAAGGAGATTTCCTTCCAGGTGGGTCTTTCCGCTCCGCTTTCCTTCCATCGTAGAAAATCTGCAACGTTTGGATCACTTTCTTGGTCCTTCCTCATTTTCGCTGTGGTCCAATTGTCGTCAACTAATAATCTCACTTGGTTGATTCCTTTGCGATGTAAAATTCGCTAACAAGTATCCGAACCAGGTTTTCTTAGTTAGTTAGTTAGTCTTTATTAATCCATAAAAAAGAGCTTTAAAAAGCAATTGGACAAGTCAATACAGTCAATACATTTCAATAGGCATAAATAAAACACACTACATACAATAAGCAATAAATAACAATTAGAGAACGTTAGAACATTGAAATAATCAAGTGAATACAGAAGAGCTACATTGATAAAAAGGATAGACATTTTATTTCTGTAAATATGAAAAAAATTCATCAATTGTATACGGCCTGACTTCAAATAGTAGTCGTTTCGTTTTATTTTTGAACTGTTGTTCCTGGGTTATATTTTTAAGATTTTCTGGAAGAGCATTATATAATCTCAGTCCCAAAAACTCGAATGAGTTGAGTCGTAGGGATAACCGTGTTTTCGGTATGTGGAAATCATGTTTGGTGCGAGTGTGATAATCATGGAAGGATTTATTCTGTTTATAAAGTCTCTGATTTTTGCGAATGTACAGCAAAACTTCTAGAATATATAGACCCGAGAGAGGTAAAATATTTAACTTTTTAAATAATGTTCTACATGATACTGTTTGTGATGCATTTGCGATTGTTCTGATGATTCTCTTTTGTGTTAAGAAAACATTATGTGCATGTGAAGAATTTCCCCAAACAACAAGCGCATGGCAGAGTCTAGACTGTGTCTGCCCGTGGTAATATAAAAGCAGACCAGAGTTGTCCAGAATTCTTTTCAGATAACACTGCTTATTGAGTATTTTAATGAGATCCTCACAGTGCTGATGGAAATTGAGCCTGCTATCAAGAGATATCCCTAGAAATTTTATACCATCGGATCGTTCTACTTCGATACCGGAAATTGTTATACTTATGTCTAAATTGTTTTTATTTTGAGCAGTATGAAAAGATACTGCTTTCGTTTTAGATGTATTCAAATACAAAGAGTTGTCACTAAACCAGTTTTGTAAGCTGTCAAGATCAGAGTGGATATTATACTGCAATTCAGTCAAATCTTTTGATTTAAATAATAGGAAAGAGTCATCAGCACACAGACAAGTGAATGATTTTGGCAAAACAGATGGCAACTCATTTATATACAGAATAAAGAGGATTGGTCCCAAAACTGATCCTTGGGGAATCCCTATATCATTACTTATCTTCTCAGAATAAAAAGTTTCGCTGCAATTATCATTCGAATACTGTATTTTAACATCCTGGGTGCGATTTGAAAGATATGATACGAACCATTCATTCTGAATACCTCTATTACCAATTTTATTCAATTTGTCCAAAAGATTTATGTGCTGTAGCAGTCAAAAGCGCGACTGAGGTCAAAAAAAATCCCAGTGGGATTTTCACCAGTTTCAACAGACTCTGAAAGGTTCAAATAAAAAGAAACAACTGCTGTTGTAGTGGAATAGTTAGATCGAAATCCGTGTTGATTCGGAGACAGAATATTATTTATATTCAGAAAGTTATGTAGAAAATTCAACATTATATATTCGAATACCTTTGAAAGTGATGAAGAAACAGCAATAGGGCGGTAATTTTCCATGTTATGGGTATTACCTTTTTTAAAGACTGGAGAATGACAAGGAATGTTTCATTCGCGTCGGAAACTGTCCTTGCTGAAAAGATACGTTAATTATATGACAAAGGGGTGCTATGATATAAGGCGCAATCTTTCTGGACAAGGCATCTGTGTTGTTGGGCAATTCAGTTGTTCTTTGCCTCTTAACTGGGATGGCCTCGGGGACTTTATCATTGCTAGTCGGCATGTGCCCCGATATCAATTCGGTTCTCATTCTCTTTACTGGTATGATCCTGGGGGCTATATCATTGCGAGCCGGCGTGCGCTCCGATATCAATTCGGTTATTTGTAGCCTCTTAACAGAGATGATCCTGGGGGCTCCATCTTTGCTAGCCGGTATGCGCCCCGAAATGTTGTCTGATTCTAATTTTTCCTGGCGCCAATTTGAGGACTCGCTGGAAGACCTTGTCCACACATGTGATAGCGAACGTTGTGACCCTGCAGTCTCTAATAAAATGTCCCAATTTTCCACATCGATAGCAAGCCCTATTCTCCTGAGTGCTCATTACGATTTTCAAAGATTTAATCGCATTCAGAACCTTCTCCAATAAACTGGTAACTGCGCTTGATCGTTGTTCGGGCTCTTCTATTGGTAACGCTCGTACTTTCGGACTCAAGGAGTTGAGGGTCGCCTCCACTTCTAAAGATCGTACCAAATCATCGCTACTCCTCTTGAATAACTGCACCGCTAACTGTTCCTTGCAATCTCCCGGTGCTTCTGGGTAAGCCAGCTGGCGATACATGGACCAAAAGTCGGTGATTTTACGGAAATTTCTTATGTGGCAACCCTGTCTCGACGATCTTGTTTCTTGAGGAGAGCTATCTGGTTTTCGATGAGTCCTTTCACCTCATCTCGCACTGTATCCACCTTCTTATTAAGCTCCTCGTCGATTTTTTTGACGTCTTCCTTTAGTTCTTCTTTCAGTTCTACTTTCAGTTCCTCCATTTGTACCTTGATTTTCTGTAATACATGTTGGAAGAACTTGTCTTGATGTTCTAGAACCTTCTGGAAGTCTGTTTTCCTTTGTTTTTCTATTCGTTCCAATTCATTCTTTTGTTGTTCGAGAAATTTCTGGAGGGCCTCTTCTCGTTCTTTCTTTTCATCCAATCGTCGCACTTCCTCTTCCTGTTTTTCCTTTTCTCGTTCTTGTTTTCCATCTTCTCGTTCGTTTCTCTGTTCTTCGAGAATTTTCTGGAGTGCCTCCACTCGTTCATTCTTTTCCTCCAACCGACGCGTTTCTTCTTTTTGTTTTTTCTCCTGGCGCCACTTTTCCTCTTCTTGTTTTTCCTCCTGACGCCGCTTTTCCTCTTCTTGTATTTCCTCCTTGCGCCGCTTTTCCTCTTCTTGATTTTCCTCCTGGCGCATTTTTTCCAAATCCGCAAATTGATTTTGGATAAATTTCACAATGTCATCCATCGTATCGTACGATGTACTCCTCATATTCACCATAAATAGTTTATAAACAGTTTCTGTTTTTCACTAATATCCCGCTTCGGACACAACTGTTACGTTTTTGCTGAATAATAATGCCGAGCACACTACATAAATGTTTATTTTCTAACTTCACTAAAAAAAACGACTTCACTGACTAATTAAACACTTAGAACTATACAACAATACATTTAACTGAATATTCCAATCACTTCTATACTTGTTCAAAAACTGCTTATCACTTCTTCATAATCTTCTTAATCTTCTTGATCCCAGTCAAATGTCTCGCGTTTATATAGGTACTCAAGTGTAACCAGAATCTTCGCGATGCGAAGGTTCGGTTATCCCGAATATTCATTACCGGCAAGTATCTGCCTTTTTTTAGGAAACCATATCGACGATACGCGTGCGAGTCGATTCAGCGGCGTAGCTATGGGATTTTTATCAATCTCGTAACAATACGAATTGCAATTTCTCCAAGAAATAATATACGGCAACACCTTTTTAGAATTAACCTAAAACGGAATATATTCAATTGCGAGATGAAATAAACATGTCGTCCAGGAAATTATGCAACATAGTATTAGCTGATAGACGGGTAATGATAAAATGATGATGATAAAAATCAACATTTGAATTAATGTAAGACAGCCATAGTTTCTAAAGCTTTTCCGACACATAGCGACCTTTCTGGTTTCGAAGCGCGCCGCTAGTACTGCCTCAATGAAGGTCACATTTGGTTAAAAAAACGGAAGGATTCCGTTAATAGGAGTAAAGAGCTCTAGGTCACAATACCCATAATGACTTCCGATGAGGAATCGAGTCAGTCGCAAGTTTTGGGTAAGCCAGTCAAAAATCGTTTTGTAATAGAAGGTCGGAGTTTCGAAAACTTCGACCAGATCCTCCTGTCAATTCACTTGATATGATTGGTTTGCTATGTGGTCTGAAGGATTTAAATTAGTTTAGGTTTTGCATTTTTGTTCCAGTATTATGATTGAAGTAACATACTTGAATTCCATGTACATTTAATTGTAAATTGTAAGTACTCATTATTTCTGTCCAGTCCAAATTGACTATTTACAGAACTATGTTTAAAAATATTTTTCGCTGCTGGGACTTGTTCAGAAGCGTTATAGTCAATTTAAATTCTTATTTAAAATCAATATTTCATTAACTAGTAATTCATTTGTATAGAACCTTTAATTTTATTTATTTGAATTTTCTCAAGCCATTAAAATAGAAATCAACTAAATCATTAGAGTTTTTTTTGTAATTTGAGTAAAAAATTGGTTTAGTCAAAACCTCTGATGTTATCAGAAACAACAAGACGTCTAGTGACTCCAGTGCGTGGAGAATTTCACGAAAGTGAGATGTTTGGGGAGACCCTCCCTTAGCTAGAAGCTAACAGAGGGAATATTGAATTAGTATAACCAATTTTAATTTACGTCAAGTAAATTGTTATACTAATCAAGAAAAATGGTTGATTACGTAAACCGAATCTTCTGCTAAAGATCCTATGCAATAGGCATAGATATCGGCAAGTATTCAACAGAAAACAACTAGTGCCCCCTACGACCGTTACATTATATCTGTTTGATACTTGGCAGAGTTTTCTACATGAACAAACTTTGCAATGCATTTCAGATATTAAAGCCGAAATTATTTTTCGATTCAATTGGGGGAACACCTCCGTACCGGTTTCTTGGTCCTTGCCAATCATCAGCGGAGGCTAGCTCGACCGATTTGAATAGAAAAATATTTTCACTCTGATTGTAAATCCCTGAGACAAATATTGAAGTATGAATTCAGTGCCATCTCTGGGTTTCAGAATTAAAAGGCACTATGACTTCAATATGAAGCCAAACACATCATGAAGAGGGGGGGGGGCACTACTTTACGGAAGAACTAATTAAGAAAAATGGAGGATTACGTAATCCGAATCTTCCGGTACGGAGGTGTTTCCCCAATTGAATCAAAAAATAATCTTAGCTTTGATATTTAAAATGCATTGCAACGGTCGTAGGGGGCAGTAGTTGTTTTTTGTTGAATTCTTTCCGACGACAATGCCTATTGTATAGGATCTTTAGCGGGAAACCACAGGGTATCAAGACTTCAATGAATTCGGATATTACATCTAGAACACTATTATTATCCTAAGTAGGATCCAGGGGTGGGAACAGACTGTACTTGCTTACTATCAGTGAGAACATGCCACGGTGATATTCAAGGCACTAGAACGAAAAGTACATTATGATTTCAATAGTAAAGGTTATGAATATCTGTCTAGTTAATAGTCAAACGGATAGTAGATGATAAACATTAAGCGGCTATTAGATTAGCCAAACTTATGTTAATTAAGTATCATGCACAGTATTGTGGATATGTAGAGAAAAGGGGATGGTAAAAAGGGTTCATGAGGGCTTATTTGCCTGGCTGCGGTAACGGTCTTCCTGTGATTTCTCCTGCGACTAATAATTCCACAAAATAGATTAATTTTACAAATTTTATACAAGTTAGTTTGTCCTTCGGAAAATGTAAACCATATAGAGAAGTTTCCTTGTATTTCTACAATCCAACAAGTCGAAGCAACGAAAGAGAGTCTTGTTTTATTTCTATCATAATTACTTAACCGCACCCGAATGCAAGTTATTCCATCAGGCTGAATCGGTAAATGATCGCAAGATAATTTCATATTCTGCGCTGGATATTTGTAATATTAATTAGTTGGGTGTAACGCTATTTATTATAGATTTTAATTTCATTGAAGACAGCCGAAACCCACTTTCACTATTTTATTGTTTGCATATTCATATTCATACTTATCTCTATTGAATTTGATGTACTTAAGTAGAACTGAGATTTTCGATGAATAGAGGATTTATTTATCAGAAAGTGGATCATCTTCTATTTTTCTGAAAACGTTGCTATAAGTTATATGAGTTTTGACCTAAAACTTAATTCAAAAAATTAACCGAATTATGGAAGACTATAGAAATACTCTGAGAACAAATCCCTATTTGGATTTCGAGAATTGCTCGACGGTGGATGCTATCTCTGCTCAATTGTGAGAAGGACAGTCGAAGGCTATGAGTAGCACACTTACATTGGCACAATATTATGAAAATATTGTGGAAACATTCGACGATACTGATTCAATACTACTTGTGTTATATTGCCGAAATATTCTACAAACAATATTGGCCTCAAAATATTCAGCGATTTCGGTATCGGGATAATATTGGCACCATATCACGGAAATATGCAAAATCTTCAAACGTTATATTGGCAAGAAAAAAATACGTCAACATTTGGAGATTTTGGTACAATATTGTTCGAACATTATAAAAATAATATTGGTGGGATATTCTTGAAGCAATATTGACGTCAAAACACAGCAATCTTAATACTGCAAGGAAATTATATCAAAGAAATGTAAAATGACTCGGATCTTCTACAATTACAGTTCTTCTTTAACGGAGGGGTCACCAGAGTCTGCATTTTGTTTGTCATAACCACTGAGTAAACACTCTTGAAAACAAGGTGTGAAACGTATTGAATATATTTCTCTTTAGGTTTTAGCAGATGTTAGCATGGCCATGTTAGCAACACAGCGTAGACACAACACAACCAATTACCATGTTACCAAGGCGCTGAGTGGGCATGGTTCCTTCAGATCCTTTACCCACCGAATAGGAAGAATACAGGATGATCGATGCGTATACTGCCAAGAGAGGGACGATCCTGCATACACCATATTCGCGTGCGTAAGGTGGTACCATGATAGTACTCCGAGAGGAACCCTCGTCGGACAATCTGGTGAAGGCCATGGTCGATAGCCCCGAGAAATGACAGGCAGGGCACAGCTTCCTGCTCCTAGTAATGGAAAGAAAGGAAAGAGATGAGCGAGAACTGCAAAGACCGGCGAAAGCGTATTCGAAAAGGATGATACATCCGAAGACAGTCGTCATCTTTATCTGAAGATTGATGTCCACAAGACGGTTCCTGATGAAGGGGAGGCCTAGTAGGTGGTTTGAGTTAGTACTGACCCGCGAAGGTCAACACACGGTCAGAGTCATAGGAAAAAAAAGTTTTACTAGATGTTTGATATGTAGAGCCATCTAGCGGTTTATTATAATTCATTTTAATATTGTTTATTTAATATTCGACCAATATTCAAATTCAAATATTGGTAACAGGTTTCCTTTGTGATATTGTGTTAATATAATTAATTCACTATTGGCATGATGGCTTGGTTTAAAGTTTAATCAACATGGTAAATATGAATTGTTGAATACTGGTGAAATAATATTCAACCAATGTACTCCCAAACTTGGATAAACAATATTGTTTCTATCCCTAGAATCTATCTAAGATTTATTCTAGATGTCTAAAACGATATATAGGTAATATTGCTTTATCGATATTGGTAAAACTACTGGTAGCATGTGAATTTCTCATTTGTCGGGCAGTGCATATGAACACTCCTCATAGTGCTCTCTTTTTTGTATTGCCGTTCCAATTGGGATTAGAAATACTATACACACCATGACTTAGGCGATTCAGAAGAGCAACAAAAATAGTTCCGGGTACTGCAATCATACTACTGAAGATTTTTTTTTTCTACAAACTTGCGTGACCCACCATAAGCCCGCTCGCAGTTCAGTTGGGAAAGTGTTATTTTCCCGCTAGCTAATGTTGTTTCAAGTTAGTTTTTCCCACACTAGTAATCGAAAACGGATCGGGAAAATATTTGCCAACCTAGGGCGTCAAAATTGGTCCCTAGCGGTTATTTATATACATTTTAGATAAAATAAATGCAACAACCAACTCACATTGAGGAGGAGTAGATGTTACCCTTAGAATTTTAAATGGGAAGAGGGTTTCCTGCCTTATTTTTTTGATGAGCATTTTTCCGAAAATAGCGTTCTAAACTAACATAAGTAATTATTAGAAATATTTGTAATTTATGAAAAAGTTGGAAAATGCTCACGAAGGGCGGCATGTCCTTTCAATGAAAGACATCCAAATTGTAATGTAAGTCACCGGTATGTGCTTGATTTGGTGAATAAGTTTTATGAAAGTGGTTCAGTGACAAATAAAAAAGAAATAACCAGACAGTAATGAATGAAGAAGCTCAAAATTGAAGTTTCTGGTACATTTACTGCAGAGCCCACGTGCTCCTTACGATCAGTATCAGAATAGACGGGAGTGTCACGCGAGACTGCGAGAGAAGCATTGAAAATGCATAAATTGCATCTATATAAAATTCAGATTCTTCAAGAGATTCACGAGGATTATTATGATAGAAGAAAGAATAGAGTTTTGTGAAACCATGTTTCATCGAGTCAATACCATCCCTAATCTTCTGTTAAACATCTGTTTCAGTGATGATTGTTAATTTTTTCTGTATAGCAATGTTAATAGACAACATTGACGCTATTTGAGTGACGAAAGCCCACAAATTTTTTGGGAAGGGCATACACAACATCCGCAAAAAGTTAATGCTTGGGCTGGTATTCTTCGAATGATCCATTATTCCTGGAAGAAAACTTGACTGGCAATCTGTACTTCGAAATGCTTGAAGATACTATCGATCCTCTTATAACTTTTGCAGGAGGATCTGTTACATTTTCAGCAGGACGGTGCTCCACCTCATTATTTTCTTTGCTTTCGACAGTGTTTAAACGAGAGATTTCCGGATAGATGGATTGGCAGAAGCGGAGCAGTTGAATGGCCTCCGAGATCACCGGATTCAACTCCCTCAGATTTCTTTATTTGGGGACATCTTAAATCCGTTGTTTATAAAACACTACCGTCTGATATTGAAGAACATAAAAGACGAATTACAGCATCATACCATCAGTCAATTCATAGTGAAGTTTTCCGTAATGTTGAAGGGGAGTTCGAAAACAAACTTTATTACTGTTTAGGGCAAAATGGACGACATTTCGAACAGTTTATGAGATAAGCGTAAGTAGATTTTAAGTTTGCAATGTCTTTCTCGCAAATGAAATTTTATTTTGTAAAAGGAAAATAACCAACAAATAAAACATCCCACGCGTTATAAATGTATTTCTGTCATTCAAGGGTTGGAAGAATGCCACTTAGTCTAACCATTTTTATTAAAAGGAGTCAATACATTAATGCATCTCAAAACAGGCAAATTCTAACTACATGTGTAAGTTTAGAACACTATTTTTTAGAAACTGCTCATCAAAAAATAAAAAATCAGGGTATTATTGGAAAAAAGAATTGAACGCCATTCAAAATGATGTGCCACTTGACCCCCCTTCCCATTTAAGATTCGAAAGGTAACAACAGATACTCCTTGGAAGTGGCTCCCTTGAATATAAAATTGACCTGTTTTCTCGATTCCTCATATTATTAACTGGAAGGAAGATATTAGGTGTGGGAAGTTTTCAAATTGACACCCTGTATTATAACACCTCATCTATCACTTATACATATACATAACTTCATAAATGTTTCTATATAGCATTTCATTCATTAACCACTGCTTTTCTTGACCTGAATGTCTGCATGTATCATATTTCAGGGATTTATTGATATTTATATTTTATTTATATATTTAGATATATCCCAACGCTGTGTATACATGCTTTGTTTTAAAATAGTTAAAGAAAGTTGGAACGTTGTTTTTTGTTTCGGCAATTGAAGTTTTCTGATCAATAAGTACCTAGTCAAAAGTTTTCCATAGAAAACTCTTAGATTCATTACCGAAGTGGTAACGCGTTCTCAGCAAAAACTGATTTTATCATTATTACGAAACTACAAACATTTTACATATTTCAACTGTCCAAGTATACCGAAAGTACTACCTCACTTCTGGAAAGAACTAACAGCCTTCGATATACATCATCAGATTCATCCCTCCAGCAGCTCCATTATACTTTGTCACTTGTTTCCTTCTTTCTACCAGTAAAGCTGAATGACGCAGACGATTCATAAAACTGTTCAATACCTGTTAGAACTCGATTAAAATTCAAGAACATATGTTGGAGTAATTAGATATTTGTCAGCGATGTGAACATAATTATATTTTTATGCATTTCTTCAAGAAGGACATTGTAAAACGTGGGGTGCAGCTGTCAGGTTTTCAAACACGCCTACATTTGGTGAGTTATCACAGATTTCAGTAATATAAACCAGCATGTCAGTCAAAAGTACAACCTATACTTCTTTTCTGACCTAATGAAGATTGGAAAATGTCAGTAGAATATAAGCTGAATATATGCTGACGCGCTCGATTAATTTTTTTTTAATTTTCAACCCTTACCTACGACCACCCCCATCATGTAAACGATCAGATTATCATACGTTACATTATTAAAAATACGTAGGACATTGATGCTATCAATATCTGACACGCTCGAGTATGTCCATGCAACAGTTTTTTTTTTACAAATTTGAAAATTTATAGCCGCTTCCCCCACCGATGAAAAGGTATATATTACATAATTTTTTATTCTTTTTATCATCTAAGCTTTGCAACCCAATAGGTCTCTATGACGCTCGAGTAAATCCACACTCAGCATCGTGGGCTCCCCTACTATTACCCCATACGAAACTCAAACTAACCGGAGTTTCGACAGCATTTTGAGAACCTTCAATATGAAGATGGCATACTGAACGTATCAAAAACCACAACAATTCTATGGATGAAACAGAAGAAAAAGAAAAGGCGGGGTTTATGAAATAAGCTATAAGGACCGCGAGAAGCATGTGAGTGAAGCTGGAACGGTCATGATAGTATGGTTCAAAGAGCACATTGGTCCTGTCCGAATTCTCTAACATTATTATTTTTCCACTATCAGCTACACAGAGTTTTAGTTATAAAATTGAATTGGATCTATATTTATTAGACTGATGCTTGAAATTGCCTACCTTAATGAAATCTAATTGTCATTGAAACATTATTTCTTCCGTAGTTTGTTCACTTTGGATATATTTACAGTCATTTCCCATCTTTCGTTTTCTATACTCCCTCCAATTATTTGTATTTTCAGCGCTGTCTATTGTCAGAGAACAGCTGTTCAGTTCAGTGACTGTCGCTAAGGCATAGATCACTTTTCCAAGTAGATACGTCTTCTCTGTGATGTATCGGTGGAAATGACCTTCAAAGGCTGTCGGTGACATGAATTTAGAAAGACTCCATATTGTGATAATAGTTATCTGTCTGGAAGAATTCCCGTATGTTTGAGTATTAGATAATGTTAAGTAATGAAATTTTGCACGGAACATTTGGACACTTTGGAGGAATGAAGTTACTTGGCAACTCCGCTAAGGCTCTTGATTTCGGTCTCAATAAAGAAGAAGAGAAAGTCTCTTCTGTCAGTTCTGTCTGTGTCATATGTGGAAGTGATGGAAATTTTCAGTTGAATATTATTAATTTCTGCAATCATCCAGTTAATGGGATTATTATGAAAGATGGGCGACACTACTTGACGGAAGATCATAAAACTAATAATGAATTATGGTGGATTACGTAATCCAATATTTCGCAAAAAACCTATACAATAGGTATGGTCGTCGGCAAGTTGTTTTCTGTTGAATACTTGCCGACGACCATACCTATTGTATAGGTTTTTTGCGAAAGATTGGATTACGTAATCCACCATAATTCATTATTAATGGGATTATTCTTTCAACTGAATTAATGTTTTCCGTACTTATTCACGTTGGTGATTTGATGGGAAGTTGATTAATTTTTGGAAAACATACCCAATAGGGGTATTATAACCTCACTTTCTAATCACATATTCTTCGGGTAAGTAGAACCCCCCTAACTTTATCCTTTGAGCCTTTGGCAATTCGGTTTATTTTGAAGGCATAATTTTGGAAAATCGTGTAAATCAAGCCTGACGTCGTTGACCCTTTGACTAGGACTATGATAGAAAAATAACATTTGTAGAGGAGCCTTCTAACAGGATCTTTCCCGCAGTTAGCACCAGGCCTTCCTAGACAAAGGTATGAGGTCTATTCGAGATGGTATCAGACAGTCAATGATTTAATTTCAGGGTCTTTTGTATCGGTGTACTTATCATCATCCCAGAGCACTAGCCGTCTGGGGGGAAACTCATCTTGGTGTTAGTATCCTTATTGTTAGACTGGAGAACTCATCTTTCATTCAGGTGTCACTGCCCTGAAGGCTGACCCGTACCTCGCACCTTCACTACTGGTATTCTTCCACCTGGTAGATTCCACCGTAAATGCCTGGCCGAAACCAATCTAATGTGGCACGCAAGTTAACCAGTTCACTCAATCTTAATATATATAAATTACGTGTCACGTTGTTTGTCCGCTATAGACTCCCAAACTACTTAACCGATTTCAATCAAATTTGCACACCGTGTGCAGTTCGATCTAACTTAACAGATAGCATAGCTCACATCTCAATTTATAGCCGCAATATTATTTTATTGAAAATTATTTGTTGATGGCGAGAGAGTGAGACAGAACACATTACACGTTCTCGGTCTCCTCTTTGTGCGATGCTTCCTAGTTTCCACACTATCGTCTACTAAGCATTATTTGTTTATTATTCGACAGTCACAATTATCTGTCAGTCCCAAACGATTCTAACAGATGGCGGGATCTGCTGACTGGATTGAGTAAGTATTCTAACAGATGGCGCAGTGTTAAAAGTACTAACGTTTCACATAAGTTACAATTTAATGGCATAACCACCACGTGTTGCTGTGGCTAAAGTATAACTTAAATTTATTTCGTAGTAAACGCAATACAGTGAAGTTCAATTGTTCTTACGTTCTTAATTTTTGGTATTACCATAGCCGGCCACGTGTTATTTAGATTGAATTATAAATTGAATTCATATTATAGTAAAAGTAATACAGTTGAATCCTTCTTGCTTTTTAATTATTGGTGCTTCATTATTTAACAATCTTTAATTAAAGTATATACATGTAAGTATTACCACGTAGTTATATTATTATATATTTTATTATTATATATTTGCTATACATCAAATCACGATGTACGATATATGTATTTTGATGATTATGAGGTATTCAAGGCTCCAGAATCAACATCAACGGTAGTAGAAAATCAATGATGGCGGTCGCCATGTATTTTAACAAATGGCATCTGTGTAAAAAAGCATGGTAGTCCCCATGACTGGTGTTCTCCTACCGTTTCCCTTGAATAATTCACTACTATGTAATATAATAAAAACCTTAGCCACAGCAACGCGTGGCCGGGTCTGCTAGTATTATATATATATATATATATATATATATATATATATATATATATATATATATATATATATATATATATATATATATATATATATATATATATATATATATACCTTTTTAATTATAACTCTGAATTTATGTAAACGCTACAGGTAAGGTGCACCTAACTCAAGCGGTTTTATTTAATATCTTTGAGCAAGATAACTGTGGGTAACTACTCTTAGATATTTTAAGCCTTGGGCTATTCTACAGTTCATATTATATAATATTATTTTTGTTATAATTCACCTTGACGTTGTCTCTGATAATTTCTAATAATCCTTCAGTTACTTTGACTTCTATGTGGCCATAAAACCCTTGTTCACCTTATAATAATATATTATATGACTCCAATCATAAGCTGATTATCATTTGAGTGTGTGGCATTTGCCTAACTGATTACTATTCATGTTATATGGGAATCAGTAAAATTATCTATACAGGGGGCTCAGCATTCATATGACTGGCGCCGGCATTTTTAATATCACATGACATTTTGTTTTGTTCAACCCACTCCCCTCTTCACTGGAGCTTAGCTGCGAGCCTACCCTGTCACTCTAACAGCTTTTGGATTCTTGTCAAAAGCGTAAGTGGTGATCTTTCCTACTATCTTACTTTAATTGTATAACGGTGGCAATTCCTAGACCAGAAAAATCGAATGTGACTCAGCATGTTTTGAATAACGACTATTGATTTCACGACACGATTTGAAATTATTTGGACAAATTCATGATCATACACTTCTCGATGCAATCGAAAGTGTGATAACTGCGAAGTGAAAAATAGTATGATTTGAGACCTATTCCATACAGCCTATTGTTCGAATTCATAGTACAATGACTGTTTTCCTTTTCATATTGAAGTCACTTTAAGTTATTAATTTCCAAGAAATGTATGTCGTTAAATCCATGAAATGAAATAAATTTAATAGCAGGTAAACTCCAAAAATTAGATAAACATAACAATAAGGATTAGAAAATTTGATTTATAGCGAGCTTTGAGCTCCTGAACATGCTAACTTTGTTGGCGAAACTCGCGTAGAGTGATATTGAAGTAAGACTGATCAGTCTTGGTCTTGGTCTCGAAAAATAAATGTAGTCTTGGTCTTGGTAATGGTCTTGATGTTTCAAGACCAAGACGAGACTGGCTCAGTCTTGGTCTTGGTCTTGATAGGCTTGATCTAAAAATTTGAATTATTCAATTCAATTGTCCAACAGTTTATAGGCATATAATAGATATTTTGTATTCCTCAGTCTTTAACAATTATTAATTTGTACGGGTAAAGTAAGCAAAATAAATTTCTCATTTCAATATAATAATATAATTTTTAAGAAATCTTAATAAAATATTAAATTAGACACACACGGAACACAGGTTGACGCCCGACAGGTCAGGAAAAAGGTTCAAAATGGTTGGAATGATAATTAGATTTGTATTGACCATTTTACAATGGATTATTGTGTGATGCGGTTGCGGCAGAGCGGTGGAATCGGAATCCCGAGGAAAATGCAAAACTTATTAACCACTGCGACCTTACAACATACACGTATTTGTTGTAAATTGTATACCTGCAATAAAAATGTTGAAAAATGTATTTGTGATTTTGAATGAAAAAAATCGAAAAACCTACCATACGAAAAATAAATAATTGAAATAATATGCCATAACATTTACCGTCAAAATTTTCTTAATATTGAATAGAATTGAGTTCACTATTTTTCTTTCATGACCAAGACCAATTTTCTTGGGGGAGATTCCCAAGAGACCAATCTTGGTCTCGAAAGTCAAGTCTTGGTCTTGGGAAGATTTATTAGGTCTTGATCTTGGTCTTGGTCTTGGTCTTGTATCAAGACCAAGACAAGACCACGACTAGTCTTTTGGTCCCGCGAAGCCCTATTCTTATTCTGGCAAATGATAATAATAGCCGTCCTCTACCCGCACAGGCTATGCCTTTGGGTACACTCTATGAGCGTTTATGAGGAAGAATTATTATTGTAATTGGATAGTTTCTTTTTTTTTGAATAATTGTATTCTTACCAAAGTTTCCAAATATCCGTTTATTCGGTACCTGTCAGGCGAAATTGATAATGTATTTGATTGTTGCGTCAAAATTTCCGGTAATAACATAGATATACTTAGTTGAGACAAATATTCGGTCGCGTACAGTTAAAAATAAAACATTGATTACCAGGAAATGCAACAATTTGTGCACAAGCAGCGGTATGCTATGAAATTAATAATTGTCGTCCTGAATATGATGAGTAACAACCAAACATTTTTCAGAAGATTAATTGATTGGATATATCAATACAAGAACATACGAGTCCTGCGGAATTGTTATATTTTCAGAGTTGAGATTGCAATTCATTATATTACCCCCGATAATAAAATCATATTAGAGTTGTCGACACTCTTCTATTATTATTTTTTGTGAAGGTTCACACAGGTGCAAGAAATTTTTTTTAAAACATCGCGAGGGAAGTAAGGGGAACATGTATAGGATTCAGAATTAATTTTGAATTTTTGGATGGTTGAAATAATGAGGATTGCTGACAGATTCGGTAGGTTTTGAGGCTGACTGATATTTAGTCACTGAAACCATCAGTCTGTTGATAACAGCTCCTAGGGAACTAAAAGTATTTTTCATCTTAACGACAATGCACTTATTTAAAGCCCTACCCTCCAAGTCACAAAAAGCATAAAAATCATAACTTGATTTGGTGTTAGGTTTCGCAAAGATCGATGTTGTGATGGGTTTTCGATAGCAATTAAAAAAACACCACATGTCTCAAAAATGTTCAGGGAGAAGCTTTCATGGAGTTCAAAATCAATATTCCATAGTATGGTTCTCTCAAAATGTAATCGAGGAGACTACAAATATGAATTAAGTGAAAAGCAAGCAAACATTATCATCTGAGCCACCTACATTACTTTTCTTTATGTAAGGTACTTGTCTGTCAAATATAACCAATACTTCGTCAATTCAGAAAAAGTAAATGTAGCTGGAGTCCTGTCATGATTCGAACCAGAATTATATCTAATTAATAAAATATAACAGGTGCCTGAGTATGAACAGCAATCTAATTCGACTTACTTACACCATTATTCAAATTTAGAATTTTTTATTCATTCAAATTTGTTCGGGTGACAGCTGAATTCAGAATCATAATTAAAAAACCATTGACTGAAATCAATTATATAAGAACTTGGTTGCAAATGTTCAACTGAATTCTCCCCTTCATATATTAAGCCAGTGACGTAGGTTATAACATATATTTCTCATTTGATATTTGAAAACTTGAATCTTTGTTACCGACTGTGAAATAGTTGAGCGGATGTATTATTATATTAATAATTCAGAAGTACAATTTTGATGGAACTATCTAATATATCTATCTATTATGAAAAAAATGGTTTCCATAAAAATATTCAACATAAAATATTATAGCTGAATAATATTCATATTCATATAGGTACTGTTTTTTGAGTAGCCATTGTCATAATTTTCATTCGACTCCTCTGTTTATTTTTTTTTGTTTTTACGAATTACCCAGGTTTTAGGAGAAACCCCCTCAAAAGCAGAGCTTGTACAAGCAAAGGACATCCGGGATCTACAGTTTAAATAAAAGTGGATTCCGGGGATCGAACTCGGGCCATCTGGGTGGGAGCAAACGCTCTAACACCACAACCACTTTACGATAAACCACTCATCTTTGTCCTTGTCATTGATGATTTCTTTTACATTTGTAATACTATCACAACGGTATCAGGACAATTACCCTCTGGACAGAAACCCCCTAACAAGAATCCCTGGTACATTAACCCCCTTGTATGAATTATCCCCGTTACAAAAAAAACATACCCAAATTTCCGTGTAAATCATGACAAAATTTCTATTTTCTCACAGTCATTGAATGAATAAATGAATTTACATTTAGAACTTGAGTTAAACATCTTATATGGTCAATTATTTAGTCTTCGTCATTTGGCATTATATTTATTAGAAATTCATTTATAAGAAAAATATTGTTTCTAGAATATTTCAATTGGGTCAGCAATTAATTGGCGCTAATTAATTTTTGAATAAGAAGTCGTAAATAGTATCTCTTAAACACACCGAAGGCGCATCTTGATCCCTAAGGGTATATTATACGAAGAGATTATTGTTTGTCCAGGGGGTATTTTCCTTGAAGCCATTGACACATCTTACAATTTCTCGAAATAGTTTTCTATCTTCGAAAAGTGATAAGTATGGAGAATTGTTTGCTACTTTAGACCGTGGGTTATTGTACGAAGGGTATATTATACAAGGGGTTTTTATTCCGGGAGTAATTGGTGATTTTTTTTTGGTGGCAGGGGTTGTCTAGGGAGTAATTTTCCATGAAGCCATCACCATATCTTAGAATTTCTCAAAATGGGTCTGTATCTTCGAAGAGTGACATCGGGAACTATTTGTTTGGGTAATTCCTACCGGGGGAATTTTTTACGGGGGTACGTTATACCAGGAGGTTATTGTTCCTGGGTCATCGTTGGAATTTTTTTCCGGAGATATCCAGTGGATAATTTTCCTAGAAGCCATCAATTTATTTATGATTGTTTCATTTAGGCCCTTTTCCAAAAGCCTCATCCCAATGATTATTGGAATGGAGACTCATGAACCCTTAGCAGACCAATTGATCCAAGGGTCACAACCTTCTGCATTCTATAGGGTAGGATTTTTTCCACGGCAAGCCGGTATTATTTTGAGGTTCGAGACTAGAGAATATCTCATTCAACCAAGGACCTGTTATGATATTCGGTGATATTCATTTTGCTTGGAGCCAAAAAACTAATGACGAAAATCGTTCTACTTTGGTAGTTGATGAGTCCTGCTACATCAGGATGATTATTGGTCAACGGACGATACAAGTAGTCACAATAGTTTGGATTACCTCGTTCATATTAAAATCGGGAATTCATCGGCGATGTGCAGTGAAGAGAAATACTCCAGCCTCTGTTTTTCCATGGTCGTAATGTAGGAAATAGGACTTGTAATATTACAGTGGAATACTAGTATACTGAGTTTTTTTTGATATTCTTTGATAATTCTGTGAGAAATTGTCTATCAAATGAAAATTGATAATAATTATTCAAGAATATTATGAACCATCCATCCGGACTACGCCACTGTGCTTGTATAAAGACTATTCTTGAAGTAAATCTCGACATCATTGTCTGCCTCACGCATGGGACTACTTAAAACATAAGAGGTGGAAACACAGAGGATAGAGAAGGGTGGAAGTTTGCAGCACGCGTCAATCTAGCCTTGGGCCCTTCGTGTTAATAAAGGCGCAATAAAAACTTGGGGTGAATTTAATTTTTATTCGGCTTTCATGAAATGTTAACCGCTTTGGTCTCGCTAGATTTCTGGGAAAATAATACTCTCCTGTCCAAGAATGAGATTTGATGTAGAATCTTCACTTTGGTTCAAAAATAATTTAAGACTTTGAATGAAATCTAGGTTAAGTCGAGAAGACAGAGCGGATGAGTCGGATAGTGTCGATAAGTAAAGCCATCTTAAATAGATTCAATTACCGTTTGTGCATGGTATCACACGTTAAAACGTGAGGGACTCGTCTTAAACTTGCACCAGTCTCTCGAAGACTTCTGAGGGTTGCTTGTAAGGGTGCAGCCGGTTGACGAATTGAACCAAAAAAAGCAATGAGCTTTCATTGATGAACTGTCAATTTGGCATGACCACCAAGATCATAATCTTGAATTAAAAGATGATATATCAAGTACCTAGAACAATAAGCGTAGTTTCAATCTATTTTTGAGTATTCTGTTGTTGTAGACAAGTAGAAAAAGTCGAAATAAATATACGAGTAGGGCAAAGAGACAAATAATAAAAGAGATGAAAGCAACGGTATAGCTTTGATATTCTACTGGTGATAATGTAAGTAAGTAAAGTAAGTAATTTTTTTCAGTAAGATCTTTACAATTCGTTATTTATTTGATAAGAGAAGCCCAAGATTTCTATTTTTTCTGAAATAAATTTCGATCATTGAATAACACTGAAGAGATTTGCTTCAAGTATGAGATCTTTAACCTTGATTGAATGGTACAAACTGTCCGCATGTTTTCAAATGGTATATGAGACTCGGCATGTTATATTTGTTATATTTTCGAATCGCATTCACATAGACTAATTTAATAAAATATTACAAGGAAACACCAATTACTCCTATGTGGAAATTTTAAAATTGAAAAGTAGCACATTTTTTTCCTTATACATAATATCTATTTTCTTAGTAGAAATTGCATGAAAATGTTCGCTGCTTTCCAAAAGGAGCAATTGCTCAAATTGAGATACACAATGTATGAATTGAATTGTTCATTTCAAAGTGACAAAAAGTTATAAGGAATATGGAACTCATATTTCAATAGTCGATCTAAAGACTGTAGTCTCATGACGAAACCATTGTTTATTCTTCTTAAAATCTTTTTAGGAAATATTTCACGATCACGATGAGGACAAAAAAATCCAGGAGTTTAGAATTCCGATAACTTAGTAAACTGATAAATTCGAAGTTTTGTTTTCTAGATTCTATATCCTTAGACGGGATCTTGCATAACCTCCCACATAATGATATTTAAATCATTCATGATTATACTTGAAGGAACTTTTTTAGAATCATAATGGCAACACCCACTTGAAAGAAAGAAACTCGAAGGTATTATAATATCTAGCAGTCACTGGATGAAAAATACTTTGATTAATTGGACACAAAGTTATTAATCACAGTCCGAGCAACTGTAAACTCAATTACGTTAAACATTAAAAGATTTTTAGTTCTTCTCTTAATGATAATGATACTTAATAATGTTTTATTATTCGCTTATGATTATCCGAACATGCCATCATATTTCCGAGAAATAATTAATTGCACAATGTGTTAAACTTATTCAGTTTTGTTCATTATAATATATACACAGGGTATAATAACTTCTTGCACTCCCGTGAATGAAGGGTGTATAATGCCATTTTATATCCTATCTCAGCGGTTGAAAATTGGGAATAATATTGGAAAGATTGAATTTTGGTTTGAAAGTTCTTCAACTTCGGTGTTCACATCTAGATCACATAGGTCAAACAATTTCGAGACATTATCGAGAGTGAACGATTTGACCACAGCTGCTGACACTACTTGAAGAGTTCTTATGGAAAGTTGATGATGTCTTTTACAAATAGTGATAACTATGTTTTCCCTGATCATTTGTCATTGGGTTGGAGGGGTTATGCCAGTTATAATCGCTAGCGGAGATGCTAATCGCTTGATATCACGTTCCCGCAACCGTATATTAGCCATAGCTACTATATTTCGAACTAGCTCCTCTTCGAAATCAAAATTTTGAAGCTACATTCCCAAACCTTGAAATTGCATTAAGAATGTATATGGTTTTGATGGTATCAAATTGCACTGGAGAGCACTCATTTTCAAAATTGAAATTTCTGAAAATTGGGCTTCAAACCACGATGGGAAAAAAACGTATTCTATCAAAGCTATCTCTCTTAAGCATCAGAAGTGATTCACTTCGGTAACTGGATTTAATCGAATTCATTAACGATTTTTTGGCGAAAAAAGCTAGGAAGGTTCCGTTCGTTATGGCTAAAATTATATTTCAAATAATTCTTGATATTTATATTTGTTTGTTAAATGCTAAAGGAATCTACTTGGTTTCAAAATAAATGATTTAATAAAAAACTTTGATAAGAAAAATTGTTCGGTTTATTTTAAAATCTATTTTTAGGTCTGGGGGCCTCCACTCCGTTGTTGCTCCAGGGCCTCCAGACCGCCATAAGCGGATATATAAAGAGCTATACAAAAAGTTGGGTACCGACCCCATGCCATCAGATGAGATGGTTCCTAAGTAAATATTTCCCAGCAGTAGTGTGGCAAATCTCACTAGGACCAACGTGAGCTTCCGGGAAAAAAATTCTGCACTAGTGAGAGAAAATAACACTTAGGGTGAATCACGCATGCTTGTATAAAAATGATATAACAGAACGATGAATTATTTTAATCTGCCATATTAATTCGATTATTGGGACCACATAACACGCGCAAATATGGTGTAAAATTTTTCGATGTTACGTAGTCATTCATTCCATTACTGTCACGTAACGGCAGTGATGACTAAATAATTGTGAAATGAAAGTTTGTTAATTTAAGGTGTTTCCAGCGATCACAAAATTAAATGATCAATTACCAGATAAATGAATGTCATCGTTACAAGTTTGTATATAAGAGACTATTTTCTATTTGTAATAATCATTTAAAGTAAAGAGTACTTTACAATAATTTTAATTTCATAGGTTTACCACTAGATTTCATTGAATCGTTCCAAACAAATCATAAGAAAGTGGTACAAATCAGTAATAGTTTCAGATAAACCGGTAGCGTCAGTCAAGGAGTGCCTCAGTGGTCTATTCTTGGACCTCTCTTACAAATAAGTTTTGCTTACGACCTCTCGACTTTCTTTGAACATATAACAAATGTAAATATATTTTTTTATGCAGATGGCACTAATTTTTCAGTTACGGAGAATAGCATCGATCTAACAATGCCCACTGCTGGAGAAATTTCGCTCGGTTTTTATATGGTAAGAATTTTTTCATCGATTTAAATAAGGAAAAATAATATCTGTTATATTTCAAGGAGGGCACTTTCAAACTCCATTCAACAATAACGCAATAAATTTCAGAATTCGAAACTATGTTAAGATCTTGATCAAAAGTTAAATTGGGAAACCTATATAAATAATATCTGTGGTTAATTGAGATCTGCATGCTGTGCATTGAGGTCATATTTATTTTATTTTTTTTAATTTTTTTTTAACGAATCTTCCAGGTTTCCAGAAAGAGGAAATCCCTCAGAAGCTCCTAGGAGCTTGTACGAGCAAGGAAAAGATCCGAGACCGATGGCCGTGCTGGGCTTTGAACCCACGACCTTATGCGTGTAAGGCGAGCGCTCTACCACATGGCAATCACGGCCCATTAAAGGAGCACTGCATTAAAAAGGTACTCCACACTGTGGTACGCGAATTTTCAGTCTCAAATATCGTTTCGATATAATGGGTTGGGGAGCTGGTACTGATTGTTCAAGAATATTAATGTTACAAAAATCCGCATTGAGAATCCTCTGTAATCTTCCCTCGGGACATTCATGCAGGGAGTCCCAATGAAATTTCAACTGAATATAGAATAGAGAAATTTATAATGAAATTCTGTCTAATTTCCACTACGATTTTTTTTTTAGTTATGACCGGTTTCGGTTTATTAAAACATCATCAAGTAAACTATACTCTTACATCACGTCTTCATTATATACAGTGCGGCTTTTAATAGTCTCCCCCTCTTTTAACGTTTGAACGGTTTGAAGTAAAAACATAAAATAAACCGTTTGGAGGGTATAACCGATTTTACTTTTTGAAATAAAACACATTGTGATTGCTCGATAAATGGCGCGGGGGCACATCAACGAAAAAAATTTAATTGGCATGGGGGTCATGTTTTACAAAAGATAATTCAATTCTCCTTTCAACCATCTAAATTTTTTAGAATTTCGTTTTTACGTTTTTTCACAATATGCATTATGTCAGAATAAGTGCGGTTCTGAATCACTTATCTTACCTGACCACGATAACTTTTGAATGGTTTGATGTGAAATAACAGAACAGAAATTTTTTTGAATGGAACGAAATTTTAAAAAATTTAGATAATTGAAAAGAGAATTGAATTATTTTTTCAACGATGTGACACCCATGCCATTTAAATTTTTTTAGTTGATGTGCCCACGCTCCATTCATCGAGCAATCACAATGTGTTTTATTTCAAAAGGTATTATTAGTGATACCCTCCGAACGGTTTTATTATGTTTGTACGTCAAACCTTTCAAAATTTAACAGGGGATGGGTTATTAAAAGCCGCACTGTATATAGATAAAATAAAATAAAGTAATTATGTTCGCCATAAACCTAATTTATATCAAAACATTTCTGAGTAGAATCCAAAATAATTAGCAAAGTAAGTGTCTGTGGGGTGGCTAATTATCCAAATTCACATAATATTCAAAAGAGAGCTGTTTAGTTCTAGATGGTCATTGAGGGTATTAAAATTGGTGAGGGTTTTTATTCAATTTATTAATTTCCAATGTTTCCAACAGGTTCATTTCCCTTCACATACTGAATATATGCAGTATTTTCATGTTTTCTTTATTTATTATGTGGTTTGTTTCTTGTAGATATTCATATATTGCTGATTTTTTATCACATAGCATAATATGCTCACGGTACCTTATATCAAAATATCTCACTGTCTGGCCTGCATGAGCTGCAGAAATATCGTGCTATATTCATAAGAATCATTCATTGTTTAACATCAACAGATCGAAGCATAATTATACTCTACCAGAAAAAAGAATAGTTTACTTCCAGCAAAGCACTCGAACCAAATTCTATCTGAGAAACTTGTGAAACCATGGCTGCAAAATCTATAATAACTCACCAGAAGAAGTGTAAAGTTTGCCAAATATTTTCATTTTCAAAAATAGGCTCAAAAACTTTTTGACCCAGAAGAACTTCTACATGCACCCTCGACGAATTATTTCCTTAGGATATAGTTGGGACCAAATATACATAAATATTCATGGATTGTATTCGTGTTACGATAATTTATTTTATATTATTTGCTTTTGACGTTCTCGATGATTTGTTATGGATATCATCGTAATAGTTTTGATTACTTATAGTTGATTAAAGTATACATTGTTTTTTTTTTCATCAGGAATATCCCTGTCAGACCCTGTCTCCAGATACAACTGGAGGGCGCGCTGGTGTGTCATTAACCCCAGTAACCACTTCCCACGTCCGTAGGGTGAATGATTACTGGGTCCGAGAATCATACGTCCTGAGTAGGCGGAGTGAACCAAGCTGGACAAACTGACAGCAAATGCATCATGGTCTTAGCTGATGCTCCACGACACGCTCTGCATCTAGTGTTAGGGACCTCTATATCCATCACGCGACTATGGTAGACGAGGGTATTGAAGACACCATCTTTGCAGGCCATTATGAATCCTTCTGTTTCTGAATTCAGCCCACTTAACCTGAGAAAAGCGAAGGTCAAGTTTCTGGATAAGCCAAGGTCTTCAATGTTCTTGCATTGACTTATCCTTATATGCCTGTAGGAGCCTCTCACTCTCCGCAGCTTATTATTCCGGTAAAAAACAAAAATTTTCCGATAAAAAAAGATCTAGTGTTTTACCGAAAAAAATAAGCAATATGTAGAGCCGCGATTAGTACTGGAGTTCATCCAACGATGGGCACCACTGATTTAAGAATCCTAAAAATAAACATCATCAGCAAATTAGTAACATGGCTGTAGTTTACTGTTAATTGATACTCGTCAAATGGCAAAACATCGACATATCTTCGAAAACTGTACTGATAACGAAAGGAATTTATTTGTCGTATTGAACGAAACCTAGCTGATTTCTCGCGAAGTAAATAAATCCAAAACAAAAAGTTACATTTAAGCGTCGGTTGAAAAAACATTTCACTTAGAGCATTTCCTGTTCGATAACCGCATTTTTATGGCCGCCTGCTTTCGTTCAATCCGCGCTTTCAGAGGAATGTAAAAGTTTGTGGAAACTTTTGAAATAAAAGTCGTGTTTCATGAAAGTTAAAGATACATCTGGAGCGTAGTCTTTGCTGAATGTTTGTGCTGATAGGTATCAGTAAAGGGCAGAATCATAATTATCGATCATCAAAAGTTTAAGGTTGGACTTTTATTGTATCAGTTGATGATGTTGAAAGTGAAATGAAGGCATTTTTACAATATCCTGTTAAAATTCATGTGTCAGAAGAATACACGTTGGTAAACTCCGACATTTGAATATGTTACCGATAGGTATGCTCTGTTGTAGCTTATTCCTACAATTAGATCATCCCGATAATGATAAGCAATAAGCATTACCTACATCTTCTACGACAATCCTCGATATTTTTCGATATTTAGTATCTATCTCTTGCTGAAGTGGTTGCGTATTTGTGAGTATCAACATGCAGTGCTCGGTGACCAAACATTCTAGCTTCAACCTGTCGGGTACATGTATTATTATATCAGCAGAGAAGCAAAATATCCCACAGATAAAGTGTAACACAGGAATATAAATTAACAGTATCAAATCATGGTAAACTGTAAGAACTGTAAATTTAATATAACCATTGAATCTTATCTGGATTTCATTAGGAATTACACTTCTATAAAATTCAATGCAGGCTGCGTTCTGAAATAACTGTAAAAATGTCTACTGATTCTTCACCAGTAAGGCGCATTATATCAGGAAAATGACAAAATGGCAGTCCATCTGATTCGTTCCATAGCAGAAGCAGCAGTTAGACCGATTCGAAATTCATTCAATCCGTACCTACTTGGTCAGAATGTATTCTGTAGACGAGAGATCATCAACACGTACACGCTACAATTATGCACCACCAGACACAGCAGCAGAAAACCCGTAAAATATCATCTATGCATTGCAACTCTGTCAGTAACGATTTCTTGAAAGAGATTTAAATGTTTTTAAGTAAAATTATTAGTACGATGAGAGTCCGGTGATGCACTGGTTTTGTGATACATTTAAAAAGTGATATTACTCCATCACCCAATTCTACTTCAAAGAATATTTTCGAATTCTCATTCTGATCATCTGCATTTAAGTAGGTGTTAGTGCAAATATAGGAAAAACTCAACCCATATAACCCTTAAACTTCATTTTCAAAATTGCACATGTGATAGCACAATTTATAGAGCAGGAAGAACTAAAAAAATCGAGAAAATAAGTCGGTCTTATCTGCATTGCTCAGAAATTTGGTGCCATTTGAAAGAACGGTAGGGCTATGAAGTAATATAATATTTCACAAAACTTATTTCAGTCGGAATTAATCAACATATAAAAACTTCAAACCTGGTGACAATTGATGGTAACTGAAGAAACAATTTTTGTAATGTAGAATACATTGACACTTTCTACATAGAACATTCGCTTAGTTGGTACATCTTTCCACTGTTGTTCTTGTGTAGATGCCAGTAGTTTTGAACAAGTACAATATCAATGCAGTGGGCAGTTAGGAAAAAATACCACTTTTTTCCACGTACGGAGATTCTATATTGACCAACATTCTGTTCACTGCGATCGACCTCACCCATGTTATCGTTATAACGTTTGAAAAGATTTGTTTGATCTATTGATATATAGATAGTCTTTATTTGTTCAGTTTGTAAAATACATAATACCCAAACGGGTGTAGAACATGTCAAAGATATAAATGAAAAACATAAAGAAAAATCAAAGAACAGAACGAACAGTAGATATAAATAAAGCTTAAAAAATAAAACTACAAATTTAAAAAATATTGTATATCGTACGTACATAACATTTTGTAAAATTAACACATAGGAAATTGAAGCAAAAATGAAATGTAAGAAGAGAACTAAAGAGCAGTTATAAAAACATGAAATAAAAGACAAAAAATATATTTACAGAAGATAAAATTATTAAAATTATAAAGGATCATCATCAAAATATTCATCCAGTGTATAATAGGCCTTTCCAACTAGTGTCTGCTTGAGATGATGCTTCATTTTATTGCTCGGCATTTGTTTTAGATTATCAGACAAGTGATTGAAAATTTTTATCACAGAAAATTCCACATTTCTCTGAATATAATGATAATACAATATATAATATAATTTATTCACACAAGTTAATTTCACAAAGAGTCATATCAGTTTATAACTTAGGTATATGAATAAAGAGACATACCTATGAGATACATATATATCTAGATATACATATATCTGTGTGTAGGTTTCAACAAATTGTAAATAAAATAGATACATTATAGACATAATTAAAAGTTGTAGACATAAAAGATAAAATTAAAAGTGTATGATTAATACAAATATAAGATCACATCGCTTAAATTTAGGATAAAAAGCTGAGTGCGGTAATATAAAAGTTAGGTGAATATAGAAATAATTAAAAAGTTGTATAAATGAAATGTAAAATAAGGGTGCATGAAGGTTAACCACAAAAAATAACATACAGTGTACAAAAAATTCTATGAAAGCAAATATATGTGAGAAATGATACCTTCAACTTTCAAAAACTGAGCAAATATGAAGAAACGGTAGCCCTTTTAAGAAAGTTTTTATAGATTTTTTGAAAAGACGAATTGTTGGTTCATTTTTGACATTTTCAGGAATACTATTGTATGCTTCTGGTCCCAGGTACTGATAGCTGCATTGTCCGATTGACTTGTTCATAAGTGGGAGAATGAATATGTTTTTTTGGCGTGTCTCATACTTGTGAGAATGTGTAATGAATGTGTAGAGCATTATAAAAAGCAAGTATAGTGGATTTCCCTTTTCTGAAATCATGTTGGGAATCTGAAATTAGTTTGTGACTCTCGCCAAAAGTTGCAATACTTGAATATATTATTTTTTCAAAGACTTTACTGAGGTTTGATAAAAGTGCTATTGGACGATAGTTCTGCCAATTTTTTTTATATAGCTTTGATTGCAGCAATCTTCAACTCATCTGGGAAAATTCATTTATACATAACATCAGGTTTATTATGTAACTAAAAGGGTGACAGTTCACCTCAGCTACATATTTCAATACTCCCACCGGTATCTCATCATCTCATCATAAACGTTCTTCTTATCGAACTCCTAAAAACGGATGAGTCATTAGATGCAATGATGACAACACTGTTATCATTCCTTTTATACATATAACTACTTCCTTGTCTGTCAAAGAATTCCCGCTCTTTCTACTTCAGATATTCTTTTGGTGAGCATAAGCATTACTGAAAGTAATAATCTGTTCAATAAATTCATCATGAAAAAAAAAAATGAACGTTGCTGCCAGGGACAAACTATCATTCTTTGCAATATGAAAAGGAAATCTATATTGGAAATTCCGATTGTAACCCCAACAAAACTGTTTCATACCTCTACCTTCATCATCATGTCACCAAGTTTTAATTGCTGAATATCGATAAAAACATGTTTTACTTTAAGAAAATGAGAATTAGCTTACTGTTGCGATTGAAGCAAAGTTGTTGAAGTACTGTTTCGTCAGTATTGAAATGATGCCAAATTTATAAAAAAATATCGAACTACTTTACATATGGATCCAAATTTTAGGAGTTTTTCACAACAAATTTGAAGCGATTACCAACAATGTTCCTCTAACATTACAGGATTTTTCTGTGTGAATCTGAAGATACAAAACTCTCATGTATACATCAAGTGATTATAAGTATAAGTATTATATCCTCAAAGTTTTTTCTTATAATGAAGAGTTCGAACATGAATATGGAATTCCATAACAATGACTCACTGACAAAAAACTAGAATGTCCAGTTCGACTTGAAACGAAAGTGAACACTTCCTTGAGGCACTTATCAATCAGTAATTGTGTTAGTCGGAAAAATTCTAGCATGTTCGTATATTACAGGTCTGTCAATAAATCACTTCGAACGTGTTTTATTAATATGCATTGGTGGGTGGGGTCATGCTAATGCAATTAAGACCGGGTACAGCAGCCAACTTGGATTCTACACGGGTGATTGACCCAACTTTCAAGCCTGCTATGCCTTTTCTGTAATTTGTTTCTATTATGCAGTCCCAAGCTACGGATTTCCTTGAAATTTGTTGAGATGTGGGATTGTTACTCTTAATAATAGAATAACGCTATCTACAAAGTAATCGCGATGTGTGGGGTCTAACTTTTCTTAATTGATTTATTCGGAAGCTTGCTAAATATCACTAAATTGAAATGCATTTCACTTGTACCGTACCTATTATAGATTTGAGATATCCTCGGCTGAAAAGTAATCTCAATTATTAATGATTTAATTCGAAATGCCAATTACTTCTGATTTATCATTACGTATAATGAGACATTTATGTATCACTCAACATTCTTACAAAAAAGAAATTATGGATATTGAAAGATCTCTTGTATGAATTACTGTACAGTGTGTAAGTGGTATGACAGCTGTAATTTCAACAGATGATGGGTTGAACTCCAACAAATTGAAAAGTCATAGAAGATTGGTCATGAAGTTCAGTGTAGCCGAATTGCGAATATAATGAATATAACCTCTTATTGAAAAATTGGTAAATTGCTACAAATATACTCAAATATTACATTCATTTAAATTTTTTAACGATTTCCAAACCAATCATCTCGATGCCTCACCAGCCTGATTATAGCAAATCGTTATCTAATTTGACCGAGTGCAAAAAAAAAACTTTCCCTTTAAGGGTCTTCATCTCTGAGAAAAAAATGTACTACTTTTTTTGTTGTTGGTGGGATTTATGAGTGTACGAAGATGAAAATAAAAAATATATACATACTTCAAGTATCAAATGAATGAACAGAATATTTCCACTCATTTCTTGGCATTTCTGTTCATTGCCACCATCAAAACGAACGAATGTTTTTGTGTGGTTTTATCTCAGTATCTTACTCTTACTATTTTTAGAGCTTTCATTTTTGTGTAACTAATTATACAAGAAAGTGTTGTTTCGCCTTCAATAGCCTTACAATAAGTAAAGCACTTGGTCAACAGAATGTTATTCTTTCCAAGGATTTATTATAGATACCATACTCAAATGAGATGCACATATCCATTAGGTCTGTAGAAAAATAACTTTCTATAATATTCAGATTCATATATCTGAGAGATATGGTATAATAATCTGGGGAGAAGCCATAAAAACAAATCTACGCCATCTGGAAAATTCACAATTTTTTTCCATCGAATAGATTATTTTCCGAAGCCAGAGTCTTTGATATTTGTCAAATGTTTTATGAAGTATTTCAGTAAAAAAAACAAATTTGTCAGTAATAATTCTCACCACAATCTATCGAGATATCACCACCAAGTTCCGCAAATACAAAAAGCTATTGATCATTTTTCAAATAGCTCCGAAAATGTACAACACCTTCCTCAACAACTACAGAAAATGTGTAGGTCTCCTGTATATAAAAAAGAATTGAAAGCATTTCTTTACACGCAAACACGACATGTTGCTGATTTGGTCGAAAGGGATTACCGCTGAGATTTACTTCCACAAACTGCCATATTCATTTCTATTTTTAATTGTGACAAATTGTTCCCAATCCGACCACATCGTATTTAGTTCCATACGAGCTTATCTCCCTCACTTAAGGTTTCAATATCTGTTTTCATTTTTCATCACCATAGATAAGTATTGATATTTTTCTATAAGTATTTATGAATGTACCTTAGGGATCTCCCTACTATTTTTAATAACATCTTCATACAAAATTTGGTTTCATTTATTATTTGGACAATATTATAGACGTTTATTGGAAATGGTTGTGATTTTTGTAGGTTTTTTCGGTGAAAATTTGATATTAATAATATAATAATACAGTTTTCCAAGTTTACAATCATATGTTGACTTGAACTTGAAGATAATACCAAAATTTTGTTGACTAGAGGATTATACAATTTGTATATTGCTTACAGTTAACAACAATTATTCTAAATGAAAACAAAGTTACTTCACTCGTGTTTAAAATTCCTTCGTTTTATTCTGCCCTGCATACCCATTGAAAAGTAAAAAATCTGATGATTCCAATGAGTCATTCTCATTGGTGTAGTTGAAAAATTTGTTTGAAAAAAAAATTCTGACAATCGTATAATAAAAATGTTTCCCATTTGATGCGAAGTTTTTGACAATTTATGTGTACACTAAGTAGTTTTTCTTTTTTATTCCTGTGCCAATTCATTGAATCTAACCTGTGGAAAAATAATATCAGAGAAAAAAACTATTTCATTTCAGATTAGCTATTTACGCTTAGTTATTTCTGTTTGTATTATGAAATAGCACTGGAAAGAGAAAAGTTTTGGTGTTAAAACTTATATGAATTAGTATTTTAAAGAAATAAACATTTTGCATTTGAATCATATGAAAAAACTCTGTTATCATGTTTCCAACATATTCTACAGAATATATTAATAATTTATGATCTGTAAAGTAACTACCATCATTAAAATATTTCTCGCATATTTAATAATGAGGTGTGCCAACATGTTTCATTGCAAGGTTTTTAACAACCATAGACTCCTTTAGGTTTTATTAGTAATTGAACAGCACATAGATCCAATTATTAAATTCTTGTTTGTTTTGACGTAAACAACAATTATGTTAACGGTAGCATTTCATTCCTCATAGAGAAAGAAGCATATTAGAATCCACAAAGTTTGGGAAATTGACTTATACGTTATTGTAGATCAAATATATTTACTGAGAGTGAGTATGGTGAGTATATGCCTAAAATTTTCTTAGCAATGTTGTACTGAACTGGTAAGACCTGGTTTATCCTTGGCCCGCACAAGTTTCGACTTCTGAGGACTGTCATTCGTAGGGGGATCAATAGTCATTCCCTAATTTTCTAAAAGAGTAACACATTCGATATCAATAATTACAGTAGTATATTTCTGCTTACCAGCTTCTCGAAACTCTCAGAGTGGATAGTAAACCGCCAAATCATAAAATATTTGAAGGATCGGCAAATACTCAAGGACTCACAATTAGTCTTTCGAAAAATTGTAGTACCTTTATTTTGGTCTAGGAGGACGTGGTTATGAAGTTTAATGGAAATAATTCAATCAACATCGTTGGCTACATATAACTAAAGATTTTGATTATAATTTCACTATTCTGTGGTTTGAGTGCGTGAGATTATCACTTATCCCAAGTTCGAAATAATTAGTCGTATACTTCTGAAAGCGAGTTGCATGGTAACAGCCCGACGCCGAAGGCGGAGGGCTGTTACCTTAAAGCAAGTCGCTTGAGAAAAGTTGAGACAAATTATGAGAATTTATCAATAGTCGAGGGATATTCAGTTAGAAATTTTGTTAATCTTATAATTATATCGATCGACTGACTCATTTTGGATATTTCCATATCTACTCGAAGGGACTAACATTTTGAAAACTTAATTGAGTAAACGTCAAACTATGTCATAATCATGGTGACTCGATTGTTCAATAGTGATAATTTACCGGGGCACTTATCAGTAGTAATATCCCGACAAAATGCGGAATTTTCGAAAAATACTTTCGCCTTGCTGGCACGAAAACTGTGTTGCTTAGAAACTTCGATCAAGTAATACTCAAATAGAACTGAAGGTAACATCTTTTCATAATATTATCCCTCAAATCATGACATTATTGCCATTGTTTAGATTTAAGTGTGATTTACCCTATATACAAAATGTTCAGTGAATATATCTGTATTGTATTATACCGGGTGGCTACGGAAGTATTGCCTACGGAGTATCTCAGTTATTGTATGAAGTAGGTTTGTGAAATTTGGAGCGTCGATATAATGACATAAGAGCTAGAATTTGAGCATATTGACATGTCGAAGTTAACTTCCGGTCTGACCGGAAGTAACATCAACTGTCTTATTTTAAATGGAAACCCTATTTTTTTTTTCTTTTCGCTTTATTCAGCATTCAATTCCCTTCCTAATGACATATCATAAGTTGGTATCTAACCAGAAACTAGATCAGAAAAAAATTATTATTGAAATTCACCGAGTAGGCCGTGGAAGCAAAATGAAAGCCAAAAATTGAAAAGTTGGCTATGGAAACCATACGTCACTTGATAACAGTTGCTACTACTGTGATATTTTATTTTCATTCGTCGGCGTTATAAAAAGCCGCCAAAAAAAATATTGGAAAAATTGGGAAAAAAACAATACTCTGTAGCTCCATAACTTAAATAGGAACATACAACTCTTTCTTGCCTGTACTATTCAGCATAACCATTCCTTTCTAATGATATAATAGAAAGTAATTTTTTGAAATGAAATACCAAAAAATCCAATTATTATTATTCAAATAACCAAAAATCAGATTTATCGAAAAAAAAAATTCAAATTGATAGGATTAAAGATAAAATAAATTCAAAACAAATGTTCGAAATGCATTCCCTCAGCGTCAATACATTTATTGACTCTGGTGATATTTTCATGTAAAACGTTTCTCTACATTTGGGGCGTGATATCTTGGAAAGCTCTACGAATTTTTACTTCTAGCTCTTGCCTGTACTATTCAGCATAACCATTCCTTTCTAATGATATAATAGAAAGTAATTTTTTGAAATGAAATACCAAAAAAATCCAATTATTATTCTTCAAATAACAAAACAGATTATCGCCATACGCAAAAATAACATTAAAAATAATGTGGAATGATAAATTATATCCTGTAGGTTCTAGGTTAAATAGGAAAATAAACGTACTTGGTCTGTGCCATCGTCCATAGATATTCTAATATCTACCTATGGACGATGTTTGTGCTATTCAGAATAATCATTCCATTGCAATAATCATTCGAACCAAAATATTAACAAGTAGGCTGATTAAGATGTATTTTGGAATGAAACAAAAAAGAAACGAGAGCTCTCACGAACGCTGCTATCCATATTATTTTGACGTTCGAAGTAGTGATTTTGATTCTGCCATTTTAAAAGGGTTTGGAAATCGAAATCAGTTAGTGGAATATTCAAAAAATGCCCCGTTATTCACGAACCGAACAAATTGACATTCTTCTCATTTATGGTGAATGTTTAAAAAATTCTTATGCCGCTGAATGATTGTATTTAGAGCGATATCCAGGGAGGCTGCAACCGTCAGGAAGGTATTTCCAGTGGCTTGAAGAAAAATTAAGAACTGAGCCTGATGTTAACGAAGACCAAGAAGCATTTGTTATTAATGAGGAAACTGAAATTAATGTATTAGCTTTAGTACAATATGATAGCACAATTTCCTCAAGGCAGATTGGCGCCGAATTAGCTATAAGTAAGGACTCTGCTAGGAAAATTTTGAAAAAACATCGATTTAAATCCTTCAAGTTGCATCAACATTTGTATGAAAATGACGGTGAAAGGCGCCTGGAATATTGTAATTGGTTTCTTCGACAAAATGCTGAGAATCACCCATTTAACTATTATATCTTGTTTACGGACGAGTCAAGATTTACCAACAATGGATTATTTAACAGGAATAATACAAGGTAAGTACTGTACTTTATTTGGATTATTGTCGATAGTCGAAGTGTTTAAAGTGCTAAAAGTGTGAACGGTCTTTTGTTTCAGGTACTGGGCGATAGAAAACGAGCACCGGTTTCGACAAGGTGGCTTCCAGGAGAGATTTGGTGTGAAAGTTTGGGCAGGAATAGTTGGAACTCATATTGTTGGCCCCATTCTTTTTCAAGGCCAACTAACCGGAGAGAGATACTTTAATTTTTTAACGAATGAAATTTCGGAATTCATTACCAACCTACCAGCGGAAATAACTGAGAGAATGTATTTCCAGCAAGATGGCGCCCCTCCGCATAATTCAAGAATAGCGAGAAATTATCTTCAAAATCGCTTTCAAGAGAGACTTATAACAACCCATGGTCCAGTCAGGTGGCCACCAAGGTTACCTGATCTTACTCCATGCGACTTTTTTCTATGGGGGCATCTTAAAAATAGGGTGTATTCCACACAGCCTACAACTCTACATGAGCTAGAAGTAAAAATTCGTAGAGCTTTCCAAGATATCACGCCCCAAATGTTGAGAAACGTTTTACATGAAAATATCAACAGAGTCAATAAATGTATTGACGCTGAGGGAATGCATTTCGAACATTTGTTTTGAATTTATTTTATCTTTAATCCTATCAATTTGATTTTTTTTTTCGATAAATCTGTTTTTTTGTTATTTGAATAATAATAATTGGATTTTTGGTATTTCATTTCAAAAAATTACTTTCTATTATATCATTAGAAAGGAATGGTTATGCTGAATAGTACAGGCAAGAAAAAGATGTATGTTCCTATTTATGTTATGGACCTACAGAGTATTGTTTTTTTCCCAATTTTTCCAATATTTTTTTTGTCGGCTTTTTATAACGCCGACGAATGAAAATAAAATATCACAGTAGTAGCAACTGTTATCAAGTGACGTATGGTTTCCATAGCCAACTTTTCAATTTTTGGCTTTCATTTTGCTTCCACGGCCTACTCGGTGAATTTCAATAATAATTTTTTTCTGATCTAGTTTCTGGTTAGATACCAACTTGTGATATGTCATTAGAAAGGGAATTGAATGCTGAATAAAGCGAAAAGAAAAAAAAATAGAATTTCATTCAAGAAATAATCTTCATAAATAATATAACACGATCTCGATTAATTGTTGTCGACTATTTTATAGCCCTCGAGCTTCGATGTCGGTGTTTCATCAGATTATTAATGCCAATAATGTCTCGTTTAATTATTATAAAATACAGTCGGAATTTAGATGCAATAAAAATAGTCGACTATTTATCAACGTCTTGTTATATTTGGTACCATTGACTTATTTCATGCACTTGGCAAATGAACCAAATCAGGAGCCCTAGTCAAGTTCAGATTTTCGATAACACCAAACTTGACTTTTGATTCTGATTGGCCTGTCAAGTTCGGTGTTTTCAGATTTGTTAAACGTCAAATATGAGTACTTAATCACACTATGCACGCATTTCAAAACGAACAGATTACTGATCTGAATAAATATGTATTTTGTTCGATGCCAATTTTTCCTGTTCATTAAACTGTGATATCATATAATTATTTATTAGTTCATTAATTCTTCAGTTATGAGTTACATCACCTTGTATTGTAGGGAAAACTATCGTGATCTCGGTGAGAGTGACAATTACTATAAAAATGTCAAATGTAGAACAAACTGTCTTTGGATTTATTTGTGCATTATTTCTGAATACATCACATAAACTTCATTAAGTTTTCAAATCAACTTCTAAACTTTTTTGATAATTTCATCTAATTCTGCAGAATTTCAGATTTTTTACATTTTACTTTGTGAAATAGTCCAGAAAATTCCACTAGTGACTGAATTCATCTCATAAGTATGCCTTTAATTTCTGAAGTAATTCCGTTTTGTTCATAAATGAATCGATAGACTTATCGCAAAAATCCAATCACTTATGGTAGGTATTACTATTGATAATCCACATAGTAAGTGGATTACCGCCGTGTAATTCAGCGATAATTCTACACCTTTTGTGGACATTTTAACACGAGTGAAATTTTAAATGGCTGATTTCTATCTTAAAATGTTCTTCATTACAGATTGAGTCATAGGATAATTCCTCAGAAATGATCGACAATATTACGAAATTATGATTGAGCAGTTCGTAGAAAAAAGTTTATAGTTTGAAGCACATCCTGGGCCATTTGTTTGAGTTGAGCTGTAAGAATTTGTTACATATAAGTTATAGTCAAAAAATATCATGGTGTAATATACCTAAATCAATATCACAATACGAGAATGAACCAAATTTCCCAACTCGTTCTGGATAAAATGAATCATACCGTCACGCTGAAATCCTTTGTCGTTTTCCAGTTAATTTACGATTGCAGCATGGCCCTAATGAATACGATGAATCATTTGAAAAATTGTAATTAGCATATTCCTTAATTATATCTCACAATTAAGACTTGCCTAAGAATAATGAATGCGTTAGTAGTTCATCAGCTAATACAAGCTGTTCAAAATTATATTATGTTTTTCAAATGAAATTCAAAACCTTTTATTGCAATCGTCTTGAAGGAGTTTTGTGTTGATAATTATAATAATTATTTCATTTGATATACCGTTAATGTATTCATTTCGTTAATGGATGAAAGTATTATTATTTGGTTCAGATAAGCATCTACGGCAATGAATTAGTGTTTTTTGGTAATTAAAAGAACATTTGTGTGAAGTTGTTAGTAATAATTTCATCATGTGAAATGATGAATGGTTTTTGATGATCATAAGAATTTTATCATAGGAACCAGAAAAGAGTGGGTGCAAACAAATCGCCATAATTCACAAAATTCTCATGATGAGAATGGAATAGAATCAGTGAAAACTTTGGAAAATAAATACCTACTTTAATGATATTTCATGAATTGAACAGTATGTCCGAATATTACTCCACAGAAACAATATTGTAGTAAAACAGCACTTAACTAATTTTTCAAATTTATTTAAAACACTACTTAAAACAATTATTCACTAAAACATTTACTTCACTATTTTAAATTTATATCTACTGTGGCTGTCTCTATCCGCGAACTCTGGAACTATATTGGTTACTCTCTGTGACTGTCCCTGTCGCCCTCGGCTATCCAGCTTACATACTTTCAATCAGATTTCATCCACGACTCTCGATTATTTGGGAGTATAGGACGATTCATCTAGATGGCTCTTAGAACCGTATCGAATCGATCGATTTTATTCAACATTGTTCTCGGCGATCCGTTGGCAAGTACAAGTTGTTTGCTTTTGAGGTCGACTGATTGGATGATCAGGGCCGGTCTCGGGGCCGGTCTCGAAATCGAAGTTTAACAAAGACATATATTTTCATACAAAAATATGGGCTAAAACTTGAACTGGTTACGAGAACTCCATGAAATGTATCCAACAATTATAGATATAGATATGGAAACGGTCGATCCTCTCCTGAAGTGAGATGAGAAATATTTGGTCACAAAAGTTTTAGGGTTTTTATAATCTATTACTTAGAAGTAAGAAAAATTAAGCATACATGATCAGTCAACAATTTATGACGAAACACAGTTGCTGTTGCTATAATGGAAATAATGTATATTATTCCATATTTAAATTCTTCTCAAAATTCTAAACAAAAATTCTAACAGCACATCATATTCCAAATTCAACCAATTTCGAAATTTGGAAATAACTTTTTACTACTTATTGGAGAAAGAGCCCAGAATGATGAATATTTATAATGAAAACTACAGAAGGAGTAAATGGATATGATTAATTTTTTTTCAAAAAGTAAAAAGCATAATTTTTCAGTGTTGATAAAAGTACATGAAACAAAAAATTGTTCTATTTAATCAATTTCCTGGATAATTGAAATTTTGTGAAAACAATAGTTATACCGAAAAACAAGTATTAATAAACAATAAATATTTCTTTGGAAATATATTTAACAAGGTGCTCATGTCGTTTACCATTTACCTTCTGACAGTAATGAATTTTGTAGTGAATCTAATATAATTTTGAGAGGAATGGTGCAAATTTCAGACCTTATCCTTTCTTGCAACTCTTCGTTATCTGCGGCCTATTTTTGTAGAGTACATTTTTCATTATAACCCCACAGAAAAAAAGTCAAGTTTCATCTTAATATACCCGTTTCATACTTCAAAATGTAGAGAAGCCCCATCTTGTAACCTTATTTGTTTTGCCGGCAAATTGGGATTGTTATTGGTCAAAATATCCTTAAAGAAAATAGGGTCCTATGACGTGTCCACTAATAAGTCTACACCAAACGTTTTGTTTTCGTAGTCGCTGAGTGTGAACTTCCTCTATTCAATGAGCAATACCTACAGTTGTATCGGTTCGCATGCCTGTTCAAACAAAATGTAGAATCGTCAGAAAACAATATGTTGTTGACAAAGTTGACCTGGACGACCTTTCACACCTTTAGTTTCATGAAAACGCTGCAATGTTTTTGAAACGGTTGATTTAATAAGAAAGAGGTTTCCGATCGGGATGCAACTTATTAAAAATATCCGCTACTTACTTGGTTACAACTCCGTCTTCTATCACCATATCTTATGATTATTGAAATTTCAATACGTTCATACATATTTGCGCGAAAATTATTTACACTGAATGCAATTTTTGACATTGTGTTGTCAAGATCATCACTGTAAAGGCCGATTCAGATACATGCGTGCCCAAGCAGGGTTTTCAAAGCACGGACGGTTTAAACGCCTTTTACTCATGTTTCTATAAATCTGTCAATGCTGGAGTAACGCTCTATTTGAATTTTTTAAATAATCCCGATGTATTTTCCACTGTATCTTTTATGTCATGCAGGATGGCATACATGTATCTGAATCGGCCTCAAAGGCATCAGGGAAAAATACATCGGGATTATTTAAAATACTCAAATAGCATAACAAAATTATTACATAACCAAATAAAATATGTTCTTGTGATAGAAACGTGAGTAAAAGGCGTTTTAACCGCCCGTGCTTCAAAAACCATGCATGGACACGCATGTATCTGAATCGGCCTTTAGATGATAGAAAATAGAAAGACGCGGCGTTGTCAAACTTTAATGGACTAAAATATTTTTTAATAATTTATAAACATTTTTTTTTTCAAAACTCGATATTTCCATATTCAGAATTTATATAGATGAACCCACCATCTCCAGCTTGGTAAAGCTGGAGCTTCATGATGCGTCAAACGTTTCTTTCAACGTTGAACGAAAATTTGAGTCATAGGTGTCTGCTTAACGGTGTTCCAAATTTGTACGAGCCGTGCATTCATCAATAAATGATTGAATACAGGTGAATATGAAAAATTATTGGTTGATGAAATAACATGGGAGATGTATCTAAATGGAATCCCCTAAAAAAAATTTCTCACAGAAAAAACTATCTGCCGTTATACAGAACGTCTCAAAATTAATCAATCAGAAAAAAACATGTTCGACGTTATAAAACGCATCTGAAATTGCATCACCAGGAAAAAAATATTTGGCCTATCGGACATCCCAGAATGTAGCATTAGAATGTAGAAGGCGAACGCTAGGCGATACATGAGGGTGACGTTTGATGTTACTGTTGAAATATTGGCTGCACTACAGCAACTTTTCTATGTTGCGTTCGACTCGAGATTCAAAATCTGACGATTGTATTCCTTACACTTGATCAAATTATTCTTTTCAAGAAAGAACTGAAAGTTTTTTAAACCCCAAAGAAATTAAGAACTATCTTGGGATTACTATGAAATGAACCATAGAATTCATACTCTTTTTAAAAAAATCCGGAATATTTATTTTCCGATAGGCTTCCGTATTTTTACAAAATCGAAAATGACACTGAAAACTAACAAACGGAAGTGGGAAATAAGAAGTTACAAAAGTACAATGGTTGGTCGTATACAAACAAATGAAACATTTCTGTTCACAACAAAAGAACCGAAAAAAGATAAAATATAATATACTTACCACGTTTTCAACTTATTGAAAAGTATAAAATAATTTACCCCAGCCATACACAGATTAATAACAACTTAGAAATTCCTAACCCCAGAGAAATACTTAAGTACTGAATATTTGCAATTAAACATTTTGAACAGCTATGAAAATATACGAATTCACTCTATCTCTTTCATATCACTCACTCTGTATTTCTCTTCATCTCTACCACGGCAAATAATAATGATAGCCGACCTCTACTCGCAGAGGATATGAGATAGTAATATTATTATTATCATCATTATTTTTACCTTCTATATCTCTCTCTGTTTCTGTCCCTATTCTATTTTTATTTTACCCGTTCGTTGTTGGAATTGCAGGAATAATAAATAACCGCTCTCTTAATCGAGACTATATATAAATTTTGGCGCGAAATAACCTCGGAAATAAATGTGTCAAAATAATTATAAATGAATCAAAATACGCTTCTCTTTCTACCCAGCGTTCGTCATAGGTAACGGTTTTTTTCCATGATTCAACTGCTGAAAGACTCGGGCATAAGACATAAAGATTCGAAAATAAGACACAAATACTAAAATACATTACTTATAGACTGCAATGAAAGACTCAAGATTCAAAAAGACTCACAGATTGATAGTCTCAAATCAAAGACTGAAAGAAGCCGAGCGGGAAACATCTAGCTAAAATGTGTACAAGACTCAAAATATTTAAAAGACTTGAGACTCAAGGTAGGACTGACAAGTCCTTGATCATGTCAAGCAGGATTTTGCTTTTTGATACAGAAAGCATTTGTGGCTGTCTCCCGGATTCTAGGAAGAACGCTGCACAGATATCTGTCAGATTTAATTCAATGTCCGTCATGGCATTAGCCAGGGAAGTAGTTATTTTCTGTCAAATATTTGCCTGAATTAAGGAGAGAATAAGAGGTTTTTTACTGAAATTCTGTCTCTCTCCTGAAGCCATCAGACTTTGATATTTTCAAATATCCAAGTGATTTAAAGACTCAATCAAGCCTAAGACTGAAAGACTTAGCCGATGACTGAAAGACTTAGGCGAAGATTTGAAGACTGAAAATTCACTCAAATTACTCAAAATTTCTAGTTGTACAAGACCTAAAGTAGATGTTTCCTTCTCGCCACTGAATGTACAAATATGCAGAGCGGGTATTTAAGGATTTTTCAGGAGAAGTATATGTTTTAGAGGACGAAACTATAATAACGTTACAAATAGAATTGGTATTAAATAATAGGAATGTTTATTACTCATTTTTCATGATCTCCTACCATGTAGTTACGACATCGGTATACATCCATCAATTTAACGTACCTATTCCTGTTTTGGAAATAACTTTTTATAGTACCGTCTCTCAAACCAAATTTTCCGAATTTAGGTAATGATGCTTAATTTTTCCATTTGTAGGAAAAGTTACTTATCATATATTTGGTGTACTTTTTTAGTAAATATATCAGTAAACCTAATGGCAGGTAAGGTATGAGTCCTTTCTCTATACCATAAATTTGAATAAAAAATTCCTGTGCACGATTTATTGTCGATGTTTAAAAATTCTACTGTTTTCCTTATACCTACTTCGCCAGAGTTGAAAAAACCATTTAAAAAATTGGTTTATGCTTCAGGTTGCCGGTAACTTAGGTGGCTTAGGTCTCTGGCTGTTGGACCTTCTGCTCGCATATCGGACCGAGGTTCGAGACCACAGTAGGCGTGACTTTTTCTCAAGTGCATCGTTAGGCAGCCATATGCCTTGTCGTAAAACAAGTGTTATGCGAGTTGACTAGTTGCCAATTCCGACCTTTGGTGCTTGCTTGCTTGGAATGCACCGTCTATTCGGGGTGATACTTTAGGATTCCGACAAATAATAATAACAATAGCCGACCTCTACACGCACAGACTATATGCTTTTGCGTACACTCTACGAGTGTTTAGGAGGGTGTACTGTTATTATTATTATTATTATTATTATTATCTTTTACTTCAAATCACTCAGTAACAACCAACAAGTAACGTCAATATTGATATCAAAAAAGTTTCGTAGAGAGAAATAATCATATTAAGTTTATGATTCAAAAATAATACTAGCCTTTCCTTACTCATGTATTTAATATACAGTTTCATCGTTTGATTCATAAGAATTATATTATAGACTCAACATCACTGAAGATAAATTTAAAATTCCTTCGTATTTGAAAAAACATGTTTAGTCCATACTGTTGGATGAGCTGTTGAAGTTCAATGAAAGATCAGAATTATGTATCTCTATCCCTACAAAGAATACGTATTTCTCACTCTCTCTGTAATTTATGGTCCTTGTTTCCAAATAGGCGCATTTGCCCAACGTATCATCATATTTTATAATATTTTTGCGTATATATTCTTCTATTGGAAAATAAACAACCATTTTGATTATATTGAGTACCTAAGTGCTGAAAAATCAAGTTAAGAAATTACGAAAACATTACCCACGTGTTTTCTGGTGCATGAGCCGAAGTGTTACAATTCACATAATTTAGATATGTTCCCCTGATTTTGATGGTGCAATTCCTTTTTAAATCCGATATTTTTATTCTCTAACATTATATGATTATGATTTCGAAAGATTTCGGTCCTGTTCTTTTTTCACGCATTTTTCGGAAATTAGAAATGTTTTACTGTTCCTACTTTTTCGGAGAATTGCGCTTTGTTCGTCATCATAAGCATAAAAAATATATATGCGAAATAAAAACTTGTATACGCAGCAAGTTCATGTAATAAATAACCACAACAGGATATTTCTTGGGCTTTTCTTATTGAAAATAATGCTGTCAATTTACCCTGTCTATATAGGTATATATTTACGAAAAAATACCGAAGGCGACGGTTTTTATGCTCACCAAAAACCCTTGCAATGTGATTTTGACGTCATTATCAATCGAGTAGGTATGCTTGGAGATTCTATTAAATATTTGGAGAAGGTTCGAAGGCCTTTTCCATCCATTTGAACTTTTATTATGAGCAAAATATATTGGTCAGGATTATTGCAGTTTTATTTTGGAAACGGCCAAATCCTAATTGTCTTAGTCGCCAAGAAGAGAACTGCGATATCTGCGAAGGATGCATGTGAGAGAATTTACGTTATTTTTCAAATAACTAAGATACGTCCATTCATTGGATTATATGGTCCTTAACAACAAAATCAATTAACAATCTTTCAAGATCATTATTGTGCTTGTATACTGAGGAAAAAAAGATTGGTTTGTCTTGTCCCTGATAAATAATGTAACTGTAATTAATAACTGACTAGTCTGATTTCATAGCTATGTTGCTATGAGTTGTCATTGTCTTTCCAGTTTCGATGATTTGATTGAAAAGAAAATGATATTTGCAACATTTTAAATTCAGCAGTTGTCAAGGATTTTTGCCAATGATACCTGATAATAAACCAACCAATAATTATTGTTATTTGAAAAATTAATCACAGAACGTTGTTGGATGTTAATTTTCATCGGTTTACTTATGTTTGTGGGTACCTTCACATATCTCTTCAAGAGCAGATGTGACATTAGAGAGAGGTGCGGAGAAATCTTGGTATAAATAAGTGATTTACGTACCAGAATTATTAAACCTAGAACAATATTCTTCTTGAATGGTAGCCGTTTTGAACAAACAATTTCCAACTCTCGAAACTATTCGGTCGAGACTTCAATCAAACTGTTTATTAGTCAATGAACTAAATTGTTCGTAATTAGCAACAATCAAACACCACACCAATTTAGCAAACAAGTATCACTTATGAATAACATCGATAAAAGTCACTCAATGCACGTGTCTGTAACACTTTCAAAAGTTCTTTTTTTCACTTCGTCGGCTTTTCTTGCGTTTGTTTTGACCCGCGAACAGAGTGGCAAGCATGTGGTGTGGGAGTTGCGCTCAGCGTTTCCTATCGGTCGTCGTGAAGTCAAGTAGGCGACTGGCATGCACACAAAATAAGTGAGTCTCACGATCACAGCCAACTTACCCCTACCGTTAGCGGGTATCCCCATGAGTTGAACCCCAATCTAGAATGCGGGGCGCACGCATGAGCAAGGATTGTAATTAGATTCGTAATGTCCAGTTTCGTATTTTAGGAAGATGGGGTGAGAGATGGACAGGGGCGGAACTAGGAGGGGGAGCTTGCGATCGACGTAACAGAGATGAATGAACGAACGTCCTATTGAACACTCCTCCCTCAAGTTGATCATATGTACGGTGTGTGCTTTGATCACCGGCAATCTGAGCATCATTTGCATTTCATACACTCCGCTAGAGCCTAGGTGATCATTTTGATTGATACATTCGAAAATATATAAGGAATCTATTATTTATTATACATGCATTTGTTATGCAAAAGTTTTGGGATTCAAAAACATAATTTTGATTCCATTCTTTTCTTCTACTTGGAAAATGTTACTTAAAATCCGTTTTAGCGCGTTGATATATTATTTTGTGATGTGAAATAGTTCATGGAAAAAGTTTGGCAAATTCCAAGATGATGTTCAGTTATTCTGGTAACGCTTTTCACTTACTGTTTGTTTTATTCAAGTTGTCACGAAAAGGGAAAACTTTGTAGAGTCAGAGTGTATCTTTAAATGCTATGGTGGAGAGTGTTATGATAAATGATGAGATTATCATCTTGTATCTGGTATTGTAGTGATTTTGGTAGGTAGTTCAGGTTATGGAAATAATAAATAGAAAAACAATTTTAGTATTATCAAACACATTTGAGTAATTGATAAACTAATTCTTTTTTTCATTATTTTATCATATCATACTAATATAAATACAAGATGGTATCAGCAGCTGAAGCCGAACTAACAGATTTAAAAAACAGAGTAATTCTCCAAAATCAGGTCTTGCTGGTAAAGTCAACCTAAGATGCCTAAAAACCCTGGTGTGCGAACTCATATCTGTAAAACTGTAGGATAAAACGGTGGACATTCGCTTGCTTGATTATGAGAAAACAAATGAAATCGCGGTCTATTTTCCAAAAATCCCGCTATACTTCGTGAACCGCCACCGTCGGTTTACTTGTTAGGGTGAATTTCCATGAACAGAAGCTTCAAGTATTGCGCACGAGCATGAAATGAAGAAAACAACATAATCATTCAAATTTACAGAATCACTGTCCGCAAGCAGTTTTATTCGTTACATTTTCGACTTATTATATAATTTTTATTTTGCTGATATGCAATTTACTGGAATAAATAATAATCACACATTTCACATAAAAGTATTGGAATTCAACTGCATGGAAATTCACCATTAGAACCTGTCAATCTTGCTTGTGCCTATCTGACATCTGCCCAACATGCGCATGCGCAAGTATCTGCGCCATTGTATCAAAATTTTCCTTTCAAAGTTCTCTATAATAAAGTATATATAAAGTAATAATTTTGTAGCTTATTTTGAGTTTAATTGCTTTTCAGAAGTGATATGTGTGATGAGTTGTGTGTTACAATGGTCTTTAATCTTATTAAAAACTGTGTCATGTAATAGTGAAGATGTTTCTTTTTTTGTGCAATTCTTTCTCGACAGAAAATTTATTTTTGGATGATCTAACCACATTGAAAAGATTTTACGGAAACGAATGGTAAAATAAGAAAACCCAAACAAGCTTGATGATATATGCAAAATTGATAGATTTCAGTAGAAGTGGTGATTTTTTTTACTTTGTCACGAACTTTCGCAATTTGAACTTATGGAATATTTAAAGAAACAGTAGGGTATAACAACAAGCACCCATTTAATTGAATCGATTTGAAAAAATGTTTGCCATGTTTATTAGAGCATGGCGAGTTAAGAAATAAAATGTATTCCAAATTGGTTCCAAAGTATATTTTACAGAATTTAAGTAGTAGGTACTCACTTTTGGTACTAGACATAATGAATTATTGTGTTCATCTCTCTGAATTTTGTCCACACAAAAAAGAATTATGTCAACTTATTTAGGAAATTAATATAAAATACAGAAAAATAAAGAAACGAGCATCATTAATAGTCAATAATATTGCAATACGAAATTTTTTATTCTGCCACAACTACTATTCTGACTTTTAAACGTTATTTTTCATTATTTAAAAAAATAACACATTTTGTGTGGTGTTATTTTTCCAAAAATTTGGTCTTCCACTTCGAGTATGGAAACTATATTGCTTTAGAATGATATTTCAAAAGTTTATTGGCATTCCGTCAAATTCAATCAACAACAATCACAATCACTATGTTCCTGGAATATTGACATGAGGACGAGGCGCCATCTCTGGATCCGATTATAGAAATAGACCATGATTTCATTTGTTTTGTCTTGAAAAAAATCTAAACAAAATTTAATCAGTCGACACACCAGGGCTTTTAGGCATCTTAAAGGCTGAAACACAATGGAAGTTTTATGATTTAGTTTTAATTTTTATGATTTTGGATATTTTTTAAGACTAAACTAGCATTGCCATTATTATTCTGATCACGCCTCATAAACAATCTTGTTGGTAAAATTCAAGCTTCATTCTTCAATTCTATTTTGCATCTTGTTTTATTTGCAAAATTGATATCCAAAATCCCAAAACTTAAAACTTATTACATAAAACTTCCATTGTGTCTACGGCTTAAGTCAACTCTATGGCTGGTGATAGAAACTTGCCAGATATTATTTTTCTACTTTAGATGCAAATGGTTGTTTCTGGATGATTACTCTAGATTTTGAAAGTTCAGAATTATGTAGGTATATTTGAAACACCATGTTTTGACAAATACAAATTCAATCGTTTACCATTCGGTATATTTCACAGGGCGATGTCAGAAAGTTTCAATGATTTGCCTGGAGTTTTAGTACACTTATCGATGATATTCTCAGAAAATAGGGCATTGGACGCCTGTAGTTACACTCAATCAGAACAAAAATTAAATTTCCCCTTCACCACACAAGTCTAAAGAGGAACATAACCAAAAACTTGTTGATGTTATGATTTGTGCCGTATTGAAGGACCCCGCATCATCTTTATGGAAAATGGCTTTTAGTTAAATTTCCTGAATTTTTGATATATTGTAGATTTTGTTCTCTACTACAGATTGAACAAAAAAAAAAGTCTAATTCGGATATTAATTTTAAATCAACCACTGTGAGTTGTCTGATAAGAATTGAATAGTCAATTTAGCCTGCTTGAATTCCCTCAATCTTGTTCGAAGTTCGAACTGACACTATTTTATTTTATACAGGTTGGTTCAAAAATTAGGAGTACGTAAACCTATTGTTTTTTTAGATCGCGGTTAGGAAAGAGCATGTCTTATGTACCAAACATTCTTCAATGTTGAGAACGTCGCATAGTCATTTCATGTATATAGGACGAGAAAAAAGAAACAGTTCAAGTTTCATAGAAAAATTCGGTATTTTTCAATAAATACTCGTTTGTCAGCTACATACTTTTAAATGTATGGAATTCATTGCATGATACCACATATAGGTAGGTAATCCATCAGAAACCGAAATATGCTATTTTCAAACAATTCTTTTTGTTAAAAAATAGTGGGGTACCTTTTCTAAAAATACAATACATTATGTACATGGTGAAAGGAATGCATTTCATTGGAAAGCCCTGTTTCCAAAAAAACTAGAGAACATTTGAATGTATGAGAAACTTTTGAATACGTTACTCTCAGAATAGGGTGCAATTCAATAAAAACTTGCCTAACGAAACGTTTTTTATTCATAATCGTTCATATTTCTTTCTGGAATATATTCAAATACATTTCAAAATCATTTCATTGCATGAATGTCCACAATTCTTTCACCATTCATTTATTGATTGTATGGCAAATATCCCAAGTTTTCAATGGCTTGATCGAAAAATATCCCCTATACTGTAGAAACCCCACATTTTACAGAAGTTATATAAAATATTTCCACATCTAAATTAAAGTATTTTAGGAAAGTCAGTCCCAACCGTGAGAGGGTTTTTCCTTCTGATACATTTCAATTATCTCTAGTTTCTTTGGAAACAGGACTTTCCAATGAAAGACATTTCATTCACCATGTACATAAGGAAATGCATTTTAGCAATAAGTATCGCTATAATCCACTCCGAATATTTTTCAACAAGAAGAGTTGATTGGAAATAGCCCATTTCGGTTTCCGATGAGTATATCTATTTGGTATCAATAAAATCCGTACATTCATAAGTATGTACCCAACAAACGAGTCCGGAGACCTATATGCTGACATTGATGACAATATCTCGGACTCCTCAAACCGTACATTCCTCTTTAGAATACTGGGGTATTTATTGAAAATAACTGCATTTTTCCATGAAACTTGGACTGTTTATTTTTACTTGCCCTGTATACATAAAATGCCTATGCGATGTTTTCAACTTTGAAGAATGTTTGATTCCTATATATATGACATGCTCTTTTCTATCCGATCGTAAAAACAAGGTGTTGACGTACCCCTATTTTTGAATCGGCCTTTGTAAAATAAAATGATGTCAGTTAACTTCGATCAAGATTGAGGGAGTTCATCTAGGCAAAATTGAATCTTCGATTCTTATCAGAGAATTTACACTGGTTGGTTTAAAATGACTCGAATTGGATTTTTTTTCAGTCTGTTGTAGAGCAAAAATGGAATAAATATAATGGATATGAAATTAGGGTGATATTGTATCTTTATAGATGCCTTGTATTCCTAGACTACAATAATTTGTCAATTCTTGGAATTGCTGAAAATTCTGAGCAGAAAGCTTCACTTTTCATCTTTGACACCCTATATTTCGAAAACGAGTCGTCCGACTTTTTTGTGCTCATGACCACTCTTGTTCAAGAAGTCAAAATGTACAACTTATAAAAAATTCAGGAAATTTAACGGAAATTCATTTTCCCTAAGGATGATGTGGACTCCTTTTCCTTGTACCAATAAGTAAATTCTCACAACAAGAAGTTAAAAATCTTGGATATATTTTCAATTCGAATGGAATCTTTATTGATCGTGAAAAATTAAAGCTATTCAAGAAATGCGTCTCAGTAAAGTGAAAAAATTGCAGATATTTTTAGGTATGGTTAATTATGCCACTGGAACAGTTTTCGTGATGAAGAAAAAATGTTACTAATCTTCCTGCTCTTGCACATTTCGATGTTAATACTCTAGTTGTTCTGTTATTGAGTCCAGCTTCCGGTGCACTTAAATAATAAACCAATTGCATTTGCCTCAAAAACTTTAAATCAGTCCCAAATGAATTATGCTTCTATTGAAAAAGATTTTTATTCAAGTGTTTTCAGATGTTAGTAATTCCATCAATATATTTCTACACAAATTGTCACCATAGAAAGGAATCAAAACAGTCAATTTACTCATAAGATATGTAGCAGATGTTCCTGTACGATTGCAAAGAATTCCTCTGAAACTTCAAGCTTATCATCTCAGGGTGGGTGGTTCATAATCCAGGCCACTTGATTTTGATATATGACCAGATTTTGATTTCACCCAAAATGAAAGAAAAAACTTTAAAATATCAGTCTTCAAATAATTAGTGCCTATGGAATCATTTTCAAAGGCACAAGCATCCTTTGTCTTTCAGAGAAAAAAACTGTCTCTAATAGGTACATCAAGGATATTTTGGAATTGAGAGATCAAATAGTCAGATTGAATGTATTATTCTGAGACATGAAACATTTCTAGTCGTGCTATCTGCTTGAAATATAAACCTTCTCAGAGCAATGAGCCAATAATATCGAATAGTCAGTCACCCCGCTATCGGAAAGAGTAACCATTAATTTTCTCGATTTTCAAAATAAAAGTAGGGGGACACATATATTGTCAGACCGCCTTATATCAAATAAAGAAATTATTAGACTTTACCCTATCAAACGCCTTCTCGATCAGAAAATTGATGAACAAATCTATACTTCTCCCCACTTCAAAGAGTAGAACTCCACCATATCAAACCCATTCTCATCAGACTGGACATCAGCAGAATAAAAAAAATAACGAATGTCCTGGATTTTCATTTGGGCATATATTTAAATGATTTGGCGGAGATTTGAAGAAAAATGATTGCTGCAGAATTCAATTTTCGAGTAATATTAATCCTCAAATTCGTACAATCTCCAATAAGGAATTACTGTAAAAAAACAACATATGAATTGAAAAAAATGGTTTTATCTGTATATATGATGCATGTAAAACCACTTCACGAACCTATTTATTCATTCTAAATCGACTACAACCCACTTTAAAACTGATCCGAATTGTGAAAGATTCAAACGCCAAATTTACGCGGGCTGACGTCACTTGTATTGTACTACAAACGTTTGTTCTGCGAGTGCATTGTACAAGGAATATTTGTTCCCCTTTTGAATCACAGTGTACACTGAAAATTAAGGAGACTGACGTCACTTGTATTTGTCCAATGAAATACCGGTAACATTTGGCGCGAATTTGAGCTAGTGTTTGAATTCATCTCTAATCCTTTTGTTTTCTGAATTAAATAGAAAAAATTGATAAACCGTCTTTTACCCAGGTTGACTTGTTAACCTTTGAAAAAAATATATAAAAAATCACAAGTGTAATTCCCTATTCATGTTTTACATAACTAAGATATCAAAATTCCCACAAATATCTATATCGGTACCATCACCGTTTGGATGCTCGTCGACTTAGAATTAAGCCGAATGATTTTCGGAAATTGTTTCAGATAGTAGAGACAGTATTCCGTCAGACCGAGCCTTGTGAAGTGTTGCCAGCGCTTACAATAGGAAAGCAAATTGGGGAATTGTTTATTTTTAATGAAGTAAACTGTTAATTAGATATTTTCGTGAATAATGAATGTGCTATGAAACGATAATATGATATTCATTGAACATAATTTCACAAATAAACTTTTGTTCTTGAACACTGGTTGGATCGACAGAAGAAAGGATTCTTTATATCTCATATTAATTGCAGTCAACTGAATTAATTATTTCTAGAAAATCCCCGAGAGCCTTCTGTTCAGTTCATCAAAGGACAAGACTCTTGTACAAAAATCAAACCAAAACATCTATTGAAAACAATTCTTTCAAATTGTGGAAGTATTTCTAATCAAAAGTGACTGTTAAATTCAATTAATTGACGTAACAGAATTACAAAATCATTTCCAGTCAATTCAAAGAAATTAATAATAAAACAAAATAAATAAATGATAAATAATATTTTATTCCATTGAGATCATTTACACGATATTGGAAATGTCAGTAGAGAAAGTAGAATACATAAAATATGTTGTTACAAAGGTAAATATATAAATAGTTATGTACAAGGTAATAAAAGCTACATTCCATAAATTCATTCAGACTATAGAATGAGTATTGCAACAGGAGATTTCTGAGAGATTTTTTAAATACATTCAGATTTTGGATTCCTCTTACTATGCAGCTTGATAGCAGCATGATATTGTATTGTACAATCTGATGGATTTCCGGTTTACAGAATTCAGTCTGATGAGATCCGGATTTGATCAATTCCGAATCTGCGTGAGTACACTTCTGCTTATTCCGTTTCTGTTAATGAACCATTTGAATGGAATATCTTTCTGATAATTTCGATATACTTCGCATTATTGGTTTATATTTCTACAAATGTACATTTTTACAGTTATTACAGAATGCAGTCTGCATTTTAATGTTATAGAAATGTTATTTTTGATAGGATAGGATTAGCTATATTTACAGTTGACTATTGTATTGTCGCCAAAATACTGTTTTAGCATAATCCTGCGATTGTTCATTATTAAGAATAATAACAAGGAGTTCTTCAACATTTAAAATAATCTATCCAAAATCTAATGGTCTTGCTGAAAGTTGTGTTGAGGCAATGAAAAATATTTATGAAAAATATCATGACTCCAACACAGATCTATCTACCATCTTGAGCAGGAGTTGTTCTTCTTCTTGTTCCCCTTCTTGGCCCCCTAGGTCGATAATGAATATCCCCAGCGTTAGCTCGGACGTGGGCCCTTTGGACGGATCTAACTGTCGTTCTAAGCAGATTGGCGATTTGAAGGGTAGATAATCCTTGTTCAGTCATTCGTGGAATCAGTTCCAGCTGTTCGCGCGTTAGATGCGGCATCGATATGATAATTTTTTGTACAAACGAATCAAAATTGACGTCTAACCTGGCCTGTCAGTCACTGAATGTGATTCTTGTTACCTTGGTTACGGACCATGCATTTCAGGAGAACAATGGGTTGATTATTTTTTTTTCCAAAATCCTGTCGTTAAAATTGGATTTTTTCACGTACAATTTTTGACTGCTGAAAGCAATAAAGATCTGGACGTATTCAGAATGGATGATCATTCCGAAAACAAGTTGATTTTCATTTAATTCTCCTCCCAACCGGATTTTGAAGGTGTTTCAGATTTAGGTGAACTTTGAGGAAACCCTTGATCTTCTATCTTCATCTTGAGTCCATTCCGATCTTCATATCTCTTCATCTAAAGTTTCATCTTCAAAATGAGCACAAGATTTTGAAAATCGGTTGACGAGGAAAAAAGTTATGACTGCAAAACCAAAATGTAAATTTTTTGATATCACCCTGTAAACAAAAGAGATAATAAGACAATTCGAAAAATACCTTGAGGTAATAAGTTCATCTTCATGACACTTTTGTCAAATTTGAAAAAAAAAATTCTTCATTTGGGATCCTTTTGAAAATTCAGAAATTTTGCACAGTTTCAGATAATACCCTGTAGCGATTTTATGCGGAGAACCTCATGTTCTGAAGAATGACGAGATTATAGCTAAAAGACTGGGCTAGTGAACAGTGTGAACAGAATTCAAATTGTCCAATGCAGAAAAAAGTTATTCAGATTTCAATAGGGTCGAAATTTTGGGGTGCGACGAAATTAGTGTTGAGTAGTTTAGTACAATTTCATAAAATTAGAATTTGTATTTATGGACAACCGCACATTTCAATTATATTATCAGATAATGGAATGACATATCGTAGAAACAAAATACATTTACTGAAATTAACTTCCAGATGTATCAAAATCAGATTCTATAAGCAAGGGGATATTGATTATGATGAAAGTCAACCATCAGCTTTACAGAGTTCTTATTCTCCTGATCAAATGTCTCTTAATGAAAGAATTTAATCAGGACTATTCACTTATCACTAGATTTGGAAAAACTATAAAACCAGCAGAACGCTGATGATGTTATAGATACATTCATTTGAAAAAAGGGCATGTTATATGAATGATGTGATTATAGATATTATATCTGGTATTGTAATGATCTAGGTAGTTCACGTTGGAAATTTAATGCCTAATGTACACACAGTTCCACATGAAAAATATTCTAATATTCTAATATTCTAATAAGAAGAAGAAGCAATATGTCAATCACACTTGAGGTCGCTTAGAAAAATTATTCCGTATATAGTAAAGATTTTCCACACCAATTATATGCTTAGACCAAGACCAAGACCAAGACCAAGACCAAGACCAAGACCAAGACCAAGACCAAGACCCAGACCCAGACCAAGACCAAGACCAAGACCAAGACCAAGACCAAGACCAAGACCAAGACCAAGACCAAGACCAAGACCAAGACCAAGACCAAGACCAAGACCAAGACCAAGACCAAGACCAAGACCAAGACCAAGACCAAGACCAAGACCAAGACCAAGACCAAGACCAAGACCAAGACCAAGACCAAGACCAAGACCAAGACCAAGACCAAGACCAAGACCAAGACCAAGACCAAGACCAAGACCAAGACCAAGACCAAGACCAAGACCAAGACCAAGACCAAGACCAAGACCAAGACCAAGACCAAGACCAAGACCAAGACCAAGACCAAGACCAAGACCAAGACCAAGACCAAGACCAAGACCAAGACCAAGACCAAGACCAAGACCAAGACCAAGACCAAGACCAAGACCAAGACCAAGACCAAGACCAAGACCAAGACCAAGACCAAGACCAAGACCAAGACCAAGACCAAGACCAAGACCAAGACCAAGACCAAGACCAAGACCAAGACTGGTCAGTCTTGGTCTTGATCTCAAAAAAATAAATGTAGTCTTGGTCTTTGTATTTATCTTGATGTTTCAGGACCAAGACGAGACTGGCTCAGTCTTTGTCTTGGTCTTGATAGTCTTGGTCCTGGATCAAAATTTGTCTAGATATTTTCATTATTCAATCCAATTGTCCAACAGTTTATATGCATATAATAGTTATTTCGTATTTCTCAGTCTTCAACTATTATCAATTTGTACGGGTGAAGTGAGCGAAATAAAAATTTCTCATTTCACCATATTTCATCATAATATAATATTTAAAAAAATTTAAATAAATATTAAAGAAGACCTACACAGCACACAGGTCGATGCCCGACAGACCAGAAAAATGTTTGAAATGTTAATTAGCTTTTTATTGCCCATTTAACAATGGATAATTGTGTGATGAGCAGTAAGATGCGGTTGCGGCAAAGTGGTAGAATCGGAATCTCGAGGAAATTTCAATACTTGTTAACCACTGCGACCTTACGAACATATACCTATTTGTTGTAAACTGTATAACTCCAATACAGATTTTGAAAAATGTATTTTCGATTTTGAATGAACAAAATTCAAAAACCTCCTATACGAAAAATAAATAATTGAAATAAAATGCCATACATTTTCCATTAAAATTTTCTTAAGATCGAGTAGATTTAAGTTCACTATTTTTACCAAATGTGAGTATATGAGGAGAGAGAAATACACAGCATGCAAGGTTGTAGTAAAAGATATAAATATAGGCGAATTGACGATGCGAAGTAAGGAGCTCTGCACTGGGACCACAATAATTAGAAATGTTTCATAGCATCGAAATGTGTCGAGAATGTGACGTCATATTCGAACGTTTGAAATGGGAAGCAGATTACCGATATTTCGAATATGACGTCACATTTCGATTCTATAAAACATTTTTGAACAACATCAGAGTCCCACTGCTAGAATGCAACAACGGGAATGTTGAAGATTATAATAAAAAATAAGACAGTAAACGAAAGAATCAGAAAACTAATAAAGATTCACAGATTCGTTCCTGGAGCAATGCCTCAGGCGGTTTCGGAACGATTTCTCGTAAATATCGAGTTGGGGTTTGGTGAAGTAGGCAAGAATTTGTATTCACAGATCACTGATTCCCACACTCCCTGTCGCAATAGTTCTAAAGCACACAGAAAGTACGCAAGAGCTATGGACCTATTTATCTTTCAAATATGAATCAGCTCTCCACAACTGCGCCTGATGTGTACAATGAGTTCAGATCTGTTAACTTTGTTATCAAATCTACTACAGAATGCTTCAGCCAAAAACCTATAGACCAAGCTCTTGAGTCAGCACGTAATGAATGTTGTATAACATTATTATCGATGATCGAATGCAGCCTGATTCTAACGTAACAGTATTCTACACAATATCAGAATATAACTCATAAACATTCAAGAATTCAGGTGAAGTTGTTCCTGCAAAATAAATGAAATGTAATGTAATGTAATGTGTCTGATGCTTTCCCATAACAAAGACTTGTTGGTGATGCCGATAGTGGCCGAAATGTTGAATTGAAACAGTTACTTCAATATAAATTGCATGATGTCCCACTGTCACTAGCAACATATTTTTAAATTGTTTTCGTTAACTAGCAGTCGTCCCCCTTCGACGACAGCCTTCAGATGTCGAAACTTGTGCAAGCCAAGGATCAACGAGGGCTTATCTTTTTGAGATTTCTAGCACTTAATTATGGATGTCTTCGTCTTCCAACGAACGGAGATATGTTCGGAGCAATTTTGTTAGGGAGAGTTGGTATTGATATCCTTCCTGTGGAAGAACCTGGTATGCAACAGCATTGATGCTATGGGCCTAGTTCCAGCACACGGAAGCCAAGTAAAGCAAAAGCTGCTGGTGAGCTCGGACTAATTTGTGAAGTGAGTATTGCTTAATTTCTCTGAAGAGACTACGAAAATTGATGTTGTCTTTGATAGCTACAAAAATAATTCTAGGGCCGATTGCAAAAAGCAAGATCACCACTCTTGTAAGACGTGACATACAAGATATGATTCCTTACTAAAGAATTGGAATGGAATCAGTAATGTTCTTGAGATCAAAAAAACTCCAACTCACTTTCTCTCAGTTCAGTTGAAAATTAAGTTGTTATGACGGCAAATGGTTATGAACAGTGTGATCTATTTCCACATCCGAAATTCTGTCAGATTCATTACTTGCAAACCACGAAGAAGCAGATACGAGGCATTCGCTTCATGCAAAAGAAACAACTAACGATGGATACAGATGTACTAGTTATGTTAGTAGTAAACATATTTCATTTCAAGATATTCACGCAGACAAAGTTTGGATGTACAAAGGAACACCATCACATAAAATAGTCATCCCTGTGCAATCTATTATTGGTTTTCACTCGATAACTGGATGTGATACAACCAATCAGCTAATGGCATTGACAAAAATACTTCATGAAAAGTTTATCTGAAAAAGTCACTTGCAGAAATAGTTGTCGGAACATTATCGGAAGGTGCAATGAAATCGGCTGATAGTTTTTGTTTTAACATATACTCGCGTTCTCTGCATAATGCAGAAACTTGAAAATCAATCAAACATATGCTTCATTGATACTCCACATCCGACGTGCACTACCCAAGACAAGCCAAGCATTTGTGTGGAAAAAAGCACTGGAGGCTAAGCCACTGTTGCCTGATTTGCTTGAATGAAGGTGATACGAGGCTAATGGTGAATTAAAACTCAAATTGATGGGAGAATATCCGTTTCCACCCATATAAAAGCAGCTCGTGCATTGCGGATTTACTACAGATTGTGCTCGACCTAAATGTGTGTGTACAGTAATCAAGTTAGAAGTTTTCGAATTATAAATTTTTTTTTTTAATTTGTTAGGGTGTTGAGTCGGTGGGGATTCAATTATTCATATTTGTTGTTGTAATTGGTATTTTTCAATTTTTTTGTAACATGATCGTCTTTAATGTTACTTTCATACGAAAAATAATAAACTTCCTCAAAATCCTGCAAGCTACTAAAAAAAGTAGCGAAAACGAGAATTTGAGTATTTAGTGGGGTGGACCCAAATTTCCAACTTAAATTTGAAAATACGAAAAGTAGTATCCATAGGTTCTATGACACTTTAAAAACATTAAAGGTTCCAAAGCTATCCAAAACATAAAAATTGGTACTCAACTGGCTATATTATTCGCTCTAATCGGCCGTCGAAGGTGAATAGGTTGAAAATCCGTGAATCATAAGATATGCTTTCAAAATTATTTTTCCTGCTCCCTGACCCTCCTTCCGCATACCCCTCTATCCCAGACGCCTGACTTCTACTGACGTTAGTTTAGTCGTTTATTACCATTGCACGTGTGCTTCTTTGAACTACTTTTGCTGTGATAACTGGACTCTAATGTGCGTCATGATGATCTGTGCTTGTTTTGGCCTCACGAACATCGTCTTTGTGCGGTACCATGAATTATTCTCTAAGCCAATAAGCGAAGATGCATTATTATTATTATGACGTTGCCCAAGGCAACAACCGTGTAGCTGCAAGAATTTATCAAGAAGCACTGACGAGGCGAGGAGAAGTTCTGGAGCATTACCCGGACCACAGGGTTTTCATTTACAAACATTAAAATCTGATGGCTGATGTCTCCTCGGAATTCGGAATGAGTCGAATTCGAAAGTACCTGAAATTGTCAACATCTACAATTACCATAGCTGGGTTATTGAAAACCATCATCTGCATGGCAAAGGCATCAAATTTTCAACAGCGCTTTAGCGTGAACTTTTGATAGGGGATCCTGAATGGAAAAGTTATTGGACCCTTCGAATTACCGTCCAAGTTAGATGGAGATGCTTATGTGGTCTTTTAGAAAATCACCCTCTTGAATTATTAGAAGACGTGAACCATGAGTAATTTTTCGGTGCTTCTTGCCACTACGCGAGAAAAGTGAGAGCATCTAAAAGTAACTTTCCAATTAAGATGGATTAGGCGGGCAGGACCGATCGACTGGCCTGTACGTTCGTCAGACCTCAACCTCATCGACCTTTCATTTTGGGATTCTACAAGGACTCAGTGTACGTGCGGGAAAGCGACAACGAAATAGAATTACGAGAAAAACTAGTAGGAGCTGCAAGAAAAATTGAAGAAGAACATTCAAGCGCATTTTGATGATTGAAACATAACTTTTTGAGACGATGTCGACTCTGTCTTCAAGCTAGAGGAAGCCATTTTGAAAATTTACTTCCATAAAGAAGTATGTTACATTTTTTGTCTCTAATCATACAAAACTAAAACTAATCGATTGTAAAATTGAATGACAACTTACTTATTTCTTGAAATGTCCATAAATGATCATCTAAATTATTATCTCAGTTAGTCAATTTGTTTATTTGAATGCCTTTGAGAATTTTTCACTTAAAATGGTCATAGGAGTGACAAAAATAATCAAAATAGTTTTTTTAGGCTTAAACAATTTTTAACCGTCCACCTTCGATAGCCGATTACAGTGAATAATAGCCAAGTAATTACTAATTTTTTTAATGTATTGGATAACTTAGGAAACTTTAAAGTTTTTAAAGTCAAGTAAAACCTATGGATACTCCTTTTTGTATTTTTTAATTTCGTTCAAAATTTGAGTCCATCCCACCAAAAACACAACTTTTCAATTTCGATACTTTTTTGAGTATCTTCCACGATTGTTAGGAAGTTTATCATTTGTCGTATGAAAATTACTTTCAAGATGATCATGTCTCAAAAAAAAAGGAAATTTTCATTTGTGGTTTACATGTTGGAGTAAACGAACAAATATCATATTTAATTAATTTTTTCATGTTTGAGTGTGACTAGATATCATATGTATTGTTTGATAGAAGATTGTTGTAGTTGAGAAATAATTATTGAATATAAGTTCATTCAATGCCATATATTGACCCAATTTCGAGATAGGTTGTATATATGAATAAATTATTGAATTTTTTGATTTCCTTCAACCCAAAAACATATAATTTTACTCCAAAACGCGTGCCAAAGCATCTACGATATGTTTGGGACGAGCTAGTGTCAAGTCCTGCGTGGCTGAATATGCAAGACATATCTAGCGTGCAATGTCAGCTTTTTGTAAGGTTTCCCTTGATTTCTGGCAGCAGATTTTTAGCTGTGAATGTATACGTGTTGTAGACGGGCCGCTGTTTTAGATATTTTATCAGCTGTTCATAATCCTCCTGTTCTTGGGCGGTGAGTGTTTGCCAAATATTTGTTGCTTCTGCACGGAATGCCGTATTAGTGCTACAGCTCTTTCTTTTACATTTATTTGCTTTGGCCACAGCTTCAAATTACCGACGATAATTGGCCAACAGGTTTTTTTTGAAAAATTAAGGCCGTTTCAACAAAAGTTTTCCTAGTTCAGCAATGACCCTAAGATCTTCTACGTTCTTTTGAACTTTATCCAAGTTCACACTCAGGTCTACCATTGAAATTACTCTTGAAAGTTTCTGTGGTTTGTACAGAATCTATTCGTTTTTTTTTTCATTTAATGGATTATTTCCTTCATTTTATGTATTTTTGCTTCGAAGTTATCTTTGATATCATCACTAATTGTTTCCTTATTCTTTTCCATTATTTTTCTTTTTTCTACTTCCGTGTTCATTCTGTCTATCTCTGTCTCGCCACATCACAAGATTCTTTTTTCAGTTCCAGTTTTCTAAACGTTTGTTCCCAAATTTTTCGAATTCACTTAAAGCTTTCCCTCTAGATTTTCTAAATGTATTGAAGCTTTTTTCTCGAGTTATTTGAAATCTTTGAAAAAACTATTCGAATTTTATAGTAAGTAGTTTATTTTCCAGATTCTTCAGATTTGAAGTCATTTTGGTTGTTTTTTATTTCCTCTTCTCCAACTCTTGATTCAATTCTGAAACCTTGAAATCCACCAGGTGAACTTTTCTAGAAAATTTCTGTCTTTTCATTTGACCGAGATATACGTATATTCCTCAAAAAAGTTCATCAGTTTATTTTCCCGTATTACGCAAAACTGTCCACTTCTTGAACACTCATTTGTTTAACGCGTCACTAGTCTTCTTACATGAAGACTGTCCAGTAATCGAACACATTTATTTTGAATAAATTCGACTTTCAACACCACTTCAATAAAGATGCCCCTAATTCTTTATTCTTTCTGAAGCAATTTAGAGTGGCAGCCATCAAGTCTTTGGCAATTCAGAAACTAGAATTTTGTGGCACTCTATTACTGTTCGATTCATTCCAAAAGGTGAATAATTCAGTAAATACCAAATTTGGTCACTTCTAGTCTGAATCAACTATACCAAGTAGTTCTTGCATGAACAGTGTTTTGCATTATTTGAAGACTTTTGAATCGAATTGTGTATCAAATATACAAATGATTACTAATTCCCACTCTTGGCAACATGTAGGTACCTATGCCAGATAACCTGGCCGATTTTGTATCAAGATGATCATTTCCAGAACAACTAATCCTATCTATTAATGAAGAGAGGACGGAACTACTGTACGAAAAACCAGTTGAGTAATATTGAAAAATGAAAATGGATTACATAATCCAGTCTTTACAGAAAACAAGTACTGGCACCTACGAACGAATAATTATATCTGTTCAATAATAATAATAATAATAATAATAATATTACTCCCTCATATACACTCATTGAGTGTACCCAAAGGCATAGCCTGTGCGGGTAGAGGACGGCTATTATTATTATTCGCCGTGGCGCTCCGGGGCGACCTACTGATGTTTCAGGTGATGTATTCACTTTTCAGCTGTAGGAAAACCCAGAAAACCTACAGCACCACCTCTGTTGGTCGGTGTGCACTACAAGCTAGCACTAGACGAGATTGGCATCCAGACAACTCACAATACACTTGCTTTTCAACAAGGCATGCAGTCGCCTATCGAACTGATATAAAGTAGTTGAAAAAAATTCTCGTACCTACATCGGACTCGAACCGACTATCGCTATGCTGGAGTTTCGAACGGCCTGTGCCTTTCTTCTTTCCACAAGACCTACTATGCAACGCTTTTTGAATATCAAAGCTATAGTGCATTCATATTTCAAATACGGACGATGTCAACAAAAGCACGTGAACATCAAATTAGAACAGATACGCATTAAGCTTGTTTACCCAATGAAATGAATTTGAAAATGTAACATCATCCAAAACCAACGCAGAACTTCACACCAAAACAAATATTCGAAATAAATAATCAATAATGTAATTAAAAACCAAAAAATAAATCTCCGCTGCAACTTCGAACAAATAGCAATTTCAATAATTGTAACGCAGCCAAGCTGAATACATCTCTGCAAAAACATTTCGTTTGGTGTTGTGTCAGGTTGAAGTTTTATCGACCAATAGTGTTGCCAGAATTGGCGATCACGAGGTGAACACGCTGCAAGCATGCATTGATCACTGTTTACATCGAACGTATTTGAAATATGAATACACTATAGAATTATTTTTTGATTCAATTTGGGGAACACCTTCTTACCGGTTTCATGGGTACATTCAGAAACACCAACCCATATATTGATGGTGTGTTATGCTATACATCACAAAAGATTGAATATACTGGGATCACACCAGCTGACTGTGGGAGAAATACCACGAATAAAGCCCCTCAAAATCCCTAAATGTCTCAAGGAATTGGGGCTTGAGGGGCTCATGTAAACGAGAACACCTTGAAATAGCAAAAGAAGATGGGGCACGATAGATCTAATTAGGTCGCAGCGCATCAGTCACCATCCATACTTATCATTACCATTACTAGTATCTCTTGGTATATTAGCTGCCTGTAAGTACTAGTTCAGGGTTCAGAAAACCACTACTTCCGCCTACAGTCATTGAATCACATCTGTCGTCCATTTTCGCAACGTTCCTCACGGTCACGATAATTGTAACAGCTAATAATGATAAAGAAGTTGAATATTATCTTTCATTTGATTGGATTAAACAACCTGCATACATGCTTGTGGTTCTTGACTCTCCTCGGTGCTATGACAGGTTAGGTGACATCAGAGTCATATTGTTCTACTCAACCAACGATAATATCAAAAAAACCTCTACGGTCTTTCCTTATGATTCAAGCCGTGATTTACAATAAGCCTGTCGCAGCGCCATACACGAGATAAAGTTAACAGCACTCCCCAGAAACACTGATTCTGGGTAGAGAGTTTTGAACGAATCGAACAAATTTCGAAAAGTGTTTCATCTGAGAGTATGGAATAAATGAAAACAAATAATTTCAAGTAAAGTCAAAAATACCTTTGTCTCCACAAATATCCACAAAGAAGGAAAATTGAGCAAATTTCTGACAAATAACAACTGGGTACTCCTCCTTATCGCATCATACAAACATTCCACTATTTTTTTTGAAAATTTACCTTGATAACCTCGCTTAAATATTATAGAATCAATTCAATTTGTTCCATTGTATAAGAGTCAATCATTCAACTCGCATTATACAGGGTTAGTGTGACAAACTTCAGGTGATTCTGCATGAAAAAATTATGACAGTTTTAGTACGCCGCCATTGTACAAAATCTGACGTGATGGCCAGCAAGTTGTAACTTTGTATACTGTTTAAGTGTGCCAAATCTGACAAGATATCGCAGAGAGGAAACCTTGAAAGTGGTAAGTTTTCCTCTGTCATCAAATCGACATTTATGGAGCGTCAGACTGCTGAAGATCCTTATTAATTTCGTCGCCAACCTAAGTAGTGATATCGACAAGTTTAGAGTGGGGGACAACCTTGAAGTACCGAACTTTTTTGACTCATTTTTTTAGGAGTATACAAATATTTATTGAGATTTTCAATGGAACCATTATCCGACAAAATTAATAAGGATCTTCAACATCCGACGCTCCCCGGAAAACCCCGGAAAAAATAACCCCCGGAAAATAAAAAACGGAAAAATCCCCTCCGAAAATAAAACTCGGAATAAATACCCCTTTATGCGATAACAATGGTCAGTACACAAAAAGTAATGAAATTTCAACTGTGTGTCATGTTAAAGAAACTAGACCATATTTGATTCATTTTACAATACCAATAAAAGTTTTAACCTATCCTGTTCATCGTCGACGACCAAAAAATACGAATTTTTATATTTTTATGACTCGATTGTTCCTGAACGAACTAACGTGGTGACAGATTCGCCTTTTTGCAAGGCTGGAAAATTTGTTGTTCCACCCCTCTGTATTGTAAAATGAATCAAATATGGTCTAGTTTCTTTAACATGTCACACATATAGGGGTATTTTTTTTGTTTTTTTTTTCGTGTTTTTTTCCTGGGGGTATTTTTTCCGTTTTTTTCTGGGGGTATTTTTTCCGGGTTTTTTTCCGTTTTATCTGTTTCTTTTTCTCACCACTTCCAAGGTTTTCTCTCTGCGACATCTTGTCAGAGTCGTCACACTTAAACAGTATACAAAGTTACGACTTGCTGGTTATCACTTTCGATTTTGTACGGGGGTTAGCGCTTCGTATTCCGAAATACGGGGTGTTGAAGTTCTTCTTAAAAACTGACTATTTATTTATTGCTCTGAAACCGGTAGAGATACGCAAATTAAATTTTGTGGGTTTTAAGAGGTAGTTATGGCGCATTTTCTGACATACAATTAAGAATATCATCTTCAGCATTGGCGCGCATACTAGTAACGATCTCAAATTTTTTTTAAGAAAAAAATTGTACGCCTCTGAGATATTTTGAACTAACAATCATTTCTGGATTCTTCGTTCAATTTGTGTCAAATAATCCCTACTGCCTTTTTTTGTGTGGGGCGCCGTTTTTATGCAAAAAATAAAACATCTTAACGCGTATTTTTCATTTCTTTAATACTACTTCAAGAACTATCTATTACAATAACATTAAACCAGAACAATAACAGAAAATATCACTAATAAATAAATAGGCGCAAAGCTACAAAAAATGTTCAAAATGACCTACCTCAGACGTGATACAAGATTCAACTGTTTGCCTCATTGATTGTCGTATTCGCACAAATATTCCTGATGTATTTCTTATTGTCTCACAGCCAGCTATAATTCGATTCCTCAACATTTTCGATGGGAGTGGAATAAACTATCGTCTTAAGAAAACCCCAAATGCAAAAATCTAGGTGATTTCAATCCGGCGATCGAGCAGGCCAATGTTCCGTACCTCCCTACGTACAGTAATGCTGAAATAGGCTGGTGCACCATCATGCATGAAACATAAGTGTTGTCTCAGCTGTAGTAGGATTTCGTTAAGAAGAACAGGTAACTCTTACTGTAGGAAATGAAGGTAAAAGTCGCCTGTTAGTCGTTGAGGAAGGAAATATGGACCGACTAAATGATCATCAATTACCCCAAGCCATACGTTTACTGAAAATTGATGCTGAAAATGAGCTTCAAAGATTCCATGTGGAATTTCCTCAGCTCAGACGTGATTGCTATGGAAATTTCGGATACATTGTCGTACAAAATTAGCTCCGTCAGTAAACAAAACGCCATTTGAAACATTAGGAATTTAAGCGATTTGATGAAGAATCCAATGACAAAAAACTAGGCGCGGAAGAAAGTCTGTAGGTAGTAGAGCTTGCATACGTTGAATATGGAACGGATACAATTGCTGTTCTTTAAAAATTTTAAATACAGTGAAGTTGCTTACTTCAATATGTTGGCAATTTTTAGAGTACTTGTTTCAGGTGACTCCGCAATTAACTCGAGAACTGCTTCTTCCAGGTGCACAGTTCGTACTTCTCGAGGTCGCCCTCAGTCAGTCGATTGTTTCTTAAATGTACCATTTTCGCGCAAACGTTGGTGAAGACGAGCAAATATTGTGCGATGGGGTACCCTACGTCCTGGATACAACTCAGCATACAATCGTTGACCATTCCCATAACTTCGACCATAGACATAGAAAGGAAACTTAATTACTTATTAATATTAATTTTATACCAAGCTGAAAGCTTAAAAATGGTAAAACGCTAATTTGACATTTCGTTGAAATATTCGTATTTAAGAATGTTGGCAGTAGTAGCCTACTAGCGTCGCTGCTAGATAATGACTTGAAGAAATAAAAAATACGCGTAAGAGCTTTTATTATTTTGCATAAAAACGGAGCCCCACAGCATTTTTTTCTTAATAAAAATTGAGATCATTACCCGTATGCGCGCCAATGTAAGCATAAAATTCTTAATTGCGTGTCAGAAAATGCGCAATAAATATCTCTTAAAACCGACCAAATTTCATTTGCATGTGTCGACCAGTTTCAGAGCAACAAATAAATAGTCAGTTTTGAAGTAAAACTTCAACACCCCCTATCTCTGAAAACGAAGCATTAGCGGACAAAAGTTATGAAGCAAAATGTCATTATTTTTTCATACAGAATCACCCTCTGAAGTTTGTCGCACTTATTCTCTAACACCCTGTATAAAGAATTCTACTTGAAATCATTGAAATCACTTTCAAGAAATCATTACCGTGTAGTTAGGCAACGTCGCAACACATTGACGATGTTTTAATGGTTTCATACTATTGTCAAAGAATATCTACATACTGAAAAGAAGCTACACTTCTGTCGGTCCCTTTGATGTTCAGTAGGTAATTTCTGGTGACCTCTGCCATTTTGTTAGGGTACTAAAGGTGGGGACACAGAAGAAAGAATTCATTATTGTACGACAGGCGCTCCATTCGCTGCAAAATGTAAACAGATATCATTATTAATGATTATCTGATTTATTTATCACGTCAGGAGTGAGGGTCAATTTTTTTTATATCACAGAATTTGTTAGATTTGTTTCTTTTACCATTAGAAATAATAGAAATAATGTATATATTTTATATGAAAATAGAAAAGCTCATAAGGAGTGTTACTTTTTTTTGTTCTAGCTCTAGCAATAACACAAGAAAAATTTAAAATACTATATCAAGAAATTCAGTATTTTAGAATAATTTGAATGAGAACATTTTTAAAATATTTTGAAAATACCCCTACAGGAATGTTTTTTTATTATGGAACTTTTTCTCCCATTAAAAGTGTATCGATCACCGTTTCTGATATCCTCATTGTGAACATCTTTATCTTGGGCTGACTATATTTTATCAAGATAAAAATAAAACAAATACACACCAACTCAGTAATTTATTCAACTGATTATTCACAAATAATTTTTATACTAATGAGCAAAAAGTTAATTCTATATGAAAGAAGCCGTCATCTCGGATAGAATCTATGTCATTTCTCCCAGAATTTCTCATACAAGCATTATTTTGAGTCGTTATGAAAGCGAAGTGAGCTCAAACACAATTCATGAAGTGCTCAAACGTCTTCTTGTAACTTTTCAGTTTACGAGGGGTCAGTGAACTCAATCTTTGTTGGGTCTGTGGTGCTACAATACTCATGGAAGATGGGATTGCCGACCTAAAATAAATATCAGTAATAATAATACACTAACTCAGCCATACTAATCTCCTACCTTCCAGCCATGGAATCTATATTATCTAGGTTGGTTTCACGAATTTCATTGATATTCGAAAAACTCGTATGAATTTATGACCTGAAACTTAAAGTTCATTAAGTTAATTTAGTACTCATGTTTTTTTGTTATTTCAAATTTCACTTACTCATGGGTACAGACTGTTGAATAACAGTATCTGCCGGAACATTAGCAACGTACTGAATTGGCACTACTTGAGGTTGCAAGTTGCAATCTATTTTGTAGGTCATTGAGGAACATTATGTTGTGTGAAGTTGGCTCACACTCTCAAATTACCATGAAGGTACTCAACGTCTTTACTGCATTAGACAACTCCTAACGGCAACAGAGATTCAACCAATCCTGGCATCTACAAAAGGTCCAATGATGTGGTTATCTAAAATTCCTGCCCAAACATTTAGTTTTTGAGGTCGTTGGATATGAACTTGGCGGTATAAATGAGGATTCGTATCACTCCATTATCGACAATTTTGCCAATTCACCTCTCCAGCCAAAGTAACCGTACTTTCATCCAAAAAACACATTTTATACAAGAAATTCTGATGCAAGTTGATCCGTTCAGTGAGACTTTCACAAAACTCGATACGTCAATCGAAATCATCTTCGTTCAATTCATGAAATTTGTAGTTATGAAGGATCCTGAAAATATTTGTTCGACTGATTCCTGATTCTCGAGATAACTCAGTAAGAGATTGCATATTTTCCATTAGTCCAACGTGCCCTAAAACTGCAATAGAAATAGCTTCATCGTTGACAACTCCTGCACGGTTATGCTTTTTATTTTTTACAGATCCAGTTTCCATAAATTTGTTCAGTAATTCCGAAACGTATTTTTGTCGTACATTTTTTTCTGAATGTTGATCATTGAACACACGGGCAGCAGCTTTAGCACTATTTCCATTCTGGATGTACAAACTATTTCAATCCGTTCTCGAAGCGTATAAACCATTGCTTCTCAAGAATTCACAAAAACAGTAACACCACTTGTAACTTCACCTGGTAGGTAATCGTTATTGTAGAATGAGTCAAATACAAAATGAAGAGAATATCGAATTCAAACTTAACTTTCATGTCATTTAATTTTTTTTCTTAAAATGAAGTTCCCGAATTCGCACAAAAACATTGGGTCATTTAATAAAGAAAGTAATTCCTGAACAAAACTGTAGGCGTAAAACCTTGAAGCACCCAAATAACTTCGGGTGAGATTATGAAAACTCTACACTTGATCCGTAGCGAGATTGACATTCATCGAATTTGATACTATTCGATAAATAATGCGATTTGAGTCGATATCAGGGGCTTGTAGGATAGAATAAAGAAAATTTTATTGCTACAATTTATATCATAATTTTGTCGAAGTGTTGGTATGTACCTATAATATATATATAACTATATCTTTCGTATAATTTTCTCTTTTATACTCGGACATATTCAATTGAAACTTTGTACATTCATAAAGAACCGGTGACATTACCATAATTCATATACGCTTTTATAACACATTGAACTGGAAAGTAAAAAATAATTGTTCATATAGGCAGAAAATAATAATAAATGGAAAATATTAGTATCACTGTGAAAACAAAAGCGTGGGGTGGGGTGCTTGATATACGAAAATACGAAACAAAACGCCCCACGCTTTTTTCACTGTGATACCAATATATTTCATTTATTATGATTTTCTGCCTATATAAAAAATTATTATTTACTTTTTAGTTCAATGTATTATGAAAGCGCGATTTTTAGTATTTTTAGTCTTTTCATTAATACGTTGATCATAGTGTGCAGATTAAGGTATTTAATTACGTAATTTTCCATTACCTGTACTATTTTTCTAATGAACATTGCGAAAATTTGTATAACAAGTGTAGTGTTTTTTTCACAGAACTACTAATTATCCGTATTCTTCATGTAGTTTTTCATGATATATAACGAAGAATTAGTGAATATTGTGAAGACTATAAGGGGTTATTATAAATCTGCATGAACGGGAAATTATTTTATTCTTTCAGTCCGTTCTAAAAACGAAGTAAATTAAACAATATTCTTTATATGAATTATTGTTTTCTGATTTTGAGTCTTGTATTATTTTAGTTATTGGTACTGCACTGTTTGGAGCCTTTGCAGAAATTATAAATAATCTGGAGAGTTATTCCGATATTTTCTCTTCGATATGTGTTTCAGACACCATTTTCCGGAGGATATCTTTTAAATCTTTTCCTCCGGTATACTGCTGTTCATTAGTTTTTCACTCCACTTTCACAATTGTTTATCTGAAAAAATTCGTATTGTGCATGCAATATTAGGTTCTTCTATGTTTCAACAAAAAATTTACTTAGCTCTTCTGCTTTTTCTAGCTACAAATCCCATTATTCTGAAAAATGGTTACAATGAATTGTAATGGCACTTCTTGATAGAAAAACATATGTTATGGAAATATTTATCTACATGTAAGTTGTGAGGCAAGCAACCTCAGTGGATTATTCTCGATTCCGCCTCTGCAAAACAGAGACGAGAGTGGCGAACGAAGAGAGACGCAACGCCAACTCTGCTACTGTCAAGACTTGATAGTTAATCCTCCCCAAATGTTTGGACTATAATGATTGCGATATTTTAGCGAAGAGTTTGGCCGAAAGTTTCGTTGTTTTGGTTGAAACGGGTTTGCGAATGAGGGTCAAGCGAAAAATTAAAGGGGATTTAAGCCGGAAAATCTTATTCAAAACCGATCATGGATTTAAATTATAGTAGGAGGTAACTCGGGAATATTCATTCATCTCTTTCCACTTTAAATGAAACGAATAATTTTGACAAATGATTATTAAAATAACAATTCAGTTTATTGAATGGAACTCGTTGCGTGCCATTGTTATGGTCAAGCTGATACCAATCAACAAAATTAGTGTGAATTGGATTTTCTGAACAGAATTATCAAATAATTTCGAACAAAATTCAGTAAGCCTGCCGGAAAGTTTCAAATTCATGAAACGAGTAATTTCGACAAAGTGGAAAATATAAGGCAAATATGTAGAAATGAACAACTACTTCCCTATATGATAAAGTGGTTAAGGCTTTTGCGATTAAAGTTTACAATGTCACTATTTTTACTCAAGTTTGAAGGCCGTCGTTCTTTGGAATTTCTTCCTGGCGTTCATTAGCGCAAGTGAATAGCTTCTTCAGAGGCTTTATACATCGTGGATAATCTTCGATGACTAATAATAGAGGTCATATTATGCAAAAAGTGCTCTAGAAACAGATTCCGTGTGCAAAGTATTAATAGAAGCTGGAAAGCATTTCAAACTTTCACCTGCCATACCAGGATATGAAATCAAGAGGTCGTCAAAAAATCGTCCTTGCAGAGGGGTGGGAAAGGGAGTAGATGTTCATTTCCCCCCCTTTTTTTTTCTCAAGTCATATATAGTAAAAAGAAAAACGAGACAAAAATTTCATTACAAACCGGAATGTAAACAGATTTTTCAAATAATAGTTGAATTTCCTGAAATACATGGCCTTATATGAAACTTATGGTAACTTTCGAACGCAATTTACTCAGAAACGCAATTTTAGAGAATTATATTTTTGGTAAGAAGATTTAAAGTCTGTGAAATAATATTTAGATATTCTACTCAGTGTTTCAGAATGAATTTATGCGATTTTGATATATTTGGTGAGCATTTACTTTAGTCCCTCTGAATTCAGTTATATTTTGTAATTACCCACAGATTTGTGTTATAATAACATAATGGCTAGCACTACAATTCAGATAGAAAATTAGAATCAAAGATGGGAATTGTCAGGAAAGAAAATTGCGTTTTAAATAACAAATGCATTGTATGTCAGAAGTCTCTAAATATAGTAGCAAATACAGATTTATAAAAAATCGTAGAATGTGTGAAAATGTGCTCAATATAATCCAGGCAGAGACAACGAATCCAAGACAAATGAAGGGTCCAGAGGAAAAACGATGAGGTTACACTTTTTAAAAATTGGCGAAAAGCGAAATCTACGCGCATGGGAGTCTCATCGTTTTTCCATTGTGCTGCCTACTTTCGACCGCAGTTTTTTATGAAATCTCATTGTTTGTCCCCTTTAAGGTTTGGTATGTTGATACTTCATGCTACAAGCTACCAGATGCCGCTAAAATGTTGATTTCGAAAAAAAAAGGAACCTCGTCGTTTTTCCACTGGACTTTTCAAATATTATATTTCGAAACTTCAATGATACCAAAAAAAAATTATCATATGGCGTAAGACCTATTATTCTAGTTCAAGTAAAAAGTAAACAAAGATACTTGATGAAATATGGAGCTGCTTGTAAATCAGATGTTGAGCCTTTTGCATCATGTCTTTTCACGCTAATTTTGACAAAACTAAATGTTTATTCTTTCAGAAGAATTCAAGAAAACATATTCTATCCCAAGTATTGACAAAAAATCTTGAGGAAAAAACTAAAGTGATTGCGTCGAAAAATTATGACATTGAAAATATTCTCATCAGTTCAACACAAGAAGAAGCTGATACTCGAATCATTTTACATTTACTTTTAGCAGGATACAGACTTCGTACAATGAATTGCAAAGACACAGATGTCTTAGTATTGTTGGTGCATTTCAAAGAAGTTCTAACAGAAGAAGTTTGGATGAGAGTGGGACAAAAGAGGTTTCATCAATCCATGACATTGAGATGAACAGGAAACTCCTCAAAATATTACAAGCATTTCATGATCCAACAGGTTGTGACACCACGAGTCGGGCTAGAGAAAAAAATATGTAGGAAAGTTTACTTGAACTTGTTTAGGCAACTATAAATGAATTGGGCATTAGTGAGACAATGACCGAAGAACTCTTCAGAGACGTTGAAAAGTTTGCGATAAAATTCTCTGAATATGGGAATCGATTGCATCAATTGCCTACGAAGTATTCAAACCCGATAAAGAAGTTACCAGTTACACGAGGATAGCCTAAGGCAGCATTGTTTTCGGATTCACCATGAGGCAAAAATATGGCTCAACAGTGTACACTCGTTAAACCCTCTACAAGATCCGGTCAAAAGTAGCTGACATATGATAGAAAGAAGTTATCACCAATATTGATTACAAACACATTTTTACCACTGGCAAATGCTGAAAAGGTTCATTAATCTACTTGAATAATTTTATTACCTAACATCAATTTCATTTTAGGGTGCAAGGGTCGTTAATGCTCATGCAGTAAGGAAAACATTCCATTTATTGAATCCTATAAATGTATGGCACAAGATAATTGTGGTAATAGCCACACAAAATTATTGATACATCATTAACTCACCAATTCTGACTCAGACAATTGATTCATTTATTTGTTATTATTCTGGAAGTGTACTTCTGGAAAAAAAATTGGGTTTACTTTTCATTTTCAACCCTTTTCCCCCCTAGAAAGGACGATTTTTTGACATTCATCGACCCCTTTCTATCTGCTGTCTTAATGTCGTAGTTTTCCTTTGATTTTTCAGAAATTCTAAGAATGGGATTCCATATTCCATTTCAGTAAGAGCATTTGCTAATTTATTCACTTCATCCATTAAATCTTTTTCAGTTAAATAACTCAATTAATTTAATTTATTTTCTAAATACATCCTTTTCTTATTGACTGATGATTTATTTCTGTCTGTTGAGATTCTAAGAGTTTTTTTTTAAGTTTTGGAGGTACTCAAACAACTTTCCAAGCCAAAATTGATCAATAAATAGCTGCAACTATTGAAAAACTGTGGAAGAATTTGAATATAAGATACAATATAAGCTTATATATGAGCAAAAACAAATGGAAATAGACGAATTTCTCCAAAGACATGACCGACTCAGGAAAGTCAACATCCAATATCTTGTATTAGCCGCCATGGCAATCGTGGTTATTGCGATCCAAATGTACCGACTTTGCCAAATTGGCGATGGTATGGCGTCATACAATTCAGACTCAGCTGATTTTTTAACCGTGGTGGTCCTGATGGTAGAGCGCTCGCCTTACAATCATAAGGTCGTGGGTTCAAAGCCCATCACCAATGCCACCGGTCCCGCATCTTTTCCTTGCTCGCATATGCTCCTTGGAGCTTCTGAAGGGTTTCTCTGGAAGTCAGAAAGATTGGTTCAAAAATAAACTAACAACACCTAGTCGTGCTTTTTTTCAGATCTTTGTTTATTTATTTCACTCGGTGCTGTCAATTGATTATGATTAACAAGGCCTAGACTTGCAAGGCAATTGAGAACATTACAGGATTTCTCGTTTCGTGGGAACGGGAACCAGAACATCAAAAAAGGCATTTGAAATTTTTGTTTACTGTTTCAAAATTTGTTCTTCCATTATCCACTTTCACACTCAGGAGCAAACTTCAGGAAACTTATGCGAGATATAGGGATGACAAAGGTCATACAATTAAAAAAAAAGATCAATGTCCAAACAGGCGTAAATCACAATAACAAGACATAAATTGAAATCAATGTCAATAAGCTAACTTGCTATGCCAAGCTAGATCTAAAAGTTTTACTGAAAATGTCCGTTGATGTATACTATAGTTATCCATCCGAAATCTAAACGCTCGCTCCCACGGTTGATTGACTATCATATAATATCTGAAAAAAGTTTCATAATTCATTATCGAATCGACAAAAAAAACACCCTCAACACTTCATCAGTCCAGCAAGTTCTTATATTTTTCGAAGTGACTTTTTTGACTACTGATATCAATGATCGTTTAGTTGTATCAGAAAGGTTTTGATCTTCATCCATTAGTAAATCTGTGCCATTAGTAAACAAATTTTAATGAAATATAAACGTGAATACGGTGTGTGATTCATGTGCTAAATAAATGACGACTCATTATCTTTGAATTTGTCATGATTTATTAATGTGTTGTTTTTCATGTATATGCTGTGCTTAATGATCTTAAATTAAAGCATAGAAAAGTATCCTTGAACTCCATTGAAATCCTGAAACCGCATCGGGTTTATTTCTAGAAGCTTAATTACACTTAAACCAAACCCACTATAATAAAAAATGCATTATGGAAACACAAGTCATAAATTATCATAATGATACTGCATTTGTTTGAAACTTGAATTATCATAATATATTGTGAGCGAGGCAAGCTATAATTAGTGAGTTTTGTGCTGACGAACCTTTGCGTGGGCGGCAGATGACGTTTAGCTTCCCTGCTTCGCACTCTCTATGCTACTAAAAATCCAACTGTTTGTTCGATTCTCCATTGGTGTTACCTCATTCCGGTTGCGATTGAGATTAATTTCAATTTTGTAACAGCACAAACGAAATACGTTATTAATCGATTAATTATTATTTTCGCGGTATTGATATGAGAGGAGCGAGTGGATAAAGGGGCTGCGACATTTTTCAAATTTTGCGTTGTTTGTACTGAATGACAGGTAATGGATAGTGTAAAGAAACTTTCAACCCATATCAGCCAATACTATATTTAAAAATAGTCACAAAGGGTTACTCCTAATGCTTTGATGTCTAGGTTTTTAGTGTCTATCCTTATTATGAGGACGATGGACAAATACCGGGTGGCTACGAAAGTATTGCCTACGGAATATGTCAGTTATTATATGAAGTAAGTAGGCTTGTGAAATTTGGAGCATCGATATAATAACACAAGAGCTAGAATTTGAGCATATTGACGTGTCAAAGTTAACTTCCAGTCTGACCGGAAGCAAGTAGGCTTGTGAAATTTGGAGCATCGATATAATAACACAAGAGCTAGAATTTGAGCATATTGACATGTCAAAGTTAACTTCCAGTCTGACCGGAAGCAACATCAACTTTCTTATTCTGAATTTTTTTGTTCTTTTCACGTCATCATTTGGCATTCAATTCCCTTTCTAATGACATATCACAAGTGAGTATCGAACCAGAAAATAGTTCAGATAAAAGTTATTATTGAAATTCACTGAGTAGGCCGTGAAAAAAAAATTAAATCGAAAAATTGAAAAGTTGGTAAGGACACCATACGTCACTTCATAACAGTTGCTATACCTACTATGATATTTTATTTTCATTGAATAGGAACATACAATTTTTTCTTGCTTGTACTATTCAGCATAACCAATTCTTTTTAATGATATGATAGAAAGTAACTTTTTGAAAAAAATACCGAAAAATCCAATTATTATTCTTCAAATAACAGAAAAACAGATTTTCGAAAAAAACATTGAAGTTGATTGGATTGAAGATAAAATAAATTCAAAACAAATGTTCAAAATGCTTTCCCTCAGCGTCAATATATTTATTGACTCTGTTGATAATTTTATGTAAAACGTTTCCCAACATTTGGGGCGTGATATCTTGGAAAGCTCTCCGAATTTTCACTTCTAGCTCATCTCATGTAGAGTTATAGGCTGTGTACACCCTATTGTTAAGATGCCCCCATAGAAAAAAGTCATACGGAGTAAGATCAGGTGACCTTGGTGGCCACCTGGCTGGACCATGGGTTGTTATAAGTCTATCTTGAAAGCGATTTTGAAGCAAATTTCTCGCTATTCTTGAATTATGTGGAGGGGCGCCGTCTTGCTGGAGGTACATGCTTGCTCTCTGTTATTTTCGCTGGTAGGTTGATGATGAACTCCGAAATTTCATTCGTTAAAACATTTAAAGTATCTCTCTCTGGTTAGTTGGCCTTGAAAAGGAATGGGGCCAACAATATGAGTTTCAACTATCCCTGCCCAAACATTCCCAAGTCTCTCCTGGAAGCCGCCTTGTCGAAACCTCTGTGCTCGTTTTCTATCGCCCAGTACCTGGAACAAAAACTGTTCACACCTTACACTTGTCGACTATCGACAATAATAGCAAAACTAGACAATCACAATCACGGAATTTCTGACGGGGCACTGCAGACTCAAAGAACACTTGAGATTGAATATACTGAGATCACACCAGCTGACTGTGGGAGAAATACCACGAATAGACCTCCTAAAAATCCTCAAATTCCTCAAGGAATTTGAGGGGCTGCTGTAAACGAGAACACCTTGAAATAGCAGAAGGGGGCACAATAGATCTAATCAGGTCGCAGCGCATCAGTCACCATCCATACTTACTAATACCAATCGACAATAACCGTATACCTACCTAGTATTATACCTGTTAAATAATCCGTTGTTGGTGAATCTTGACTCATCCGTAAACAAGATAAAAGAGTTAAATATGTGATTCCCAGCATTTCGACGAAGAAACCACTTCCAATATTCCAGGCGCCTTTCACCGCCATTTTCATGCAAATGTTGATGCAACTGATACTTGAACGATTTCAATCCATGTTTTTTCAAAGTTTTCCTAGCAGGGTCCTCATTAATAACAAATGCTTCTTGATCTCTTTGAACATCAGGCTCAGTTCTTAGTTTTTCTTCAAGCCACTGAAAATACAGTCTTGACGGTAGTTGCCTCCCTGGGTATTGCTCTGAATACAATCGTTCAGCGACATAAGAATTTTTTAACCATTCGCCATTAATGAGAAGCATGTCAATTTGTTCGGTTCGTGAATAACGGGGCATTTTTGAATGTTCCACCAACTGATTTCAACTTCCAAACCCTTTTAAAATGGCATAGTCAAAAACACTACTTTGAACGTCAAAATAATATGGATAGCAGCGTTCGTGACATCTCTCATTTCTTTTTTGTTCCATTCCAAAATACATCTTAATCAGCCTACTTTGGTTCGAATGATAATTGCAATGGAATAATAATTATACTGAATAGCACAGACATCGTCCATAGATATTAGAATATCTAGGGACGATGGCACAGATCAAGTACGTTTATGTTCTTTTTTAAGTTTTAGAACCTTGTTAGAGGTTGAATGGGGGATGACGAGTCAATCCAATTCTAACAAAAAAAAAAATAATAACAATCCCCACACAATGATTTCTGAAAGGAGTTAGTGTACGGAGCTTTAGTGGAATACCCGAACACACCAACCTAAAGTTGTCACAGAATTCGATATAGCTTTTCTCAGCAGAGATGGATAGGTTAGTAAAATAAGTATACAACTAAGTACCTTGAATTTTGGTTTATGATATACTTCGTATTAACTTGATGATAGTGGTAGATTGCGCACAACTATTATCAAAACAAACACAGATCTGGGTTTAGGTCTTGGTTACGGACCCAATTTAATTTACATCACTTATAAGGGAATGCTGTCAAAGCTGGGAAAGTAAACAAATCAAATACTGGGAAGGGATAAATGATCAACTCACAATGAATATTGTAGGTGGCAAATCAAGAAAAAGAAGGAAAATAACTCCTATTTCTTTCCTACTCTACCCACAGTACTAACTCGAAATAATTCTGTTGATACTGAAATAATAATCTAGGGACCCCTCTAGTATATACTGCTGGTGCACATATTTCTGGTAAGTAAATATTTAAATTGATATAATAGTCAGTTTTACTGGTGTCCAGAGTAGAAAGTGATAAACTGTTGTGATCAGTTGATGATCAATGTAGGTTACCATGCGAAAGTACAGTTCAAAAGCCGCTTTCAAGTCAGTAACCATGCACTATGATGTACTAAGGAGCACTCAATACAATTCACTAATTACAAAGGCAAACCAGCCATGCAAAAGCAGCTACTTCAGCTCAAACCAGCACCCACCAGCAGAATGGTGGTCGTACTCCCTTTGGTACTTACGGCTCTGGCTTCTGCCCTAGGCTTTCGAAGGAAATGTATAAGCAAGCGTTCTACTAGTAGCGTAATAAGGAATGACTACTTCTACGGTAGGGTTAGATCGGAAACCCAGGCAGATGAGCTACTGGATGGCCAACAGTAAGGTAAGTCGGTGAGGTGATACTTAGTACAAGTGTGATGAGAATGATATGATAAGTCCGGATTATAGGACGAGGCCTGAAAAGATGATTAATATTGGGTATTTCCTTTTCAGGAGTATGTAAATATCAGGTGAAAGTTACTTACCGTGGTTGTAAGGTGGCCTCGAGGAGAGTTTCACGAAGAAACTAAAAGGCAGTTCGAAAACTCGAATCTCAATAGAAATCAGTAAGGATTATCTCTATAATCACATACCAGTTTGAATCTTCGACTGATTACTTCTCTTCACTATGAAAAATCCGCAAATTCAAGCGTGAAATGTAAAGCACATGCTTCATTCAAGAAATTCAGCTAAAAAGAGAGATAGAAGATGAAGATAGACCGGTGGAACAGTCACTTTCACGGTTAAGTCAGAAGCAGGAGGGAGGGATACCCATTTTGAAGACTGAACTTCACATTCTTCACAAGTCATTCATTTCCTTTTCAGTCATACTTGGTGATAATTCTGACTTGACATACTGAATGTAAGCAAGATATATGATATGAAAATATTGTGAGGTATAATATCAGTGTTGTTTATGAAAAAAGAAAATACTTATTTCGAAATTATTTCCACAGATGGATTGAACTTATTGAGGTGAGTACAAGTAAGAAAGTTGGGATCATAAAGATTAATCTATATTTTTGTTGTAGGCTCAACCTTCGGAGAACCAGGGCTCTACTGATTGAAGTATCGTTCACTAAATGTGTTACCATTATTGCAATACAAGTTATTAGCCAAAGTGAATATACTTCTGAGTTTTATTGCGGAGTATTGAAAAACTTGCAAGTTAAAATGAATAGTACAGTTTGTAAATTCGCACCGTACAACCTACAGGATATTATTTATCATAACACATTATTTTCAATTTTATTTTTGCGTATGGCGATAATCTGTTTTGTTATTTGAAGAATAATAATTGGGGATTGTTCGGTATTTCCTTTCAAAAAATTACTTTCTATTATATCATTAGAAAGAAATGGTTATCCTGAATGGTACAGGAAAGAAAAAAATGCATATTCCTATTTAAGCTATGGACCTAGGGAGTATTGTTTTTTCTCCAGTTTTTTCAAGCTTTTTTTGACGGCTTTTTTAAACGCTGACGAATGAAAATTAAATAGCAGTAGTAGCAACTGTTATCAGGTGACGTATGGTTTTCATAGCCAACTTTTCGATGTTCGGCTTTCATTTTGCTTCCACGGCTTATTCAGTGAATTTCAATCATAATTTTTTTCTGGTCTATTTTCTGGATAAAAACCAACTTGTGATATGCCATAAGAAAGGGAATTGAATGCTGAATAACGTGAAAAGAAAAAATTGGGTTGCCATTTAAAATATGAAAGTTTATGTTACTTCCGGTCAGAACGGAAGTTGACTTCAACGTGTCAATATGCTCAAATTCTAGCTTTTATGTCATTATATCGATGCTCTAAATTTCACAAGCTTACCTTATACAATAAGTGAGATATTCCGTAGGCAATACTTCCGTAGCCACCCGGTATATAGTATTGAAAATTTGGTCTCGCCATACATAAGTCCCATGCAATTGTGCTAGAGCAATGAAATCAAGATACAAGAATGCATTTGGCCGGTAAGGATTTTTCATGAAATTTGGAAAAAAAGGAATGCAAAGTGTAACATCACATTATCTGCAAAAAGTGTGTAGTTTTACTTTACATGGGATGAACTGACATCAGCATTGATTATTCCTTTCGTGCATTATATGATTCCTTCCATCGATCCTAAAATCATACAAAACACTGAATTTGATTAAGTTCCAGATAGCTTTCGGAAATCTATCATATATTTACGAAGAAGTATACACTAAACTAACATTTTCCTTCTTGAGCAAACCATTGTTCAAACAGGCGATATAACGGAATCAATTATGTATTTGACCATATCACTACTAATCAAATAATCAAAAATTTTGGAAAAACAAATTATACTTACGGAAATATGGATGGATGGTGTACACGGGAGTGCAATGACAATAGAATATGGAGTTTCAAAGATCCATACTAGGCCCTTTACTGTTCAATATTTATATACATAGTCTGTTCCTATTGAAAAGTGAAGGTAGCATAATGGGTTTTGCAGATTACACTGGTATCTTCTATACATCTGAAATCTGGATGGAATTGAAATCTACAGTAAAATACTCTTTGTATATACATGCATTAACTTCAGAGTCATGATTATGATACATATTGAAAACGCCATACATTTGATGCTTAAAACGACCACAAAAAGATCATTACTTCTTCGCACCCAAACTATACAACATCTATTCTTAACTAAAGTCATGAAAAATATCAAAATCTTCAAAAAACATTTTAAGATTTCAAACTCTCCAATCCGAGATGACTAAATATCTGTATATTATGAAAAAAATTATTTCACTGGTCTTGGTTTCACAAAACGCTCGTCTCGTCATCTAAGTATTTGATGATTCAACTTCCTTGATTGAGATTCATCAGTATTGAACTCTGAGTTCTTTCGTTAATTTCTTTGATTACCGCATCGGATTTGATCTAATTTGCAAATTTTCTTAGGGACACAATATCACATTTGAGTTTTTCGACTTCAACATCATTTCCAATATTCCTGCGAGTCTTCTATTTGAGTACGCTCATGGATATGAAGTAAGTTACACAAAATAAAACTGTTCACTACCGCCACATTCACAATACGAGTAACCAAACACCAATACCACGTTCCACCTCGGATGGTGATTTAACGTTCCTCAAGTAGCCAATCGTGGTCATTCACACCACAATTGCTTTTACTGAAGTGGTGTATAATTGAGGTTTGTGCATTTTATTCTTATTCCAGCTCTGGACTGCACATTTTGGCTCAGAAGTACTTTATAAAATTACAGTTTGATGATGAACTTCTTCCCTCTTTACTTTTCCACTTCTTTCACGGGTTCCGAAGAGTAATTTCCAATTCTGCCATCTCGTATGGTAGCGCTGGCGCTGGCACGGAATACTTTTTCTTTCAAAATTTTTAACAATTTTAACTAAACTAAAATAGTTGTCAAAATTAACTTTATGTCCGTAAGGATCACTTACCACAGAGAGAATATTTTTTAACAACTCTTGTTCCTAGAAAACCTTTCGACTGGTTTGCTTCTTTTGCACGTAGAAAGAAAAATGGAAGCACTATCCACCGTCACCACATGATGCCCATAGTTTGTGACCAAATTTTATTGGTCAATCCCTAATAAAATGCTTGGTGACCATGGTACCTAACCATCATTTGGTCAATATATAATTGCTTCTGAAAAATTCCCCATTTCCGAAAGTTCTCATAGTCAGTCTGATAACTTGGCTACATATGGGAAACTTTTTTATTATTGATTTTACGAACAAAAGTTATTCTTCATAAAAAGTTCTGCATGGTCTAAAACCCATGATGCAACCATCAGATATTGAATTTTATCAATCATATATGAGGTATGTCAAAACATGAATTTTACCCAAGAGTAAAGTAACTTTATATTTCACAATATCGAAAATTGTTAAAATGAAAAGTTGTTCAGAATTAAAAACTGTTTCAATAAGCAATTACATCCTTCCAATCGGAAAAAAATGTTTTTAATTGAGTTGTCTAGATGCCAATCTCGTCTGGGGCTAGTTTGGAGTGCACACCGACCATCCGAGGTGGTGCTGTAGGTTTTCCGGGTTTTCCTACAGCTGAAAAGTTAATACGCCACAAAAAATCAGTAAGTCACCCCGGAACGCCACGGCAAATAATAATAATAACCGTCCTCTACCCGCACAGGAGTATTATTATTATTATATATATTATTATTATTAGTATATCATCAAGAAGAGGGCTTATTTTTATTGCAAGATCATTTGGATTTTGATTTGCCTTTGCATTATCTTGCAAGTATAGAAATTACTTAATCTTTAAATATCTCTTTCGGTCCATGGCATTATCAGTCTTTCACGAGACTCTTGAAATTCAAGATTTCTTGTCTCGTCTCGATTTCTAGACGAGATCGAGACGAGACCAATGAGTTTTTTCGAGAACGAGATCGAGAACAACACTTATTTCGAAAAAATATATGTGCTGCAATAACTCACAGCTCTAAATAAGCCAGAAAAGAGAAGATAAAAAACTATGCTAAGAAATTTCAGGGTAAAGAAATTCCTTAAAGGGAAAGGACCAAAAATTCTGTTGTATTCTTTACTTACATATGTTAGTCCAAGCTTATATCTACTATATTACTTCTAAGGATATTCTTATGGCACCAATTTTTGCATAAATTTCACTATGCAGTACTGCGACCCCTACTATTGATATAAAATAACAGACGACTGTTTCGATTAAAAAAAATGAGTTTGTTGCTGGTGCTGGTATATTCTTCTCTTCACGAACGAAGAAACAATTTTAAACTTTCACCTTTCGTACCTAGGTAAATTTTAAATGTATGGATAAAAGATTAAATTAAAACATCAAGGATTCGTTTAATTTTCCTTTTTTGGAACAATACTGTTTATTTTTGTGCTGATACTCAGCGGTTTTTTTTTATACGTGGCTATTAGTTCTTAGCATATAGCCTTTGTATTTTAACGTAATTTTTTTTAGATAAAAAATGTAATACCCTGTATTTTGATGCAGCCTTGGCCTTGTGTTATACGTTTTTATAAAAAGAAGCCTTACCATTTACTTTCAAAAATAAAAGCAATCCCTTCAAGGTATATTCATAAAGAGAAGTGAAGGAAAAGGTTTTGCTTCGAGGGATTTGCCTTAGAGAAAAAAGTTTTACGTTCTTCGTATCTATAAAAAGAAGCATTTGCTCCAAAACTGAAGGATTTGCTTCGACAAAAAGGAATCTAGGTCCACAACAACTTTTCATGCTCTTTTCAGTAGTGGCCCAGCTATCACACAGCTGGTAACGTGAAATTTGTGTTTTGTCGCCTGGAACGGCTAGTACTTATAAGAAGTGAACTTAGATTGTGTGATCCCAGTACTCTCTTTGTTATGGCAGATATGGTGCATTTACGTATAAGAAAATACTATTAACCAAGACGTAAGCCACGTGAATCAGATTTTAAAACGTTATTTAGATTTGAGGAACAGAATGTGGTGTGGTTGGCAGACCACTTTCTTGGCGCTGATCCCGATACTCGAGGAGCAGCCCTGTCGCCTATGATGAAAATGAAGATATTTCTGCGTTATTGTGCGAACTCTGTATTCCAGAGCGGGATTGCTGAAGAATTGGGATGTACGCAGCCCACAGTATCCAGAGTATTTCATGAGGTGCTTGAGCAGTTGGTTCAACAGAGCGGCGAATGGATCCGCTTCCCAAATACATAAAATCAAATCAGGCAAGCCAAAGAGAACTGGTTGTCCAGGTTCCATTTCCCAACAGCTATTGGGGTTGTTGATTGCATGCACATTCGCATTGAAAAACCTGCCCAATTTGGAGATGAATATGTAAATATAAAAGGTTTTAGCAGAATTAATGTGCAGGTCACATGCGACCAGAATTGTGTTATAACTAGTATAGATACAAGTTGGCCTGGATCAGTTCATGATGCTCGTATATGGAAGAATTCGGCAGTATGTGAAATAATGATAAGGACATGAAACACTATCCTCCTAGGGGACAGTGGGTATTGCCGTGTCTTATGACTCCCGCCTCCAACCCCCACCAGGAATATCAGAGAGCATTCAACAGGCTGCTTACATCAGAGCGAGTTGTGATTGAGCATACATTTGGGCAACTGAAACGGCGATTTCCAATTCTTAAGTATGTTTGCAGAGTGAAAAGTACCAGTATTCCAAAAGTTATAATTGCATGTGCTGTGGTACACAACATAGGTAAGCATCTAGGAGATGTAGATTTTGAAGAAGATTAAGAAGATGAAGAGGAACAGGACTTGAGATATTTTATGGAGGACGAAAATGTAGATGTTCTTCGCGCACAAGGACAAGAACGGCGAGAAGAATTGGCTTATCTTATTACCAATAATAATATAGGTCTATAATTATGGGAAAAAAGTTTCAAAATATACTATGTAAATATTGTTTACTAAGAGCCCACAAGGATTGCTTTCGAAGACATCGTTTAATTTTGTCTCTCTCTTTCTCAATAAATTCTACATACATATATTACAGGTTACAGTAAGTTTGATCTCCCACGACACTACACCTTTTCGAAGGTTCTTTGTTGGATGTCTCATCCAATTTCTGTAGCTTGGCGGCTAAATATTGTTGTTGAAGACGAGCAACTTTCAGTTGCTCAAGTAAAACTAATCGTTTTAGCTGGGTTGTCGTTAAGGTCCTGGTCTCATCCAATTCTTCTGGTCGTTCACAAACAACTGTAGGCTTCGGAGGTTTTGTTTTTCGAGCAACCTCTTCTACTGATATCCCAGACGGCACAATCAAATTGCATGAATATCCTAGGCATATTTCACCGGAATATTGGCATATTCCAGAGATATGCCATATCCTCCAAAACATGTGCTATGCATATTCCATGGATATTCAAGGTCACCATGAAATATGTTCCAGGAATATGCCATACATCTTCTACTGCATATGCCAGGAATATCCTGCAAAGCATGTGATATGCATTTTCCAGGAATATCCTAAAACATATTCATGGCACATGCTATATATATGTTTTCTTACCATAAAAATATGCCCGAAATATATTTTTGTATGCTTCTTGAAGATGAATGCAGAACATATCCAGGGGGTCTAGTTTATATATGGAATAAACTACCCTTGATATATCGAATATGAGGTCCAATGTAATATTATTTTGAGTAAGAATAAAAAATTAAATACAAAAAAAATTATTTATTGCAAAAACGACAAATACAACATACATATGTAGTCTGATACACTATCTTGGCAATTATCAAGACCTTTGGAAATTCAGATCTGCATTGACACTAACACAAATTACTCAAATCGGTCTCATTACACTTTTCAGTTCTTCAGAACCTTTGTTTTCTTATTCCTAAAAAAAACAATCAGAAGAAAATAAACCTCGTTGTACAATAATTTACTTAGTGTTCTATTGCAACTCTCAGTAACTTACATCAGGAAAATGGTATATTCTTCTTCGACTTCTCAGTAAATTGCTATGTGAGTGGGATATACATACATACCCCTAAAAATACTATTAATATAGTATAGAAAAAAATTGATGAATTATATTTATTTTGATAATTAAGCATGTTGATTGATATTTGCAACATATATATTGAATAGAAGTGATATTTTATAAAGGGGGAATACTTGAAAATGAATTGACATTTAAATATTGTTAAAACACTATGGGAAGGTAGTCTGAAATTTAATTAAATTGAAGTAATGACCAAAGTGTCTAATTTTTATATACATTGTCTCTTATTATAAAATATATTAAATATTCTAGAACAGTTGGTCAACATTGAGAAAAAACGTTTTTTGAATATGTTAAACTACATAGTATAAATTAAGTAAAGGTAAATTTTAATTGAAATTGACGTCATCTCTGTGGTATATTTTTAACTTTTATCAAAGTAGCCATGTCGACATTAGATAATTTTTTCCTTCCGTTTCCTCCAACCTAGCTAAAGATGTCTTAAAACATCATCGTCAACTAACTGAGGCATATATCTCCTAATACACTGATGCGTCCAACATGAAGAAGCTTTGTCATCTATAAATAAAATTATTTTCAGTTATTACAACAATTTAACAACAAGCACTCATCAAAGTATTTGTGAAGGAAGTAACAAATACTATGTTTTTGTCAGTAAGTTTTCCATCCAACTCCATCAACTCTATTATGTGAGACTGGGATATATTGGATATTATTTCCTTTCTGAGAATTTCTTATAGTCGTTATCATTTCTGCATTTTGTGTGGCCCTTCCTTTAAAAATATTCAGAAGTCTCATAGCACTTTCAGTAGAATCTCTGAAAACAAAGGAAAGTTCAATGAAAAAATGCATAAATATACTTTTTAGAGATTTACTTACTTTTACAGCCCATAACGATTTTGATACTTGACGATTGACAAATGACAATTACAGCTGACAATGTCAAATATCCATAAACTGATCGCAGTGCCAAACGCAAGAATTCCTTTCCACAACACTTCCCAATAGGTAATTCGCATGAACCAATCAGAACTATCCTGGCCAAGGCGGTATATTTGAATCGATGCTAAGTATTCAACTTGGTTAGCAAGGTAGTTTGGTTAGGAAGGTAGTTTGGTTAGGTTAGATCATGGTCCCTTCTTTTTTCATTTTTAAGCCATAAAAGAAGGGAACATGATCTAATTTAACCAAACTAACCAATTAAATGCTTTATTTTGGCTACGAAACTTGAAAAGTTTTTTAAATGCTTGTGGTTTTTTTAGTTTTTATTAAATACATATTCGAGAAACATTTGATATTTTTCTAACAAAAAGTTCCTTCAAATTGAAATGCCTTTGGAATATTCCCAGAATATTCAAAAACTTACGTTTCTGCTTGATATGCCCTTTGAATATACCAGCAATATTCAAGGAGAATATTTTATAGATATGAGTGGAAATATATTCCAGGAATATTCTCAATGTGTATAAGATCAAATTAATATTCATGGAATATTCCAGGAATATTGCATTATCTGTTGGAAAATAGGATGTTGTAGGCATATTCCAGGAATATTGGGAGCCGTCTGGGATGTGCGATCGCTTTTTGGTAGCTACCACTACAGGCACAATTTTCTGATGGGCTTCACTTTCCGTAATGTCATCCCTTGAAGTAGCTACGGAAGGTTCAATTGACACACCAATTGCCAGAGCCCCTACGAAAAAAAATATACATATAATACCCGATTCATGGCCTTCAACATTACTTTCTCCCAGGACAGAAGGCGAATAGGTTTGTTCCCTGTTCTCTTTTTATCTGTTTTCTTCTTCAGTCGTGTTTTCATATTGTTTAGTTTTTTCATGAAAGCTTTAATTGTCATCTCCTTACCAAAGAGCGTCACATAATCCTTAACGATTTCAGTTAATGCAGCAGTTTTCATCTTTTTCATCGCTGGAACTTGAGATTTCTCAAGAATCGCCAGAAATGCTTGAACTCTTTCAGCAATAAACATCATCTCCGTACTCACATTCTTTCTTTACCTTCCTGTTCACTCTCACACTCTGTGTCAGACATTTTAAACTTAATAACCTTAAACACTGCACAAATAAATGCACTCACTTTCGAACAGTTTTTAGTATAACACAAATAAACTAATCCGCTGTCGCAGAACACTTTCGCGCCGATTGCACTCTGCATGTCTCCACCTGTCCAAATCGCTATACTTTTTGCTTTATTTATCCGCAGCATTCCCTTGTAAGGAAAAGGTAGAGATTATGAATACGAATTAAAGCAAAACCTTTCACTTCTACCTTTTGCTTCTACCTTTTACTAGCAAGTAAATGCTTAATTTTTATAAATATGGCCTATTCAGTTTTTGTTTTCGAGACTCGAAATTTCGAGAGTCGAATCGAGATCGAGAAATTGTCTTCTCATCTCGATGATCGAGACGAGACGAGAAAGTGCCTTCGAGACGAGATTTCTCGTCTCGATGATACCCTGGGCATTCTTCACCAATTATATGCCCAGATGCCCAGATCTTAAGCGTCAAATCAATAATGTCGTTCACTCGGCAGCGTATGATTATTGGAAAATATCCAATTTCATATATCTCTATAATCAAATGGAATGTAGTTTGTTTTGTTCATCAGTTGCTTACCGAATTGTTTCCTCAATAAAAATAAAATAAAAAATTTTCCAAGATTCCATGTGTCCGCAGAAGAGGCTCGCCCATATACATTTTTTGTTATAGAAGATGGAGAAAGTAAAACTGAAAGATATGTAGGTATAAATGGAATGGAAGTGTATATTTTACAAGTGACTCAACTTCGTGCAACTTCCAATTCTACCGGAAGTGACATACTTACACTAATGATTTTTAAATGGGACACCTGATATATTTTCACTTCTTTTCTCTCCATATGGCATTCTGAAAAACATGTGCAATTTTTATAGATAAATTAATATTTTATTCTAGAGGGTTTTGGATACGTCCAATTCATCAATTTCAATAATAAATTTGGAAAGAGCACATGTTATAGGTCATTTTTAAATGAGGCAAAAACCTATCATTTTGCATGATAACACAACCTACCTTGGGGTCAGAGCAAATTAGGTGCCTCTCGCTTCCTCCGAACCCTTCTCGCTAGTAGCATCTATGCCAGAGCGAAACCAATAAGCTACCCTCAAGAATTTCTTGTTCAACCTGTTTAATGAGAATACCTCTAACTCTATTCAGTCCCATTCATATTTCAGAAAGCAAGGCGATTATATCCAACTAGCATTCAGCCCTATGCTATATCACTTCCGTTAAAAATAACGTCAACGTTATTCGCCATTTCCGTTATTTTGCTATGATTGGTAATAGCAAAATAATGGAAAATGGCGAATAACGATGACGTTATTTTTAACGGAAGTGATACAGCATAGGGATGATTGTTTACAATAATATAACCTGCATTTTGCCTCAACAGATGTCAATGTCAGTCAGCTGTGCTGTTCATGACATTTTGGACTTTAGTCACAAAAAGCTAGAGTCTTATCAGCTGCACATTTTCCAAAAAGATAAGAGATTATATCCACGCCCTTTCGCGGATTTTCTTGGGAAATTTGGTAAAAACTCAGTGAGTTTGGTAATTTTTCTTCAAGGAAGAATCTTCTCAATCACCATTGTGGATTTGATTATTACTGAATTTCATCACAGCATCGATAACCGATATACCACTTTGAGGCCACACGTCATCTCAGGTATGTTACAATTTTATAGCATATTATAGCTATTTGCATGCTTGCCCTGTAAATTAATAGTTTCTGAACATTGCTTCGGAAAGGTGAACTGTGTTTACTTACAACTAAAGGTTAGAACGTTAAAATCTCTGAACCAGGTATAATTATACTCGGGGAATTGCCGCTCTCTCCGAACGACTGTGTATCATACTGGTAGGTTCATTGTTTCCCTCTGTCCTCATTTGTTGTGGAATAGGATTTGCAATTTGTTTAACCAACAAAACAACATAACCATTATTAATTAAATGACCTTCAGTTCCAGTTGACTCGACAGTTCTTCTTCTTCCCAGCAAAAATCCCGCCACCAGCTGATTGGCCTAGTCACTGCGCGCCATCGGCCAAGGTTCGACAAACCACTTTGGCACTTAGCCTCCCCTTTAGTAAACGCTGGAAACGGCGTAGCACACATCTTAATTGTTTCTAGTAAAAATGTATAATATGCCATCTATAATTTTATATTCAAATTAATATTACTCGTTTATTTTTAATGGTAACATGGAAGCTCGTCCGGTCAGGAATAAAGATCATTTTATTGGGATTATTTTGTTATCAAACATTACTGGATTTGAAAAAAACTTCCGAAAAGAAACTTTAGATCTTCATTGTGATGAAGCAGCCTTTGAAATTCGTTGAATTTCTTGAGCAAGCGTGCTTCTTGCCATCGGGGCTTCAGTGATTCGTGGTCAGTTCTGAATAAAATTCACCTTCGATACATGTATTCGTAGAAGTGCTCTACTTCTTTGAGACCAGCAACCTTTTTGTTCTGGTATTTCAGTAGTGGCACGGTTTAGTGAGGGTCTTGCTGAATTAACCATCAACATTCTCATGTGCCAAATGTCAAAAATGAACTTTACGTTCGGAAGGGGCTCAGAATTGATGCATTGACCAAAGATTTTTTCATCTTTATATCCAATTTTTGCATTTCTCAGACAACTTCAAAATATGATCGTCCCACAGTAAGTCTGGTAAGTGATTTGGCGATATCAGCAGACCGCAAAACATACCAGCGAAAGGGTGGTCCACAAACTAAAAAACTCCGAAGCTAGTGTATATCTTTTTGAAAGGGTCAGTCCTTTACTGCTTTGATCTTGTATGCATCTACAGCTACTCCTTTCTCAGAGACAAAGTGGCCAAGATATCGTACTCACTTATGGGAATCTGGCCCTCTGTCGAATTGGCTGTTACTTTGGGAAAATGAAGTTCTTGGCATTCCTAACAAAAGTCCTCACGGGCACAAAAATATCCTATGAGTAGTTTCGGAGATATGGGACCTACAAGTCCAAGACTTTTAATGATGTTGCGCCTGTAAGTAGACTTAGCTGGGAGTCAAAATAAACGTGAACTTGAGCTAGGGCTGTTGAAAAAATTGAATTTTTGAACCCTATCGTTTAAAAGTAATGGATGGATACGTCGGAAAATCTTGGAAAACTCGCTTAAAATCCACATTTTTCGCTGTCGAGATGTAAACAGTAAAAAAAAAACTTTTTCAGAACTTGAAAGCTCTCACATATTACCAAAGTTTAGGAAAATCGGAAAATCAATGAAAATACTGAAAAGCTTGAAACACTGACAATTTTTTTCACACGAGAGGAAAAAATACCTTTACGCACGTTGCGCCTGGTTTAGTCAGACTTCGAGTTTATTCTCGATTCACGAATGCAACTCGCTACCAAACGTGGATTGATTTTAATGAAGACAATAACCAGGAAGGAAGATTAGATGAAAACGATTCTATCCTAGGTCTTTATTGTACTTGTGAAGCTGGAGCAAGAAACTTTGGTACTTGTGCTCATGTTGTGTCCTTACTCTGGTATTTAGGATATGCACGTCATCAAGCACAAGTACAATATCCATCCACGTTACTGTTGCATAACATTTTAAACTCTCAAAATGTTAAAAATCCTGAGTAATGCAAGATGCAAGCTGGGTGTAGATATTTTTTATCAGTCGGTATTGGTACTGGCATTTAAATAGCCAAGGTCGCATCTTTTCAACTGACCAGATTTAGGAGGCGCAAACAGTACCCCAGTCCGGCACAACGTGCGTAATGGCATTTTTTCTTCTCGTTTAAAAAAAATTAAATGAGTTTTCCAAGCGTATCAGTATTTTCATTGATTTCCCGATTTTTCTACACTTTGAAGCGAGAGCTTTCATGTTTTGAAAAAGATTTTTTTTTAAATCTAGTCTGTTTACAATCTCGACAGCAAAAGATGTAGATTTTAAGCGAGTTATCCACAATTTTTCAGCTTTTTTTCCCAAAGTAACAGTCAATTCGACAGAGGGCCACATTCTCATAAGGTCTGTGCGGGGTTCTTTAGTTATATTGTTAAGATATACTAGTGACGTCTTTCAGACAATCTGTCAAATGTGGCTGGAGTATTGCTGAACCAAAAGTCATAATACTGAACTATCACAATTCTAGCCGACGGCGAATACCGTCTTTTTACGATCTCAGTTATACCTGCCCATCCACTCTTCAAGTCAAGAGTTAGAAAAATCGTAAAAATGACAGGTGTAGAGTATGTTTATTATCAATAATCAGAGTAGTACGATGATCTGTTTCTTCTTCACCACTACCACTGGCGGATGGTTCGATAACTCCTTTCTCATATCACTGAATATTTTCTCAGTTTTTTTCCAGTGTCAATCTTGTTCTACCCTGTCTTCCTTATCCGGTATCAAATAAGTCTTGGAACTTGACTGAATCCCTCAATCTGGACAGCTGAGCTGGTTAAGATCCATGAGAGAGATGGTAACCGGCTTCTTTAATTCGGCTGGCAAGTTGATGGCTTGGTTGATAGTAAAGTGAATACTCCGAATCGACAGAATTGACGAACTGTGCCTCAAAATTGTTCGTTTCTTCAACGCTATTGCATGAAAATGGTAGCATAATTCAACACGCAACGTTGTTCCTAGTGCGATTACTCGCCCGATATCCTCATCTTTCACTTTGGGCTCAACCATCACTACATTTTCGCTCCCCTCATCCCCGTCCAGGCGAGCCTCTCGAATGGTTTCAGCTCTCTTTGTTATGTTTACATTATTAGCCAACAAGACACGAAAACTGTTTTCTTTTCTTTCATGGAGCCCCAGCTGTTTTGTCTTGTCACGTAATACGCCAGTTTTGAAATTTAGTTGGGATATTCTGCAACTAGTTATGTCCATTCCAATGATTGCATCATCTTTGATGTCCGCTACCAAGTGTTTCAGTATAGTGCTCTTATAAATCAGTTCATTGGCTGGCTCTCCTGTTGTTGTGCGCAGCTTCCACTACGTGCGTGCCTAATTTTTTCACGTTTCCAACATCTCATCTATCTTTTCCTAGACAACACTTTCCTTATCGCTACTCCTATGGTGGATTTTATAGTAGCAGGCTCATGTGGATCTTCGTCAAACAATCAGACTTCACCACGACTTTTGCGGGATTGTTCGTGATGCGACCTCGAGTTCCAAAGCGCGTGCCAGTACTAGTTCATTCAATTCCTGATATAATTACGCTGGCCGCTGTAAAATCATCCTTTCTAGAGGAATGATCTGCTTCAGTTTTGTCCGCAATGAATTCTACCAAATGTCCCCATTCTAGAATGTTTGTCCATACTTTTTGAATCATCCACGTTCCTAGACATTCCTAGACAATAAATTATTAATGTGAAGAAGAAATTGTTTTGTCACTATGTGCTATATCGGCCATTATAATTGACACAAATAATTTTCCGCCTTTAAATCAGTTTTCTTCCGCTCTTAGAATCGCCGGTGTTATACTCACTTCTGAGAGTGGTAGTGACATAATTTTCGTTCGTTAAAATCAACTAGAAAAGTTATATTTTCAAGATTAAAGTTAAGTGCCTTTTACACTATACCTATATGATTTTTTCACGAATACCCGTAGTGAATATCAATTTAAATGAGCTCTGGTTATCAGAAGTCCATTGAAACAATTTCTTCCATATACCCTCAAAACAAAAATCTTATCAACTAAGTCTTCATGCTTTAAACTCGTTGAAGCTAACTTTGAACACTTGTAATTGATACAAAAGTGATACAGAAATCAATCCAATATTGAGAAATAATGTAATGAAATGAAGTCAGAGAAAAACAGAAAAGGAATATGTCTTAGTGAAACTGAACCCTTGAAAGTTTTCAGAATTCAAATAACAAATAGCTAGAAATAGCCGTAGGGATGTATAAAAAAATGATTTCTGTCCATCATATGGTTGAAAAATATATGAGGTGTACTATTTGAACAACACGAGAAAATTCAATTCAAAATGTTAAATTCAAGGATTTTTGAATGAATCAGAAATATCACACATCTGTCTATCGAATGGTATCATTATTTCTTCTTGAATTCAGTTATTGTAACAACAGTAATTTTTTAGGTATGTCTCTACACATCACCTTTTTTACAAAAAAAATCATAACTTTTAAGTTGTTGAAAGATATGCAATAATATTGATGGAGAGGAGAGGTGGGGATACTAAAATACTTAAAAGTTAGCTAATATACATAGCATGTAAGTAGACAGTGTCGGACCTATCGTGTATACATAAGGACGGAGACCGCTTGAATAATTGAGCTCGGTGAGAAAAAAGTTCCCAATCCGGCGCTGTTTAGAACTGACATTGAAATCATCCCTTTCCATTTTCGTCTCGATTTCTTCTTTCATTTTGTCTACACATGGTCTACCACATGGTTCTGCTGAGAAACAGGGGGTCTAGGTTCGCTGAATATCCTTTCAGTAGTCGCGTGAAAATTGATAGCAACTTTGACCGCACACTGTCTCTGAGACCGTGCTTATTTTTTTCTTTACTTATTTTTTTGTTTTTAGAACATCAATATATTATTGACCTCATAATTATTGAATATCTTCACAAATTTTGAATTTTCAACTCAGTTTTTTTCTTCTGTCAAAAAACAATTGAAGGAAATAACTTCGATACACTGAAAAAAAAAATCTTTTGCATCAATGCACAATTGCATTGATTCAAGAAGATTGTATTTTTGAATAGGTCCAACCAAATATAAGTTTAATTTTTTGACAGAATCCTCTCGACCACAGGAAAAGAAAATGTTTTGAGATATAAGATCACTTTCTTCTTTGAAGGATGGGAGTTGGTTGAGGCAAGAATATTTCAACTTCAATAACTAATGAACACTATTCTTCCATAAATGTGATCCTTCAACACCTGTGAGCGTTGAGCCTCTTGACACAAGAGGTTTCATGTATGATCAGGATGAAAACATCTTATATTAATTATTTGGTATTTTTCCATGAAACCTCATCACTTTTTTTTCAAATATGAATGTATTCCATAAGGAATAATGAGATTCTCATAAAAATAACATTTATTAAATAAATACTCATTGTACAATTTTCAACAATAACAATTTCAACAAGGGAATAAAAATTAAATTTATTATTAAATTAACTTTACATACAATATATAGATTGTCAAAAATTTTCAATTGTTCGTTATTTATATTACCATACTTGTTGATGAAATGAGTAACTGCCAACTCTGCCAATCTGTCTCTATCGGTGTTATTTAGGGTGCTAGAACTGGCCTTCGTCAAAAGAGCTTGTCCCAAGAAGTAATTTCTTAAAAATACAATTAGGTCAAAGTTTCTCGTCATAGCTGGGATAATATAAAAATTAATTCTGTACAGAAACTTTTTATAGGCTTTGTTATGATATCAGTTTAAATGTCAGACGTTTCGTTATCGAAAAACCATCAACTTATATTCTTCAAATGCCTACTGCCTTTTTTTGGAATAAAAGTTTCGTTAAGTTCTTTTTTTCTGAATTCAAATATGTATGATAACTAAACGGGATTTGGAGTTGACATAATCTTGAAATAATGAGAGACAGGTGTATGAAACATATATTTTTGATTCAAGATTATCTGCATTTGGAGGTTGAGTATGTGGACTATGCACTTGGTAATAAAAATATGCCATGAAGACAATTTTCAAATACTTAGGACATTTCGCATGAAATGTTCGAAAAGGAGTTGGTTTTGGCCTATTGGGAATACCAATAATTATTGATGAATATGGTAACTACCTCTTTGTTGTGAATTGTAACGCACGAACAATTGAGGCATAATGGCTATATGTGGTAATAGTTTTGTAGTATTAATTTTATACCTACGTATTTAATGAAATCCGTTAGCAGTGATGCACAATAATGCGATCGAATACAGAAAAATGTTTTTGCCATTATACACACAACAATTGAAAACGAAAATATTTTCAACCTACCTTCACAACTGGCCCATAAATGATCTGAATTCCTTAGTGGTACATCTGCACACAAAACCACTGAATACTGTGACGAATATAACTAGTTTGATATTCGAACTCACCCATTCAAACAGTCAGTCAAACGGAATACGATTTATTACAAGATGGAGGTCCCGGTAGCAGTTCTCGCTTTCGCGAGGGTTCGCAGGGTTTCGCGAGCACCCGCTATGGCTTAAGCTTATTGGTTGACTGTATCCTTCAGATCTCTGCCAAAGAATTATATTTTTGAATCAAGAGGAACATGTTCTGCAGATGAGTCAATGTTGGCGTTCTCTAGGTTGAAGAGTTAGAATGTTTTGCTGTGATCAAATTCATTCCAAGAGAATTTATGTAAAGAAGCAAACAGCTAGCTCAATTAGTTTGAAATGAGAGTATATTCATCAATTAGAAATAATTATTCTCCTCAGAAGAGAATTCTGTTCAATAGTTTGTATACATTTGATTGAAGATATCCTTTTTATCTGTGTGTGTAAGTCAAAATTTCATTTAAAGAACAGAATGAAAAACATTAAACCTTTCCACTATAAAACAGGACAATAATATTATATTATGCAATGAGCACAACAAGATGCACATTTTGTTGCGAGTTGCATACTATGCTTTTTCTTCGACAACATATCGTTTACGTTTAATAACAGGCATACATTGCAAAAGCGTTAAAAAAATAAAGTGAGTCATTACTTCGAATTTGCCGCTAATGGGCTGTTTCCGGTAATAAATTCAGTGTTGCTATCTTCGCTGCTTTCACTATGTTCGGAGGTGTCAATATCACTATCAGTTTCCATTTTAATTATCAGTTTTTATAGAAAACAACTATGAAATTACTCGTTACCTACTAAAACTTTGACAAAACCGATCTGCTGACATTTCATCAATTTGTCGCTGGACGTCGTAATTTGACAAGCCGTAATCTTCGTGGTTTCAGAGTGAACCTAGACCTAACACAAAATATTCCATTTCGCATTTGTTGCTTAGCAACTTGCCTAGCAACCGATGCAAAAATGAAATTCTTTACAAAATTTGCTTGTTTATGATTGAAGTTACGGTTATAAAATGAACATTTATCGAGGTTGTCGTAGAAAAACTAATATTTCCTTCTACCTCGTATCCAAATGTCTTTTCAATGTTCTTCAATTCAAACGAAATCGACCAATAATACCCGTATGCCGATTTATTATTATTGCATGATTTTTCGAAATCGACCAAACCCTTAAATTGACAATGTACATTTCATGATTTTTCATCAACACGGTACCATTTTAATGATGCCACATTTTTGCAATAGGTGGTCTTTCAAAATTTACGTATCTATAATACACTCTCTGCCAGATTATTTTTGAATATAATGATTTTAAAAAAATGCTGAAGGGGGTGTCAAAACGTGTAATTTGACAGATGGAGAGGTGTAATCAGAATATTCTTCATTGGCCACAATGACTCAAACTTTCATGTATAGAGCTCCGGAAGTTGATTAATTATTTTCCCACACTCGCTTTTAATTATCCAAAAATAACTCGAACAGTGGTAGTTTTCTACCAAACCCAGCTTAGGCTAGCGTTCAGTAGACGCCCGAAGTGTTTAGCATTTGTAGAACAACATTATGGTAATCCTACAATTTAAACTCAAGTGAGACCATGAGTCACGCTACTAATGAACGTGATTCGGTTCAACTCCATCTCTAATCGATACAATTACGTCAGCAATAACAATTGCCTATTCTTTGCTCATAGACTTAATGACATGAGCGCCGATCGCGGGATGTTTTGGGAACGTTTTCTTAAAATGGATAAAATCTAAAACTCTTGATGAATGAATTATTTCAATATGAACTTACTTCCAAACTTTCCCACCTGCATGCATGTTTTATTCAGTGGAGCAATTGTGTTCTGTTAGATATTTGCATGACATTTTCAATTCGACAGAATTATTTGACGAGAAAGTTATTCGACATTGTCGAAACTCTTCTACAACAAAATAGAAAAGTAACAATACAATAACTAAGAGAGAGAGAGGATGTGGTGGTAAATTGAAGTTCTTATACGTGGATATGTATTCCATATTTTTGATAAGTACATTTGCCAACGAGCACGATGTACTTACTTACCGGTTACCTTACTACAATAAATATTTTTTCTGGTTTTTGTTCTTCAATATTATGGTTGTTGAAGAATGAGAAACAGAGATGAGACAAATGAGCCTTAAAGTGTATTTACAATATAATAACATTTATTTACCAAATGAGTGCATATTTTACTTCACTTTCCAGTGGTCGCGTACTTGTCTGTGAGACCGAGTTGTTCCTTTCTTCGATGAAACTTTATTGAAAGTGGGGATAGCAGGCTGTCCTTATCAATAGCTGCAAAGACCAGCGGTACCTATCGATAGTACTAATTGAACTAGTGTGGGTTGTTTTCGTATTCTTTCACATAATGAACCGGTGTGGGAGACCGGCGCGATCAATCATGGGATAGTTTTTTTCATGAGTGCGGTAGCCGAATGAAGAAGACACAGAAGTAGACAACACGACAACTAGATGTATGTCACAATTACTGTCTACCAGAATAGCAGAGACTGAAATAAGACAAGACACTTTCTCCATATACGCAAGCAGAGGATACCCGACAAAAGTCATTTAATCAACTAGTGTATTATTGAAGACAATTAATGTTGGAGATCAATAATCGCATTTCAATATACGAGTTGACTGAAATATTTTTCCGTCGACTTCACTCCTTTGGAAAAAAGGAATTCTTGATTAAAAAATATTTATTTAACTAAATGAATAGTAGATAAAACTTTATTGATCATTAATGATCATCTTTCAATTATTTGAACACATTTATATTAACATTGGTGATTGTAGAATTAGAGAAACAGAAAAAAGTCACAGAAAAATTCCATCTATATACTCGCATTTTACCGGTGCGCTACGAAATCGAACATTAACACCCTACTTGAGTGTTCCAAAGGATTTGGTTGTGAGGATGGCACTGCTTAGTAATTGACCAGTAATATTCCTTACTCAGCCTTGAATGTACCCCCATGTCCACTGGTTGGAGGGTCGTGATGCTGACGCATGATGTCTCGACGTTGTTCATTCGGTATTTATTACTCGTTACTGATACCCCACTTCTTCATATGAATCTGAATACTAACATGTTTAAAAAGATGACCATCAGTTACTCGCCATGAAGGGTATCTCACGAGATCATGACACTGTGAGTAATTTTTCGATACCACCGGTCTTTGTTTGGTAGGTCTCTAGCCTTTCGTCTACAGTACCAATAACTAATACTCGAACCAATCGTGACAGAGCGTCTGGAACTGAGTGATATCTTTCCATCCATTGTGCAATTCAGAAATGAAACTGTTGAAATCTTACGGACCTATCTTGCGATGCGGCCGATTGCATCTGTTATCGAATCAATCCAAATCAGGCTATGATGGTCTGTTATAACTCTGAAACAGACTTCCAAATAAGGACTCATTTCTTATATAGCGAATATAGTCGCATGACACTTCGTCTCCATCATGCTGTATATTCTTCTACTGTGTGTTGGGTAACACACCATATTTTCTCCATCTGGATGCAACTGGGATAATACTGCACCTAGCCCAAAATTCGACACATCCGTCTGAAAAAGAAACGAGAGATTATTATCCGGATACGAAAGTACGGGTGCGGCCACCAACAGTCTTTTATTTGTCAAAATGTCCTATCACACTCATTTGTCCAGAAAAACGGGTGGTTCATTCGAGTGAGATAATTCAAAGGTTGGAGAGTGCAGATAACAATGACGTCCAAATAAATAAACATAAATCCGCACCTGTTACTATGATCAGTTCGCGTTGGACCTTCTTTGATAAACCTTCTCTTGCCACTTACCATTTACCATTTACCATTTTATTTCCATAGTTACAGTAATTACTTGATTTGGAAAAACAGTTTAAGCCAGTTCAATACTATTTTTAATATAAGCTAAGCATATTAATTATTTTGGAACAATATTTTTGACGTTTGTAGAAAAAATTTGTTTGCCTCTCATGCGCGAAATACTTTGGTGATGTCGACTATTTTTTTTAACTCGGCTGCGCCTCGTTAAAAAAATTCAGTTCTCGATCACCAAAGTAGCATTTCACGCACTAGATACAAAAATAACTATTTTAAATTTTGATTGATAAGAACTCAACTTTTGTATTCGAAAAATGTATTGTCACCATGACGTCTGAATTACAGATATATTCGACAAGATATAACGTATACCTTAGAACGTGGCTACTGCATTATGCAGTCCCATCGGCATTCGACAAAATTGAAATAGCCTGCGGTTTGTAATGATAAGAGCTGTGAGTGGTTTTTGCGATTCAGCCGCAGGAATCTGCAAAGTTTTTACGATTCAGCCAAAGGAATCTGCCAATAGGCAGCGTTTATATCTAGGATTGTTGGAAGATGCGCTTTCCTCAATTTGTCCAAAGTCGTGCTAACAAATGTTATAGTATAGGATACGTATGGGATACTCGTCTTTCTAATGAACCGCGTTGGGTCTGCGAAAATATACGCAACTGCGTCGACTATCAGGCTTCTTGACCAACAGCATCGGAGACAATTAAGGTGAGTTAAAAGGCTCCACTACTATGCCATGCCATAAAAATTGGTCAAGTTCATTATTGAAATGCTTCTGTAATACCGCTGAGGTAGGGTTGGTGCTCAACCAAGAATTTACAACTCAATTTGTCTCCAGCATTAAACGAAAGTATTCATCAACCGCTTCATCCTCTTGCTTTTGCCGGAACGGTTCTAATGAATCCACAGAATTCATTGAACAAACTGATTCAATCTACGTCTTCTCCGCGGAAACGCATTTCATCCGAATATACGGTTGTAACTAGAGATATTCTAAGTCAAATTCCTAATATCAGTTTATGGTAAACTTTGACACGATCACACAACCGAATCGGTTGTGATAGCGACCCAAGTACCTCGCAGGTACCTCCGTTCGGTACCAAACAAGATATAGCAGTCGTTGGTTCCAACCTATCTACGGTTTTCAGCTTATTCCATCCTCTGTCACGCAGAATAGTTTTACTAGCCCCACTATCAAATAGACCTAGCAATGCTATTTCCAAAACTGTTACGTTCAAATGAGATAGACGATCATTCTCAGCATACGCTATCACGAAATCCAGAAGTATTTTATTATCTGAAGTACTGAAACGAATAAAATCGACAAAGTTGAAGTACCATTTCTCTCCATACGTTTCCACCAAGTGGAAAAATGAAGCAATTATCTGGCAGAAGACTACTACTTCCCTGGCTAATACCATGATGGACATCTGACTACATCGGACAGATATTTGTGCAATTGTGTCTTCTTGGAAGAGCGTTGGGGAGAAAAGGATACTTAGACTTTGTTGATTTTATTCGTTTAATTTTTGTGATAATCTCCGGTATATATTTTCGAACCTTGTTCGAAATGATACATCTGAAGTGCTGGTACTGAGTTCCGCCGATACTGTATGATGATTTCTCTGAATTTATGAACATCATTTTAATATTTTCAATAAAATCAAAGTGCCTTACCCATAAAAGGTTTATGTTGAAAAACAATTTTCAATGTGTCATCGCACAAGAAAATTTCCATCTTTTCCATCGTTGTTGAGTGATATTGCTTCTAAAGAATATGAATCTCAATTCTCCAATCTACCTGATGATCTTTGAGGAGTGGAATAGATTTCCGTCGACAAACATTTCGTGGAGGCCTAGCGAAAGAGATGCGATTCCCGCATCAATGATTTGAATGTTTTCTGTGAGTGATACTTTTGAATAACATTCTCATTTATCTTTATGAATTTTCAAAGAAAACTTAATAGTTAAAAAATCAACCATCTGAATGAAAATGCGAATTTTCACTTTCAGATTTTCTTTCTCTAGTTAGGGTATTTTCTTAATATCTATCAGATGTAGTTCAATGTCCAGCGTGGCTTCATCCGGAGTAAAGTAGTTGTTGTCTGTCAGATATTAAAATAAAAATCTTGATTTTTATCGTAGGTAGTCTTCATTTGAAAAACAATTTTCAATTTTCATCTAGGGATATTCCGTTTTTTCAATTGAAAATCGTTTGCATGTTAGGGACGGGTCTGTACTGATGATCGGGTGAACCGTGAAAATATTATGTAGATAATCAGACCTGTTTTCGATTACGTTTTGGTTGATGTTACAGGTAGTAAGTATTGTATATTCTTGTTGAAAAACTTTGCCAAATATTTGGCAGAAGTGATTCGGCAGTCGTTTGGGTAAGTTGAATTATTTGTTCAACGTTTTACGACAATACAATTGTACAGAACATAAGCGGAAGGATAGATTAATCTCAATCAATTATCATTTTGTGAAATCACATTCAAGATATTTTTCTATGAGCAATATAACTTTAGCCACTTTTCAACTTCAGCGCCCTGTATCTCGAAAACTAGTCATAGAATTGAGTTGTGCCCATAGACACTTCTGTTCAGGAGGTCAATCACAACCACATAATAAAAAAAATGTTTTCCATAAGGCCGATTACCGGCCTATTTTTATAATTTTTTTCATTGTGGTTGGTGGATCAGCGGTCTAACGCACAGGCCGTTCGAAACTCCAGCATAGCGATAGTCGGTTCGAGCCCGATGTAGGTACAAGAGAATTTTTCTCATCTACTTTATATCGGATCGATAGGCGACCGCATACCTTTTGAAAAGCAAGTGTATTGTGGGTTGTCTAGATGCCAATCTCGCCTGGTGCTAGCTTGGAGTGCACACCGACCACCCGAGGTGGTGCTGTAGGTTTTCCTACAGCTGAAAAGTGAATACGCCACCAAAAATCAATAAGTCACCCGGAGCGCCACGGTGAATAATAATTGTCCCGCTATTTGTTTTGTCCTATTCGTTAGTTTAAGTTAATATATAAATTAATACTTCCGTTCAATCTCAAACTATTCAAATTAAATTCAATCAATTTATTTGGTACACCCTGCACCACCCACAAAAAACTGTAACAGACCCCAGATCGAGTCTATGGCGAATATGCGAAACAGTCTCTCGCCATACCGACAGTAAAGTGGAATAAAAAACTTCTACAACTGTGACAGTGTTGAAATAAACTCAGATTATCCATCAATCACATCTCAACTCCTCACAAGGATAACTCAAAACTTCCTCAAGAGTGGGCCGACTGAAGTTTGGACCACGCCAGTGAAAGCCGAATGTAAGATCTGGGCATATAATCATTCATTTTTTACTGAAAGATACAGTTTCGCATTTCTCTCTTGATTGAGCTAATTATCAAATTCATTCTCAGGCCTCTCAAAGACCTTAACACACCGCAACAATAATAATAGCCGTCCTCTACCCGCACAGGCTATGCCTTTGGGTACACTCAACGAGTGTTTATGAGGGAGTATTATTATTATATTATTATTATTGAGAATCAAAGTAGTCAGACATTTTCACCTCGCAAATTCTGGACTTTCAGATGCAGATGAGACAATCACACGAAAAACTTAATTTTTGTGGATATGCTTTTAGGCGAATATTACTACCTCACCATTTCTTCAATAGTAGGGTAATCGTCGAGTCACTATCATAAATGTCAAGGTGGAATCCTAGTTCAATCTACGAGATATTATTCGCTAAATTATTCCTTATATTAATCGAAGTAGGCGCACAATCAGCACACGTTCGTTAATAACAGCTAAAGTATATTATTCACGTCAGCTATAGTAGCCAGTTAATTGCAACTCCGTCATTTCCAGCAACCTAATAAACATTAAACATGGCGTATAATTCAGTCTTACCCTGCCCAGTTCCAGTACTACCAACTGTCCTGTACGTGAATGCTGATTTCTGATTCAACCGATATTGCCATGATGAATGTCGGCAATACAATTTGAAATACGCCTAATTTATTTATGAATCTGTTGTCTCTTTCTTGTACGGCCAAGTGGCCTGCGTTGTTCCATCAGTATGTGCATAATTGAGTCATATTACCAGTCATTTGCTAGCAAACCGACTCCTTAATGAGCGTAGTTTTGCGTCTCAATTTTTCTCTCCTGTCACCATACAGATTCGAGAGATATCATTTAGATATCTAAATTTCTCCGTTTTCTGAATGATTTCGATGCAATCACTTTTTCAATATGTGATTAAAAAGGTACAGGGAATGGAATGGGTGATAGAATTGAATCAGCACCAAAATTTGTTTGAGTAAGAGAATAAAAGAGTACGGATTTGAACGGGAACATCAACTTTAGAATTCCTGAATATATTTTGAAAAAAATGTTTTGACCATTTTAACGTATTCGTTTCTGAGAGAGCCAGTGGCATTATTACTGACCTCGATGCTGATGACAATTATTGTCGATCGCGTTTTCAAAATATTTCATAAAATGTTAAATCGCGTTTTCAAAATATTTCATAAAATGATAAATTTTTAAATTGAATATCCTTAATTTAATCATTCATTTCGTTTCGAAATCACATTCTCCCTATTCATGTAGTTTTTGTAGAAACTTGCAATTGCAAAACACACGGGGAGTTTGTGAAAAAGCAAGAAAAAAGTAAACCTGTCGTAGATGATGGAGAGAATTAAGTTACAGTGATGTGGGAATATAGGCATATCAATTTAGCATTAGAAATAGAAAATGGGAGAAAAATAGCAAAAGAAAGCAAACTTTCACAAAAGCTGTTGTTTTGTACAGAAAAATGCAGAAGAGTCGCAAAATGGTGAAAATAAAGAAAATATCACCCTTTATCATTCCCAAATTATACGACCATATCCAAGTATGGCATCTGAGGAATATACTTATTTATACTTTTGTTAATAACTCGACCAAAAAAAATACCAAAGAGGGGCAAAGGTGAAAAAACGTTTCTCTGTATGTCATAAGTCTCCTTGAAAGTTTGTCACTTGTCGATGACGGCAATATATATATTTTTTTTTACTTTACACTAAAAAAATTGTGTTTGCAACATGAATTGATGATGGAAATGATGCAAAAGTTTTTTGAGTTAGTCGCCAACATATGGAGTAATTTCCAAGAAAACATATAAAATTAGTCACCACCTCAGATTTCGGGAATTTTATGATTAGAAGTGTGAATAAATAATTTATTTACCCTGATGCCAATTTTTGCTAAAGTGATTGTCCTAATACCTGTGATGAGTATTCGGAGGATTCTGAAAAAAAACATAAGTTTACCATCCGTACTCATTCCCATTAGTTCAGAACTTTTCTTACAAAAATTTATTTGAACGGACGAGGCAAAATTTATGGAAAATGGAGTGTTCCACCGCTTAGGGTGAGTTCACAATGCATTGTTTCTGCTTTTTGCGTCACGCGTCACGCATTCTTCAAGCATTCTAATTGGCGACGCGACGCAAAAAGCGAAAACGATGCATTAGGAACTCACCCTAATCCACACGTATTTCGAGAAAGGTAATTTCAGTTTCAGTTGATACGTCAAGAAGAGTACTTTGACCACGCCACTGAAGATGACCTCCGCACTTGCAGTCGAAACGTTTGGAAATTTAAACCAAAGACGACCACGGCAAAACCCGGAAAACAACCAAAACATCCCTAGTGTGTTTGAAAGAGTTTGGCAGTCCCTGAAGAGAAGATTGAATGCTTGTATCCAGGCTGTAGGAAGTCATTTCGAACATTTATTGTAGATTAGATAACTTCACATGTACTTTTTGATAATAAAATTTTGTTGTCGTAAATTTTGTTCGCCCTGTATCTTCGAAATAACGGAGTTTTTCAAAAATCATCATGGCACCAAATATTCTTATAATATGTCAAAGAATAACCCCTTTAATTTTTGCCTCGTGTTTACTACTATGCACGTCCAATAACTGGAATTCACCTGGAAAAGCAGTTTTCTGATCACAAATGGCTCAGCAGAAAAGAAGAAAACAAATGAAAGAGAAAATCCAAACAATTCTATATACAAAATAAGGTTGAAAAGTTCATTTCTTATTCATGGGAATCAATTGGAAGCAGTATTTTCATGATTTAATATTTTTTTAACTTTTGGACTTTGGTTACAATCCCAAAAAACATATAAGAAAACGTATTCTCCCCGGATAATCAAGTTTTCAATGAAAATTATGTTGTTTGCATTCTATTAAAAATCGATAAACAGATCAGAGTTCAAGGTCGCAAAACATTGAGGCTAAAATATTGCTTCAATTTCATTGCAAAAATTAGTCAGGAAATTATATATCTGTTGTTTTAAGCCAATCAGCGCCACGGCAAATATTAATAATAGCCGTCCTCTACCCGCACAGGCTATGCCTTTGGGTACACTCTATGAATGTTAACATGAAGTATTATTATTATTATTCTATAGATGCCCTGATTTTGATAAGTTTCTAGGGCGACAACCTGAATTTTCCCAAAAATTTTTTGGTGACGTGATCTAGCTGCTAAATCAAAAAGGATAATTTCACTGGCTTGACTGCTGTCACGTGCAGATGCCAGAATTACAGAAGCGTAGATTATTTTTGGTGAATATTCATTTTCAATTTAAAAATAAGTAGGTACCTACTTGTTATCACAAGCAGAAAATAATACTGTATAAAAGTTTAGTTGAATCCCATTTGAACTATGGCATAATCGGATGGGGTGGTTTGTCTAAAACCCACCTTCGTTCCCTGGAACTAAGAACAAAAAAAGAAGCTATGTGTATTCAGTAATATTCATTAGTAAGTCGAAAGTTTTGTAAAAATTGTGTGGTAGACGAACCCTGCTGAGTATCATAATTTCCTGGCATACTAGTATCTGTAGGAGACTGCACTGGTAGGCTTGCACTGTTACTTTCTTAGGAGTAAGTGGACAATCGCGAAGCAGGAGTCTCTGGCTGATCAGAAATAATTTGAAAAATTTACTTTTGGTCTTTGCTCTCAATAATGGAGGAAATTTTTTTACTGTCATCGCGAGGCTTTCAAACAGTATATCTATTTCATCCATGGGGAAAGTTGGAGGTACTGCAGTAAGTTGGTGCATTAACACTTCTCGTTCCAAATTACCCTTCTGCATGGCATTTATTCTTTACTCCAATTAACGTCAAACCATCGACTGTTGATCTCGTTATTTGTGCTTGTTGTTGTCTACACAACATGTTGCGCAAGAAATATATTGTGAACAATCCAAGACGACTTGGAAGAGAAGACACATGTTACCCAATGCCGACTGAAAATATGGTTCCTTTGGCAGGCACAGGGGGGTTCCATCGTGCCGAAAGTTTTCAGGTACGAAGTAGGTTTACAGACTTCTTCTCTAACGAAGGCACTGTGACCTGGCAGAATGGGAGAATTTAATAATATTTCTATTACCATTGGTTCGCTCTGTGTACCTACTTATTGTGTTTCAATATATTTACCAGAAGAACTCACCGTCTGTATTCAAATTTTTTGCAATATCCATCCATATCATTTCCTTCTTCGTATGCAATTTGTACGACTCGTTTTTTGCGTCATAAAGTACTGGGAACTGCGATATGTGATGCACCAGTTGTTCATCATCTATTGAACCCATATCATCCGTTTCTTATTGAAGATTAAAATGTTATTAGTGTTGCTATAACTGACAAGTGGAAACTATTACATACCTGTCATAACTACAAACAATCGAAAAACAACTCTCAGAATAGCTGTGTTCCCTATCAAATTCGTTGCGAAATGGACGTGCGTCTGCTCCCGGAGCGGTGAAGCGACCGGCGACCATACGAACGACGAACGATAGTTAGTAGCAGCGACTCGGCAGCAGCTAGGAAAACAGGAACATTGAAATGCACTGGAGATGTCTATACGACGTGGTCGCGGCTACCCGGTCGCAGTCGTCAGCGACTGCGACTGTTGGAGGAAACCAAGGCTTTAAGCCTATGTGTATTCAGTAATATTCATTCAATAAACAATTTGGTCCTATTTTCATGTATTTCTATCAACTTATTATCTATTCTAACTACAACATTTGGATCTTTATCTTCTACTACAAAATAGGGACCTTTGAATATGGGATCATATTTATTTGAAGACGTGTTCCTTACTAATATTTTATCACCAATCCTAACATTCACAGGATTAACTTTCCTATCTACTTTTTGTTTTCGCAGTGACTTTGATACCATTAAATTATTTCTCGCGTCATTCCAAGCTGTTTGCAATCGAAATTTAACTGAATTGGGTAATCATCGAAATTATATACCGGGTCGATTTGTGTAGCAATGCTCGATGGTAATCTACTCATTTTCCCGAAAACCAATTCGTATGGACTATAACGAGTTTCCGTATGAACTGTATTATTATATGCAAAACACCAATATGGTATCAAATGAGCTCCAGGTGTCTGGATGCTCTGATGCATGTATGCGTAAATAAGCACCTAGATTTTTATGTGTGTTCTCCAGTGCTCCAATGGTTTCGTGATGATACGCCGTTGAATTCAGCTGTTCGATTTTGAGCAGTTTGCACGACTCTTTGAATGTCGACGCTAGAAATTCAGTACCCCTATCTGTCAAAACTTGTTCTGGGATACCAAATCGCAAAATAAAATTTTCTACGAAAGCTTTTGCGACGGTTACAGCCTCTTTATTTTCTAATGGATATCCTTCGACGAATTTCGTTAACTCACATTGCAACGTCAGAATGTATCGGTTATTTTCCCTGTCTTGTTCTAAGGGGCCCACCAAATCGAGAAAAACTTTCTGACACGCTGAGTTAGCCGTTGTGGTTATTTTCATTAGTTGCTGATGTGGTCTAGAGTACTTATATCTCTCACAGTCATCGCAACGTTTTACAAAATTTTCGATATCCTTTCGGAGCCCAGACCAAATGTGAAGCTTCCTAATATTGTTATACATGCGATTAATTCCAGCATGCCCTCCCGTTGGTAACATGTGGTAATCGTTCATAGTCAATTGTTTGGTTTTCTTCCTAGTTATGTGCTGTTGAGCTTTTATTACATTTATTTTTATTCCTGCATTCCTAATTTCATTTGGAACTTTCAAAATGTTTTTCAATAACGATGCGCATCTATCTTCTTTCATTATTAATGATTCTGGAATTCCATATTCTTGGCAAATTTCTTTCAGGTCTCTCAACGATGCACAGAATGCAGTTGCTGATCGAGATTCATCCTGATTCATATAAATAGTATTTGCCTTTTCATCATATTCCCCTTTTTTATACACTCAGAACGGTTTTTTCTTCGAAACTCAACTTTCGTTAAAGGATACAATTGTACAAATTCTTTAGGTGGTTTCAATAATTCTACGACACCAGGATGATCAGGTCTGTTATCAAAAGAGATATTGGAATCTTCCCGTGAATTGTTGCTTGAATTCTTCGTTTGTGCCCTTGTCACGACATTCATGACTTGACAAGAATTTCCTGCCATTCTAGTTCGTCAGATTCAATTTTTGTAGGCATCAGCTGTTACATTATTTTTTTCTTTGACATAACTTATTGTAAAATCATATTCTTCTAGTGACAGCCTAAATTTCGTTAGTCTACTTGAAGGATTCGTCACACCGAAAAGATATAGTAATGGTTTGTGGTCTGTGAGAATAGTGAACCTTTTCCCGAAAAGATAGGGGCGGAACTTCCGGACACTCCAACAGATGGCGAGAAGTTCTTTTTCTATCACACAATAGTTGATTTAAGCTTTATTCAGCGATCTGCTGTCGAAAGCAAATGGCTTATCATCTGAATTCGACAGAACTGATCCGATAGCCAAATTTGAGGCATCAGTACGTAAAATAAAAACGTTAGATTCTGAAAAATCAGGATATGCGAGAATTGGTAATTGAATTAGTGCTTGTTTTAGCGTTTCGAATGCTTTTTGACATTCTTCGCTCCAAGCGAAGACTACACCCTTTTTTGATAATCTGTTAAGTGGTGCTGCAAAATCCGCGAAGTTCTGAATGAACTTCCTATAATAGTTCGCAAATGCTACTAACCGTTTAGTATCATTTGAATCTTTTGGAATTGGAAATTGCTGTATGACGCGTATTTTTTCAAAATCTGGAGGTATTCCTTCAGATGAGATCACGTGATCCAGATACAATATCTCTTTTTTTAAAAATTCGCATTTGTACGGATTTAATTTCAAATTGACCTGTCTCAAGCGTTGCAAAATTTTTATCAAATTTCAATTATGACTCTCCAAATTATTCCCGAATACTATCAAATCGTCCAAATAAATGAAACATCTTTCATAATTTAACCCTGACATTGCTATGGTCATGGCTCGAGAGAAAGCACCTGGACTGAGCTTCAACCCCATCGGTAATCTCGTCATTTGATGCTGACCTCTATCGGTTGTGAAACTTGTGTAAGTTCTAGATGCTGCATCTAATTCAACTTGATAATAGCCCTGACATAAGTCAAGATGTGAGAAGTACATCGCCCCGGAGAGCGAGTCTAAAATTTCGTCTATGCAAGGTAATGGAAATTTGTCATCCTCAATACGTTTGTTCAACAGACGGTAATCGATAACTATCATCCATTGCTTATTACCCTTGCTGTCTGCTTTTTTCGGTACCACTAACAACTGTGCCGACCATTCAGACCTCGTTTCCTCTATAATTCCTTCTGAGAGCATGTTGTCAATTTGTTTATTTATTTCAGCTTTCTGCGAATGCGGTAACCGGTATGGTTTCACGTATACCGAAATTACATCGTTTTTTAAATGTATGGTCTGTTTACAGACATTTGTTACCGTCAGTGGGTCATTTTCAAAACGAAACACGTCTGCATATTTTGCACAAATTTTATCAATAGATATTTTTTCCTCGTTATTAAGGCCTTTGGTATTTATGGAACTAAGTTTATCTATACGCTCAATTGAAAAGTGTGTGTTTCCAACAGTATGAACATCAAATTCTAAAATATCTTCAGTTTTGGGTCTAAAATTCTTCAACTTTATCTCTTTATCAGTAATGTTCAGAATTTTAACAGGTATAACATGGTTATGAGGTTTTGCGATAATTCCCGCGGTATAAACTCCTTCGGAAATTTCTTCTGGTATGATAATACAATCATCTGAGTTTTGTACTTGGCAATATTTAATAATTTCGCACCTTGGTGGAATCGTTATATAATTTTCATACTTGGATTGCAGTGGAATCGACAGTTTCCGATTGTTTATATATAAGGAAAATGTGCATAATTCGTAATTTAATATTGCAGAATGTTTAACGAAGAAATCTGATCCAATAACACGCAATAACACCATTCATATCACTACCAAAGTCATTCACCACATGGAATTCGTGACCTATCTTAACATCAGGTAGTTCCAATGTATTATTAGCCGAGCCTTGCGTAAAAACAAAGCCAGCTATGCCGTTTATTTTGATTCTATTTGTCGTATCAACAAACTGATGTTTATTTATACATGATGTGAAAATTACACTTACCGAAGCACCCGTATCTAATAAAAATTTCAACTCACTCTTTCCGTTTTTTATCCATACGTAATTAAGACCATTCATACTTAAAACTCTACAATCACCTACATTCTTACTGACTTGCACGAAAAAACTGATTAACTCGTGGGGAAGGGTTGTTTAAATCAGCATCCTAAGAGTTTTCCATAAAAAAATCTCTTCGAGATGGACTGAAAGGTTGATGGTTATTATTATTCCAACGCCCTCTAAAATTTCCACGAAAATGTCCCCGGTTTCGATCCCTAAAATTATTTTTATTATTAAAACTACTTCCTCTGATATTGTTAGCCATGTCACATTCTGAAAAAAAAGAGAAAATATACCTATAAGAGTAGGTAAAACCACTATTAAGACTATATGCCTAAAAAGTAAACTTATTCTTATAAAACAAACACTCTAGCAAACAAACACATTAAAAAAAATTTAAGAACTTTTGAACCACATAAATTACAAAAAATTCATAGTAACATATACTAACATCAAAATGATATTGGCAATAATAGACAAAACGTTTTACTCCTGGTGAATCTTGCCCTCTTCATGATTTGCATACTTTTTTCGACTTTAATGTTCGAAAGGAACAATAAAAATATTTTTTTGGGTGCCTCCGTAGTTGTATTCGAACGCTTTGACATGATGATCAATTTCATAGTTTTCGGATTTGACATTTTTATCAATTTTCGACGCAGACTCCATGCACACAGTACGAGGCAGAGCACGCAATGAACGACTGTTGTAAAGTGACGTCTCAGCGGCCGATGAGTTCGCGTCGTCGCATGCCTAGCTAAACAATTAAATATCTCGAAAACTATTGAGAGGTGTAGAAAAAAAAAATTACCTTTTCTTTTTATTTTCAATTGAGTGTATTTTAAGGTAAAAATCAAAATTTGATGATATTCTTCATTACAGCCGAGAGGTATCACTTTCATCGTTACGTTCAATCATCGAGGCGTTTTAGAAGTTTTTTCTTCAGGTGGCTTATATTTTGGTTGTATTGCTCGTATCTATATTTTATTGGGTTCCTGATGGTAGCTTATTCTGAATATAAATAGAAATTGAAATGACAAAGTTGAAGAAATGCAGATTGATAGCATAAAAGTCATTGTCATCATAAAGATAGAATATGAATAAAAACTGAGATAACAGGACTCAGTACATGACCCAGGGGTAAATCGCCAAACGTTTAGGATTGGTTGTTCAGTTACTTGGTTCATTTCTCATAGTTATGATTTTTTCTGACAATTGACATTGAATGCATTCTGGAGATATTTCAAGAATCTCTATCTGAACTTGTACGTGATATTTCGAAGTTCATGTACGCTAACTCATTCGCTTTAATAAATGGCAGAACTTCTCTCGACCGACCGGCTCAGTACACCCACGTTAATAGTCTTGGCAACAGTGTTATAGATCTGGTATTTATATACAAACCCCCATATTCCCCTCGTAGATAACCTTCGTGTTTTGGAGAAAATAACCCTCACCGATAACTTTCCAGTCTGCCTGATTCCCTGTACGGGAACCAGAAGCTATAGGTATATGGGTAGGTAAAAAAACATGAAGTGGGATAACCTATGCTCGTTGGAGTACAAAATCACAATACAACACTCGTAGAGTGTATTTTCCTATGACAATTTTTGTACTGCTATTTCTGAAACAGCCACTGCCTTGAATTCAACGATGGTCCATAATCCCAGTCCTTCCGCAAACCATAACAAACCATGGTATGACAAGAAATGTTCAAACATGAAAGTTAGAAATGACTGAAAATACTGGTCAGGGATAATTTTTCTTCGAAACGCTCTTACGAAATTATATCAAGGAATAAACGACAATACGATGAATCAGAAGTAACCAAGGCCTCATCGAACTCCAAAACCTGGTTAGTTCTAAAACGTTATCGTTGCAACTTTTCACAATCACTTCCCTCTACCAATGTCTGGGAGACTTCTTTTAGCAATATACCCCCAGGGGATCGTTGACTTTATTTTAATGCAATAAACCCCACGCTTGATTGCTCTATTATAACTGCTGAACTTTATGCAGCCTCAACAAGTGTAAAAATAACAAATCACCAGGCTGTGACAATATTTCATACGAGTTTCTGAAAAATCTTTCTTACAACTGGGATACTTCACTTAACAACCCTTTTCAATATCATTTCAGAAACTGAAACGATTCCGAATAGCTGGTGAAGTACTCATGACAATGATACATAAAAAGGGGCCTCCAAAGACCGAGCCAATTACAGAGGCATCCCATTAATTGTCTTCACCGTCAAGGTGTAAGCTCTGAATTTCTGAACATTTGCAGAAAGATGTATAGTCAGTATCCATGAAATTTAAATGGGTTGAAGGTCTTACCAAAAATCATTGGATGTCACATGTGGTGTTCTTCAGGGTGAATCTCTGAGCCCTCATTATTCGTCGTATTCATTGCTGACAAAACAAACAATATTTTCGATCTTGGGGGGGTCTCGAAGGTATAAACATTGACAATTGACTGATGGTACTTTACGCAGACGATTGGGTCATTCTGGCGGAATCCGAAGTAGACCTATAGGAAAAAAATTGAAAACTCTTGAACAATATGTGAGCCAAAATAATCAGAAATTAATGATAGTTCTCCTTGATAGCAATGAAGTTTCGAGAAATGGACGTTTACCAGATAGATCAGGATAAATAATGCGATCGAATGTCAAATCTGGTTATAACGTTAAAGACAATTCATAAACGAAAATGAAAATGCGACTTACAGTAATTGTTGTGGCTTTAGGTATGGTGGAAACTCCAAACGGCGTGGGTGCCTCTTCTCAAGAGCTCTCTTGCCGGTTCTTCTTTCATCTATCTATCACCTTTGGAGTTTGGAGTTGACCAAAAATATAACGATGACCAACCGTTTTTACACTCAGAAATCAATCAAAATATTCAGTAGGGAAACCTAGCAGTTCTCTCAACATGCAAAAAAGGGAAACAAAAAACTCGGTAATAATTTGGGTGGTACTTTTAACACATCGATTGACTTGAATGATTTTTACCCGAAAACTACCGAACACCTAGATATAGAACAGCGCGATTCAATATATAAATATATCCAGATGAGTCATAAAGTTAGTCTTAAGTAAAAATAAGAAGATATTTACTGAATGTTTAACACGATATATCACCGACAATTACCTAACAACTAACGTAGACAAAACCAAAATTATATTTGACACTAGGGTAAAAACGATTAGAATTCCACAATTTTTATTACACTCGCGAGTGTAATAAAAATTGTGCTATTCTAATCTTGTTTACCCTAGTGTCAAATATTATGGAATTCCATCAAATAACGACCAATTCAATCCAATACCAAAATTATATGTTTTACAATAGGGGGCCACTATCCAACAGCTTTTTTTAAATAATGACATAGTTGAAATAGTAAGAATCGATTTGCCTATCAAACCGGCAAATCGATAGATTTAGCATTATATAACCTTGTAGAGATAATCACCCAATATTGAAAAATCATTCAATAACGCACTACCAAACTCTATTGTATCAGCATTGACTGAAAGAAGAAAAGAACCAACCATATTAAGGTGGATATATACGTCATGCTCATGAACCGGACTGCCAGTACTACTCTTCAAGATGAGGTTATTAGGTTCAGAGTATCCAAGGGATGCCCACACGCGGGGTACTTTCCCCCTTTTATGGTCCTCGAGAGGAGAGGGGTGGAGCTTCAGGCGTATGCAGACGTCCTTGTCATTCTGGCAAGAACCACTTCGCGAAAGGTAGCCTCTAATATTCTCCAAAGAACGTTGGACTACGTTCACAGTTGGTGTCAGAGGGAACAGATGTCTGTCAACTCCAGCAAAACTGTGATAATACCCTTTACTAGAAAAAGGAATCTAGAAAACCGAACTCAACTTTCTTTCAATGGCAGCAGAAGTGAAATATCCCACCCTTGATAAAAAAACTCACATGAAACGCTCATTTGGAAAAAGTTCTACACAAAGCCGGAATGTCCTTTTAGGCTTGTAGGATTAGTGGACAAACTACAGAATCATGCATATTGCAGCAGATTTAAACAGAGCGTAGCAGACTGCTGATTGAATCTGAATCCTGGAAAAGACCTCTGATATAATGCCACCAACAGTAAATTTTTACCTGCCTTATACCGTTTTAATACCTAAGAGATACGACTAGGTCCTCCAAGAAGAGGTCAGGTTACTGTTGGTTCACAGATGGTTCAAAAACACTCTCAGGTTCTGGTGCATGTGTATATAGTCGTATACCTAGAACGGAAATATCAACCTGTCTAGGATTATATGCGACAGTATTATAGGCAGAAATTCACGCCAACGATCTACGTGAGACTGAAAGAAACCAACTTCACAAAAAGATCAGTAAAAAAAATTCTCCACGATCATCGCTGAATTCTGTAATAAAATTTGATAACAAAATACGAACATTCTCTCTTTTGAGCTTGAAGAAATATTGGTCAACTCTTTTGTCCCTGTGCAGGTTGAATGTATTTCATTCTTTTCCTAAAGATAAAATGAATATTCTCACACTGTTTTAGCAATAATAATGTTAGTCTGGACTGTCATCGTATAGTTTTTCAATTTTGACGTAACTTAAATTATCGTTCCTTGCATTCAATTTCATTCAAATTTTTGAATGTGGAGAACGTATGATCAGTTACTCGGTAGAAATGAAAATTTTGTTATGCTCGTGGTTCCGAGCGCGAGCCTTAGCTAAGGCTTGCGCTCGGAAGTTCCACTCGCATCGAATTTTCATTCTAACCTTGTTACATCATATACTATTCTCGGACAGTTAAGCAGCTTTGAAATCACTTGGCTCGTATCTATCAACATCTAAGCTGGTGTCAAACTGCCAAAAAAGACTCTTCTCAATAGGAAGAATCAACAGTCTGTTTCTGGTCTGGATTTCCGGCCACTCCGGTATAGAGAGCAATGGAAGTAGGTTCATTGGACGAGAACCTGCCATTGGCATCTCAGCAAGTTTTTCCAAATATACATTGAACACCTGGATAGCAGGGAAAGTATTAAACTTCTGGAAAAACCTACCAGGATTGGCTCATTCCAAGGCATTCATACATTCCTCAAAGAATTTGACCAAAACACTGTTTGACTCCAGCAGGGATGACTTGCGATGTCTAACAGGCTTACTCACTATCGTTTGAATCATCAAATGACAAGAATGAAACTGTCGGAGGGCCCGACATGTCGCCTCTGTCTTGAAGATGATGAAATATCAGAGCACATACTTTGTGCCTGCCCGCCGCGGTTTTTGATGTTCACACTCTCCCTCGGACCTCAAAGATCGTACACCAAATAAACTGATGGACTTCGTCAAGAAACTGAATTTATTTGGTGATACATGAATTAGTATGAGCCACAATAGACCCAATTACTGGTCGCAGTGGAGGGCCGAGCAGACCTGCTTATTTTATACCTAACCTAATCCCTTTGTAACATCATCCTTTTTTCGATAAATGGTAGTGAGATCGTTTGGAAAAGGAAATCAGGCAATAGGGGCACTACTCTCAATTATGGCAAAGACAAAAATTATTTTCTGGCAGTTCATTATCAACCAATTCGAAGCATTAGTTGTGAGTATACTCATATTGTTTATACTGTCGAGAATGGCGCTAATCCAAAACCTAATTTATTTTGTATGGTATCAAAATCCAATGTCATGATTCATATTTCATAATTTGTTGAACTGTTGAATTACTTGGGCTGCGTTCATAAACTTACTCAGAATAAGGATTGCTTGCTTACTCCGAACCGTTCGTAAACTTACTCTAGCTGTATGGAGTATGCATTGACAATCGTTCAGAAACTTACTTCGAGTAAACTCTACTCGAAAAGAGTGGTGATAATACTCTGACAGTAATAATAATGACAAGGAACTGTTTTGATAGTTTGTGTTTGTTATTGATTGTATGTTCACGTTTCCTTGTGCTTTTAAAGTGAAAATTAAAAAATACGGAAGTTTCGACAATTTAGGACCGGTTTTTCAATGTACTTTAACTTCGAGCTAAATTTAACTCATGGTTAGAATGTGGGTCGATTCCTTCATTTAGCAAATGTCATATTCATTCTAACCACGAGTCAAATTTAACCGGGAGTCAAAGTACGCTAACACGACATTGATAAACTGGCCCTTAGAGATTATATTCCCACGATATGGATTTTCATGTAGTACCAATTGACAGAGATACTTTCATTCTTAAAAATAAAGGAATGCTTGGAAGTGTAATGAACAATATTTCACTTCTGGAAACCCTAATAAAGAGTTTCAATATTTTGTATCAGTAAATGGAGAGCTTTGTGAAGTTCTCAAGTCTCAAACAAGACCAAACACAACCTCATTTTCATGATTCACCATTATCAATATTGTCGTTGACACTTTGCACTCTTTGCAAAGTTTTTGAACGACTATGCAGGAGTAATGATTGACATGTACTCCTAATCACGTGATCGTACTCTTACTCTACCCTCATAATAAGTTTATGAACGCTGCCTTGAAGTTCAAACATCGGTCATAGTCGAGCTCGGCCTAGTTCGATCCATATCAAAAACATAACATGTGTTATTGGCACGGCTATGAAGATTTCAACAAAATTTATCATTGAATGAAAATGCCCGTAACAATAACACGAAACTTGATTAAATACAAGATGACAGATGGCGAAAGCGACAGTAGATGGTCGACAATCGACAGTCGAACTCAGAGTCGGTTTGCGACACTGTCGAGCCTAGCGCTGGTTTACGGCGCTAGAGCCTCCTTGACAAACCCTTCTCAGAAAGATGCCCTCAAGCGAACTGGTAGTGTTCATTTGATAAGACACCTTTGTATATAATATACTATTATTGATTATGTGATGACATGTCCTGGTTGGGCGAATATATGAATATAGGGCTTTTTTGTGTCCTGGTTGTTGCGCCCGTTAAAATATACCTGTTAGATTGTAGTTCTGTTAATTTGTGTGGGAACCCAAGCAGAAACCAAGTTTCTCTGTTTGTTCTTCCTGACTACGTCCCAAGCGATAGGACTTATAGCATCTCCTAAAGGCTCTAGTCGCGACAATACATTGTTTATAAATTTGATCTCACATCGTAGCATCATACCATTCTTTGATTAGTCATATATGATTTCTCTCAGTAAACAATGTTAGAATCCAACAAAATAAATAGCTTGATGCCTAATATTTCAGAATACACGTTATCAAACCTGTCTATAAATTTCATTGTTGTCAATATGTTGATGAACATAACTGATCAGATAACATGACGCAATTTCTATAGATGTTTATCCTAAACCCATTCTGATTCTTAGACAAGTCATTCATATTCAAATGATGCATTATTATATTTGTTATAGTTTCTATGGATAATTTGGATGAGTAAGATGAGTTCAGGAGTTATATTTACAGGCAGTTTACAACGTCCCAGATTTAAGTCTAGATCCCGACTTTAAAGTCAGAATCCTGACATTAAGTCGGGTATTTGAGTAATCCCGAGATTTAAGTCGAGATCCTGCGAATAAAGTCGGAATCCCGAGATTAAAGTTGGTATCCCGAGTCATTAGAGCATCCTCGAGTGATGATGTTATGCATTAATAACGATTCGAGCGTGATCATCCCAACTAGCACTTAGGTCCGGTTCTAGAATCATTAAAATACGTGCAGTTTTGTTTGAATTAAAAAAAAAATTCATAATAGGAAAGCATGAGGTATATAATTTTCTAACAAACTTTTTTGTTTTAAATTATTTTATGTAATTTTTATTGAGTAATTGTCAGAGCTGCCACAAATTAGGAAACACTTCACATGTCCTTTTATGACTCTCCTTGTCATATAATTTTTACTGTCCGACGTTTCGTTATCTTCAATCACAATCAACCTAATTTTTTTAAATATCCATGTTTTTTTAATGAAGTGAATTTCAATCGTGCTCGTATCCTAAATCCGAGATGATATTAATTTATGAAGAATAGTCACGAAACTATAAAAGTGAGGAGTTTCATACCTCATGAATAATCATATCTGAAGATGTATCTCATTTATTCACTATTAACTTCAAGATCTGTTTGCACTGGTAATGATTCAAAAACAATAAACCAGAAGTGAATCTTATTCAGTATGCAAATTTCCTATTCATCAAAAGGTCCCCTTCTACTTATAATTTTATCATTTTTGATTATTCTGTTGATTATACTGTGACTGCGAATATTTAATTCACATATTATCTAAATAATTCCATAGTTAGGTTATTTTATTTCATAATTTTTTTAGAACTGCTCTAACCAAAAATATTTATTTTTATTTTACAATTTCTTGCCTTGAAACCAATCAAACCCTTCGATAATATAGTATTCAAGAGCCCGATATTCCAGAAATGAAAAAAAAATTGAACTGTCCCTCAAATGCACACATATACGCATATGGTGTGACAAAATCTGAAAGTGAATGCAAATAATCTAGATAATTGAATTTAAACATAGACTTTTATTTTTAGGTTAAAAAGATAAAAAATATCTTCATTGGTAAAAATCAATAAATTACCCCACCCCCATTCGCATTAATGCACATTGAAAAATTCAAGTTCTTGGTTCTCTTCATTTAATTCTGTTGTTATTTCTGACGAATTCTAACACCAGAATTAACAAATAAATTTTATTGTTCATCACCCCGGGTTTTCCGGGGTGATGCTGTAGGTTTTCCGGGTTTTTCTACAGCTGAAAAGTGAATACCCCACCAGGCTATGCCTTTTGGTACACTCTATGAGTGTTTATGAGGGAATATTATTATTATTTATTAATGAATTATTGATGAATTTAATTGGAATGTAAATTTGCACTGAATCCTTTCGAAATAATATGAAAATCTAAGGTTGTATCTCGTCACCCAATGCAAACATGTTCTATTGCATTCTACTCTGTAATTCTTATTTGTTGTTATCATACCTTCATTCCTCTTTGATTCAAGATTTTGACACAGTATTCTTGTTCTCATGAATTAATTTTACTATAGCTTAATTCATTCGCAAATTGCTGATATGTCTTGATCTGTAAACAGCGGCAATTTCTTATGAACTTGCTGGTTTTTTGTACATTGCCGTCAAGTTCATTTCTCCACTTCTTCTCAACAACGCTGTGTATTGACTTGCTTTATGTTACGATTTTGAACGATTTGATGTTCTTCTTGAAATGACAGAGAAATGTGCATTTATAGAATTGTTAATTCATGAATTGAAAAATTATGAACTTCTTATCAAAAGTTATTCTTGATACATACAACATTTGCTCCACTATATTCCAAATGCATTTGCCAAAGAACCTCGCACATTTATTTTGAAAATGACAAATTTAGGGTATATTTTGAAGATCCAATAATATCGAATACGTGCTCCGAAATGTTCGTAACTAGGCTCAACGAGCTAGCTCTAAATGGGAACAATGGGAAAATTATAATTATATAAGTACCTATTCCCAGAGATAACAATTAGGCTTTTCATATATATTTTGTACAACACAGGTACAGTGCAGTACAAAAATCGACCTGTGATATACAAGGTGCGAAAAATAGCTTGCCAAACAATGTAATTAAAAATGTGCAAAATCTTCCTTTTTTCAAACGGAGCACCCGGTATATTATCGATCCATATGAAGCGCCAACAAGTGCTCTACAAATTTCATCATATATTCCCTAAGGTTAAAATCATTAGTGTTCTATTTGTTCATTTCGAGATGTAACTCGAAATTAACATTAATTTCGAGTTGTAACTCGAAATTAAGAAAAAAAATATTGCATGTCCGTTCTACGCCGTCGTAATTAGACATGAGATATAATTGTAATTGGTTATTTCAGCCTATCTTCGAAACATATCATTTTCAAAAACCAAAAAATATAATAGAGTTATTTTGTAACATGAAAAGTGGTAAGGAAGATCTTGGAATTTGTATCTCATTTGACGGTTTGATAGCTAGAGCAGTGTATTGAAAATCGATGGAGGTGCCTAATATAACTGAGAAGGACCATTTGTCAGTTTATTCTGTTTGCCGACTATCCAAGTTCAGTTTCAACTCGAAATGAGGGCAAAAATAGAAAAAATCGCTCCATATCTCAAAAACTGTCAATTTTTTTACTTTTTAGCTATGATCAGTTTTGATCACCACATCAAGAATTACTGTATATCAAAAATTCAGCAAACTTCACGGTAAGCAATTTCCCATTAGAAAGGTGCGGGATCCTTCCAGTTCTTTGAGTGTCATCGATACGCTGTCCAAGTGGAAGTTATAATGCATGCCATCAAATGGCTACCTTGAAATTAACTTCTTTGGCTTTCTCGTGTTTGGACGTGACCATTTCATGTCGATGCGAGGAAAGCAAAGTATTTTTTAAATTGAACAATTAGAACGATATTTTATGCAAATGAAAAATATTCCATTATGAAGATCGATACAAAGCTTTAGCAAACTTAGTATTTTTAATTATGCAAATACAATATTCAATATTCCATGTTTCGTAATTGAAAAATTATTTTTTAGCTGGTATTATTGAATCGCTACTTTTTCTGTAACTGATTTGGTAGATGAATTTGAATGCATTTCGCAATATAGATTCTTATTTTATATGAGCCTTCCAGAACTCAGCAGTGAAAATAAAGGACCTCTCCAGTATACGTACAATAGAATAGAATAGAATAGAATAGAATATATTTTTCGTTTAAGAAATACAATAATTCTTATAGAAATAAGTTTGGAAGAAAAAATTAACAATAACATTAGTTACATCTTACTGAATTTATGCACTGAACACTAACTACTAAAACTATTTTACCATACTCTTGATGTTTTGCTATGTATTCATTCGCTGAGGATGAAAGACCCAAGTTTAAAAATGGAGGTTAAAAAATTACTGAAATCTCTTGCCAGTTGTGGTGACAGGTTGTCAAGTAGTTCAATCGGAATTTCCCTGAATGTTGTGGGTTTGAATTGGTAGTACATAGGACATTCCAATGTTATATGGGTAATAGTTCCCTCTCTGGCTAAATTGCAGATGTTGCAAATTATGTTCGGGTCAAAACAATACCTAAGTAATACTTTTGTGTGTGAATTTAACTATGTACCTATTACTTAATCTGATCTGTGCAATTATTCGCGTTACGTAAATCGGTAGGCGAAAATGTAAGTAACTTTTTGCTCCTTCTGAGTGTCGAAAATAACGGTAGTAATTAATTGATGAAGAATAAATAGCGCAATTTAAATCATCACTACGTAGTTTCTCTTTAAAACGTTCAAGTAAGAGGTTCTTATTTACTTTAAGAGATCTATGAGTCGTTGTCCCATATATCAGTGCTGTCAATTATGTCAAAAAGTTGTTTCAATTGCCCAACCCAGTTGTACCTTACATCACCATTCAAGAGACTGCGTTGTCGCTTGTAACGAATTTTTGGCAACCTGTACTCATTCTGTACTAAAATATTTGAGAGCCAATTTAAGCATGCCTTGAACAAATAAAAAGAAATTTTAACTGTTCCTGTCTCAAGACGAATGACATAACCTGGTGTGCTGACGGATACATTGAGGAGCCTTTTGAAAAACGAAACCTGAATATTTTCAAGTACGTCAAAGTATCTCATTGACCAAACGGGTGAACAAAGAGATAAAGAGTTGATTAATGAGGGTTCAAACAGCTCTATATGTTTCTCTATACGAATTCACTTTGGAATTAGCAAAAATGTTCAACTGATGCATGCAATATTCTGCTTTCCTTTTTGCCACAATTTTATCTGACATTTCACGAAATAAGGAGCTTGACGAAAATTTCACGCCCAAGTAAGCATAATTATTGACGACATTAAGGGCCTGCCCCGAGTAAAACAAAACGATGACTCGGCCTATAGTTACCTCTGGAAAAGCAAACTATTTTGTTTTTTTGCGTATTGATCTCTAGTTTTGAGAGCGTACAATATTTTTCCAAGATTGACATCTTGCGTATTAGATCTATTCCCGACTGAGCTAATAATACCAGGTCATCCGCATAAAGGAGGATGATAATGTCACTTCGTCCATCAACATTGAGGCCAGAGGCTCCGTGCTGACGAAAAAAATCCTCAATATCAGCTACAAACATAGCAAAGAGCAAAGGACTCAATGATTCACCTTGCGAAACTCTTGTTGAAATATGTATACTTTTAGTATATTCTGTTCCACTGCGTATTCTGATTTTAGCCTTGGTATATAAATTCTTCAAAAGTTTTATTATTTGGGCACCACAGAATATGGTTTATTCCACAATAAAGAGTGATCAATTGAGTCAAATTCCCTTTTAAAATCTACAGAAGATAATGTGTATACTCTATCCATACAACCTCTGTTTTTTCGAAAACCTGACTGACATTCTAGTATTATTCGATATGTTTCTGCCCAATCACTGATTCTCAGAAGCAATATAGAAGTGAAAACTTCAGCAGGGCAACTTACGAGTGCAATTCCACGATAATTGTGTGGATCCTCTGTTGGTCCACCCTTGTGTAGCATAGTAAGAATGACATCAGCCCATTTGTCGGGTACTAGGCCCGATTCCAAATTTTATTGTACATACTACACAAGTAGGGTATGGAAGAATACAAAAATTTATAAACAAACGGACACGTTGAAATAAATCAATACTAAACTTCAAATAACTCAACAAACTATAGTTGAGCTCCTAACTGAAAATAAATCGCCCAAAGAAACAGTTGAGAAGGAACAGAAATAAAAGAAAGAAAAGAACTTAGTTATTTTTAGGTTACTAGATGACAAAAATGTTGAAGAGAAATTGAATTTGTTGAAAAATACCGTCAAAGTCGATTTGAGCCAAAAAGATATAAATAATAATTACAAAATAGTTAAAAAAAACAGGTCTTAAACCAGAAAAATATCTTTTTTTTTAAAGAGTCCTGGGAAATGCGAACAGACTTTGAAAAATGCTTCAAAGGCATCAATCAAGATTTGAGCTTTGAAGAACTAAAAATGCATACATACCTAAGGTATGTATGAAGGTAAAACAGCCGGTAAAAAAGATGATACCTCATAATAACGAAATCTAATTGAAAACAACTTTTTATTCACAACACAAGATAAAAGGAAAAGACAGAAGAAAATGAAATAACTGAAGTCTCAGCTGATCACTTTTTTAGTATAACACAAAACTTAGCAAAAAAAATCAAGAAGTCCAACTGTACATTTTCAAATTGCTTGCGATGACGCAATTGAAAGTGAGATATGATAAAAAAAAATAAAAATAATGAAGCACCTGGAATTGACCATTTCACAGCAGAAATACCAAAGGAGACTGTGAACTTCATCACTTCTCTGTGTTATATCATAAATATCTGCATAGAAAATGGATATTTTTCAACTGCACTGAAAGAGACGGTTATAAAATCGGTATAGAGATCTGGAGACAAATTAGACCCAAGTAATTATAGACCTGTTTCAAAGCTCAAAAGGAAGTATCCACTGATTGCGAGGACCTCTAGGTTGGCAGTGGAAAACAAAATACTGCTTTATAAACAGGTCATCAGGCCAATGATGACCTATGCCTGTCCAGGGTTTTGCAGCCTCGCCAAGTTTCAAATGTACTAGTACGACTGGAGAGGACGCAAAATAGAGTTCTCCGTATCGTCACGAATAGTGATAGGTACATTCGGCTGTTCGAGAGCTGCCGATACTGAGTCAATAGAACAAAAAAATAAAACCATCTCTGAAAAGTTCAATCGTTACTTCATCCTCGAAAGTCCATTGACAAGAGATATTACAGCAGTCAGAGCCCACCATGACAGGCCAAAAAAGCATGGTGGACTCATTTACCAGGCATTGGATATTTTCCATGAAGATCTAGAAGCCGAGCGATAACCAGCTCAACAAACCATGTTTTAAACCCGGTTTTTTCGTTGTTTTTCTGAGAAATCCTTAGGACACTGAAAACTCGATAATAAAAGTCCAATAAGTTCATGTTTTACTTTACATACGATCCAAGAAAACCCTCCGCATAACTAGGAGGAGGTGTGGAAGACACCACTGAGACTTAGCGCGTACGGCAGAGGATAACCTACATAACAGCGTAGGGCCTGCCATTGACCAGGTATGAGCAGGTTTGCCCAGCCCTCTGAAACACTCATACGGGCAGGTGCGAACTATCTCTGTAGAATGCAGTCAAACACCCTCCTTTATCAAACACCCTGTGGCGAAGTGATAGTTTTACGGTGTTTTATTTATTTATGTGTTGTAATGTCGCTATACAATTTTATGAAAACGTAATCAATATACCCTTTTTGCCTTCTGCCTTTGCTTCAACGCAAGTTACGATTTCATATCTAACAGCAAAACTATATGTAAAGCTATAGATGGAAAACTTCCTGCAATTCATATATTTGTTGATCTTTCGACACTGTAAGCCATCCGGATCTACTTGTCACAATTGAAGAAATTGATATAAGAGGAAAAGGGCTTGAAATAATAGAAAGCTACTTAATAACAGAGTTCAATACGCCATCCAAAAAATGTAAACTATTGTGTTTCGCAAGGAACAATTTTAGGGTCTATGTTTTTCTCAATATTGTTGCGTTTTTCAGGTTCAATAAGTGGTACACTTACTTATAAACTCGCCTTTATTGTCACAGAACAAATAATACAACTGACAACACTGTTTGACACTTTGCAGTTCAAATAAATTCTTCAAACTTCACTTGGTAACGTTACAACAGTCAAATGTTAAAAAGTAAACAAAACTCAAAAACTTCCCAAACTTGGCAAATCTGATCGTATTTATAGGATAACATTATTCTAGAAGCTATAGAACTTTCAACAGAACATTCCATACTAAGTTCTCGAATAAACTTTAATGATTCTAGTACATTCTAATGGGTTTCTAGAAGGCAAACAGAAGGATTCACGATTTTTTTATTTACAACCAGGTTCGTAACACTGCCTCCTCTTCTAGGTTATTCCGTCCCGGACAACATCATCTCCATCTTGATTGTCTCGCTGGAACCAATTTGGAGGGTCGTGGCCTCGGTATTCTGCTAACCTCTCCACGTGAACAACTTTGGGTTTGCTCCTTGGGGTAAGCTAGATGCGGTACACCAAATCGTTGATTTTCTTTACGACGACATAAGGGCCTGTCCAGTTCCTCTGTAGCTTGGGACATAGTCCTTTCTTTCTTTGAGGTTGGTACAGCCAAACAGCATCACCTGGCTCAAACATAGTCCCTGGAGTATTCCTGTCAAGTCTCTTCTTCATCTTGTCACTGGTGATTTGAAGACGATATCTGCAGAATTCATGCACTCGATCCAGTCTTTCTCGCAATGCTTAGACAAATTCTGGAAGAACTTTGTCCTCATCTACATTTCTGGCGGGTGGCATTCCAAATAGCAGATCGATTGGCAGTTTCATTTCTCTCCTAGTGATTAACATTGAAGGGGTATCCGGTGGACTCATGCTGGGCACTTCGATAGGATAGGAGAAATAGTGGCACCAACTCATCCCAATCCTTTTGATTTTTTGATTCTTGGAGATGAACATCGGCAGATACTGGCTGATGGTTTTATTGTGTCGTTCAACCATTCCATCTGATTGTGGATGTAAGGCTGTTGTGCGAGTTTTCTTCACGCCTAAAATGTTCATAATTTCCTGCCATAACTCGGATTCGAAGTTTCTTCCTTGATCTGAATGTAATTCTAGCGGAACTCCATGTCTGGCTATCACATCTTCTAGGAAGGCCTTTGCAACTGTCTTTGCCTCCTGGTTTGGAATGGGCACAACTTCTGGCCATTTGGAGAAATAGTCCATGGCTACCATCAAGTATTTATTTCCATGCTCAGTAACAGGAGACGGCCCCAGAATGTCAACTGCTACTCTTTCGAATGGTTCACCAGAAAGATACTGGGCCATTTTTCCTCGACTTCTGGTTTTCGGTCCCTTCTTTGAAGAACATAGATCACATCTCTTACACCATTCTTCAACATCTCGATGGCAATTCACCCAATAGAATCGATCTCGAACTCTAGCTAGGGTCCTCTTGATTCCGAAGTGTCCACCTGCACGACTACTATGAAGTTGTTCTAGCACATGTTTGACATAAACCTTTGGCAGCACCAGTTGGTACACCACGGTTGCTCCATCTGGGCTCTCCCATCTGCGATGCAATAGGCCATCACGAAGACATAGGGAATCCCACAGAGCCCATTATCCTTTGGCAACTGCACCAAACTTGGAAACTTCCTGCCACTCGGGTCTTACTCCATTTTTAGCCAGCTTAGGACTAACTTCAGATTGTTATCTTTCTTCTGACTTTTCGTCATTTCTTCTGTTGTCCATAAATCAGATTCTTCGGACTCGACTCTCACGGTAGTGGCTTGCAAAATTTCCTTGCACTGCTCTTCATTGTAGAAGTTGGCCTCTTTGTTTTCAAGTTTCTGACAATACCGGCATTCCTGCTACAAGCAGACAGACGTCTTGATAAGGTGTCTGCATTGCTGTGTTTCCTGCCCCTACGATGAATTATTTTGAAGTCATATTGTTGGAGTCTTTCTATCCATCTGGCAACCTGACACTTAGGCTTCTTGAAGTTCATTATCCACTGCAGAGCGCTCTGATCAGTCCTTACGAGAAAACGTCTGCCATAGAGGTAGGTGTGGAAATGTAAAATGGCTTTGACTATCGATAAAAGTTCCTTTCTCGTAACACAGTAGTTCTTTTCAGCTTTGCCCAGAGTTTTACTATACTAGGCTATAATTTTCTCTTCGCCATCCTGTTCCTGAGATAAAACAGATCCAATACCATGCTGAGATGCATCACAGTCCAAAATAAAAGTGCCTTTCTCTTGTGGATAAGCTAAAATAGGTGCAGTTGTTAATTTCTTCTTCAGTTCAGTGAATGACTGCTGACAATCAGAACTCCAATCAAACTGAACGTTGTTCTCAGTCAAGCGATGGAGTGGCTTGGCGATTTTTCCATAATCCTGTACGAATTTTCGATAGTAAGTGCATAGTCCCAAGAAACTTCTTACTTCGTGTTTGTCTCTGGGACGTGGCCAACTCCTAACAGCCTCGATTTTCGCAGGACCGGTCTTGATTCCTTCGGCTGTGATGACATGGCCTAAGAAATTAACTTCTTTTTAAATAAACAGCATTTTTTTGGATTGCGCTGTAGGTTGGCGTTTTCTAACCTCAAAAATACTTCCAAATTTTTCAAATGTTCGTCAAACGTCTTTCCCATTACCATTACGTCATCCAAGTAGACAAGGCAGGTTTTCCATGTCAAACCCCTTTGTACTAGTTCCATAAGTCGTTCAAAGGTGGCAGGAGCGTTACATAATCCAAACGGAAGAACTTTGAATTGGTACAGCCCGTGTCCGGCAGAGAATGCTCTCTTGTCCCTGTCATCGGGATGGACTTCCACTTGCCAGTAACCGCTTTCAAAATCCAACGTTGAAAACCATTTTGAACCAGATAGTGTGTTAAGCGTGTCATCGATTCTTGGCAATGGATAGCTGTCCTTCATGGTGACGTCATTCAATCGTCGATAGTCCACGCAAAATCGGGTTGATCCATCCTTTTTAGTTACTAAGACTACCGGTGAGGACCACGGGCTTGTGGATTCTTCAATTACGTCATCCTTCAGCATGTCGTTGATCATGTTGACTGACATTGGTCCAATTATAGATTATCTTCAGTAACAGAATTCTATCCATAAGCGATTCAAAAACATATTTTCTACCGTTTGCAAGTTATAGCAAAGGATTCCTGATTTTAAAAATCTCAGCATACCCGTTAGTAACAGCTCCATGGAAATCACCTCAAAAAATTTAATATTGTTCCAAGTTTGAATGCCAAAAACCAACTAACATGAAGCCTGAAAGGACTACAGTACATAAACGGGACCAAATTGAGTTTTCTTAGAAACGAAGATTATCCTTCATAATCAGTCATACCCGATAAAGTATTTGTTGCTCGTTTTCAAGAGGATGATGTAATAGAAAATCCATTATTTACATGATAATAATCAAAGCATGAAAAATTCTATAAATCACAAACCCATTAAGCAACAATCACTATAGAAAAATATTTTAAGAAAAATAACAATACAGTCAAAAAGTCAACGATGCAGTACTTACAAACAGCTGATGAATACAGTTTCAATTTCCATTTTAACCGATTCCTCTTTAATCACATGTACGAAACATAATATATACGAGAAATATACATCACTTTCGGAATCAGATGAAACTGAATATGAAAAAGAATTTTCTCGGAACATACAACACATGGAAAGAGCAGCTCTTATGTGCCTAAAGAACCTCAACTATTACTATTGTAATACCTCAACAATGTTATAAATATCTTGTCTGAAACTACACCAAGAAATATAAAGGAAAAAAAAATCGCCTCTATCAATGTAATGCCCTCCTGGCGCAGGATTTTGGTTTAGTAGCTACAAGCATAAGGAGTACTATTCCAGCCATAAATTCTTCGTGAAGTCACTCATCCATATCTAATATTTTACTTATAATACAGGGTGTTATTCAAGTACGTGGCCAAACTTAAAGTAGTGATTCTTTGAATGATTCTAAGACTAAAAGTTCATATGAACATGGGTCTGGTAATGCTTCGTTTTCAATATGCAATATAAATTTTTTAAAAGAAATAAATATCTCAATAATCCTTCAGCCGCTTTTATTGAAATTTGGCAGTGTTATTGAAGGTCGTCAAGGGCTGATTTAGCCCTAACTACCTTAGAAGTATCATGTCCAATGGCGTCCCGGAAGGCACCGAAGACAATATTTTTTACAGAAAAAATGTGCGGCACTGATTTTTTCACAATTTTTGTATTCGTTTCATAATGAGCAATTGAAATTACAACTTTAATCTCTAGAATTTTTTCCGTATCTTGGTTTGTTTTGGGAAAAAATATAAAAATCGCTTCATTGCAAGTCCCTGGGACAACATAATAAAATATTTCAACTACTAAACCATCAATAACTGGGGTGTTATATTTTCCATATAAATATTCTATTTCAGTTTTAGAATTTTTATCAAAATTAATGCAATGAGAATAATGATAATACGAAATCGACGATTTCTTTTGAAAATTTTGACACTCTGTATCTTGAAAACGAAGCATTTCCGGACCTATATTTATGTGAACTTTTTGTCTTAGAATCACTCATAAAATTACCCCTTCAAGTTAGGCCACGTACTTACATAACACCCTGTATATCCCAATTATTGAAACACTGAATCAAATAAAAACTTGAGTCAATAAAGAGATATTGCAATAACGCCAGCCAGTATTAAAGGCAACTTTATTTTAATAGTGACTGGCACTATTCTGTGATTAAGAACAGAAATATTGCAGTTTTGTCTGTTTGTCCCTTATTTAGACAAGCGTTCGTTATTCATAACCTATGAATGAAATCTAGTTAATCAGATTTTTCATTCTACATCATTTATTTGATACTAAGATATAATTATTTTGATGATAGAATAGCCAAAGAGGGTTTCGATATCAATTTGTGTTGAAAAAGTCATATAATTATCAGAAATGAGTTTGTGTCCACGGTCTCACACCCGACGTGAAAATAAGGAACTGTAATCATGGCCTTAGCCGTCCTCTAATAAAGGCAGGCAGTATTTCAATAAAGTTGTCTTTATTCCAGATTCATTTTGCGCGTGCGTATATGTCAAAATAAGGACAACTTTATTACTGACTGACGTTATTATGAACTGCAATATCTCTCTAATAACGTTATTGTGGTCGGACATAAGGAAGAAACATGCGATAGCAAAGCAATGGATGAGTGTATGGTGAGAACGTTGCGTTGTAAAATGATGTCACGTGAGTATGGCGCGCTCGCCGAAATATTTGAAAAGGACGGAAACTGAAATATCATAACTTCAACACTACTTGCTTGATTTAAATGAAACAAAATCAAGTGTATTTCTGAACATTCAGGCTACACGGTCAAAAAGTTTCGAATCATTTAACTGGCCTAGTGACATTCTTCATTGTTTCAATGGCAATGGCAGCTATTGACAATAATTCGCTGCTCTATATCAAAATCCATTAGCATTCGTCTCCAACGTCAAAAATATAACAAAAATGTCACCCGTGCACGTTTTGAATTATGAAATAACGCCGTGGGGAATCGTCAGCCCATAGATCTTTATCGAACGTCGAGGGAGATTCCAGCACGTGGAAAAATAAAAAACGAAGCGTTATTATTTACAGACTTCATTAAACCTAATGTGGCTTTATTCTTCTCGACCGGTCCAGTACATTATTCAATTTAGGCAGGCGGCGGGAAGGGGGAGGCGAGTTCTCGATGGCGAGAGATGAATTGCGGGGGTTGCTCTTTCCTCCTGCTTGTATTTTTATATCGTGAATGTATGTACGTATGTAGATACGCGTTGCATATGTATGATAAGCGGGTAGCACGGTCCTTTATTAAACTCTCATATTCTCTCGCTCCGCACGTTTGGCCGGTCACCGTTTTCCACCAAGAGCTGGAGAGGATTATGATATATCGTGACTGTTTGGTTCACTAGCAACTTTCAGAGAATCAGAAATGGCATTCAGATTTTGTTTTGGTACTCCGATACAATTTAGGGTAGCATGTAGGAAAAAACTATATTCGGTTTCATAAGAGCAATGATGGCTCCGAAACTGGAGTTTGATATTCCTCCAATAATTTTAACCATAGAAATACAATGAAATTCTCATTCATTTGATCGGTTTGGATACCAAGTGCTCCTCGAAAAACTCTTTTCACTATCACTTATCTCATTAGAACTGCCAATTCTGCCATACAGATTCGAACAATTTGAAACGTAACATAGGGTACAAAGGGCAGTGGTCATGAGAAGCAGCAGCATGCTGGAGGTCATAATAGCTCACAACATTCTAGGAATGCCCTCAGACAACATGCCCAAAACTATCAACCTTCACACGTCCTACACTGTGGTCTTCCCTGAAATAGAAGACTGGGTTCCGAACGAAACTGACCTATGTAGGACAAATGAACGTTGGTTTACCGATGGTTCCAAAACTCTGGAAGGTGTCGGAGCCGGAATATTTGGGATGAACCCAGTAGTGAAACGCTCATTCAGTATGTGTGAATTAGCTACGATAATCCAGGCAGAGGTATATGCCATTGAAATGTGTGCAAGGAATCTGGAAAATCGACACCACACACGAAAAACAATAAAAATATTTTCAGATAGTCAAGCAGATCTGAAAGCGCTTTGAATCCAGAGCAGTATGGAACTGCAACTTAACCCGACTCGAACAACGCTACAATGTTAACCTAGTCTGGATACCAGGTCATACGGGCCTAGAAGGGAATGAAATAGCGGACGCCTTAGCAAAAGGGGGGGCTGAAATAACGTTCACTGGACAAGAACCGGTAATCAGTATAGCACATAGCTCTGCCAAGAATGTTATAACATCCTGAGCAGACAATAAAAGACTCGAGTATTGGCGTACTCTACCGGGCCTAGCCCATTCCAAACCATTTATTGCTTGCACAAGGAAAAAACAGGACTCCGACAAACTGCTAGAACTCCGTAGAGCACATCTCAGAGTTATAGTAGGTTTGCTCACTGACCACTGCAAACTCAAACACCACATGCATAAAATCGGACTTGCAGAAGATGCAGAGTGCCGTCTATGCATGGAGGAGGATGAAACGTCTAAACAAATTTTATGTTCATTCCCCGCAGTGGCCAGAACCAGATTTTCAACATTTGGCAATACAAGTAAGGCCAGAGAACCTGGCAAATTGTTCTCCCAATGTACTCCTTAATTTCGTCAAGAGATTGGATATACCTAACCTAACCTAGGGTACAAAGCAGGTGGATTAAAAACGGAAGATAGAAGAACATTAGCTGAAAGTTGGACTGCTGGTACCGAACTATTAACTTTCGTAGAACAATTTTCCGGAGGCATAGTCAAACTCTTCGATTGATGTTATTTGACGTTTTTATTAAGTAATTAAGAAGACTAGCTGAGGCGACACTATAGAACGCAGTCGCATTTGATTTGACGTTTTCTCTAGGCCGTCTAGTGAGAATGAGTTTACCGTCAACTGTAATTCTCAACTGATTTGGTGAAAGAACCGTACTTCTCAACTAATTGACTCGAATGATTCCACGAACTATGTCTATAACAATGACAATGAGACTAGGGCCATGCCCATATCTCCTTCACTTACTAACCTGTTTGAATGAAATTTGGTACTTCATACATATTAGACCAAATTTCGAATTGATGAACATACGGAAACAAAATGGTCAACTTCTGGTTTCGCCAGAATAGCCACTAACTTCGATTTTTCAAATAGATCACTCTGTATATTTGATAGCTTTTGAATTATATGGCTCAAATTGCATACGACAGTGTTGCAAAAATTTAATTTTACAATAAAAAAATTGATTTTTATTTTGTGCACAGGAAGCTTTGATCGGGTTAGAATCTATTCTAATTGATATTAGCAACTCATAGTAATGGCCATTTCATCGATAACAGGATCGATAACCTGAAATTGAAATTTTATGAACGCAGTCAATAGATTTTAACCCGATTAAAGCCTCCTGTGCCCAAAAAAAAATTATATTTTTTTTCTACTGTAACATGATAATTTGGCAACACTGTCGTATGCAATTGAGCTGTAGAATCCAAAAAACATCAAACATCAGGGTATTCAAAAAATTGAAGTTTATGGCTATTCTGTCGAAGCCGGAAGTCGGCCATTTTGTTTTCATAATTTTGTCAATCCTAAATTCTGTCTCATATCTATTTATCAAATTTTATCTAAATCGGTTGATGAGTAGAGGAACTATTGGCATGGCCTAGGTCCCATTGTCACCCGGTATACCACCATTACAGACTTAATACTGCGGCACGTATAATCATCGTTGTCCCTCAAATGATGCCCGAGATATGAGTGCCATCTGATCTATGATGAGATGAGATGAGAATTCATAGGATCGCATCTACATGATATGCTTAAGTGTATGCTTACAAATAACCTATGAGATATATGAGTGGGGTCAATCCCCGCAGAACAAAGGCCTGTATTTGGAAACTGTGAAGCTTTCTGAGTGATGGACCTCTTTATGTGGTGAAGGAGTTTCAAATCACACAGCAACAAATTTTCTTTTCTCCACGTATGCCCTTTTATTTTCAAAAGTTACGATATAAATCTATAAAACCAGAAAATAACGAAGGTACAATATACACAATATATAAACAGGTACTTCGCAAACATTCAAGAAATGGAATCCAATAACTGAGATTATTCTGAAACAAATAGAACCAAAATATGTCTACCTACTTTAGAAACGTCAATGTTTTGGATTCCAGTGATTTTGGGCTATTCTTTTTTTCCTTGGAAACTTCCCAGTCAGGCCCTGTCTCCTAGGCTCTGATACTTCTGGAGGGCGCGCTGGATCATTTAATCAAGTAACTACTACCCATGCCTTGAGATGAGTGACTATAGGATCTGAAAATCATGTGCCCTGAGCAGGCTGGATGAACCAGGGATAACAACCTTTTGAATTCTTCCGGCTAAGATTCCTGCCATATTACGGCAATCCGGTATGATTTGTAGGTTCCAGAGTAGTGTGTTTGTTCATCATTCCACCAATAATTTCAACAGAATGGTTTGGGTAAAGCCTACGGAGTTCAAAGAATAAATCTCGATATTCAATCCATTTCTCCCCATCTTCTTGGACGATGTTCGTTTCGTCAGAAGCCGAGAGTCAATGACGAAAATCGTCTTAGTCTGTTGGTCGAGAAGGACTATATCAGGCTTGTTGGCTAGTATTTGTCTTAGGGTAAGGAATGAGTAGTTCCAATGGATTCGACACTTCTCATTCTGCACAGTGGACTCAATATCCCCCGGACGAATCCTATACAATTGTTATTGTCTTATGGTTAATAAAGAATATTATTATTATAAGGCAACACCGGTGTCTCGTCTATACCGTATCTTATGCCTGTGGATATAGGCTGAGACCGCATAAGCTGAACAGGTTGGCAGCAAATGAATTATACCCATCACGCGACTACGGTAGAAGAGGGTTTTGACTTATTAACTATTGTTATCATTTATGTATTATTTACTAGTCTCATACAAGAACAAAAGTAAATGCATATTCTGCATAAAATAGAATTGAAAACTTTCCCGACTATAAAAACTAAATATTGCAAAAATTTCAAATTATTCAGGAATATGTTTGAATATCATTGGCCTGACCATAACGTACGAATTTATTGTAAACTGTAAATTGGTCAGGTACACTGAAAAGCAGGGCCAGAAATGAACTAGTTCTGGCCGGGTTGGAAATGGGAGTCGCCAGTAGGACGACCAACTAGAAATCTTGAAAATTTACCAATTTGCCTTATGAAGAAATATTTAAATATATTAAAATTTTATCATAAATTTTCAGCCTCTCCCCCAACTTCCCTTTTTTGATTTGAAGTCTTTGAGGTATCCTGGGATTCGTGTTCTTCTACTTGGTCTTGCTGGACATTCAGGCTCTGGCGTTACCTGGGGTGACACTTTTATATCTCTTTACTTGGAAATTTAGGTATATTTTCGAGTGGTTCTTTCTCTAAATAATATAAATCTTATTCGATGTATATTTTCTTTGTGAAATTTAAAATAACATTTCCAATGTTGCTGGTTATATAGTTTCAACTTTCCATTCGATAGCTATGTTTTATTACGACTCGCGAAGGATGAGTATAATAATAATAATAATAATAATAATAATAATAATACTCCCTCATAAACACTCGTTGAGTGTACCCAAAGGCATAGCCTGTGCGGGTAGAGGACGGCTATTATTATTATTTGCCGTGGCGAGTATGAAGCTCCATAAAACGAAGGTTCAAGAATACTAGTTAAAATACCGCCACATTCCAACAAAACTCCCCCGATTCAGAATTGAATCATGCTATATGTAACTGGAAGTAAATAAAGCATTCACTTCTCAATTCAATTATCCGCAGGTGCATGGGTTCGAATCCCAGAGTGGTCACCGGTGTCGTGCATGGCATCACATGTTAAAATGTAAGAGGTACGTCTTTCTCAGTTCGCAAAAGTCTATCGAAGTCTTCTGAGGGTTGCTCGTAAGGGTACAGCCGGTTGTAGCAAATAACAATTTCAACTCTTTTGAAGAGATTATTCGTCCTGAAGTGCATCTGGATGAATTAGTCTTATCCAAAATCTTCGGTTTGAAAATCGTATGCTTCAGAATAAGAGCATATCTTTGCAGACGGTTTACTGTATGAACAGAAAAATATTTTTTCGATACAAAAATAGCTAGTTGGGGTTTAAGAATAATCCCTTTAAAATATCACAAGACAACCATATCATACAATGGAACTTCTTCGTGTCTAAGAGTTGTCGATAAGCCTTCATGGATTCACCTTCAAATTTATGGGAGATGCAGAAACCAATGTCATTGTTAGAGGCCACTGCTACTGTGATGGTTAATTTCAGATTATCAGGTCAGTTGGAGGTTTAATTGTAATTATTTATTGAAATTATTGAAACATTCGCGACACTCAATGTCGGAAAGTCAAAAAATATATATAGTATCATTGTTTTTCGTTAACCAGCTGTAGACCCCCTACGAACGACAACCCTCAGAAGACGAAACTTGTGCGAGCCAAGGATTAACGAAGTCATACCTTTTAACGTTCGATTCCAATCTTCAGGATCTTTCAGGTCCTCAGAAAAATATACTGAAGTCGCTGGGCATTGAACCCACGACAGGCAAATAGAATGATTGACAAGCATTGCTTCTAACCACTCGGCTACCTGAGCTCTCCTCAGCAATCAAAAAGTTTTCTGAATTCATCCATATTTCTCTCAAATTTCTCATATTAATTAATTACTCCCAAGAGTATGAATGAATTATAGCAATATCTAGGGATCGCACGTTAAAAGGTTGAGGATTTTTCGTAAGGGTGCAGTCGGATGACTGATAGACTAAAATAGAACAAAATCATGGTTTTATTTCGTACGTGAATCTAGGGTTTTCATATGCAGTATGAAAAATACAGCATTTAATAGCTTATCTGTTTAGCAATCTATTGCAGTTGGCAACAGGGTTTCACAAGAACTTGTTGTTATCAGTACAAAACGCATAACGATAACTTGAGGATCTGATATATAGGCGAAATAGTGTTGGTCTGACGACAGAACACTGGGGTACACCAGTTAGCATATCCTGTCACTCTGACAATCTAAATCAATTCTGACTGTGAACCTTCGATAAGATAGAAATGCCGAAAAGAAGTTATTCATAAATACAGTAATGTTCGAGTTTCAGGAGTTTGTTATTTGGGACTTTGTCGAAAGCTTTGAAGAAGTCCTAGTAGGTAATACCAATGGGTTGATTGTTATCCAACGCGTTAGTTTGCAGGTTCGAACATAAAAGTCAGTTGGAGACAGTGGATCTTCCAGGAATGAGTCCATGTTGGTTCCAAGAAACGAAGTTGTGGTTGAAGGAAGAAGATAACAGAGAATTGATTATTGTTTTTTCAATGGTTCAATTGGACGGAACTTGTTTGGATGCAGTTGGATCTTCTCTTTCGAAAATTGCTGTGGAAAATGTGGACAGCCAAACAATTGGGAGCACATCGTGAGTATAGGAAATTTGGCGGAACGGTACGGTGAGAGTCAACAAAATGAACATCTTATAAATGGTCTAATGAAGATTACGTCAAGAATGCCTTCAAGTATGTTATTTACCCTTGTTTGGATTTGAGGTAGGATACCATCTTCCAAGATATTACCATCACAAACTTTTATTCATCCTCAGATTTTCACAAGAAGGATATTCCTATGTTGTTCAAACTGCTATAGCCTATGGAAAAATTGGGAAAAGCTGAATTATTTAAATAAATTTTCATTCGATGAAATTATATCTCAGAAGAGCATCCGCCATGAAAATGCATGTCTTCAAAGTAGAAAAAGATTACCAACCTACCTACGATTTTTCAAAAAAATGAGCGAGTGTGTGCCCAATATATTACCAATGAGAGGAATTAATCCTACTATGGAATATGTGTTTGGGAACTGCCATTTCCATATGCGAATAGTGTTCCAGAAAGCAGCAGGTTTCATTCTTTCATTTATCATCTACGAAGTTCTGCATCTACAGTATATGAGATTGTTCCATCAATTCGAAGATACGGACTGTTCTTGGCTAAAGGGTCAGATGATAATCCATATGGCTGAATAGATCTGCTCGACTAAAACCTAGAAAGCTAATAATACAGCAGAGGGGGCAACTCATAAGATGGGAGTTTTGTTTGCCTTGACTAGAGTGACACCATATTCCTCGACAGATAACTGCCATAAATGCGAAATGAAAGCGAAGAAGTCACCAGTTGGATGATGATGGAAACCATAGTCAAACGCTCAAAGTGCCTGCGACTTTAAAATATGAGCTCGATGTTGACGGCTTTTTCCGATGTAGTTGTTAGGGATAGTTTTTTCTTGATTTTCAGGAAATGGATGTATACTCGTGCAATTTCACAGTTGGTGTAGAAGACGAACAGAATCCGTCTGAGTCTGTGTTGATGGCGACAAGTGGACTCAGGTACACAACCGTTAGGAATCATCTTCGACTGCAAAATTTCCAGCAAACAAGTTGGCGAAGGTGATAGCTTTTTCCTGGATAATCATGACTAGTGTTTAATCTTACTTTGATATAGAGAAATAGGAATTGTGGATGACATTTTTTCCCGTAGATTTATGGAGGGGACCAAAACGAACTATTTCGCTATGGAAAATGTGTGAAAATCATCGAAAATAAAACGCAACCATAAGATCTCAAGGGTAATTGAGTATACCTATCGAATTACTCATCCAGGCATACATACAACTCGCTAACATATCTTGAACACCACTAAACATTTGTCGATTTATTCTTTCTATCTCTATTCTGCAGTTATCGATAGATCGATAAAACATAAATACCAGTCTTGTTGACGGCTTACTGTGAATAAGTAACCAATAATGGTACCTACAAAGAAGGACATGGCACACATATCTAACAAAGAAGAATAACTGAAAATTCCTAAATAAAACTCTTACATCATTCAGTTGCAAATGAAAATGAAATCTTATGATAGGTGGCCAAATATAGGGTTGAGAACATCTTTGGATTTCCGGATGAATAGCACACTTGAGAAAATACTCACTATAAGATACACAAAAAACGGATTTCGAATCAAGTAGGTTTACTGATAGTTCATGAAACAAAACAGATTGTTTAAAATTGTTTTTTCCGTTAACCAGCTGTCATCCCCTTCAAACGACAGCCCTCAGAAATCGAAACTTGTGCGAGCTAAGGATTAACGAGGTCTTTAACGTGCTAGGAATCGCACGTTGAAAGGTAAAAAGGATGAGAACATATCCTGTCGCAGAAAGATTCATTCTATGAATATGTCCTAGTCTGATTGAATTCTGAAAGTATCTGGTATTCGATACATTCTGTCTAGCCTAATTTGGACTGGGGGATGATGGATGGACCTCAGCAATTCAGATCTGTGAACTTGCTTTTAAATGATATAGTTTACACGAATTACTTTTTAAATGGACGTAGTTGACAATAATGTCGTTTGATAACCAAACGCCGATATACTTTGAAAATGTATTGATATAAGCCTTTTAGTAAATCCATGTCTTTATAAAATTATATATTGAAAAAATCTAAAATAAAAGCTTGATGAAATGATTTTGCTGATATAATAAATATCAAATAAATAATGTATGGATAATTTTCATATCATTGCATAAATAATAAGGTTTTTGAACTGTTTACTAAAGAACTTTGAATATGGAAAAATTAGGTTTTTTCAATTTGTAGTTCATCAACTATTATCCATAAGAAAAAAGAAGTTAACATTATTTCAAACATTTTTATTTACATCAAAAGTGACAAGACGGTTTCAAAACAATTTCACTTCACTTTCCACACAATATCAATTCGAATATCATCTTTGGTGGAATAGATTCCCGCCCTATCTCCTGCTACATAATTCAAAGTCCATCTCCAATTTTTATTATTTTCCACAGTCAAATTCCCTCTATTTTTCTGCCTTTCGTTCGGTCAGTTTTTTTTGCACATGGCTTTAGAGGGGTCTCCCGATGTAATGATATTTCCATCCAGTTCTCCACCCTCGGCATTCTATCTCTTCCCCGTGCTCCGTACGCCTATAGGTGGAAACCGCTACATGAGAGACTTCAACTCAATCGACATTTATATTTTTATTTCCTCTATGGCTGTGCTCTATATTACCCAATCAATTTTGATGCATCGTGTACTTATTCGAACTGATATACATTGATAATACCCATTGAGTGCACTTTTGCACCTTTCGTCGGACAAACGAGAATTTGATTTTAGTTCGATCAATTGATGAACTATGTCTGTGAGAATTCTGCAATAAAGGCTTTTGTTGGATAGCGTCGTTTTACATATACGAAATGTAATGAGAAAGAAGTCCGAAGGGTTTTGTTGGATTGTCACTAAAAAATTAGGAGTGTGATGAAATTAGATGACTAATTTGAAATGATGGAATAATAACGTATCTGTATAAGTACCGAGATAATGAACGCATTCAAAAGTCTGGAAGGGCACCTGTCACAGTGGACCAATCAAAAACCAACACACCGTCACATAAATACAGGTTGAGACAACGGATATCAAACAGTGAACAGTGATCGAAAATACTGTAAACGCTCCCTCTTGAAAATGCCAGCCACTCGTGTTGGTGAAACGTCAACATCTCGCCCAAAAAATCATCTTTCAAATGGTAGACGAGTGAAATGAGCATCGTCGAGTGCTAATGCCATGCATTGTTAACAAGCCGAGCTCGATTAGGTTTCCAAACACAAGCGATCAGGTCCAGCTCTAGGGTCGTTACAATACCTTCCAGAATGAAATTAATATAGAAAGAGATTAACACAAAATATTGTAGCTTTATCGATCATGCCCATTGAACCAAAACAAATGTTACCTCAACTTGAATAATAATATTTTGTTATTTGAGTGTAATTAAGTAATTCATATTCTTAAACCAATTCTATCAATTCTGCATCCACCCAATTATTTATTCATATGATTCCAATGAAATTAATGAAAAAAAAAGTGCATTTCATGATAATTGGAAGGCATTGTAATTTTTGCATCAAGAAAACCAAAAGAATTAGTTGAAGAATCAAACGCTCAACTCAATCCAAGTTTTCTTTTATCAAAAAAAAGTTTGTTTTGAAATTCAAATAAACACCTGTTTATTGGAAATAATAGGTTTATTTCGCCATTTTCAAACAACGAATTTGGTCGAATGAAATAGATTTTGTTTGTTTGAATATTATTTTTTATTATATTCGTAACAAACTGAATAAACCTGTTCTTTCTGCTAGCACTCTACTAACAATATGGGTGAATTCTTTTTTTAACACAGTCTCAAAGACTAATGTTTTGTTCGGAGATATTTCCCCTATATGTCTAATATGTGTCGAAATATATGATATTAAAACAGACCTAATGCAACACAAACATTTAGTTCTAGTTTTTTCATAAGTTTCTGCTATCTAAAATTTCAGCAAAATTCCCCGATGTTCTAATAAAAGCTTCAACAGAAAGTGTCCTTATCATTCAACATGAACTCATTCAACGTCATCTGCCCAATGAAAAACTTTCTCCTTTTGCGGAAAAGAAAATAACAAGAATCAAGGAAAGTTGGTTAAAATAAATATTAATGGTCGTGGCGTCAGCGTTGGGGAGGTAAAAATACGGACAACCATCTGTCGTACGCTCCTGTTTGCAATTATAAACACGTAATATTTATTTTATAGATTTTATTGAGGAGTACCAATTCGAAGTTGAAGTGATTATTTTTTTTTTATCAGCATCCTATAACTCAGATACTACTCATATGTTTTTAACAACCTATACCTATCATCTCAATATGAAAAAAAGATTATGCTAACGAAGTTTATTACCATTATAGTGGGGAGAGCTATTTGGTATCAAATACTGGAAGGTCTAATAATAGAAAAACGATATTTTGAAGTGGAATTAACTACATGATACAGGAAGCAAATTTTTAAGAACCAACATAATACTACATCTTGGAGTTATGTACAGCAACATCATTACTAACAATAATAAGAAATTTGAACATTTATTATTCGTTTGAATATGTCTTGAGCAAATGCTTTTAAAAGAGAGGCAAACCTTTAGTTTATAGCCTAGAAAAATTTGTGCAAAAAGGGCTCTAGCCCCTACAAATAGCTTGAAAGCTGGAAATCGTTTCAATCCCTTTTGGGGGTCCTGAAGGAATAGCGTCACATGTAAGAACAATCGGCAGCTCTGGATCGAAAGTCACGAGGTGTATTTTTTTTCAGTCTTACGAAAGCAGCTTCACATGACTGATTCCAACAGACTTCAGAATTTTTCTTAGGTATTGTTCTCAGTGGATACTTTTTTGTCGACCAATCTGGTATAAAATCTTGAATGGTACCTAACCATATCAAGGAATCTTCTGACTCATCTGCGTTTGTATAGGTTTAGGAATATCAACTATTGCCTTGACTTTCATAGGGGATTTCAATATTTGATTTTGTCGAATTGCATATCCAAGATACTGAATGTTTGCATTGAAAAAGTTACATTTTCCTTTATTAAGTTGGAGGTCACACTCTTGAAGTCGTGAAAGGCACCAGTTTAGCCTAGGAAGAATGCGAGATTTCTTCCTTTGATATTCCAAAGGAAGTAGGATAAAGTTCCATCTAATCCATAGAGAATTTCATTTAGAATTCGATTGAATTTGATTGGTACAGTTTTAATTCCAAAAGATAGACGAATAATTGTGTGAGTTCCGCGATGTGACGATATGAACTGGATATTTTTACTCTCTCTATCTATTTTCACGTGGAGGTAGGCTTTGAACAGATCCAAAGAACAGAAATATGATGCATTTCGAAGACGTTGAGAATTTCATCCATGCGACGAGTTGGATGATGTGGATTGACTCCAATTTTATAATCAACAGTTAACCTCATCACCATTATTTGCTCTCTTGATTATATCATCTCTTTCTAGTATATCTAGTTCTTTATCTACTGCTGCTCTCAAAGCACAGGGTACGTCACGTGATTCCAGGAGTACAACTAATCTTCTGTTCAAATATAGAAGCATAATTGTCAAAAACGTCTTCTATTGAATTAATCTGTAAAGTTTTTGATAGTGTGATATCCTCATCAAACACTTCCAATTTAATACCCAAGTGTCATATCCATACACGACCTAATAATGGCGAATAGTAGATAATCCTATCTTCTGACTTCTAGCATTCCATCGGGTGTTAAGAGGTTATTTGTATAAGACGAAGATTTCTGGAGAGATATGTTTAATTTTTTTTTTTTAGCTTGAACGAGTAAGAAGAGTGAAACTTCCTCCGGAATCAACCTCAAATGTCAACAATATTATTGATTCCAAAAATCTGGTCAAATTTTGAAAGAACTACTTCTTAGCTTTTTCTTTGGAGCCATAAGTGTTTTGAAATCTGCTTATCATGGAGCATCTGACAAAGCGAAACACTATAGGGTGATCCATTTAAAAAAAAATTGGTGACATGCTCTTGGGGTGCGATAGAAAAAGTTAGATCAAATGTGAATATGTCAAAATATGTCCCCCTGTATACTTTTGTTGACGTGTTTTTTGTTTTTCCTGAAAATCATTGTATCAACAGTCATTCAGGGTGGCTCGTTTAAAATGGAATGCACTGTGTACTCGTTGTACATGGTCTCTTAAGGAACATGAAGTACAGCGAAGTTCGTCAGGCTCAGCATTACAATCCCTGACCATATGTGAATTTGAAGCACACCTGAACCATAAAATGTCAATTCCTAGCTACTTGTAGTCGAGGCGTGACTTAAATCTAGGACTTTTTGATACAAGACCAAGACCGAGACCGAGACCGAGACCGAGACCGAGACCGAGACCGAGACCGAGACCGAGACCGAGACCGAGACCGAGACCGAGACCGAGACCGAGACCGAGACCGAGACCGAGACCGAGACCGAGACCGAGACCGAGACCGAGACCGAGACCGAGACCGAGACCGAGACCGAGACCGAGACCGAGACCGAGACCGAGACCGAGACCGAGACCGAGACCGAGACCGAGACCGAGACCGAGACCGAGACCGAGACCGAGACCGAGACCGAGACCGAGACCGAGACCGAGACCGAGACCGAGACCGAGACCGAGACCGAGACCGAGACCGAGACCGAGACCGAGACCGAGACCGAGACCGAGACCGAGACCGAGACCGAGACCGAGACCGAGACCGAGACCGAGACCGAGACCGAGACCGAGACCGAGACCGAGACCGAGACCGAGACCGAGACCGAGACCGAGACCGAGACCGAGACCGAGACCGAGACCGAGACCGAGACCGAGACCGAGACCGAGACCGAGACCGAGACCGAGACCGAGACCGAGACCAAGACCACGACTTGATAAATATTAAATTAAAATCAATTAAAAATTGAAAGTTTGAACAGCAAAATTTCATACCTAGAAAAGGAAAACAGTTCCCTGAAATATGAGTTAGAGCAACTCGAAAGAGGAAGTAAACTCAGTAATATTGTCATCTTTGGACTGAATAAAACAACACAAGAAATTCAAGCAAATTCAATAGTTGATGACCTCAGAAGATTATTGGAAATTGAAATTTCCGAAAGTGATATAAGTAACGTTTACTGCCTCGGAAAGACGAGGAATTGCCCAGTTAAAGTGGAACTAATCTCCCAACTGAAAAAAAAGTTAATACTGAAAAATGCAACAAAACTGAAAGGAACCCAAATCTAATGATTTAACTATCAAACAACGAGATGACTTGAAAATACTCAGACAGCATCAAGTGCATATGAAACAAAATGGAAAAGAATGTTACATAAGAGGTGATAAACTGATAATTGATGGACATGTATATACTGTGAGTGAATTAGAAGACATTGAAATAGGAGGAACTCAAACAGTTAAAGGCAATAGCCTACCAGCCACACCAACCCAAAATGTCATTAAAGAACACGACACCAAACAAAGTTGCCGACAGTTTCCCCGAAAAGAAAACTGCTCCTAGATAATCAAACTACCATCAAACTTCGTTCAAATATATCTTCTACACAATCAAGAAAAAAGAAGTAACACAAGAAGCCAAAAACATTCCGTATTATGTATGTATTGTTAGGTTTTTTTGTTCTTAAATTATTAATTTGTGATAAAACCTTATAGTTATTATGGATAACTTCATCAAGGACTATAAAACTATAAAAACGAACCAGTCTACACCAAAGTAATAAATTCTCCAGCTAGCTTGAAAAAAAGTGATAGTAAAGACTTAAGCATACTACATCTCAATATTAGAAGTCTCAACAAATTTTTTTATGATTTATTTCATTTCTTTGTAAATTTGAATTTCTCTTTGATATATTGATTCTTACAGAAACTTTTCAAATTACTGAGTTAGAACTATTCGGGCTGGATGGTTATAATGTCATATACAGCGGGGGAAACTACAAGAAAAATTATGGTATTATTATATATATCAAAAACAGTTTAGAGTTCACACACAGTATAATAAGCATAGGCGAACTTAAAGCAAGAGAACTACACCTGAAAATTTCAAAAGAAATATATCTTGTTACTGCTGTATATAGGCTCCCTAGTACTTGTCTAAATTATTTCAATCAAATACTTGAAGAATAGCTTAAACAATTCAACCAACATAAATTCCATATCCTCACTGGTGACATGAACATTGATCTGATGAATGACTCCGAAGTAACAGAAGAATATAAAAACATTCTAAATGCATCTGGATACATCTCATATATAAACAATTACACACGACCACAAAGTAAAACATGTTTAGATCATTTTTTCATGAGGCACGATTATCACATAAACGAAAACATAGACTCTTATATTGTTGCGTTTTTCAGGTTCAATAAGTGGTACACTTACTTATAAACTCGCCTTTGTTGTCACAGAACAAATAATACAACTGACAACACTGTTTGACAGTTTGCAGTTCAAATAAATACTTCAAACTTCCCTTGGTAACGTTACAACAGTCAAATGTTAAAAAGGAAACAAAACTCAAAAACTTCCCAAACATGGCAAATCTGATCGTATTTATAGGAAAACATTTTTCTAGAAGCTATAGAACTTTCAACAGAACATTCCATACTAAGTTCTCGAATAAACTTTAATGATTCTAGTACATTCTAATGGGTTTCTAGAAGGCAAACAGAAGGATTCACGATTTTTTTATCTACTACCAGGTTCGTAACACTGCCTCCTCTTCTAGGTTATTCCGTTCCGGATAACATCATCTCCATCTTGATTGTCTCGCTGGAACCAATTTGGAGGGTCGTGGCCTCGGTATTCTGCTAACCTCTCCACGTGAACAACTTTGGGTTTGCTCCTTGGGGTAAGCTGGATGCGGTACACCAAATCGTTGATTTTCTTTACGACGACATAAGGGCCTGTCCAGTTCCTCTGTAGCTTGGGACATAGTCCTTTCTTTCTTTGAGGTTGGTACAGCCAAACAGCATCACCTGGCTTAAACATAGTCCCTGGAGTATTCCTGTCAAATCTCTTCTTGATCTTGTCACTGGTGATTTGAAGACGATGTCTGCAGAATTCTTGCACTCGATCCAGTCTTTCTCGCAATGCTTTGACAAATTCTGGAAGTACTTTGTCCTCATCTACATTCCTGGCGGGTGGCATTCCAAATAGCAAATCGATTGGCAGTTTCATTTCTTTCCCAGTGATTAACATTAAAGGGGTATATCCGGTGGACTCATGCTGGGCACTTCGATAGGATAGGAGAAATTGTGGCACCAACTCATCCCAATCCTTTTGATTCTTGGAGATGAACATCGACAGATACTGGCTGATGGTTTTATTGTGTCGTTCAACCATTCCATCTGATTGTGGATGTAAGGCTGTTGTGCGAGTTTTCTTCACGCCTAAAATGTTCTTCATTTCCTGCCATTACTCGGATTCGAAGTTTCTTCCTTGATCTGAATGTAATTCTAGCGGAACTCCATGTCTGGCTATCACATTTTCTAGGACGGCCTTTGCAACTGTCTTTGCCTCCTACTCCCAACTAGTATTTATTTCCATGCTCAGTAACAGGAAACGGCCCCAGAATATTAACTTCTACTCTTTCGAATGGTTCACCAGAAAGATACTGGGCCATTTTTCCTCGACTTCTGGCTTTCGGACCCTTCTTTGAAGAACATAGATCACATCTCTTACACCATTCTTCAACATCTCGACGGCAATTCACCCAATAGAATCGAACTCTAGCTAGGGTCCTCTTGATTCCGTGTCCACCTGCACGACTACTATGAAGTAGTTCAAGCACATCTTTGACATGAACCTTTGGCAGCACCAGTTGGTACACAACGGTTGCTCTATCTGGGCTCTTCCATCTGCGATGCAATAGGCCATCATGAAGACATTGGGAATCCCACTGAGGCCAGTATCCTTTGGCAACTGCACCAAACTTGGATACTTCCTGCCACTCGGGTCTTACTCCATTTTTTAGCCAGCTCAGGACTAACTTCAGATTGTTATCTTTCTTCTGACTTTTCCTCATTTCTTCTGCTGTCCATAAATCAGATTCTTCGGAATCGACTCTCACGGTAGTGGCTTGCAAAATTTCCTTGCACTGCTCTTCATTGTAGAAGTTGGCCTCTTTGTTTTCAAGTTTCTGACAATACCGGCATTCCTGCTCCAAGCATGGACGTCTTGATAAGGTGTCTGCATTGCTGTGTTTCCTGCCCCTACGATGAATTATTTTGAAGTCATATTGTTGGAGTCTTTCTATCCATCTGGCAACCTGACCCTCAGGCTTCTTAAAGTTCATTATCCACTGCAGAGCGCTGTGATCAGTCCTCACGAGAAAACGTCTGCCATAGAGGTAGGTGTGGAAATGTTCAATGGCTTTGACTATCGATAAAAGTTCCTTTCTCGTAACACAGTAGTTCTTTTCGGCTTTGCCCAGAGTTTTACTATAGTAGGCTATAACTTTCTCTTCGCCATCCTGTTCCTGAGATAAAACAGTTCCAATACCATGCTGAGACGCATCACAGTCCAAAATGAAAGTGTCTTTCTCTTGTGAATAAGCCAAAATAGGTGCAGTTGTTAATTTCTTCTTCAGTTCAGTGAATGACTGCTGACAATCAGAACTTCAATCAAACTGAACGTTGTTCTCAGTCAAGCGATGGAGTGGCTTGGCGATTTTTCCTTCGGCCGAGATGTGCTCAAACTCCCAGGTTCACCTTCCAGTCTGGCCATAACAATGGTTTCGGAGTTTTTCGGAAAATGGATTTCTTCCTCAATATAAATCTTCATTGGTTGGAGTTTTTCTTCGTATCTGCTCAGGAAGATTTTTTCATTGCCGATCCGCAATATTTTCTTTCTGACATTAAGGATGAAGTCGTTCTTCTCCGTGATATCTAGACCCAAAACACATTCATCCTTTATGTCTGCAACCAACAAAATGTTCCATGGTAATGGAGCCTATCTGGATGCGTACAAGCGTCTCTCCAATGATTGGTGAGGTTTGTCCCGTAGCTGTTTCCAAAATCAAATTCCTCTTTATCGGCTTTACAGATTTTTGTATGAGGTCTGGACGAACAACTGTTCTGGAAGCTCCTGTATCTATAGTAAAGGTGCATCTTCGATCTTCTAGTTGGCCTTGGACTAGTAGACTTTGTCCATTTCTCTTCAACGTCGAGATAGGAATCTTGGGGCTTTGAACACTGAAAGTCGACACACGCCCCCTAGTGCCGACTAATTCTTGTTTTCCTGGTTGGAAGAGAGTCTTCTTTCAGGCGTTCGAGGTCTCCCTTCTGGCGTGGGTGACCTCCTGTAGCCTCCTCTGATAAAACGACCACGTTGTTCCTTTCTTGGGCTTGGGGATCTCGATCTCGCTTCATTGCTTGTAGATGTCGTCCATACCCTCATTGGGCTTCTGGACCTTGATCTTTCCCAGCAGCTTCTTTGTAGATGACCAGTTTTTCCGCAGCTGAAGCAGCGCCTCCTTTTATTTTCTTCAGAAGTAATTTGTTTACCCAATGCCGATATGGAGTCCAATAACTTATTCCACAGCGCCTCGCTCGTAGAAGAATCTTCGATGAATTTGACTTCTCGTAACTTGGATCTCGTATTTCTTGATGCATTTTTAGCCGCTTCGAACTCCAATGATGCTATTAGTACCCCGCTTATGGTCTGAAGACGTCCTAGTCGAAGGACTTGCTGCATGTCAGGATCTCTTAGGCCGTCGATGAAGGTTTGCACTCCAATTAATTCTATGAACTCTTTCGGTGCTTGTGGATAGGCCAAATTAATGAGTCGCTCCACATCTGCTCCATATTCCTGCAGTGATTCGTTTGGTTTTTGGGATCGACTCTTTAGCTGACTCTGAAACACTTGTTTAAGATACTGCTGCCCATATCTTATCTCTAAAGCTTCCACGATTCTAGAATACTCCTTCTGCTTATTCTCGGAGATATTCTGCAATATCTCTAACGCTTGGCCTCGCAGACACAGGACTAGTGAAGTGGCCTTTTCTTCCTCGGACCAGCCGTTTGCGTTTGCTGCCACCTCAAATTGACGTCGATACATAGACCACGAAGATTGCCCATCAAATGATGGAGGCTTTAAAATTTTTGCTTGAGCAGGCCTTAGATATGTCAGTGAAAATTGCCTTTCATTAGAGGGAGAAATTTCCTCAGAGGGTGTCCGCTTGTGTGGAAGGTGTATTGTTTCTATCCTCTCCTTGGTCCTATCCACTTCTTCGTTGAATTTCTTGTTTACTTCTTGTACCACCTGTTCATTCATTTTGGACAGTTCAATTTCGACCTCCTGGACTCTTCCTCTGACTTCCTGGACTTCATCTCTGACCTCCCCTTTAACTTCCTGGACTATTTCGGTGATTTCATTCTGGAAGCACTGTTGGCTGTGACTGAACTGTTGCAGGAGATCGACATGCTGCTGTTGTAACCGTTGGACTAACCGCGCCTCTTGCTCCTCTTGTTCTTGTCTTCTTCTAGCTTCTTGTTCATCTTGTTCTTGTTTTCTGCGCATTTCAAATTGTTGGAAAAACTTTTATTGTTCCTGTTTCCTTTTGAGTTCTTGTCCCTCTTGCTCTTGTTTTCTTTTAGCTTCTTGTTCCTCTTGCTCTTGTTTTCTTTTCGCTTCTTGTTCCTTCAAAAACTGGATTATGTCTAACGTCGCCATCTCGTCGTAATTCTGTGCTCGAGTATTCACCATCAAATACTGTAAATCTGCTCCACTCTTCTTTCTTCAGTACCACTCATCCCACCGCTGTCACTAAATGTTGCGTTTTTCAGGTTCAATAAGTGGTACACTTACTTTTAAACTCGCCTTTATTATCACAGAACAAATAATACAACTGACAACACTGTTTGACACTTTGCAGTTCAAATAAATACTTCAAACTTCACTTGGTAACGTTACAACAGTCTAATGTTAAAAAGTAAACAAAACTCAAAAACTTCTTAATCTTGGCAAATCTGATCGTATTTATAGGATAACATTATTCTAGAAGCTATAGAACTTTCAACAGAACATTCCATACTAAGTTCTCGAATAAACTTTAATGATTCTAGTCTAGCAAACAGAAGGATTCATGATTTTTCTATCTACTACCAGGTTCGTAACAATATCATAGACTACGACATAATAGATCACTTACCCATAGTTATCATGCTGAAGAAAATCGAAGTCAATAAAAATTACGAACAAAGTATACCTTTATACAAATACTACACAGACTACGTAAGCTTGCGCACTGATTTACAAAAGGAAACATGGCATATGTTCTACATTGAAGAAAACTTTGACAAAATGGCTGAAACCTTCACTGATATATTGAAATACTACACAGACAAGAATACAAAAAAAAATAGAATTCATAAAAAATCTTGTCCACTCAAAAAACCTTGGATAACAAAAGACCTACTTTTATCTATAAGGGAAAAGGATAAATTATGAACAAGTACGAAATAATAGAACAAACCAAACCTTATTAGAAAGCTAAAAAAAGTTATTGACAAATCTCGCAGAGACTACGCTAAGAAAACGATTGAAAAATCTAAAGATAACTCCACAAATCTCTGGAAATGTGTAAACAATATCTGCAACAAGAACAAATCTGAAACAAAAATTGAAAAAATTATTGTAGATCAGGAAGAAATAACAGATAAAGAAAAAATTTGTAATAGTTTCAATAAGTATTACAGCGAGTTAGGCAAAAATTACGCTGAATTGATAGAGGACCCAGAAAATTTCAAACAGGACATTGAACCGATAGGGAAAAGTTTGTATATATTCCCAACTAATGCCTTTGAGGTGGAAACTGTCATAGCAGAATTAAAAAACAAGAAATGTACAGGCTATGATGGTATACGAGCGGAAGTATTTAAAGAAATTTCTCATGAAATAGCACCACATCTCTCTTTCATGATTAACAAGATTTTTGATAACGGACATTTTCCAAGAATATTTAAAAAAGGCATCATAAAACCACTGTACAAAAATGGATCCAAACTCGAAACTATTGGCTATAGACCCATAACCTTGATATCAAACATAACAAATTTTTACAAAAAAATGCAGTATTATCAGATAAACAGTTTGGCTTTAGGGAAGGAAGATCTATATAGTATATGAAGCACTTGATAAAAAAATACCTACACTCTGCATCTTCATAGATCTTTCGAAAGCATTCGATACTGTGTGTCACGATAGATTGATGTTAAAACTCGAAGCATATGGGATAAGGGGTACTGCATATAACCTCATAAAAAGTTATTTCACTGAACGACAACAACAAGTAAACATAGATGATTTTGAGAGCGAAACTCGTACTGTTACTTACGGTGTACCACAAGAAACTGTTAGGTCCCTTAATATTTACAGTATATTTGTATAGTCTATTAACAATGGAAAATGAAGGGAAAATCATCAGTTTTGCAGATGACACAGCCATAATATACAGAGCGGAAAAATGGAATGAACTACAAATAATAGCAGAAAGAAACATTAAAATGATAAAAAATAGGTTCCAATTGAACAAGTTTACCTGAAATGCGAAAAAAAACAAGTATTTACCTTTTCGTCTCGTATAATTCATACTTTATGATCCCCCCTATACCACGTACAAGCTGAAAACTTCAGTTTCTGAGGTCTTCCCGTGTATTCACAAAAATCCTCTCAAAATATTGTATTTTATCTCAGATGACTAAACATTATTATTGTTATTATTATTCCCCAGATCAAGACCGCAAGACTTGACTTTCGAGACCAAGACCCAAGGTCAAGACTTTCCCCAAGAGTATTGATCTTGGTCTTGGTCTCGAAAAAAAAATAGTGAACTTAAATCTACTCAACATTAAGAAAATTTTGATGGAAAATTTTATGGCATTTTATTTCAATTATTAATTTTTCATATGGTAAGTTTTTAAATTTTGTTCATTCAAAATCGAAAATATATTTTTCAAAATCTGTATTGCAGTTATACAGTTTACAACAAATAGGCGTATGTTGTAAGGTCGCAGTGGTTAATAAGTATTGCAATTTTCTCGGTATTCCGATTCCACCACTATGCCACAACCGCATCTTACTGCTCATCACAAAATAAAACCTTTTAAAATGGTCAATAAAAACCTAATTAACATTCCAACCATTTCGAACCTTTTTTCTGGTCTGTCAGGAGTCGACGTGTGTACTGTGGGTATCCAATTTAATTTTTATTTAACATTTCTTGAAAATTGTATCATGATGGTGAAATGAGAAATTTTCATTTCGCTTACTTCACCCATACAAATTGACAATTGTTAAAGACTTAGAAATACAAAAGAAAACTTTTACATGCATATAAGCTCTTGGACAATTGAATTGAATAATTACGATTTCGAGACAAATTTTGATCTAAGATAAAGACTATCAAGACCAAGACCAAGGCTATCAAGACCAAGACCAAGACTATCAAGACCAAGACCAAGACTATCAAGACCAAGACTATCAAGGCCAAGATCAAGACTGATCAGTCTTGGTCTTGGTCTTGGTCTCGCGAAGCCCTACTTGAATCGTGATCGCTGACGTTATAATTGTTGTTGTTGTTGTTATATTCGTCAATCGGTTGCACCCCTCAGAAGTCACAGACTTGTGCGAGCTAGGGGAATACGGATCCCTTACCTTTTAATACGTGTGATGCCATGCACGAGACCGGTGACAATGCTGAGATTTGATCTCATGCTTCTACGGATGTTTTGACTTATGGAGCGAGCACTTTACCCGCATGCCACCGTGACCCATTGAACGTCTTGAACCATCTCTATTGCTTTTTGAACGATTTCTTCGATGTGAAAATTGAACATTACTTGTTGAAGGGCATGAAATTTCGTTCATATCTGTGGCAGTAGTCGAATCTTATACTGAAGGTTGTTTGGGCCCCAGCAAACGACTGTTTGCTTTGGCAGCTTCAATAGTTAAAGACCTCTTTACTATTTCCTCGAAAGATGTTCAATTTGACTGAGCTCTTAGAAACATGTCGGAAATATCAATTTTACAACTGCCTGGTGATTTAAACTCGCAATCACTAACATTTCGACACTCTTTTCGAACCTCTGTCGATACATCTTGAAATTTCCTTTATAGTACGCGAGCCCTCGTACAACATCGGAAGTGATGACCAGCAAGTTTGTATACTGTTCAAGTGTGACGAGTCTGTTAAGATGTCGCAGAGAGAAAACCTTGGAAGTGGTGAGTTTTCCTTTGTCGCCAAATCGACATCTTTGGATCGTCGGACTGCTGAAGATCCTTATTAATTTTGTCGGACAATGGTGCAATTGAAAATCTCATTAAATTATTGTGTTCTCCTACAAAAATCAGACAAAAATGTTCGGTACTTCTAGGTTGTCTCCCACTCTGAACGTGTCGATATCACTACTTAGGTTGGCGACAGGCAGCAATCTGATTTTTCTAGGAACATACAAAAATTAAATGAGATTTTCAATGGCACCATCGTCCGACAAAACAAATAATGGTCTTCAGTAATCCGACGCTCCATAGATGTCGATTTGACGACAAAGGAAAACTTACCACATTCAAGGTTTCCTCTGCGACATCTTGTCAGATTTGGCACACTTAAACAGTCTTCAAAGTAACAACTTGCTGGTCAGATTTTGTACGAGGGCTCGCGTACTATTAGAGGAATCGAAATTTTTTAAATTTGGAATTAGCACACATGTTACTGCTGATTGGAAGTACCGGTACTCTACTAGAAGGTATTTGTGCAGTTTTGGTGAGCTGCTGAAGTAAGATCTCCTGACTTTTGTTGAATGTCTCAAGTAATTTCTCGAACTGCTGTGCATCCATATTGAATAATTGGACGAAATTTCCTTTCAAAATTAAATGCATTTACACTAGAACAGCACACAATTGCGTTTTCAACATTCGTCGCATTTTTTGTGGCTTTTGATGGTTTTTCAGAATGATTATACGCATTAAAAACTACACTTGACCAAATGACATTTCTCATATTATAAACTTCATAGCTGTATCTACTAGTTTCTCTCAGTAGATCCTGTAGGCAGAAGATTGGTTTACTTCACATGAAAAGGAAGTGCAATGTTTTCAGTTCAGACTAAGTTTCTTGCGTTGGGTCGCCTTATTGGAAATTTGGCGAAACGACCTTTTTTGCTTCAAAATTCATATCTCAGCACTGGAGTAAGCGAATTTACAATTTTTTTAAATTATCTGATCAGGAATTGAATTTTCTACAACTTTGATCCTCTGACATATTTTAATCGGACCAATAATATCCGACCTACAAGAATTTGGAAAAAATTCCTACAGGTGATTTAGGCTGAACTACTTTAACGTTTTCAATGTTTTGGAAATCGTTCAACTCGAAATTTTATGTTCTTCAAAAAAGGAGTAATATGCGAAGAACTCAAATACGAAGCACAACCTAGACCGTCGCAAACTCATTAACCCGTTATTCAGGACCTCCATAAGAGGGATTAAAATGATTTTCATCTCTCTAGCTATTTTGAGGAGATACCTAGAGCACTAATTTGTCTGGATTAATAGGCAATTGCTTGTTTTCATTTATACAACGCAATGTCATCGGTTCGGTGAATTGTAAATACATAACTTGGTTGGGCATTCCAGTCAATTTTGAGCAAATCATGGAAGAACTAACTCATAATAAAAAGTTGTTCAGGTACTGGAAGTTAAAAAAAAAACGAGACACACTGTACACGGAAACACTAAAAATTATTCTATAAAATCTTCAAAAGTGTATTTGTCATACTAATGAATACAACGTCATCTCTCAACAATGCGGAATAACCTCACATGTATGACCCTCCAGAGTATTGATGGACGAGTGGGTGGGCGCTCTTCAAGGAGCCACCGCAGCTAACCTAGATCCTTGCAGTCCTTGGCCGCCCCTGTATCGATGTAGTCACGTAATTAGGTAATTAAAATTGGAACTAGCATCGCATCGGCCAGAAACTCAATTAGCAATTAAACCGTAACATTTTCTCTAATTACATGTTACTTTCTCACTAATTATGCCATTACACATACATAACGAAGTCTAATTTTGTATTAAGTCGATATCGAATCGTCTCGGGTAGGAAATAAAACAAAGGGTTGTTGTGGAATAAGCGATTTTCATACAATATGAACTATTGACCCAATTGACCTACTTCTTTATATTTATCTTGTCAACCCTTTGACACCAGGGTGGGCACCGATATAGGGTATTTCATGACCACTGTTTGTTGGGAACATATATGCAGAAACATTCTAAATGAGAATTTGAATTTATATTGTCTCAGCTATAATAATTTCGACTACTGATTATCTTCTGTTATGGGGTCAGACATACGTCCACCGACCCCAGGAAACAGCGATGAGGAACATCTTGCTCAAGGCCCTGCTTCTAACAGAACACGGCGGATCTATACGGTAAAAAAAAATCCCCAAGCCATGGTGTGAAAACTTCAGGCCGAAAACTGAATGGCAGCAGAGAGTAAAATTGGAAAGAAAATGTTTCCAAACAAGTGAAAAAAATGAACACTTAATGTGTATTTTCTGTGCATAAACAGTAACCTTGAATTCTACGAATATTTCCCAGCAAAAAGATATCAAAAAGTGATGGTTCCTGAAGTGGTGATTCCAGTATTTGCAGTTTGCAGAGTTCCAGCCAGGAGAAAGAAACTAACACACGTATTTGATAAGGCCTTATTTTAACTGTTACATAAAAAATAAACCGTTTCAAACCGATATTTGCGCGATTTTGGGAACAAAAACTGTTTCAGTTCGTTCGTATGTCAACCGTGATTGATAATAGAAACCAAGTGTTTTCGTGAACTTGGTAATAACATAAATTTTATCCATACTTAAAAATAGTTGCTTGCAAACATTTGTTTTCAGATTGTACAGATATAAAGTGAGGATAAGATTTGATTCCAGGCGCAACGTTTCGTGGCCTATAGCATAAGAGTATGTTAGCCAACAGTAGTTAGGGTTCATATGAAAATGGGTAGAGATTAAGTTCTACGCAGGTTTACTTCTCTTTGATGGTATCATGCTTGTTTATTGAAATTGAAAGAATTCATTATGGTTATTTAATGTTTATGTTTATTTGTGGAAAGTTAATTGGTATTCTAATTTATTTTCTGTTGAGTGTTTATCATTGATTTCAATAGGAAACATTTATAAAGAACGGATTTGATAAAGCGCTATAAAATATTGAGAAATGTTAAAAAACACCGCCTTCTTGTGGAACCCATGTTTGGACCCTTCTATTGATACGGCCATCAATTCTATTAATTATAGTTTCAATATAATTTTTCAGTTCATCTACATTATTATATTTCATTTTGTACACCTCATTTTTCAGAAATCCCCAAAAATAAAAATCTAGAGGTGTCATGTCTGGTGAACGAGGGGGCCACTTAACAGGACCATTTGTAGCAATCCATTTTTCAGTTCATCTACATTATTATATTTCATTTTGTACACCTCATTTTTCAGAAATCTCCAAAAATAAAAATCGAGAGGTGTCATGTCTGGTGAATGAGGGGGCCACTTAACAGGACCATTTGTAGTAATCCATCTGTTTCCAAAACAGCCTCACAACATTCTTTTTACGCCACTGATATTATGTGCTGGTGCTCCATCCTGCTCAAAATAATCATCTGACGAGCCTCCAGATCAAGATCATCGAAAAACTCTTTCAACAAACACTCTTGTTAATAAATTAATGTAACAGGGTCCGTTCAAAAAACCATGGAAGAAAAATTGACTGATAATTCTGCCTCTAAATAGCACACCACACCAAACTTTAATACTAAATCCTCTATGCGGATTGTGGGGCTGGACTAGAATTGGATTATGTCTACTCCAATAATGAAAATTCTTTCTATTATACATCCCACGATTAAAAAAATTAGCCTCATCGCTCCATATTATTTTTCTATAGAAGTTTGGATTTTGTCTGCATTTATTCATAAACCACTGACAAAACCCCAATCATCTCTTATGTTTCTTCAGAATTCATTGAATACCAGACAGTGGAACAGCTATTTCTCTAGATAAATCTCTGATGGAATTATTTGGATATACCTCAAAGTAGGATAAAACGTCAATTTGTGTATCTTCAGATATTACAAAACATTTTTTAGTTCCTGAATCGACGATGAAGCACAGCAAAAAAACGCCGGTTAGGTAATTCACGATCGGGGAACGAATTGATGTAGTGTTGGAGTGCTCTTTCGCTATTCTTCTGGCAAACCAAGTAGGACTCTAACATATCACATTTTCTTGATGGGAAAATGGCATTTCGAAAACTATTCGAACAGTAGTTGACAGTTACAATAATTTATGACATTGTCATGATATACTTGAGAATGTTTGACACATAGTATTTCAACAAAGTTTCAAGGCAACTTGATTGCTCATAATAATTTTGTTTTATCGAATCAAACACATTTTTTTCAACCACATTCATATGACCCTCCAGTATTTTCAGTTCTGTACAAAAACGGCTGCAAAGTTATCATTACAGCAGAAATATTTTGATTTACAAAATAAATGCGGCTAGCGGAATGGCCTTAATACCAAATAGCTCAGTGGTGTCAATTGAGTGGTGCGACATGATCACGGGTTTCACGAGTTCACATCCTAGCGCAATTTTTTCTTTTTACTGTCTTATTTTGCTATTAATAACAAAATATTGTCATTCGTATAAGTACCAAAATTGGGTGTTTGGACAATCATGAGGTTTTATTCTCCAAAACAAAGAAAATTTTGTACAAGTGGATGAAATAAATATTTCCACAAAAGTCGCTCATTTTCCACTTTAGGAAGAAAGGTGATATTAGGTTTGTTGTTGAGAATGTTATTACGAATCGAAATGCATGAAAAAATATAGGGTGTTCCATTGAAAGAAATATCATTTTATGAAATATTCTGAAAACGTGGCTGTAAATTTATTTTTGTTTGCGGCATCGAGAAGGCCATCAAAAATGCTACTAGTTTGCCCATTCAACCGAATTCGTAGCATCAATAATAACGTAGTTGGCAATGGTGCCGTCTTAATTTGGAACACCCTGTAAATGGAACAATTGATAAACAAAGAAACGAAGATACAAAAAAATTTTAAATAATAATAATGGTAATAATAAACTTTATTTTCCATTAGACAATATACAATACATGAAAAGTAAAATAAAAATATAACATTTAGAAAACCTAGCACATCTCACAACTAGAAAGGAAATATTCAAAATTGATGTCACTTCATAGATTGTAAATATTGTTCTATTGAATAGAAACATTTTGCAATTTTTTATTTCGTCTGGTAATGAATTAAACAATCTTTTAAAGAGCCATGTACAAGAATTGAAATGAATGTTTGTACAACTGAAATGAACATAAAATTCATCTCTTTGGCGGGTTTTGTATCTGTAGATACCTGGAATTGTTGACTGTGAAATCTCTACAATTTTCAAATAAGTACAAGCAGAAATCGAAAAATATCGTTTAAATATTAGGATTTTTGAAGTGTTCTTTACAAGAAAATCGTTTAACCATGCTACGTAAAATACGCTTTTAGGCAACAAAAACTCTTGATGATGTAGTGGATAAACCCCCAAACCATATTTCATATCACAATCTGGAATCTATCTGGGCGTAGTATAATTTCATCAGTTGGTTAGCACTGAGAACAAGTTTGAAATTTTGGAACAGAATATGATTTTATCATCTGACAATAGTTTACTCCAAGTAAGACAATTGTCTACTTACATGAAGGCCTAGAAATTTGACATGCTGAACCATTTTTACATTACCACCGTTATTGTCAACTGATATAGTAACTTTTGAGCAAGTTTTTTTGACGATTATGAAACCGTATTGATTTTTTTGTCAATATTTATATTTAGGCTCTGAACCAGTTCTGAATACTCGAAAAAGTTTCACTTCACTTTGACAACAGTAACTCCGCTATATCTGAAAAAATCAGCAACGTATCATCTTCGTACATAGTAATAGAAGACTGGACTGCTAGATTGTCAAAATCATTCATATGTAAACTGAGCCCTTCTTGTTTTGAAGGGATAACACCAATAATACCTACATACTGGCTTCTTGAATTGAGAAAGGTACACAACCACTGGTGCGGAATGCCTCTTTTTCCATATCTCTGGATTTTATCTAACTGTAGTAAAACTGCACTAACTAATTTTCCTAATTTATTTAAAACACTATTTACAACAATTATTCACTAAACGTTTAATATTTCAATTTATTTCTAATGTGGCTATCTATCAGCGAACTCTGGAACTGTAACTCCCTCTCCATTCTGCCTGTCCCGCTTATATACTCCCAAGCAGTTTCCATTCACGGCTCTCGAATCTCGAACAATCGATTATTCCAGCTTGTTCTCGGCGATGCGTACGCCAGCAGATATGCAGTTGTAGTTGAACGAGGGTGCATAATTAATAAGATCAGGGCCGGTCTCGGGGCCGGTCTCGAAATCGTTACATTGTCCCCTTCTTAAAGACGTTTCGCCCCGAAACGTCATTCTTGGAGTGTGAAGATATCTGCAAGATTCGCCATGTCTGCACCTGGACGTTCGATGGAAGTAGCACTCCACAGTCTTCAAGTTGGGTCGAGGAAGATGGTTGCAGCACACCAGAATTTTGATGCCGCTGGATCTGAATATTGTCTCCAACATGCTTCTTATAACTCTCCAGTCCAGCCCATCAAGCCCACAGGCCAATTTTGGGATTGCCAGGTCTACAATATTCTGGTCCAGCATCGTGTCTCTCAATCTCGTAAGGCTCTTCCAAACATCTTCATAAGACGGCTTATCTCGAGAACGCTTCTTGGTGACCAGATAGTAGATGTTTCTCTGGCCTTTCCTCAGCTGTAATACCCCTCCAACTTCCGGGTTCTGTTCTCTCAGTTCCTGGATTCGACCGAACTTCTTGGAGAAAACTACTGCAATGCCTCTGGACATTTGGAGATCTTCTGCCACACAGTGAGCTAGCGCGTAATTGGCAGGCACCTTGAAAAGATCTCGTGACTCCTCTCGGGTTACCCCATATTGAACTTTCTGTCCGTTCGAGTACAGGGACATGAACCTCTGAAACGTCATTTCGTCCTCCGGTGATCTGACGGTGCGGACTTGATAGTGGTTTCGGGCGTAAGGGGACAACCTATTGAAGTGGACTACCCTAGGTTTTCCTCGTGGTGGCTTATATATGCGGTAGACGAGGTCGTTTATCCTTTTCATGATCTTATATGGACCTTCCCACGAGTTCCAAAGTTTCGGTGATAGTCCACGGCGACGTTTAGGGTTGTATAGCCAGACAAGGTCACCTGTCTGATATCCACCAGCATCCGTCTTGATGTCGTAGGTCTCCTTCATTCTGTCGCTGGCACTCTGGATGTTCAAACGGACCCGTTCATGGATGTCGTCCATTCTCTGTCGCAGTTTGCTGACGTAGTCATCTCCCGCAGTGTCTTGTCCTGGTGGCGTCCCAAACATCAGGTCACATGGAAGTCGCAGCTCTCGGCCCATAATAACACTTGCAGGGGTTTGGCCGGTTGACTCATGAACTGCGGAACGATACGCCATCAGGAACAGATGGAGGTACTGGTTCCAATCCTTCTGGTGGTCAGAGACTACCTTGGACAGGTGGCGGTTTATCGTCTTATTCATCCGCTCCACCATTCCATCGGACTGCGGATGTAGAGCTGTGGTCCTCGTTTACCGGATGTTCAGCATCTGACACATCTCCTGGAACAGGTTTGACTCGAAATTCCTGCCTTGATCCGAATGCAGTTCTAACGGGACACCGAATCGACAAATCCACTCCTTCACCAAGACGTCTGCAACGGTGATGGCTTCTTGGTTGGTCAGGGCATAGGCTTCGGCCCACTTGCTGAAGTAATCCATCGCCACAAGGATGTACTTGTTCCCGTGTTCAGATTGTGTGAACGGGCCAGCGATGTCAATGGCGATCCTTTCGAATGGGCTGCCCACATTGTACTGGCGCATCGGGGACTTAGGTCTTGTTCAAGGCCCATTACTGGCAGCGCATACAGCACATTTTCTGTACCAGTCCTTGACGTCAGCTTGACAATTGGCCCAGTAGAACCGTTGCCTAACTTTCTGAAGGGTCTTCGTCACCCCCAGATGTCCTCCGGCGACCCCATCATGGATTTCTCGGAGCACTTCCTGTCTTCTGCTCCTGGGAACTACTACCTGACGTCTTTCTTCCCCGCCATCCTCTGACTCCAACACACGCTTCAAGACTCCATTGTCTAAGGTGAAAGAGTTCCATTGGGCCCAGTAAGTTTTAACGACTGGAGAACAACTGGCTATTTCCTGCCACGACGGTCTTCGATCACTCTTCTTCCAGCCGATGACTAAACCAAGTTCTGGATCTTTCTCTTGGTCTTTCTGGATCTTGTGGTCATTCCAGTTATCATCGATCGCCGTGGTTCTGCAGAGTGTCGACTCCTTTCCTCTGTTCGTCGGCAGTGCGAACAGTCGTCTGGACATGGTCTTCGCGATAGGGCATCCGCATTCTTATGGCTGGTCCCCGCCCGATGTTCGATCTCAAAGTCGAATTCCTGGAGCCTCTCAATCCAGCGTGCCACTGCATGGTCAGTTCTCAGTAGGAATCTTCGTCCATACACGTACTTGTAGAAGTGCTCAACTCCCTTGACAACAGCCAACAGTTCCCGCCTGGTGACACAGTAATTCCGCTCCGGTTTACTGAGGGTCTTGCTGAAGTAACCGATGACCTTCTCTTGTCCTTCTTGGATCTGAGACAAGACAGCTCCAAGTCCCACGTTTCTGGCGTCCGTGTCCAGAATGAATTTCCCGTCTGGAAGGGGGTAGCTCAGGATAGGTGCGTTGATCAAAGATCCTTTCAACTTCCTGAATGAATCTTGGCATTCATCTGACCACTGGAACTTTGTTTGTCCTTCCGTGAGCCTGGTCAGTGGTTTTGCGATGTTAGCAAATCCCAGCACGTATCGGCGATAGTAAGTGCACAATCCAAGAAAACTTCAAAGCTGGTGAATGTCTTTCGGAACGGGCCATTCCTTAACAGCTTTGATCTTCTGCTCATCTACTGCCACTCCTTTCCCAGAGACAACGTGGCCGAGATAACGTACTTCTTTTTGAAACAGATGACATTTCTTAGGGCTCAGTTTCAGTCCGGGGCTTCTCAGTCGCTGAAATACCTCTTCCAAGTTTTTTACATGGTTCTCGAATGACCTGCCAACCACAATAATGTCGTCGAGATACACCAGACACGTCTTCCATGATAGTCCTTTCAAAACCGTCTCCATCAATCTTTCGAACGTGGCTGGAGCATTGCAGAGGCCGAATGGCATAACTGTAAACTGCCATAATCCGGAGCCGATGGTAAAAGCTATCTTTTCTCGATCTTCCTGGGCCAGTTCTACCTGCCAGTATCCGCTCTTCAAATCTAAGGTCGAGAAAATCGTAGATCCAGCCAGCGTGTCTAGCGTGTCGTCTATCCTTGGGAGAGGGTAGCTGTCCTTTTTCGTCACGTTGTTTAGTTGACGGTAGTCTACGCAAAACCGTGTTGATACATCTTTCTTCTTCACCAACACGACTGGAGAGGACCAGGGACTGTCGGATGGCTCGATGACTCCGTCTTTCTCCATGTCGCAGACTATTTTGTCAGCCTCCTCCTTTTTGGTGAGAGGAAGTCTTCTGGCTGATTGCCAGATTGGTCGGGCATTTCCAGTATCTATCTTGTGCTGAACCACCTTTGTTCTACCGCCTCTGCCTACTCCGGTATCGAAGATGTCCTGATACTTCCTGACTAGTTCTCTCAGTTTAGGCTTCTGTGCTGGCCCCATGTCCTTGGACGAGATAGCAACCAACTTCTCCAATTCTGCTGGCATGTTACTGGCTTGGCTAACAGTGCCACGTACACTCCTGATTACAGAGGAAATTGACGAGCAGTGCCCCAAAATCGTTCCCTTCTTCAAGGTCACCGGGTAATAATTGACATTCATTACCCTTACTGGCACAAATTTATCAGCACGCAACAAGGTTTTTCCTAGTGCAATTCCTCGACCAATTTTCTCATCATGTAGCTTGGGCTCGAACATCACCACGATTCCACTGCTCGCACCTCCATCCAGGCGAGCCTTCAAAATTGTTTCAGCCCTCTCCGGTACGCTTACGTCTTCAGCCAGCAGAACTCGAACCATTTCTTCATTTCTCCCATGAAGTACCAGCTCTTCTCCGTTCACACGAAGGACGCCGTCTTTAAAATTCAGCTCGAATTCTCTGGAATTCATGATGTCCATTCCTATAATTGCATCATCCTCGATATCCGCTACAAGAGCCCGATGTTTCACTTTAGTGCTGCCCAAAGTCAGTTCAATTGGAAGTTCACCATACACAGTTGCCGGTTCTCCAGTTGCTGTGCGTAGCTTCCAATTCGACGATTCAATTCTTGCCGGTGTTTTGGCAAATGTAGGTCCAAGGATTGTCCTAGTCGCACCCGTATCAAGGAACATGGTACGAGGCTCGTTGTTAATGAGACCGTCTACGAAGACCCCTTTGTCTTGTCTCTGAAGTACAGCGACATATGCATTATTGACTGGGGCTTGTTGGATACGGGCTGACGATTGCTCCTTCTTGACCTTCATCGTTGATATCGATTTTTTCAATGTTGGACATTTGCTACGCACGTGCCCGAGTTCTCTACAATTTCGGCATCGTATCAGTCTTCTCTCAGGCACAACTTCCTTCAGCAATTTTCGCATCACAGCTTCGATATTAGCGGGCTCCTGTGGCTGTGGATCTTCCTCAATCATCCGTACTCTACTCTGGCTTTTGCAGGATTGTTTTGCTGCTTCGAATTCAAGAGCGCGTGCCAATGCATCCACGAGATGTGCGGGGCGAGCTAGTGTTAGGGCTTGCCATGTTTCCTGGTCACGAAGTCCATCCAAAAATGCTTGGACCACTAGTCGCTCCATTACATTTTCCGGTGTAGCTGGGTACGCAAGACGAACCAAACGTGCAATATCTGCTTCAAATTCTTGCAACGACTCGGTTTTTCAGCTGTGAGTGATATACGTGTTCAAGGTGGGCTTGGCCATAGCGAAGTGTTTTACCAGCTGTTCATAGTCTTCCTGTTGTTGGGCGGTGAGCGTTTGTAAAATATTTGTTGCTTTGCCACGCAATGCCAGTGTCAATGCTAAAGCTTTTTCCCCAGCGTTCCATGCATTTGCTTTGGCAGCAGCTTCGAATTGTCGGTGGTAGTTTGACCATGGAGTATTTCCGTCGAACTGAGGCGGTTTCAATGAGAGCTTTCCTGGTTCCGAACTGACCTTGAAATCTTTGATGTCTTTTTGAACTTCCTCCAAGTTAGTACTCAGATCCGGCATTGAAATTCTGTTGGAAATTTCTGGAATGTCCACAGAATCCATTCGCTTTTCTAGCTCAATAAATTTTTCCTTTATCTCATCGTGGAGCGTTTCCTTAATTTTTTTCATTTCTTCTTCCATTTCATCTTTGATTTTCTCCATCTCTGTTTCAACAGTTCCCATTCTTTCTTCCAACCGATTCGCCACACTGCAAACTTCTTCTTTCAAGCTTCTCGAATTTTCTAGAAGCTCTTCTCTCAAATTCTCCGAGCTTTCTAGAAGCTACACTTCTAAATTTTTCGAATTTTCGTAAAGCTTTTCTTCCAGGCTCTTCACATTTTCTTGAAGTTCCTCTTTTAGACAATTCGAATTTTCTAGAGGTTCTTCTTTCAGGCTGACCGAGTTTTCTAGAAGCTTTTCCTCCAGACTCTTTGAATTTTGTAGAAATTTATCTTCAAGACTCACCGAATTTTGTTGAAGTTCCTCCTTCAAACTCACAGAATTTTGTTGAAGTTCCTCCTTCAAACTCACAAAATTTTGTTGAAGTTCCTCCTTCAAACTATTCGAATTTTCCAGAAATTTATCTTCCAAGTTTATCGAAGTTTGTTGGAGTTCGTCTTTCAGAGACTTAGTAGTTTCTTCGAGTTTATTCATTATGGAACTCAAATCAATTCCAGAAACTTCGAATAAGAACGTTTCGGGGTCTTCTCCTTCTTCAATCAGTCCATCTGCAAGTCTTTTCTGGAGTACGGCCTTCTTTCCAGTTGTTTCTAACTCACGCTCCTCTAACTCTTGCTTTAATTCACTAACTTTAAGGTCAACTAGGTGAACTCTCCTGGGAAACATTTTGTCTCTTATTGTCTTTACCGAGATATAAGTCTATTATTTATTTCACACACAGTTTTCAGTTTATTGTCCCGCGACGCGCAAAACTATCCACTTTGCACTCAAATGTTCAACGGGTCACTAACTGTTAGGCGCGATAAATGTCTATCAGTTTTTCAACGGGACGAACACTTTAACACTTATTTATTTTAAACATCCGACTTCTGACAACAAATGTAGTAAAACTGCACTAACTAATTTTCCTAATTTATTTAAAACACTATTTACAACAATTATTCACTAAACGTTTACTATTTCAATTTATTTCTACTGTGGCTATCTATCAGCGAACTCTGGAACTGTAACTCCCTCTCCATTCTGCCTGTCCCGCTTGTATACTCCCAAGCAGTTTCCATTCACGGCTCTCGAATATTCAGGAGTATAGAACATTTCATCTAGATGGCTCTTCGAATAGTATCGAACAATCGATTATTCCAGCTTGTTCTCGGCGATGCGTACGCCAGCAGATATGTAGTTGTAGTTGAACGAGGGTGCATAATTAATAAGATCAGGGCCGGTCTCGGGGCCGGTCTCGAAATCGTTACATAACGAAATACGATCATCGACACAGTAGAAATGCTCTGCTGATATCACAAAAAATCCCAACAGGACACTCACTCGTATCGATCAAATTTACAATATTCTCGTGATATGAATGTGCTGCAGTTGTTGTGGATTCATTACCTAAAAATCCATGTTGATTGGTGGAGAAAATGTGATGCTTCTGGCAGAAAGATAAAAATCTATTGAAAAAATTTTTGAAAAACTGAACACTCTTATGAATTGGTACATATTATTTTTCCAATTTTCAGAATGTCTGGAAATGATCCCATTGATAGAGATAAATTGACAATTTGAGTGAGAGGAGAAATGAGAAATGAACAGTTGCGTTTTTAAAATACCTACATATAGGAATTTCGTCATGTCCAGATGACGTCTTATTTTTAATTTTGTTGTACAAAGTATTAAAAAATTCTGTTTCCGAGCATGGAATTGTTGAGGTATTAATTGAAATTTGATTCACTCAGTGGTATTTCACGAACGATATCGTGTGATACAGATCGAAAATATATATTGAACATCTCTTCATCGCTTTTTGAATCATCAGTCTATGCACCTTCCTCATCAAATACAGTTATATTTCCTTGCTTTGATTCAATCCTTTTATATTGGTTAAGGTATTTACAATTCGCAAGGCTGTTTTTGTTAGATTTTCTGAATTGGTAATTTTATTTTGATATACCTGTGTTTTCGTTGGCAGAACGAGTCTGAAGGGCTGGATTACCTACTTAATTTTAGCTCCTCAATTCATCTGACACCCATTCGTTTTTCATACTGCGATAGTGCATGAATTTCTTCATAAAATTAAAATCAAAATAATACCAAACTATGATCCCAAACTGAGAAAAAGCACAATTGACGTCTATTTGAAATACTATTCCATCCTTATTCTTAATGTCATGACAAACATTTTCTGTAGCAGTTCTGTTGAAAGAACGTTTCAGATGAAGTTGCTCGCAATTTGTTAATTCTTGTGAACCGAAATCAAGGAATATTGATTAATAATCTGAGATATTATTAACCACGCGGTAAAAAGTGTGAATATTTTTTATATAGTACTTGTTGAAGGAATGAATATGTTAAAAACTTGGAAAGAATCATACAAAGAGAAAGGCAGACGCATGAAAACAAAATGAATAAAAATTCAGGAAAAAAAGGAAGCAAATGGAAAAAACGGTAGAAAATTTTGTGATACAGATGGCAAGTAGTAAATAAAACAGAAGAAGAAATATAGCAAGCACATGAGAGAATTCAAATACTACGATTAAACAGCACAGGTAAGACAATATAATAGAAATAAAAATGAAAAATTAGAAAAGAAGATGGATCAAGAAAACAAGTAGATAAAAGAGAGCATGAATATTCATGAACAGAATATGAATGGAAAAGTCGCAGAAATTAATGAGAGAATTAGTCAAACTGAAAATAAAATAAAACAAACCGGTTGTGAAGAAATTATTCCTAAATTCCTGTTGGCCAAAAATATAGTTTACACACTGTACAACACTGAATAAACAATATCGTACTCTTTTCTATAGCCTGTTCAATTTTTTCAAATAAGTTTCAGCCATAGTGTCAAATGGCCTGCATCCTAATGATACAATGGTTGTATGGAGTTCGTCTGTCAGTATTTCCAGTCGTGTCTCTACAGAATGATATAAAGCAGTTTTGCCCGTCAGTATATATATAAAAATAATGATAATAATAATTCAGCAGGGAGGGCAAACCACCATCCAAGGCCTTGGTGAGTTGCGGCACCACTTTCCTGAGCAACCGGTGCAAAACCGGACCGGCAGCCATGGCGCACCCTGGAGGAAATGCTCATTCCTTCTGATGTCGGCCGTGGGTATACTGGGCTAATACTCGTTTCTATATGCACGAGGAAGAGGTTCCCACAACCGACTCCTCCAGGTCATAGGCAAGGTGGTGCGGCCCAAAACGATGATTTGACAAACAATGACGACCGCAGTGAAAACGGACGCTTTGAGTGAACGGATGAACTAAGGGACAGTCTTCTGCATTGCTACGAGAGCAGTGAGCCCGCCCGAAGGATACATGGCGAGAATGCATGCTCTGTGGTGTGAAACACAGCCAGAGCATTGCTGTCTTTTCCGAACAGAATCTAAGGGATTATGTATCCCACCTTCAGGTTCGTGGCTATGTTAGAGCCCCTCCTCAGCCGGTTAACGCAGTGGCAGCAGTGGCAGATATGCCACATGTTGACCTGGCTGTAGAGGAGCCCCGCATCATAACACCAACGGAAGGCATCTGAACCTGCAGGGCGCTTCATAACACCAAGCTCCTGAAGCCACAACAACTGGCACGAGTGGAAGCGGAGATTCACTATGTCCTTTCAGAAAGAGGCTGACATCTGGCAGATCAACTCTGCTGTGTATGACGCCGCTCAGGCCCAGTCCCAAGTGGGATACCACCCCTCTGATTGGGAGGCATGAGCGACGCATTCACAAGATGGAAGCTAAGATCAGGTCAGCGAGACAAGACGCGTCTCGTATCCAGTGTATGGCGGACTACGTTGCGGCCAATAGGCTCTTCACGCCCGCAGTGCGGCGAATTGCCGCAAATTTAAGACGAGCTCACTCGAAAAACTTTGCTGCTCCAGGCCCCGATGGCCTAAATAATTATTGGTGGAAAACTTTTCCATGTACTCACCACCATCTAACAAGAGTTATTAACTCATGGATAGAAGGACTGCAGCATATTCCGGATTGGTTTGTTGAGGGGCAAACCGTGCTTATCCCCAAAAACAAAGATTTGTCTGATCCGAAGAACTACAGACCGATAACATGCTTGAACGCATGTTATAAGATGTTTACTCGCATCTTATACATGCGAATACTCTCCGCAGTTGAGCCGGTGTATGAACGGATATATGAGCAAAGAGGGTCACAGAAGGGGGTCGGTGGCTGCAAGGAGAACCTGCTGATCGACAGATGCATCACGCAGGACTCCGTGCAGTATAAGCGTAAATTTTCAATGGCCTGGATCGACTATCGCAAGGCATTTGATACAGCATCGCATGAGCTCATCATGCACTTGCTCAGATGCCTTGCGGTGCCCGATCAAATAGTGAGATGCATTGAACCGCTGTTGCTGCTCAGGAGGACTCGCTTCACCATAACATCTGGTCAAGTCAGGGTTATCTTCAGAAGGGGCGTGTTTCAGAGAGACTCCCTCATCCCTCTTCTCTTCTGCATCACACTACTGCCATTGTCCGTTGCGCTAAGGAAAACCCGCGGATACAGCTGCGGCACCCCCAGCAACCGGAGGCAAAAGGTCACCCATCTGTTTTACATGGATGACCTTAAACTTTATGCCTCCAGGACCTTCATCAGTCCTTAAGGGTGGTGGATGAGTACACGCATGCCATCGGAATAGAGTGTGGGATCGACAAATGTGCTACGGTTCATCTTAAAAGAGGACGATGCGAGGAATACGGAGAGGACGTTCAGCTCGTAGACGGAAGCATCCTACATCATCTGAATGCCGGAGAGACGTATACCTACCTAGGGGTGGAACAACGCCACACCCAAAAGGTAGCTACTGTTAAAAATTCTCTCCGCGGCAAGTATCAGCACAAACTCAGACAGATCTGGTCATCAGAACTGTAGGGAACGAACAAAATTGCTGCAACTAATATGCTTGCTGTTCCGATTCTACTTTACTCCTTTGGAGTAATGAAATGGACTCAGGAAGAGCTGCGACAACTCGACGTACAATCTCGAAAAAATGATGCATCTTCATAGGAGCTTGCATCCCAAATCGTCTGTTCCACGGGGAGGGCGTTTGAGTATGGAGTGTCTACATAACAGAATAGTACTGGATGGAGCCTGTAAAGTCATCAGGAGTTCAGATCCCCTTGTTTGCTTAGTATGCGATCATGTAAAAGCAACGCGTGCAGCCGATGTCTCCTATTCGACACTGAACGGACGAACCGAAACTCTGTCACCGAGTTGGAACCCGTTCAGCAAAAAGCCCACGTAAAAGCTGCGGAGTGTGAGAGGCTCCTGCAGCTACATAAGGATAAGCCGATGCAGGGGGTCTTCTTCAAGAACATTGAAGTCCTTGGCTTATCCTTCAAGTGGGCTGAAATCGAAAACCGAGGGATTCATAATGGCCTGCCAAGATGGTTTCTTCGACCCCCTTGTCTACTCTTATGGTATAGACAAGATTCCGGTGTTGCCTTATGCTCCGGGGGATATTGAGTCCGTTGTAGAGAATGAGAAGTGCCGAATCTATTGGAACTATTCGTTCCCCTCCCTCAGGCATAGAGTTCTCGGCACCTGGCGAAACAAACATCGTCCGAAAAGAGGAGGAAAACGGACAAAATATCGAGATTTACTCTTTGAACTCTGCAGGCTTTACCCAAACCATTCTGTCAAAATGGTGGTACTGATCATAGGGGTACTTGGTGGAATGATAGACTCGCTGCTCTCGCATCTGAAAATCATACCGGCTTGCAGAAAACCTAGCTGAAAGAATGCAGAGGACCGTAATTCTTGGTTCACTTCGTTTACTCAGGACACATGATTCTCGAACACAGTAATCACTCACCCCCCGAACGGGGGAGTGTTCACTGGGGTTAATGACACACCAGCGCGTCCTCCGATTGTATCGGAACTCCGGAGACAGGGCCTGACTGGGATATTCCTTATGGAAAAAAATGATAATAATACTTCCTCATAGGCATAGCCTGTGCGGGTAGAGGACGGCTGTTATTATTATTCGTCATGGCGCTCTGGGGCAATCAAATGATATTTTTGGAGGTGTATTCACTTTTCAGCTGTAGGAAAACCCAGGAAACCTACATCACTACCTCGGGTGGTAGGCGCGCAGTTCAAGCTAGCCGGCCTCTTTTGATTTCCTTGGCTGTTCTTTGCTGACACTTTCTGTAACAGAACACCTTACTTATATAGAAGCGTCATTCAAGAATACCGCCAATTAAAATTTCTTTCTTCGTACGCTTGTATAATGTCATTTCTGCGTGGAAAATTCAAACTGGGATGCTACATTTTGAATTTCAATTTGAGTACAGGCAGCCGCATTGCATAAGTTGGGTAAGTACCTTCTACAAACGAGAACTACAAAACTGAAAACGCCCGCTTATTGAATATGTTTTTCAACCGACACGACAGTTTGAATTTACCGCCCAGGAAATATATTATGCAAGCTGAATTTTAAACTAGGTTTATACAAATTTGATCTTAGAATATCAAAGGACCGCCTTTGAGTGACGCTATGTAGTTTAGTTTCTGTGGTTCTGCCGCTTCATTTATATAGAAATATTCTACTTATGTAAGAAGGAAAACATTTTTAAAATAATGTCCATTCAGACTAACAGTTGCACTTTCACGAGCATCTCTCAGAAGTTGTTGGTAAATTTGTGCGAGCTAGAGATGACGAAGGTGCTAACCCAAGGCAATGAATCAATTTCATTCTTAAATTGAATTAATATTATGTTTTGAATAGACGATGAAGAGAATATATATTGAAATGAAGTTCACAACAAAGAAAACTGAGAATCATAAAGTAGTTATCTTTCCCCATTTGGAAATAATCACGGCGTGATTATTTCATTTGTCTAACAAGGAATAATAATGAACTAAGCAAGTATATTAATGTGAAATTAGATACGCCACAGTTCGTACCATTAGATCAAAAATTAATTCAAGACAACTCAATGAAATTCCTGCAATAAAAATGTGTGTTAATGTTTTAATTTATTCACGTAAGAAATAATTGAACATTAATTGGTTCTATAAGTAATCAAATTTTAGTAGGAAACAGCTCGTTTAGAAAATTCATTGGCATCGTTGCAGTAATGAGTACAAATCATTCAATAAGTCGTTGGGTAAATATTATATATATTATATTATATTCATTAATGATACTCATAACTGGTATTGCATCATATTTTTCGATAAAAAAATATTGAATTATTCATATACGCTCGAAGAACTATTCATTGTCTTTGGTGGAAAATTGGATTGATCTGATTTGTTATCTGTTACCGTTGCTTCATTCAAAATGTTCCTACAAAAAATACACAATAATCAAGAAACTGTATCTGATAGGAATACTCCCTTAAGAAAACCTGCCCTATCAATCAACATTACAAATGGGGGAATACATCTCAAGGTCCAATGTAAGAGTCTCCTCCATATTAGGCATAATCACTAAAAACTTCACCCCCGTTGAGAACCGTCTGACTGTTGCTTCCGGTGACACTTAGGCCTAATGTCCCATTGAATATGTCTTCTAATGTATGTATGATTACACACTCCAGTACTTTTGTGCCTTGTACAAGTTTATACAAATTCTTTGCTAGGTGAGAACTGTACCATTCTGGATGGCTGGATGGCTGGATGGCTGTCCAAAAATTGCCTGTCTTTTGCGGTCTAGTGCCTCGCAACAGCACAGTTTGTTTGTCTGTTGTTTTTTAGCTGGCTTCTGTTCATTTAGACGTCTGCTGTTTTTTGTGGCAGGGTTCTTTGATGTATTATTTCCCATTTTTATTTCCTGTCTCTTACATACACTTATGCTGTACACTTTAGTACCCCTAGCATCCACCTTTGGTTTGGGAAATTCTCCAAACCTTTTCTTGCGAGTTTTTCTGCATTCTCATTGCCTGCAACTCTCTGGTGTCCTGGATCCCATATCAGTTTGACGTGATTCCGGTCTGCCAGAGCTCTCAGTTCTTCTTTGCAGTCCTACACTCGTTTGGACGTCACTTCCTTGCTGCACAAGGCTTCAAGGGCGACTTGACTGTCTGAAAGGATGTTGATATCGCATACACTACTGTCTGAAAGACAGAGGTATAGGTACCTAGTGAGTAGCTGATGCTAGTACTTGGGTTCCTGGAGAGCACTCCTGAGCCCGTCCCATTTTCAGTGTTAGATCCATCTGTGTACTAGATTTTCCCCTGTAAAATGTACCTGATCCCACTCAGGTCTGTCTGGCATCAGCACCCTGCATTTTTGATTGATGCAGTACCGTTTCGGAATTGAATCTGTTTTCAATTATAGCGCGTCTCCGATCACAATTCTAACGAGCCTCAATTACCCTGTTTCAACTTTGTCGTGCGTGTTCTGCGGTCTGGAGTCACCAAGCCTTGCATTCCATGTATCACTGAATAGAGAGGAGGTGACCCCAGAAGTGTTTCTAAGGCTGCAGTTGGTGTTAATTGCCCCTCTGATTATAATAGCAGTCTTTTCACCTTGCCTAGTCTTGATATGACTTCCCTTTGTTGTGTTTCGGGCCACCGCATCAGAGAAGAATATGTAATGGATATGACCATCGTGCTGTAAAACCAGTGCAGCAAATATATGGTTTTAGTTCCCATTTTTTCCAAAAGAACGTCTGGTCATAACTAGTAATGCTACCGCTATGATGACAACTATATCGTCAGCATAGCCAAGATTTCGATGTCCAACGTCGTTCAGAGTTTCCAGCAGCGAGTACGCGATCAGATTTCAAAGGAAACGAGACAGTACTCCACCCTGTGGGCATCATCTGGTCACCCTAAGAATGTGTATCAGCCGGTTCCTTAGAATTGAATATTTCCAGGCCACACACGGTTCTTCGATGTCTATGTGTCTAAGAGCTCTGGTGATTGAGTGTATAGACGTAATGCGAAAGCCCCTTCTATGTCTAGAAAGGCCGCTAACATTACCTCTTCATTTTCTAGCATATCGACACTCCCAACGAACAAAGACGTAACTCATTTTTCATCATATTTCAGGATAGCCGAAATACTGTTTTTTTTTTCAATATTTAGGTCGAATTACAACTTTTTTCAAGAAGATTTCTTCGTATCTATACTTGGTCTAGAGATACGGCTTTTTTATCGTCAGCATCAGTTTTTTAAGCTGAATACGCCTAAACCTATAATTGAAAATAGCTGTAATTTTAGTTACGGCTTTGTTAGTTGGGGTATCGATATTTTCAACCCTTATTACTAGTTGGTGGAGTACTGTCTCCGTTGAATAGCCAGTCCTGTAGGCATATTTTTCACGGTGCAGTGGTCTCTTCACTGGTACGCCGCCCCTAATATATAATAATATATGATATATAAGATAAGATAATACAAGATTTTTGACAGAGGCATCGGATGGAGATTATTTACACATGAAGGTGAGCTCTTTTCATTCGTTATTCAATATGTTTTTTAGAAAGACAATTCATTAAATTGGTTAGTCAAGAAATGGTTGTATGAATGGTCGTTAAAATTATATTTTCCTCAAAAATCAAACTGACATTTAAGGGTCCTTGATCAGGTCATAAATAAAGCATTTTTTTCTGGTAAATTATGTTTTTTTTCAGATTTATTTGGAATATTTGGGGCTTTCAGATGCGAAGAACTAATTGAGAGCTTGATGATCATGGCGATATGGTAAAAGTTATCCTTCTTGTTACAAAAACCAAGAAAGAACGCACATTATTTATAGTTTCTGATCATATAATAAACGGAATATCCGCCTTGGCTTTATAGCAAAAATATAAAAATTTCAGACAGCCCAAAACATTGCACTCCGGTTTTTTGTTAATTACCTACTATAAAAGAAAAGAAATTTCCATTTAACATTGTAATATTTTTAAAATTTAGAAACTGCCAAACTTAAACTGGCACCGACCATTGTTTCCGAAGAACTTCGGCTACGCTGCTTGTCAATGTAGGTGGTGAATTGGTGACACTTAGGCAGCTTGGAGATTGGAAGTCGAAAATTTCTAAAGGATATGTCGCAGAATCATTGACAAAAAAAACAAGAAATTGCTAGTTAAATCATTACTGGACGGGAATTCACTTCAATGCCAAGTTCTTCTAGGGATCACGTTGATAACTTTTTGTCAATAGCTCTTCCTTCATTGGAAAACAAACTTGCAAACAGCAACACTGTAAATAATCATCAAGAAGTAGTGAATATTTCAGCGAAAAATGGCTTTTCAAGAACGATTAATTTCAATGATTTGACAAACTGTACAATTAATTTTAGTCGTTGAGTTTTTCATTTCATGTAAGTATCATATATTTGTTTCATTGTTTTCGAAATTGTTGTTATTTTTTCCGTTAACCAGCTGTCGTTCCCCTACAAATGACAGCCCTCAGAAGTCGAAACTTGTGCGAGCCAAGGATTAACGAGGTCTTACCTTTTAACGTGCGATTCTTAAAAAAAGTTATAGGGAGGAAAAATGTTTTCTTTTCATTCATTCGTTAGTGGTCAAAAATGAAGTATTCTAGTGAGGTAGTGGAAAAAATATTAATTTTTTTACCTTCAACTCAATGAACTTGATTTATAATTATAATTAAAATATTGTTAAACGTAATAAATTTTTTTATAGAAAGTCCATATCCACTTTCATGATGTAACAATAAGTGTGAAGTATTATTCTCATCAAGAAATACCCGAAATGTGCTCCTACGATTTCCATGCAATGATATAGATTCTGCTGAAAACGTTTTCGTTCATTTTGAAAGACTTCTGGGGTGATAAGAAAATTTCTTTTGTGGTTTCAATTGTGCCTCTCTCGAACATGGCATACCAACAATAATGATCCATCTTCAATATCATTCTAATTGGTGTGACTGCCTATATGGGATTAATTACGGGTTTCAATGCACGGCATAAAATTTGAAACTATAGTCGAATATATGGAAATGTTGCTGAGGTGATTGACATTCCAGTATTCATTTGACTTTCCTTCTCATTAATGATTCAGGGGATGATTAAAAAATCACTGTTGTATTTAATTACAGAATGTTCTTCGCGATAATAAAACTGTGAAAATTTTGCAGATTCTCGTGTACTGAATATAGGAAAACGGAAATATTGTGGATGATACGTTTTTAAATTGACACTAGGTATATAAGATGCATGTAAACATCTTTCAATGAGTATTTAGGCATGTTATCGAAAACCGTTTATTGTTATTATCATTTTGGGAAGAGAATTGATTAATGTAATTAGTCTTATAATTAATCCTGGAAAATATGAATAAGCATGCCTTCATCAGCACTTGTTTGTAACTCTCAAACGGAATATTTGATTACCAACTATTTACTCCAAAGTGAGTTGAGAGTTTGGAGTACTATCCAAAGGCGCAAAGTTTTTCGCCGAAATTTGAATACCGATTACGAAATTAGGCACAATTAAGACTGTACAAGATATTAAAGGAATAACGAAGGAGAATAGAAGGTCCGTAACCCGAAGCTGTGAGCTATGAAATCAGCATAATAAAACATCTAAAATTCCATAATTTTGAATAACAATAATTATAAAAGAGGCGTCGCGCGATAATTGCTTGGATAGGCCGCACAAAACTCGCTAATTTATTCGGAAAGCTAATTTAAACTTGTATTTGACTTGCACATAAACGGTATTATTGGAAAGTTAGTTAAAAGTTGACAACCCCTCACAAAACGCCCAAACCCTTTCCCTATCTCTCCTTGAGTATCCACTCTGGTGAGATTTTGCAGTAATTATTCACTACATTTAACCCGTCTTCAGCAATGCAACAAAGCCACCTTCAGGACATATAATTTTTTATAGTTATAATGTACGTAAAGAACACACATAAAAAGGATTGCTTATTTCGAAAAAAAATTATTTACTCTAGATTACTAGTGAATGAATATGCTTTCATTTCGAAGAAATATTTCGGAAAGAACATATTGTATTTCTTGGATATACAATCATTCATTCGGCTCATTTTCTTAATTTGAGAAAATATTATTGACGTGATAAAATTACTATATTCATGTGAAAAAATATTCATACTTGGATTAAGCATAATTGAAATCGTTGATTCAAGAAAAGTTTCCTTAATCTGATGAAATAATAATAAAAATCTCTTGAATCAAGTAAATCTCTACAAGTTTTACTTCAGAATCCCCACCACAACCACAGTAACCTTGCTTTCCCCATTATATGACACTACAACGGTTGCCGGCTTATACGAAATTGCGCATTCTTCCGGTCTCATCATAGAATTGTTTAAGTTTATTTTTTATTGTGGAAAAATTACAGTAGAATAAATTGAAATTGAATTGAATAAATGAAATCAACCCTAGGACTAGATGTTCATTCCTGCTCATGAAAAAGGGCATATGCTTTTGCGCTAACGAGTGATTTTGATGTTATTGGCGAAACACGAGAGTCATTGAACTCGTACCCCTTGTTAAGGGTTCTGCAGAAGGCCGTGTAGTGTCCGCTATCGATAGTCCCACTGTGGTTGATTATAGCGTATAGATTGTAAAATCAGGAGGCTACACTGTCCGCTGCGTAATTGATCATGTCCAGTCCTTTCAAAGGGAAATAAATGGCCACATTCAATTTTTTGTCTAAAACTGTCTCCTGGAGAAAAACGTTTTAAATTGATTACAAGAATTTTAGAGATTTTATGCACTTACTTCCTTTTCTCCTTGCACTTAGAACATGTAGGTTTATCCTCATCATCCAGAGTTTCTTCTCTAGAAAAGAAGATTAAATGAACGTTGTGACAGATTAAGATTTCCATAAGTTATCGAAATCGATAAAAAAATATCCCAGAATTGTTCAAACGTGACTGAACAATGAACGCAATGTGTAGTACATCTTAATTTAGATTTCAGTTGGCCGACAAAGTTATCTGTGATCTTGGAGTTATCCATCCTCAGGAACCTCGACCATCTTCTGGGCTTTTTCACTGTCAGTTAATTTTTGGTTGATCTGTGCAGAGATCAGCCTTTTCCACAATTCTATTTACGTCTTCATGTAATTCCTCCAGCAAGATTCGTAGGAACTCCTGAGAATCTTGCTGGGCGTAACCGTTAGAACAAGGCGCAAACTTTTGAATTTGACTCTTCAAACTTAAGGTATCATCAACAGGATCTTACAAATAATCTGACCAAAGAGCGTTGATCACCTCTGCAAATGTATTGATTAGAGTTCCTTGCACGCTGGACCTATATCCTTTATGTAGGCATCCTTTATCAAATATTCCAACAAAATTATTGTGTTGGATAAACACTGGATAGAACTATTCAAGAAACAAGTATTATCAATATTCTTCAATCCATTAAGACCAAATGTTTTGACTGTACAGTGTACTACAGGCGAGATGTCGTTTGTGCTAAGTTCACCATTGATAATTTCTTCTGAGGCGTCTCTGGAACAGTGGTTGCCTCTGTCAATGGATCGATGAGATAACATACTCGAGTAGCGACTGATTAATTTTGAATTTGAAGGAAAATTATTCTTTCTTGAAAAATTGGTACCCGAAGAGTTCATAAAGAGTTCATCTAGAGATTTATTCAATGTGAATTTTTGTGAACATCAAATATAGTTTTGAAACGAAGATGTCTTTTCTTTTGTCTCAGCGAACTAATGCATTACGATGAACCTGGTTGACTTCGTAATTATTTCTGAGGCTATAAATTAACAATTACCAAAAAATTCTTCAAGGAACTAGATTACATGATTTTTGGTTATCAAAAGTGTATCTACCAGAAGTAAAACGTTACTTAGTGAGTGAACTATTTAGAAAGAAATGCCTCAAATATTTCTGAAATACTGATGGTGATCTCTTTTTATTTTTAAATTCCCCACTATCATTTTAATGTTCAGATTGCTGAATTTTATCAGTGTACCTGGTATATACGTATTTCGAACATTTCGCTTTTTCTAAGGCATAAAAAAAATACGACAGCGATTTTGATGGCAAGCCGATAGCTAGATCGGATATTTTAATTTTTCGTAAAATGCGTACCTACACCGAAAGTGACTTGTGGATAGTCATTAATCCTTATGAAGACGATCATTGGATGTATTCTGGCTTCATGTTGATTCTGATCGTCTTCTTGAGCATTTGACGGATATAATTTTGGGGGTTTGACTCAATTTATTGAACGTCTCTGGAAGCATAGGGAGTTCTGCTTTAGAGGTGAGGTTCTCATAAATCAGATGTCAATATATGCATCTGTTATTTAGGTGGCATCATAATAAGTTCATATTCACATTAAGGCGTTTTTGTTGGGATAAAACTGCCGCAATTGAATGCTAGAAAATTCCAGTACCGCTATTCCAGAAGTTGTTCGGGATTATGAGTCATACCTATATCCGAGATTATCAAATTATAGGCAAGATTATTATGGAAGGAATATACAAATAATCATAACAGGAGAAGGACAAGTACCACATACTGGTTCATTTTTCATTTACTTGAATGTGACCATGGGTCTCAAGATACTGACCGTTAGTCAATCCGTGATATATTCTGGGTGATTTTAAGTCTCACCCAGCTCTCCATCCTTTCAAGCGATTTTGGACATACTTTAGAATAGTTGTCAGATACCTTTTCATTTATTTATGGGTGTGTTTTTTTTCTTAACACGTACTCTCGGGAGCTACGTAGGAAAAGTATTGCTCTCCCTATCTCCTCTTAAGTTGTCAAAGCACATACTTGTTCACGTAATAATTTTTTTTTTATAATAAATTGGTCACGACAATCAGTCCTATGCTGTATCTCTTCCGTTAAAAATAACGTCACCGTTATTCGCCATTTTGCTATTACCAAGCAATAGCAAAATAACGGAAATGTATTTTTTTGTGGTAATAGGTCATTTTATTTAGGGATTTTCTTCTTGGCTAAGATTCTTTGATTGGGGTGAGCTTCATCCAAATCAATTGGCGCCTTAGTAGTATTTTCTTTTTTTATACCCCTCCCGACTCCACTGTTGCAAGTCGGCGCAACCCATTTTTTGTCAACGCACAAAAATTACGTGACATAATTTTGTTCTCTTAAATTACAGTAATGAATTTCATAATAAACCAAAATATTTTTGGTGGTGCTGAACACATTACATTTTGAGTACAAATTACACAATTTTTGTATCGGCTGGTAGTTGTGCTTCTCAACAATAATCATGGAATGGAAATAATTTATTTTGAATACATTAATGATAACGAGTTTGAAAAAATACATAATTTGATAATTGACCTGTAGTTTTTCACCAAATATGAGTGTCGACTCTTGAATCGTTTATTCATAATTGTCAGTATACATTGAGACGAGAAAGTTATTGTTTCTTCAAAATTTTTTATCACAAGTTTCCACCAAATTAAGAGACGAGTCAATAAATCAAATTTGGTCTTAAGAAGTAACTAGTTTGGTCAATAATCAGTTTACAGGGTTGACAATAGTGCGTCTGATATATTATTTTTCAATTTGGAACTTCTTGAATTTTTTTCAAATGGAATTTTTCGAAATGTAAGGTGTATTATTGGGACGCGAATGTTTTTGTATCCTAATGGAAATATCTAGTTGTTTTCGATTTATTAAATTTTGCACGGACATGCATTTTTTTGTGCTATCGATCTGTGTACTTAATGTCTCGATACAAAACAAAGCGATTCACACCTATAGCTGTAACTGACTACCTGGTCAAAATCGAGTCATACTAGAATGAAAAATAAAGAGGACTTCGGATAAGCATTCAGTGATGCCACCACCAAATTTCTGGCTCTACAATAACTTCCACTTTTTTCTTTCTAATATCAAGCTTCCAAAAATCTTCGAAAACTCCATTCTAGCATCAAGAAAGTTGATAATGGTAAAAGTAAGTGAGTAATTTACAAAACTCAAAACGGAAAAGGGCTTCAGATTTTAGGGTTTTTGTTTAATAAAGGCACTAATTTCAAAATACCTAAGAAACTTTCTTGAAAAGACAATCGGTTATCTCATTCTTAAAAAGATTCATTGTTGAGGACATGTACCATACAGATGAGCGAATAACATATAATTTCTAGATATTTTTGCTTTTAGATTAAATAGCATATATTCTCTATTTCCATATTATTTCTCAAAGTTCTATAGCCATGCTATATATGGCTGATGCCACGTATTTGGACTTCACTTAATTCAGGTATGATTCCTAAGTCAATGCAATGTTTTGGACACTGTACAAAAAAAGTTGTATATATTGATACCTACCTGTTGAAACAAAGGATCTAATACATTATTATTCTGATTAGCATCAGTGGTATTTGAAACTTTATTGTTATTGTTGTTATTGTTATTTCCGTCAAACAGCTGCACACTCTCAAAAGTCTTCGAAAGACTTGTCCAAGCTAGGGAAGACGCAGCCCTTACCTTTCAACGTGTGATGCCATGCACGAACTGAAACATCAAACAAAACATCATCAGATGAAAAATACGAGAGAAATGCATAAAAACAATGGCAACGCAGCACTTGCAAAAATATTTTCCGAATTTTCTGTTCTCTCATTATTATGACTTACGGTATCTTCATTATAATGACTTAGTTATCTCATTATTATGAAATAGTGTAAGTCATTATAATGAGTTAACTATCTCATTATAGTGATAATCATGTCTCTTCAGAGCCATCGTACCTCCCAGTAGTTTCCCATACACATCTCGACTCAGCTTATCGTTACCCACCTTCTTGTCATTCAAAAACTCCATATCATTACTCATACAATTAAATAATTCCCATTTTGTATTCAACATAGTACCTTGACGTTCTCATTAAATTCTCAGCAAAATTTCAAAACATTATGTGTGAATGCTGACAATACAAAAAATATGTATATGCCTAATATGCCAAGTTTGATCTTTATTATATATCGAAACTTTGCTCCCTTTGTATTTCATCACATAATAATTCAGTAACTTACTCGAAAAATGTTGTTGCTTTATCATATATCTGGACAATAGATGAAGCTAGGAGAAATAAGAACTGATTTTATGATATTAGTTTCTTTTCAAATCGATGAATGAGGAAACATTACAAATGAGTAGAAATGAAGAGAACGAAAACTACTCATTTTAAATTTGCTAACCTCCAAGAAAAACCCCTTTCCCAGTATACCTACAATGTAACATAAACCACCAGTGTTTTCCATTGTTTTCTGTATGCGATATAGTAAGTCGCGCTGCGTCACTCACCTGAGGAGGTAGAAAAAGACCATAGCCGATATCAAATCCTCCCGAATATTCAAATGCCTCCATGTACTGCAACAATTTTAATCTCCTGATAATAAAAATGAAAATAAATGTTCATCGGTGGCATAGCGGCATGTAGAACGGTGGCCGGGCGTTTATAAATTATGGCCGTCATATCGGGCCGTGGAGGGAGTAAGCCGGGCTATTTGTTATTTTTCATTTCGAAAAATCCAGTAATTTAGTTTGTGTAGTGTATGCACGCCGTTCCCATATCACATTTCCTGCTTTTTTATAGCGCAATGATACATCATTCAATATCGGAGTATTAATGGCCGAATGCCGGGAGAGAAAGCAGGAGAAAGAGTGCCTGGAATGAGGTGTCGCATGGACGCCAGGGACGCCGAATAGGTGGACACCGCGAATACGCTTCGGGCGATTGTCATTCGGCGACAGTAATAACTCCACTGGATGCTGAGGCCAAAGTTAGGAAGCCTTTCCACCAGGAAATACTTTCGGCTTTTCTGTGGAATCCATTTAGAACGTCAAACCCGACAAAACTATAAAAGTATTTTGGATATGTTGAAAAATGCAATGAATATTGAAACAAGCCTAAATTCTGAAAGAAACTCAGAAAAAAAAATTTAATGCAGAAAAAAATCAATGACTTTCTGGAAATACAGTAAATGAGACTTTTTTTTGTGATAGATAGTTTTCATTGTGAAAATTTCTGAAATATGTGAAACGATTTCCAGTTTCACCAAGGTCGTGAATGCTCTTAAATTATTACTTGGAAGGCTGCATAGCAACGAACTTTTTCTGCCTAGGCAGAAAAGTGGACTTTTATAAGAAGTATGTTGAAAAACCTAAATAAAAACTTCCGAGAATGCTATCGTCTTACACGCAAAACAAGCATCTTGAAAGCATGATATTGTAGGAATGTAGGCTTTCACGGCTGGCGTTGATATTTTGGATGGTTTCCGGGTTTTGCCGTGGTCTTCTTTGGTTTAAATCTCCAAACGTTTCGACTGCAACTGCGGCAGTCATCTTCAGTGGCGTGGCATTGAAGAAATTGAATGTATTTCTTGATGACAGAGGTTTATTCAGGGTGGGAGGTCTCCTCAGATATTCTGGTTTATCTTATGACGTGAAATATCCTCTCTCATTGCCCCGACACAGTTGTCTTACCGATTTATTAATATTATATTTTCATAAAAAAAAATTCACTCGGGTCTTCGTGCTACCCAATATCATTTGGCTCAAGTTTGATGGATCATGTTGATTTTGCGGGCCCCTTTGCAATAACATTGAGACGACAGCGGGGCGCTCAGACGTTTAAATTGTATTTATGCATTTTTGTCTGCTTCGCGACGAAAGCCGTGCACCTCGAGCTCGCGAGTGATCTTTCATCTGAAATATTTCTGGCTGCCCTTCAGAGATTCGTGGCTCGCAGGGGACGGTGCTAGCACTTATACTGGGACAACGGAACCAATTTCGTGGGTTCCCGAAAAGAAGTTTTGAAGTATATGGAGGCCGCTGCCTCAAAGGAACCCATCGATTTTCACTTCAACCCCCCTTCGTCTCCTCACTTTGGCGGTCTTTGGGAAGCGGGCGTTAAGTCGGTTAAAACCCATTTAATCAGAGTTATTGGTGAACAACTTTTGACTTATGAAGAACTGTATACGGTACTTGTACTGATCGAGGCCGTGCTGAACTCTAGCCCCTTGACTCCGTTGAGTTCGGATCCTAATGACCTTTCTGTCTTGACTCCAGGCCATTTTTTGACTATGGAGCCCTTGACTGCCATTCCAATACCGGACTTCACATCCACTTCACTTAATCGTTTATCTCTCTTTCAATTACTTCAGTGCCTCCATAAGGATTTTTGGCGCCGGTATAGCAGAGAGTACTTACATACTCTGCAGCAAAGAAGCAAGTGGCTCGACCATTCATCCACGGTTGAAATTGGTACCGTGGTTTTATCAAAAAATGATCTCCTTTCGCCGCTCCAGTGGCCTTTAGGTAGAATCAAATCAATATCTCTTGGCAAAGATGCTGTTGCTCGGGTGGCAGAAGTGGTCACTGCCCAAGGTACATTCAAGCGACCCTTGGTGAAATTGTGCCCTCTGCCGATTTCCCAATGATCTTCTCATTATATTGTTTTTTTTTATTTCTATAATTTTTTTTTATTTCATATTATTTTTTTGTCTGGTTGGTCTCAGCTGGACCTGGGTTTCTAAAAGAGAAACTAAGTTTTGGGGAGGCGGAATGTTCGGTCTAGATACATTTACCGTCATAATCAATTATTTGTACACTCTGTATTTCTTTTCGCGTTGAAAAGCAGTTAACAGACTTTACGAGTTTTTGTGGACAACGAAAAACCACGAAGCCGTAGCAGTCTCGGGGAGTACAAGTTCGATAAACGAATATATCTGTATACAGTGCGGTCCAAAGGTATGGAATAAATTCATTTTTAGCGTTATTATGTATTTTATGAAAAAATCCTGAAACAGGTCAATTTTTATTGGCAATTTGACAATTTACAGTATGAAAATATTACCCCCTTCTTGCACCCCCTCTGAATTATGAGCACCCCCTCAAAAATTTTAAATGAGAATGGGGGTCGTGTGGCATCTTGTTCGAAAGGGATTTTCATTATCTGTTCAGCAATACTAAGTGTTTCATATTTGGTGCAACCATAACTGAGAAATTGTTTTATTAAAATTTAAAAATATAGACACTGTAAATTATGTATCCGTTGAAAAAACCTGAAACAGGTCGATTTCTATTCTCAATTTGACAATTTATACTTTCTTATCTGTCTTGCTGAAAAAGTCAGGAAAAAGTCGTTGAAGACACCAAAAAATTATTCACAAAACCCATAAATAATATAATGTCAATCTAGTAGACTACTGTTATTTTGATATTTGTGAGTTGCTGGCAGACGTCAGTGTATTGAAAAATATTTTTGTGTGTATTCGATTCATCTATGGCTCATTTATCCGAAACTCAAAGAATAGACATTTTAATTATGCTTGGATGCGGTAATAAAACACGAACTCAAACGGAAGTTTGTGAAATGTTCAATAATAAATACCCTGGTCAACACGTATCACAATCTACAGTTAGCAAAATAGAAACAAAATACCGTGAAACTGGACATGTAAAAACTCGTCAAAAACCCGGTCGAAATGCTGCATTGGATGAGGAGAAAAAGTTAGATGTACTGTTAGCGATTGAGGAAAATCCGCATATGACAAGTAGACAACTTGCCGCCGACAATGATGTAAGTAAATCATCGATATTGAGAGCTTTACATAAAGAAAAATACCATCCTTATGAAGTTCAGTTGGTTCAGGAGTTAAATGAGGATGACCCTGATAGAAGGCAACAATTCTGTGAACTGATGATGGATAGAATCGAAGCAGATTTGCAGTTCATAAACAAAATTGTGTTTTCTGATGAAGCTACTTTTTATTTAAATGGAACGGTTAATAGACAAAACTGTAGATATTGGAGCAGAGAAAATCCTCATTGGATGTGTGAGGCTCACACACAATATCCCAAAAAAGTGAACGTTTGGGCTGGTATCATTAAAAACAAAATTATTGGCCCCTATTTTTTTGAAGGCACAATTATTGGTGAGGTTTATCTAGGTTTTTTGATGAACTTTTTAGTGCCTACATTAAAACGACATTTTCCCGATGTTAATGATCCAAATGGAATAGATAGATCAATTTGGTATCAACAAGACGGAGCTCCACCGCATTACACAAGTATTGTTCGAGATTATTTGACAGAAGTTTTTCCCAATAGGTGGATTGGCAGACGTGGACCGATTGAATGGCCGCCTAGATCCCCCGATTTGACTCCTCTCGATTACTTTTTATGGGGTTATTTAAAATCAAAAGTATATTTCAATAGACCAGACAATATTGCAGATTTAAAAACTAGGATATCGGAAGAAATTAACAACATAACCCCTGAGGTCCTAAAAAATGTCAAGAAGTGAATGGTGGTCATTTTGAACATTTAATTTAACTGTAAAACAAATTGAAATATACTTCCTAAACATTATGTTACATTATTTCCTTCAGTCTATCAACATTTGACATATTCAGAATAAATTTTCTCAGTATTGCTGAACAGAGAATGAAAATCCCTTTTGAAAAAGGTGCAACACAACCCCCTTTCTCATTCAAATTTTTTGAGGGGGTGCTCATAATTCAGAAGGGGTGCAAGAAGGGGGTGATATTTTCATACTATAAATTGTCAAATTGAGAATAGAAATCGACCTGTTTCAGGTTGTTTCAACGGATACATCATTTACAGTGTCAATATTTTTAAATTTTAATAAAAAAATTTCTTCGTTATGGTTGCACCAAATATGAAACACCTAGTATTGCTGAACAGATAATGAAAATCCCTTTCGAACAAGATGCCACACGACCCCCCTTCTCATTTAAAATTTTTGAGGGGGTGCTCATAATTCAGAGGGGGTGCAAGAAGGGGGTAATATTTTCATACTGTAAATTGTCAAATTGCCAATAAAAATTGACCTGTTTCAGGATTTTTTCATAAAATACATAATAACGCTAAAAATGAATTTATTCCATACCTTTGGACCGCACTGTATGGTGTGAGTGATACGCATTTTATTTTTGTGAGAAAACCCGTTGTTTTCTCCACTGGAACGTCTGTATTTCCCTGTGTGGCCCTGCATGCATGCACAAAGACCAAGAACTCTTCCCTTACACCGAAAATCGCCGTAAGAACAGGAATAAGGATTCAAGGTGAGTTTGTTACTGCTCGTTATCCCTATTCCTTTAAAATTCAGTCGCGTATTTGCTACCCTATTGATTTACAGTCCATTTATTGAACCATTGATATCGAGCTATCGATAGGCCTTCCAGAATTTACCGTCTGGAAGAAAATAATTTTTGATATTGTCAAGAATGAAGGTACCTACTCCACTACTTCTGTGTGCGGAATGCATATTTTTCAAGAAACTCGTATACCTACGACTGAAGAAATTTTAATATACGATTATTGTGTTTTAAGTTTCAGACTCTGCAGAACTTTTCATAAATAGTAACCTCTATTTTGTGAAATTATTGATAACATTTTTTCATATGCTGCGAACTCAAGTGCTGGACATATACACACTCTATATAATAGTAAATCTAGGTCGAACATTCCATAATAATCGCTATTGGAGATTTAACAAATGATCATTTCGAAAAGATGGAGTATAGATCAAAAACAAATTACCTACTCCAGTAGTTTGTTCTCAGAATTCGAAAAATAATTATTGGGCTCTCCTGGATAATACGGAATAGTATAATCCAAATGCCCAATGTTTAATCCCATGACAGATTCAAGTCGAATACTACCGGCATCAATCAGAAATCCTTAATATAATTATAATATTCCCAGTTTGAGGCAACGAGAAGAGCGAAGGCCGCGTGGCGCGAACAGAAATGACTCACGCAAAAGTAAATTATACATTGAAAAGGCTTTAATATAATGAATTCATTCATATGCATGAAGCGAAGTAGAATGCTGGAGCAATATTTGGTGGCGTAATGAAATGAATTTATGCAGAGCTGTAATGCTTGAATATTTAACGTATACCCCTTCATTCTACCAGAAACATCGAACCGCTACCGACGCCCCCTATAATGCGACACTTATTGGTTGGACTTCCGAAACGAGCCGTTGCGTTGCCATACACCTCTTCTCTTTCCTTTCAGATATATAAACCTACTAATTCTTTGCCGTTCAAATTAGGACAGCCAAATGTTTACATCATGCAAAAATTGCAATTATCCAATAAAGCACCAATTTTTTGTAGTTGCACAATTCACTAATACTGAATTGGTTTGTGATAAGAGTTCAGCACCTAAACAGGCATAGAAACTTATTTAATTTTCCTTTCAGAAAATAACTATTTGTCTTATCGCTTATATTTTCCTCATAGACACGCTAACTCTTCTGGAACACAGTAGAAAAGTAGATAATTTGTCCATATTTTATCCACATTCTTCAACGGCATCGATGTTGCTGGTTTTTCGAGGGACTCTCAAATACATTCCTTCTGGATTGATTTTTTTCAGATAAGTAATTCAATTCTACCACCTTCAGTAAAACAATTTTATTTTTAATTTCTTCGATTATTTCAGTGTGATTCATTTAAAGAAATGAGCAGTGAACATTTTTGTCAAAAAGCTTTCAAAAAATGTACAGTGCTCAAAAATAGAAACGGAACACCTAGAAATTTCGTTCAAACTTGAGCAGTTGGTATTTTTGATTGCCTGAACCGATTTGAATGTTCTTTGCAGATAATAAGAGTGCGTTTCATTGGCTTTTGACTGTTTGGATCAAACCTTGCCTATTGCCATCCTCGAAAAAGTTACAGAGTGATATATTGGTTTGTGCAAATTCTACTAAAAATCATTCAACCCCCGTTTACGCCAAATTTTTTCTGAGGAAGTATAACCCTGGAACGGACGATTCAGAAAGCAAGGTTCTATATACATCATTTTGCGAGTTTCCACGTCGAGTTGTCGCAGCTCCTCTTGAGTCCATTTCCAAAGGAGTAAAGTAGAATCGGAACGGCAAGCATATTAGTTGCAGTAGCAGTAACTTGTTTTTTTTTCGACAGATCTGATGACGAAGTCTGTCGGAGTTAGTGCTTATACTTGCAGCGGAGAGAGTTTTCAACAGGGGTTTCCTCTTGAGAACGGCGTTGTTCCACCCCTAGGTAAGTACACTTCTCTCCGGCATGATGTTGGATTCTTCCATCTACGAGCAACACGTCTTCTTCGTATTTCTCGCATTCTCCTCTCTTGAGATGAACCTTGGCACATTTGTTGATTCCAAACTCCATTTCGATAGTAATCGTCTTCTCTTCCACAACCCTTGAAGACTGATGAAGATCCCCGAGACATATAGTTTAAGGTCATCCTTTAATGTCTCCGGTTGTGTGGGGTTCCGCAGTTGTATCCGCGTGTTTTCCGTAGTGCAATGGACAATGGCAATATGGAAATGCAGAGGAGTAGAGGGCTTAGGGTGTCTCCCTGAAATACACCACTTCTGAAGATAACCCCCTCTGTTTAGACTCTGACTCGATCAACTTTCATAGTCGTCGACGTCCTTGAGTCCTTGGTCATGCCGTGCAATTCACTGGTACTTGAAATGATTATCTTAGGTGGATGCGGCGTCTCAGAAAGCACTTCAAAGCAACAAAATGGAATTGTTGCATTAACAAAATATGGAGTTTGTTCCTAATATGCAAGTGATTCAGTGAACAAAATAACTGGTTTTATGTGACAAAAGATATATTGATGGAAATGGATAATTTTTTTTGTTAATATTTATTGTTATTTTTGTCAATTCTATTGATTCAACATCAAAAATATCTTTGAAGCAAGATTTTTCTTTTTGTGTCAACTACAAGTTTTGTTGATCGAAATGAAATTTTGTTCATTTCTACTAAACTTCAATTAAAATATTTTGTTGATTTGAATGAGTTGCTTTTTTCAAATATACACATATCTTGTTAATTTTGCGAAAAATAATTTGAATCAACAAAAATAATTTGACCAAAAATGGTACAACAAATTTTTTTTTAATGTGTGACACTTATTTTCAAAACAATAGAAGCGTATCCATTTTTTTGTTAAAAATATTGCAGAACATGTTAACAGGGACGCCACTGGTAAAAATCAAAATATGATTTGGAAAAATATTCTCTTTATGCATTCTTTGCATAAGTTGAAATTGCGAAAAAATAAATGTGGAGATATTTGAGAAAAAACGATTTTTTTGTAATCTTTCAATACCTTAGAAGGAAAGCGGGTTGCGGGTATGTTCATGAGAAACATTTTTTATCACCCTTTAGGGTCAGCATTAAATTATGAAACACCCTGTATACTGCGGTTACACCATAGCATTCGATTCTGTAGAAAAACTTTTTATAAAGCAGCACGTGTTTGAATTATTATTAGTAGAGCTCATCCCATGATACCACCCACCATCTCCTCCCAATTATCGATCAGGACGTATTGTTCGGTGTCGATTGCATTTTTTCTGCTTTTCTATTTTTAATATGTACAGATTTATTGTTATATGTAGTTATGACTGGCTGTGCTGTACTCAACGTATTTGCGATGAATATTTATTAACGCAATACTGACTTTTTTGTAATAAAATGATGCATATCGAAATGAGCTCGATATTTTCGTTTGAACTTTTTTTGTTATTTTTAATTTAAATTACGATCGATACAAAAAAATACTGCGAACGTTTTTAATCTTTCCAATGGGCTTTGTGTTTTTATGGGAATGCTCTATGAGTTTCGGTATAATATAAATTTATTACAAATTTTGTTTCAACATCGAAGTATGAATATTAAAGTAATATGTTCATTAAATTTTTCCGGGAATATGATGGATTATGAAATATGTTCTATTTTATCATTTGTTGAATGAACGTACTTTCTGCTCAACCTCACAATAAAAATTTTTGAACTAGTCTGAATCTGTAGATCAATAACCTCACATCTAATAGATGCCTACCGACTTACTTACGCATTGATATGATGTTGCAACAATCGGGATGAGTAATCAAAGATTTTCTGTTTGGCAGACGTGCCTGAAGAGTTTGATTTCCTTTTATCGGAGGATTGCTTCATTTCCACTGTCATTAAAGGATCACTGTCTCACATAGTATTTCAATCGATGTCTTGAACAAGGAGATTTTTAAGATAAGTCAGATAAGATGTCCTAGACTATGGAATAAACCCAAGATGATAAATACCCTTGCCGTTACTACGAATATGTATAGTGCCTTAGATACATACAGAAGACCCCCCCCATTATGGGGCCGCAGTGGTCATGATGGTAGAGCGCTAATCTATCAATCAGAGGGACGTGGGTTCGATTCCCAGCATGGTCACTGGTCTCGTGCTAGGAATCGCACGTTAAAAGGTGAGACCTCGTTAATCCTTAACACGCACAAGTTTCGACTTCTGAGGGCTGTCGTTCGTAGGGGAATGACAACTGGTTAACGGAAAAAACAAATTTAAAACAAAGAAAAATAAAAATAATGTGCTTGTACAGACCTATCAAAGGCATTCGATACAGTGTATCGTGGCGTGCTTGTAGATGCTTGAAAGACGAGGCAAGGAGTAGCCTTAAAATAATTCAAAACTAGGTAATCTTTCGGGCAGAGCTCTGTGACTAATTTAAGATGGAAAGAAGCAATTTTCAAACCCTAAATTTTACTGTCACGAAGACTGACTGCTATTGAAAATTCTTGCAAGAAATTATATCTGTATTACTCAAGCCTTCCTGAAACATAGACTACTGAAAATATGAAATTCGACGAAACATTCTTTTTACCTATCCAGTACCAACCGGGGTGGTGCTGTAGGTTTTCCGGGTTTTCCTACAGCTGAAAAGTGAATACATCACCGAAAAACATCAGTAAGTCGCCCCGGAGCGCCACGGCAAATAATAATAATAGCCGTCCTCTACCCGCACAGGTTATGCCTTTGGGTACACTCTACGAGTGTTCATGAGGGAGTATTATTATTATTATTATGTTGCACAGAAGGACTCCCTCTTTAATGATTGTTTGATTATTATTGTAAGACACCTCCATTTGCTACCGTAATAATATGAGATATATTGTAGCTATGATTGATATAAACTTGAAATGGAATATTCGTCATCCCATACTGTTATTTTGATTTAACGGTATTCACTTGGCAATTGAAAAGATAATATTAACAGTCTCCGTCCGTTAATATTTTTTTTCTACATTCATGCAAAAAGCAAAACTTTATTGAACTATATTCAGTGGAAAAAGAATCTCTTTATTGCACTAGTGCAACAAAGTTTTTATTGCACTCATCTGTCATTCTACTTTTACGTGCTGTCATCATGATAAACATAAACGTTCAAACCCACTACATATTTAGCAGATATTCTGTGAAATTGGCCATACGTTTTAAACAGCTACATATTTTATATTTTTTTTGTATTAGTGTTAGCAGTCAGAGTTGAACAAACAATGCCTTCCCGAAAATAACTCTATAATCAAAACCGATCCGCTATGTTCTAAACCGTCTACCTGCATAGAGCAAACTGCCTGTACTATGACCACACCTCGTGATAACATACGCACTCATGGCTACTATGATTTTGATTTTTATAATGCAACTGTGGTTATATAAACGTCAGTCAAAATTTAATTCTGACAATTACAGAACTGATAGTTTTAAAATGAGTAATATTAATGGAAAACTAAATGATGGTGATGAAATCGATAGTAATAATTATTTATTTAAATTGCGTATTTCATTTTCCTTCACCTAGTGCCGCACCTAAATAAACAATTTTTTGCTTTTTGCATGAAGTAGAAAAAATATTGTATGCAACTCGTGCAAAAAATGTTTATTGCACTCGACGTGTTGTCCAACTCGGCCTGACGGCCTCGTCGGACAATTTCACGTCGAGTGCAATAAACACTTACTTTTTGCACTCGTTGCATAAATAACTATTAACGGCCGGCGGTCGTTAAGATCCTCCGAATCAAAATGTAATCTCTCAACGGGATGACGAAAAGTATTGAACGACACACGGCCGATACGCATATAACGGATTCGGCTGTTATAATACAATATTCAACCTCATCCGTTATTTGCTACATATCGGCCTTGTAACGTTAATAACTATATATTCATTTGTTGAAATGTCAAGGAATAATACCAAACACTGGTGCTCTTCGAGTAGGTGTGAAGTAACACCAGAAAATGCAGAACCTTTAAGGAAATCATTCGGTGTAAGCTGGTGTCAGCTGGTGTTCCAATATTTCTTGCAGTAAGTAATGTTATCAAATAATATGATTAGATCCCACTAAAAAACAAGCAAATTCTTGACAAACTCAAATTCAAATCCAATGTGAAAAATATATTCATGTGATAGGTTTCAACATTGTCAATGTAACAATGTATATGTTTGATTTCACCTTTTAAAGTTTCTATGTATGTTTCAAACGATTTTATTTTATGTCATCTGTCATCTATTTCATCAAGTATAAATATTATTTATTCACTTGGTTAATACATTTTTATTCTATTCTGTTTCATAAATATTTTTAGCTGCCATTTATTTACTTTTGTTCTTATTTTTATATCAACCATCATACTTATTCATTTTAATACTTCATACTTATATTTACTTATATTCACTTCTTGTTTGTAAAGTGAAATGTACCTGTGTCTAAAAGTGCTATCTAGAAAACCGTAATAATTGCGGAGAAGGTTGAGAAGAAAGAACGATATCTGTTACATCTGGTAAAAGAATAAGAGATATTGAGGGAAACTGTGAATAACCCAAAGAAATGAATAATTCGACGAAACGCAGTCAAGGGAAAGAGTATTGCATATGGTTGAAAATAAAAAAATAACCTTGTTATTTTGACATGTTTTTTTCTTCTAGATAAAATGTAGCACACTGTTTCACCTGACCACACATAAATCCTGAAAATGTATCTACGGTTGTACTTTACTCTGAGAACTTCATCCATTCAACCATTCCTTTTTTTTTTTGTATAATTTCTTACATTCAGTTAAAATGGTCACGAGGTTCTTGAATCATAGAAAATGCAGGTCACTGATTGAAACTCTCTTGGTGATAATGCTCGATATCGCAAAATGGGATAGAGAACGAATTTGTCAAGCAGAGATGAGCCACTGCATTGCTCTACTCTGGTATATCAAAATGTTGAATAATGAAGTTAATGAACAATTAGGTCAAGGAGGACCAACAAAAATAATGAAACACAAAGTATTCATTAGTGCCGTTTCATGTGGAGCGTTTGATTAGAGAGTATCATCACCGATGACAAAGGGCGCAGATTTTCCTTTCACATGCATTGTGTATGGTAAAGAAAGAGTTTTTGGGGGGCATCTTATCGTCAGACGAAGGCTTCAAGTAGATGCTTTTGTAACGATAACAGCAACATTTCTGTATGCTCTGTTTTTAATATCGCCATTCAAATATTCCTCACAGGATGCATTCCATACAGACATTTGGTTTCCTATTGTTCAAATCAATAACTATATCCATATCAATCATATAACTCATAATTTTATGGTGCAGTAGGTACGCCAGAAGGCCACATGTATGCTAGAATGGTCAAAATTAGAAAGATCATATGTGGCCACAGGCAAGATGGAACGCGACTGATTATCAGTTCTCATGTGAAATTACCCATTACGGCCGTTACACTATATCGTACACGGACTGATCACCCGCACCTTTTGTGAAATTACCCTTCAAACAATGTTTCTATATTATACGTCCTGACGATAGGCGCTGATCATTCGTTTCATGTTGAAAGATACTAAAAAATCTTAGAAAAAAACTCACCAGTTGCTAGCACTAGCCAGGAACTTCATCTGTACAAAATGGAATCATATGAAACCACTTCGCACTGCAGAGTTTGCGGATTATCACAAACAGCGTACCTATTGTGATACTGTATCGTAGCAGACATGACAAACCACACCATCCACATATCGAAGAGTACAAAAATACCTTGAACAGTTTTGGTTATGAATCGTTCGTCAATAGATACACCTGACCACAGAGTTAAACATAATAACGACCACTTTTTTGTAAAAAGTGTATCTAATGGATGAAATCCAATCACTTGTCTTCCATTACAATATCACAGATCATTATCCTATACCATTAATTATAGATCTTGATCAAAATTTACACTGGACCCCCGACACTTATAGCAGTCATAAAAACAAACAATGTAAAATAATGCAACATTGAAAACAGAACTGAAAAATGAGACGTGTGATGGATGACATTTACTCTCAACGGGATGTAGACGAAATGAATAAATAATTGATCGCAAAAGTCAACTTTTATATTGAAAAATATACAGAAAAGCTGAAGTGAAAAAAGTTGAACTGAAAAAAATTGATAATTTCTGCTTACGTATAAAACGCTATACTGATAGAGAAACTAATAAAATAAAAAAAATGCACAATAAAAACGAATCCAAGACTCACTGGGAATGCGTGAATCACATCAGAAATCGATCCAAACCTATAAAATATATCAACCGAGGACACAATTTCACATTTATTTTAGGATATATCTGATAGTTTCAATGAATATTGAAGTACTTACTTGGATAAGAACCACCATTTTTAATAGAATGGTTTGGGGTGTTCTGCGGAGTTCAAAAAGTAAGTCTCGATATTTTGTCCGTTTTTTCTCGTCATTTCGGATGATTTTCGTTTAGCCAGGAGCTGAAAACTATGATGAAAATCGTCATACTTTGATGGCCGAGGACTACATCAGGCTTATTGGGTTGTATTTGTCTGAGGTTGGGGAATGAGTAGTTTCAATAGATGCTGCACTTCCCATTCTCCACAACAGACCCAATATCCTCCGATGTCTCGTCTATACCGTACGAGTGTCGGTAGTACAACACTCGTAGCGCCGCGTTATGCCCATGGATATAGGCTGAGACAGCATAAACTGGTCAGGCTGACAACAAATGCAGTTTGGTCACGGTTGCCCCATAACACGCTCTGCTAGGGTCAGGGACCTCAATACTCATCATGCGACTATGGTAGAGTCTTTACACCATCCTGGCAGACCATTATGAATCGGTTTCTGACTTCAGCCCTCTATACCTGAGGAATGCAAATGTCAGCTTCCAGTCTTCAATGTCCTTGAAGAAGACCCCATGCATTGGCTTATCCTCATGTAGCTATAGAGGAGACTCTTTCTCTCCACAGCTCTGACGCTAGCTTTTTACAGAATGGGTTCCATTTCGGTGACACAGTTTGGGTTCGTCCGTTCAGTGTAGAATACGACACCGAGTTCTCGGGTTGATGCCCAAAAATTATTATTATTATATTGTAGAGACTACAGAAAAAAGCAAAAGTGTGTAGAAATATTTGTATTTATTCCTTGAAATGAACATATTACATTTCTATAGATAGATCAGTTCCAACATATAAATATATGAATGCCAGTACACAATACATGAAATATACGGGGTGAACTACCACCACGTGTCAAAAATTGAATGTGGTACTGGTCTGTCATGTGAGAAAGCACCTGTAAAATTTATCAGCGATTATTTTATTTGATTTGAGATATATCAGTCAGTTCATTTGTTGAAAGTTTCATGTTACAAGAAGGTGTAAATTGATTGTATTTTCAGTATGCCAGTGTTCATCTCTCGCTAATATTGTAATATGATTGTAGATCACTATAACCAAATTTCATTGGGCAGCGATATGTTCTAAACCCAGTAAATCATTTTTGCAAAATCCCATTGAGAGTCATACTAAAACTCCATTTCAAATCAATAAATTCAGTCCTACCTACATTCAATAAACGAAAAGAGAAAGGGATTCTGACAGTATTCTTGTTTAAATACAAGAGCAGCTCATTTATATTCTTATAAATAATTTTTTTGATCCAAATTTCACTCAATTTTCCACTCGATCTGGTGGGGCACACTGTATACTTTTTGGTTGGTTGTGAATCTCCAATTTTGACAATCTTGATTTCTTTCGTTCAGGCGTTGATCTTCATTTTCTAGTTCCTCTTCAACTATGTTGTTTTCCTGCTCTTCTATAATTAGCCGGTCCTATTTTTCGAGTTACTGACCTTCGCCATATTCCAACTTGGTTTCAGTGCTCTCTGAATATTTTGGTATTTCCTATTTCAACCATCAGCTGTCTTCTATCAACCATAGAAGTTCAATTTCAAAGTACGACTGTTCCAGAGAATTGTACATAAACTGGGGGTCGTGGCATTCTTAGATTCTATAGGCCTGGCATAGTTAAGCTGTAGAGACAATGGAAGATTTATGAATAATAAGTTTTACGTTTAGGGATTTTAGAAATCAATTTCACAAATAAAACAAGATGCATAACAAAATTGAAAAATGAAGCTTCAACAAGATTGTTTATGAGGCGTGATCAGAATAATAATGGCAATGATAGTTTCTCGTTAAAAACATATCCAAATTTATGAAAATTAATACTCAAAACATAAAACTTCCATTGTGTTTCAGTCTTCAGACTACATTTTTCCACGAGAGAGGCTCGTCCATTTTGAACGGAGTCGGACGAGGATTTTAAGATCTTCAGAACGCTGTATAACTTGCTAAGGAGTATCATTTTTTATTTCCAAGTTGGTACAGCTGATGGGTGTTTATTGGGTGATATTTAAAATTTTGTATCTAAATTGGAATATATTGGAAAGATAAACGAATCATCCCCAGTTATAATTGCTATCAAAAACATCCACAGTTAAATTACTGATAATGTTATAACAAGAGTGATTAATAATTTGGAGAAAATATAGATGAATAAATAGTACTTATATCAGTTATTATACAAGTATTACAATTCGTAATACAAGTACGTCTTTGTTCTAACCGCAAATAACCTTCCACCGTTCTGATTGAAATCTGTTAGATTCTTTGCAAAGTCAACTACGATAACTGCTTTTCGGTGTTCTAATAAATATCATAGTCAAACTTACGCTTCAATTGAAAAGGGGAAAATAGTCATTTTCAGTTGGAGACTTGTCAATGGAAATACTAAAGTTTCATGGGGAAATCTGGATTACCTGGAGTATCGCATTATTTATAATTTTCTTTTCATTACTATTTTTTTAAATTCTTACTTTTCGTAGTCGGTAGATAGGTATTGGTGACCTTGAATTTCTGGAGCCTTTATTACTCTTACTAGAAGCTTTGCTGGTTTCTGGAAGAGGGATTCAATTCAATTCAATTTACTCCAGAATATCTTTTCGTGGGTATTCGTTCGTTCTCTTCATTGACAAATCAGATTTTATTTAAAAAACGATCATATGAGAGGCCTAAAACTCTTATCAGTTTTTATTTAAAAAAACGAGCATACGAGAGGTCTAAAACTCTTTCCATGGATGAATTCAAGTTTTTTTATCAGTTTTTTTGTTGAATGTTCTTCAATACTTTCGAATTTGTTGTCCAGTTTATTGTTTTGAAGCCTGCCATGTTTTGATTTCGGCTGACTTCGGATATCGCCCTGAATGCATGTTCTGAGGAATCGGCACAATCCAAGTATTCATCAACTTAGTGTCGTCTGGTTGTAGCCTCAATTGTTTGTCTGTCCCATCTGACGTGCGTTTAAGATTTTTACAAACTGAGCGCAAGTTGGCGAGCACAAAGTACCAAAAGTCATCGCTTGCATTTGATACAAAACTTTTTACCAACGAACAATATAGTATTGTTTTTTTTATTGTTTTTGTTAAAAAAAACAATATTATATTGTTCGTTAGTAAAAAGTTTTGTCCACGGAACAATTCGGATTTCAGTCGATTAAAGGAACCAACGATGCCTTATTTTCATTCATACAGAAATATCCATATAGGTTAGTGCGCTGCTGCGATATTCTGCGATTTTTCCGAAGCGTTCGATTGCGTTAACCATGAGACATTGCTCAAGAAGCTTGATCGGTATGGATTTAGAGATACCAATGGAGGATAAGATCCTACTGGAGTAACCGCAGTCAAATGATTCGCTGTTACACTGTATGCTCCATATCGATGATATTATTCAACCGAATATAACTGCTAGGATCACCCTTTTTTCAGACGAAACATTCTTTTTTTTTATATGATAAAACAGACCACAGTCTTCTCGACAAAATTTACATTGAGTTAGTGCTAATAAAATAAAGGTCCGACTCAAAGTCCTTGGTAACTAATATAAAAAAACTGATAAAATCACATTTCAATGTGATCTTCCAGTCTTACCTATGGGCAATGGATATATTTTTACAAAACTACAAGATTTCTTGGAATAAATATCGACAATAAACTGAAATTTAATATTCATATTAATGAGCTCTATCATAAGTTGTCTTCTGGATACCACGCAGTTCGTGTCATATCGAAAGAATTGGATTACTCAGCAGCTAGAACCTCGTTTTTTACCCAAATTGAGTCGCATTTAAGATAGGTATGGGATTGCATTCTAGGTCGCATGCAGCTCTTACCTACACAAAAATGTTTTTGTACTCCAAAAAAGAGATCTGAGGTAGGTACATCTAAAGATTTTGATCCCCGTCTCGCCAGTTAAAAATTGGGAATCTTGAACCACTGATCTTATCCTAATTTGATGAAGCAATTTCCTCATGTCACTAGAAAATGCAATTACTTTGTCTATATCGCATTAGGACTGCCCCCTAAGACTGAAGAAAGTCTGTACCAGACAGTAGATGGTCATTCAGAGAACTACCATTTGCTTCTTTAATTTTGATATAAGGGTGTGAGCATAAACTCCCACTATTTTCTAGCGTAGAATCAATCCACTGGCGTTGAGAAAAAATAGGTTGGCATTTGAAAAAAATTGGTTATCCAATTTTCGAGACTGCCAAATTTGGCGACAATTTCTGAGCACTACGAATAATTTATTTTTCAATTTTTTTAAAGGTCTCTCAAAATTTTCAAAAAAATTTAAACAGATAAATCTGGTGTCATTTCGACATATGATGCTTCGAATAAAGTTATATCGAAACCCATCGCAAATTCTAAAAATGCAACAAAAAAGAGGGTGTTTCATTTGAAAAAAAAAAACAAAGTTTACTTCCGGTATTACCGAAAGTCGTAGATAACTGAAAATATTTCAACTGAAACGAGCTCTTAATATCACACTTCATTTTGATTTTCTGATGATTTGGTAGGGAAAGTCAACTCATTTTTTCTGTTTGATTTGAAATCATTGACCCAGTCTGCAACATATCAATTTATATGGAAAAACTTGAAACTTTTCTGACAGTGACGTATTAGAAGAACATGCGGTATCGCATCTCGATTTTGTACAATTATTTCAGGATACCTATTTTTACTGATTGGTTGAGATTCGGTATCCACAATGAATAAAGTCTGTGACCGTTTCGCTTCGTATTCTTATATTTCAGCTTCTTGAGCTTGTATTCATTTCTATTGATTTCAACTGCATCGATAATCAAAATTTTTCCTTTTCCATTATTCTGTGTTCAATATTTCATCATTTTGGATTCAATTCATAGTTTAATTTTCTACGTGTGTGCTGGTATGGGATTCCTTGTTTCAGTTTTTTGATGATATGGTTCAATGTTGTCATAGTTTTCTCCAACCATTTCATCAATTTTTCCATTTCATTTCCTTGTTAAGACGTGTACAGTTGTAAAACCTGTTGGCCATCCAAAATCTGGATCCAGCGGTTGAGTATCAGCATTTTGACTTCTTCCAGTATTTCATTGTGGGTCTGATTTTGTCAAATCCATGTTTTCCATGTTTGTCCTATGGCGCAAAGGGCCAATGTTATTTCTCAAATGCAAATAATTCCTAAATTTGTGAAACCTCTAATAAAGCATCCAGAAAAGCTTGCAAGTTTTTACCTTTTCATTCAATGTCAATACGGACTGAACAATTTTTTTTTCACAACTCATTTCTGTAGTAACATTAACTGTATCATCTCTATGTTTATACAGAATATTCCAATCTGAACAGCCAAACAACACAAATTAATTAATTTGTTAATTAAGAATTGTACTTCTTACGTCATTATCAAACACCAATAAACCTCACTTGGAAACTACCAACCCCCATAATCGATAATTCATCTGAAGGCGTTTGAGCTTTTTGCGTTAGCTAGAAAAACAGACTCGGAATAATACCATTACAGTCTATATTAAAATGTGATCCAGTGTAGGAAGCGGTTGAAATAAGCAACCTCAAATGAGTTCCACTCACACACCGATTTCTGATAGTGCGGTCATTGAGATTGAAAGTAGTAGATTATCTCTTTTGTTTTTAAAACTGTAAGTGAATAGTTTTAGTTACATATAGGCTTTTGTAAGGCTCACATGGAATGTGACTTTTTTTTTATTTTCAGCTAAGGGTAGATTAGCGAGTAGGGATTGGTATTTTTGACACTTTGTGAACCTCCTAAAGCAATGTGAAGATTCGATATTCGTGAAACTAGTGGTACCTTGAAACAAACTCTTTGACCCAAGGACTTCGTTCATTCATCCCGTTGATGAGGCAAATGTGACAGAAAACATCAACTTCTCTTCACAGACATTAATTAACACCTGACATCTATTTGCGCAACGTTCCTCAAGAAGGGCCCTCATGCAAGTGCTAATTGTTATCAAAAATTTAATATTTACCTTCACCGAAATAACGGACTTTCTGTGCACAATTACATGGTAAGTAAAATATATGAAATCATAATCAAATTATTCAAATTCGTTTAGGTAAATGCAAACAAAACATGAAGATCTATGAACCTCAACTAACATATCCTAAATTCCAAATCATAATTCCATAGTTCATTATCAAGTTCATAGACATCAAAATTCATACAATTACAGGATCTAGAAATATAAAACAGTTCAAAATATCGAAAACTTGCAATGAAGTCATAAGCAATTATTTTGTCGCCGTTCAGCAACCGCTAGAAATGCAAGCCACGCAAATGTTTCTTTACAAATATTGCATGAGGTCAAGATCTGGGCAATAGTTATTACCTACTCTTCAATTGATCATTCATCATTTTGCATTCAGATTGAGATCATGTTTGGCATCTCCCCATTTCTGGCTCTGCTGGCTATCAGCACAATGTAAGTTTTCATATTTGTACATTTTTTTATTGTCATTCACACTTTTGCTTAAATTATTCAATGTTAGGTCATTCAATTACCTTTTTTTGTGGCAGACTTGTTCGTTTCTATTACTTTCTTCGAATCAATAAATATCAATTCAGTTTTTGAAAACCTCTCGAAAATGCCAAGCGAGTAGTGAGACAATTTGTCGAACCAATCAATAAATCAATCACCAATCAATCACTTATTTGTTTCTTACTAGCAGAACTACAGTTTTAATAATATATCGAATATTACACAGCATGATAAAGATGAGTTATAGTGATATTAGTTGAAAACTCTCTCTGCGGCAAGTATTATTTCAAAGCTAACTGTTCACAATCACGATATCCGACGATACGATGATCCGAAAGTGTTACCTCGGAGATCCTATTGCTCAATTTCAAATAATCAACCAATAGTAACACTTTTGGATCATCGTATCGTCGGATATTGTGAACAGTAAGCTTTACTGTGACAGATCTGGTCATCAGAACGGTCGGGGAAGAACAAAGTTGCTGCAACTAATATACTTGTTTTTCCGATTCCATACTTACTACAACTCGACATAAAAACTCGCAAAATAATGCATCTTCATAGGAGCTTGCATACTAAATCGTCTGTTCCACGGTTATACTTCCCCAGACAACGGGGAGGCCGTGGACTTTTGAGTTTGTAGTGTCTACACAACAGAATGGTCCTGAGTGGAGCCTGTTAAGTCATCAGGAGTCCAGATCACCCTCTATGTTCAGTCTACAACCATGGAAAAACAGGGATTGGAGCATTTCTTTTCAAGGCAGCAGCTCGTGCAGACGATGAACTTTGTCTCGTATTTTGCACTAAACAAGATGACTCAAACTCTATCACTGAGTTGAAATCCGTTCAGCAAGAACGTCACATAGAATTCTTCTTCAAGAACATCGAAGACTTTGACTTATCCAAAATATGTAAAAAAATTTACTCTGGTCAAGTGGGCTGAGGTCTGAGACTGGGATTCATAATTGCCTGCCAGTATGATGTCTTCAACACCTTGGTCCACCGTAGTCGCGTGAGACCATTATTCATTTGCTCTCAGCATGTCAAGTTTATGCGGTCTCAGCCTATATCCACTAGCATATAACGTGGCACCGCGAGTGTTGTAAACTCGTACGGTGTAGACGAGACACCGGTGTTGCCTTATGCTCCGGGGGATATTGAGTCCGTTGTGGAGAATAAGAAGTGCCGAATAGAAGCCGATGAGCCTGATGTGGTTCTTCTCGGCCGTTAAAGTAGGACGATTTTCGTCATAAAGTTTTCGGCTCTTGGCGAAACGGACATCGTCCGAAAATAAGAGGAAAAACTGACTAATAATCGAAATCTACAATTTGAACTCCGCAGGTTTTACCCAAACCATTCCGTTAAAATGGTGGTTCTGATAATAGGGGTCCTTGGCGGAATAATGGACACGCTCCTCTCGAATCTAAAGATATAACGGCTTTCCGTGATGCGGCAGAAAACTTAGCGGAAACAATGCAGAAGGCGAAGGTTCACTCCGGTTACTCAGCGCACATGATTTTTGCACCCAGTAATAACATACCCCACGGACGTTTAGTGTATTCACTGGGGTTAATGACACACCAAAACCCTCTCCAGATAAATTGGGTCACCGGAGACAAGGTCCGGCTAGTCCGAATAGTCCGTCATAAACACTCGTAGAGTGTTCCCAAAAGCATAACCTCTGTGGTTAGAGGCCGGTTGTCAGTATTATTATTTGCCATGACAGGATTATTCTATGGACGTTCCATTGCATATTCCTGACCACTACAGATTGAGAATTTACCGAGTACTAAGTATGTGCCATTGTGTAATCTGGGATATAAACGAAGCCATGGGCGTATTTTTATTTTATTCCTGTTCATACGATAGCTATGAATGAAAACATTGTAAGTACTTTTCAGATTAGATTTCCCAATGTGTCTTAATGGTTGAACAAAAATCATTGGAACATTGTTCAATAGGAGGTGAATTTTCTGTTGATTTTCCATTGAGTAAGGAATTCTTTGGTGGATAATGAGAAACCTGGGAAATCCCAGAAAGAGGCATTTTTCAAACCTTTGAAAAAAATCCAGGGCAGGTATTTTTTTTGATAAATATATACTTCATTCTGTGATCGGTCCTTTCCAGAATACATTTGCCAGCCTGTCTATAAGATAAGCTGAAACAGTCATTGAATGTCAAGTAATCTTGGTTTCACGATGTACCTACTTTTAGATTGGATTTCCTTCAGGAGGTTTCAAAACAAACCTCTTTTGGAAACTATCCAGGTTTCCTGCAGTTACAAAAGATTTTATCATTATCCACTAGTAGAATGTTGGAATTATTATGAGTCAACCAAAAATAATAAATAAACAAATCAATGATTCGATATTTTTTTCTAACCGAGTAGACACATTGGGAAACGTTATCTGAAAAGTTCCATGTATTCGTAGCTTTCGTATCAACATAATAAAGTAAATTAAATTTTTGCTCATGATTTCGCTTTAATATATGTATTTTGGTATTTATCTGTTTATAATTCAACAGTAATTTTGGCTCATTGAAGACACATTATAAAATATATTCACAAGAGTTCTCTGGTTTCATCCACAGAATATGTATGCTTCGAGAAAATCAACGTAAAGTCAAATCTTGGCAAGTTGATAAATGAGTTCCTGAAAAAATTTATATATTCGAAGTCAATCGATATTTTTCACAGCATTTGATACCCAAGAATCAAGAAAAATCAACTCGCAGACAGTATTTTCCATAATTGGCTGTGGCTCACCCTGTAGGATCAGAATAGCAGAATCTGTAGTGCCCCAAAAATATCTACCTGATCCCATTCTCAATATATCAACAGCCCGCATAATAAAATTTTGTATTCCTCGAATCAATTGGCGAAAACGGCTCTTAACTATAGAATATCATCGCACTAAGTTTTTATTTTGCAGAAAGCTGTTGAAAATGTATTTTATAAGAGGTCGTCATATATAAATAGAAAACAATGTCCGACTTCTCCGAGGAAGTGAGAATCCCAATATTTTGTTTGAAATTTTATTACAGAATTATACTTAAGTAGTCCCGATTAGTCAACAACTTCTAATACAGTACTTCATCAAATTGAATAAACAAAGAAGTGTTCACAAAACAACTAATACACGTTAATTTTTGAAGGAAACCGCCTAAATGTTCAAGCCCCCGAACCACAGGCTTTAGAAAGTTACAGGAATAAACGGAAGACAACATAAGAAGCAGTTGTTCGAAACTGCGAGGAATAATGGAGTTGATGTTTCTCAATGGCAAAAAAAGTAAGAAGGATACTTGCTCCATAATGTTACTTTTCCAACTGATGATTTATTTATTTCGAGGAAATAATGTTGAATTGAAGAATAAACAATTCTACAAATTTTTTTGTCTAATTTCCGGATTTGGCTTTAACACCAAGTAACTTGCAATGAGTTCTTACTACGAGTAGTTCAAGAAAATACTATAATTTCAGGTCATTGAATCAACATAATTGATATATCAAAACATATTCTCAGAAACTTCCTAGATTATCTCCAACATACCTGTAGATGTCTCTGAATATCTGGTGCTCGAACTTGGTATCGAAAATTTACCAAATGTTCCCATATAAAAAAACAAAATTTGAATACCGTAATAATCAATGAAATTTTCATAACTCTCCTCTTCTGAATTTGTGAATATTCCCTAAAAACGTTGGTCTTAGAATATTGGGAGAAATCTACAGGTAGTTCATGAGGATCAGTTTTGTTATTCGATTATGTTTGAAAAATAGAAAGTAAATGAAACGTCCAAGTTATAAACGTTTGAAACTGGCTCAGATGATGACACAGTGTGTCGAAACATGTGTTAACAGTAACAGTATATAATTTTTTGTGTAAATTGTTTTATTTCACCTCTATTTTTCACAATTCAATTATATGAATTGAATCTGTGTGATATTGTGTTACTGTCTTACCATATAAATATAAAGAACTCATTATGGTTTCCTTCCTGATGACAGCACTCAGATTATTCTTCAATGAAGTCACCATAGTTATGTCCAGTGAGGGAATAAAAATAGAGGTGTTAGAGTTAAGACTGAAACATAATGAAAGTTTAATGTTTTTGGTTTAAATTTTAATAATTTTAGATTTCCTTTCAACACAAAACTTTCATTAATATGATTCTGATCAGTCTCACAAACTACCTTGTTGGTAAAATTAAAACTTTATTTTTCAATTACTTTTTTATATTCTGTTTTATTTCGGAAACTGATATTCTAAATGGCAAATTTAAAAATCTTCCATTGTGTCTGAGGCTTCAGGATATCAACAGGAATACGTGACTTAACAACAACAAGAAACAAATGCTTTTGGTTTTGTCCTAGTAAACAAAAGCCGAACGCGCTCAAAGGCCTAGAGCTACTATTAGACAGAGCCACAGGTGCTAGAGGTTCGGGCCCTCTCAACGAAACTATCACGCAATCCAAATTTGCGCAAAGTGCGCCGGACGACACAACACCCACGGATGCAACAGGGCAAAGACGTTGGCCACCTAGTATTTTAACTACGACAGAGCTTTTACCGCGAGGTACAGAGGTGTCCCTTTTATCTCAAACCAAAGGGGAGCTCAGTATGCACCAGCTAAGAAAAGATCTGTGAGTTTAAGAGGTCAGTATGAGCAAATGCTCTATAGGCCCTAAACCAGACCAAATCTTAGCAAACTCGCTGTTAACTTTGACGACAGCGACTAACATAATCAACGCGCTTTCTCAGCAGCATTCAGGGCTGCAATGGAACTTTTCCGTCCTTTCTAAGTTTGTCATCGTATTCCACTTTGACAGCACTCAAGGGAGCGTTCACATTTTCTTTTATCTTAGACCAGAAAATGGTGTCGCATATTTTATTAAACACAACCGGCTCTTTGATTCGTTATTGTGAGGGATACCAGGGGCGCTGTCTGGAGGATTCCGAAATCGTGAGCGAAACTACGCATCCTTTTCGTTGAAAATTTGCGTACACCTGCCTACGATTCGGTCTGCCAGGTCGGCAACGCTTTTGGTTTTCTCAAGAAGGAAATTGACGAGTAGTTGCCGCGTACGATTGAAACCACGTCCACATAACCGTCTCCTTGATTCTCGATTTCCCACAAACCCATTCGTTGCGTCTGAAGGAATTCGCTGTTTTTCGACCACTTTACACATCGTTTTCTTTGAAAAAACTGTGTACCCCAGTCGAAAATCTCGAAATGCCAGGACGGTACGACGTTAAGTTTTGTTGGGAAGAAATTAACGAGCAAGTAAGTGTTCGATAACTTCCGCGCTTGGCTTAAGATCTACGCCCACAGAATCTGGCCGCTGATTTTCAGCCTGACAAACCTATTGGAGGTTTCTGGAGGACTTCGAAGCTCTAAGCATCCGAACGATTTCATCCATACGAAAATATCGTTTGCCAGCCAAAGGCTCGAACTGCCAGGTCGAAACCTCCTTTAGCTTTGTCAGAAAGATGTCAGGCGGCAGGTAAACGGACGATAGAATCTATAAAATTGAAGTACCCTCGAAAATACATTTGTAAGACCCACTATCGGGACGAACGCGAATCATAACCACATGAACGCCTTCCATTCAAGTGTTCTCAAAGTGGTTCGTTTAGAATTAAATAAAGAGTAACGCTTTCGAACAACCAGACTTAACTTAGACGGTATATTCCGGTGCATTTCTAGTAAACGAAAACTCTAATAGCCACACCATTACGGTAACTAATCCTGTCGAACCTTTATAGACCGTCCTTAAGAACTGTCGATTTTCATTTCCCGTTTTGGGCTTGGTTTCACTGCACATAGTCATTCATTTCGACGAATGATTTTTGTATGTTTATATTTAGAACTGTCAGAAATAACCTAATTGTTAATATTCTTCAAAAACTTGTGAAAGGAAAGTATCCTGTTATCATTCAAATCAGCTGTTCAATAAATAATTTATATTGTGGGTTATGTTTGGCTATCATTTTCCGCAGCGTTCATTCCAGGAAGGATTGCCGAGTGTGAGGAAGGTCAGAGCTGTAAGTGAAATGAAGCAACCGATATTCAGCTTCACGAGCTGTGCGCTTAAAGCCCGCATCAGCTCGAAGCTCCAAGTGCAGGTCAAGACTTCTGAACCTTGGATACCGATCGATCTCCATCTGCTGCTACCCAGGTACATGGGCAGACCACTTTAAAGAAAGCTGGCGCCCGAGAAACCGTAAAGGACACATAATTCTACCGTGGTTTCCAGGGGCATTAGTGAGTGCTCTACCGAGCAAACTAGAGGTTGCTGAATTGGAGACTCCGAGAGCACCCCCATTTACAACCCCGAAATGTAAGAGCCTTACATCATTGCGCCAGTTATTAACAAACAGACCAATCTCTGAATCTTACCAAGTTTTAAGTCTATTTTGCACCTCTGTGGATGAATCTGAAATGTGAAATCTGAAATTTGAAAATCTGTATCCGACTCTGCTAAATACAACTCTGTCTTTGTCGTAGCAGGTTTTAGTCCGAGAGGCGATTCAACAAATAGATGATGTGGGACTGGCTGCAATAATTGTATTCTATAAAATATTGTTTCTCCCCCTGGCATCAGCCATGATGGTTTAATTGGAAGAAGAAGGAACTTATGCGAACGGCTGAAACTTGTATAACGAGGAAACTTGAATTGCGTGATCTGCTGATACCGTCCAATTGTGATAGCATTAATTGTTTAAAAATTTGTTTAAATTTTTTTTTTCCGTTAATCAGCTGTCATTCCATCCCTCTACGAACGACAGCCCAGAAGTTGAAACTTGTGCGAGCTAAGGATTAACGAAGTCCTACCTTCGTGCGATTCCTAGCACGATGAACCGATACTTTTAAATTCTGATTCAGTGTTGATACAAACAATGAGATGAGGTTGCTTGCAGGAAAAATAATCTACCGTTGCCCCACAATTTGTTTTTTTTACATAATTTCACGTGTTATATTTATTTTCTTCTGTATATCGTTCGAATTGATGAATTAGGTCGATTATTAAAATCATTATTATTCATGAAAACAACCTGTAGCCAGCTTTGTGAGGATGGAAAAACCGGCAGCTACTATTGAAAATAGGCTACGTGAGCAATGATAATCTCCAATTTATTCCCTTATCGACCGGACTATGGAATTATGGATATACCCAAGTAAGCGGTATTTGTATTACCCTCTTTTTTACTACCCCAGAAATTAAAGAGTTTAACCTACTATAGTAACTTTTATAGAAAAAAAAATTGACAAAAGTCGCGCACTGAATAGTAAGATTATTACTGCTCTAATTTTCCTGTACTATGACATTTCTCGCAGAGGCAAAACGGAGGCAAGAGAGGCAGATCCTGAGACTGCCGGTCACTCCCTTGCATTATCTTATGATAATTGCGGAGCCTATAAACTTCAATTAATGGCCGCAAATATACATAAAGCAGATCAAAGTTTCTCTGGTTGAGTTATAAGGCCGGTATAACAGTTCGCAATTAAACCCACGGACCAGACTGATGTACGACGACGCGTCCATCGGCATTTCTTCACTTGATTCATGTTAAAACTGATACTGCTAGGTTCAGGTATCATAATGAAGGAGTTTTTTGTCATTTGGATAATGTTATTCCGGGCGTGTTCAGAACCACGAGCATCGTTTGATAGCAGGATTGTTGATTTTATAAGGTATTTTAAAGAATAGGCTTGCAGTAAATTGTAAATGGACTGAGTTTGTTCAGTGGAGTTGAATAAAAGGAACTCCAAATCCAATAATAGTGTCAAAAAACTTTCGAAAAATAATATAAAAATCAGAACTCCTTAAAGAAACATAGCGATCACGTCAGAACGCTACAGAAGAGCAATAAAGCTAGTATGCGACTATGAACATAGAAAAGTTCTACCTGTGGATCATATTTGAACGAATATGGATTATTAAATAACAAAAGTATGTGGATTGAGACTGTCGAATCATTCCAGCCCAACGCCTGAGCAAAGTTTTTTTACAAGATTATACTCTGCAATACTTCCCATTACAACTATCAAATAACAATAATCTAAAACAGGCATATCTAGTCTCTATCTTCACCCTACTTTTACGGCTCACCCGCTCTTTAGTATAGAACCGGATACAACAGGCAAACAATTTCCACTTGGTTTTGTCAACAGGCCCTACTACAACCCAAGTACCCACTAATAAAGTATGCACCAGAACAATCTATGAGACCATAGAAAGTACCCTGACCGGTACAAAGGCTTCGTTTGAAGCAAAAGAAACATAATTTCATGACGAAGAATATGCCCAGGCTGCTATAAAATGAAAGTACAATGAAAATAAAATAAAATCATCACAATGGATATGCCACACAGTTTATTCACAAATCACTTCGAAGTATTTATTCATCATTATGGCTCTTTTTTAATATGTGAAATTTATTTTTAAAAATTTATCAATGAAACTTTTTGATATTATTATTATTTATCATTATCATCATTTATAACATGATACATCTGGAGGTTTCTGGGATCTTCTTTCACTTATCGTGATATCAAAAATACAAAAGAACTTATTAATAGGAACTTTTTGTGCTCTTCAACATGGCATATTTTTTTCTTGTGTGAATTTTTGTGAGCCTTTGAAAACTTTCAATAGTCACCTGAAGATGACTGCGAATAGAAGCAGCTGAAACGTTGTAAAATATAAGAACAAATGTATAATGAACATATAAGGTATTAAAGGATAGAAGTCCAAAATTAATGTAATCACATTTTCTGATATTCCAGGTTTCTTCATTTGAGAAAGAGATAATGATACCACCGTAGATAAGTAAACTGAAGTAGATTCACTCCCAGTCAGCTGAGAGTTGTCCTGTCTCACTTGGTCTCACGTACGACATTCTATCTCGGATTCACATTTTGGTTGCACGATAGCACAGAATACATCGGCTAAACGCAAAATTCGTGGTGGGCATGTAGACCCTACTTCATTTTACTTATCTACGGTGATGATACTCAAATTAACGAAATTATTATCAGTTAGTATTATTGAAAATTCAAACAAATTCGCTCATGAATTTTCACAAACGACATTCCAAAACAATTAATCCAGTAAATAAACGAACTTCACCCCACAAATCAAATGCGGGATCGTTTTTTATTTTTTGATATTGTTTAAGACCATCAGGTAGTTATTAATACAAGTTTTCGTCATCCCCCCCTTGCTTCGTCCGCCATCTTAAAAAAATTGTCAGAAATCGGCACCTTTTTCAGTTTTTGGCCTCTAGCTCAATCCCGGGTATTTTTTTTAAATATGTTCTACTAAAAATAATGTAGACTATTAAATTTACAACAAATTTAATACACAATTTTTTTTCTAGAACCAATGTGAACCCCTTTTTGAAGCCTCTATTGATTGGATTAAATCCTTTAGTAATGCTGTTGATTCTTAGCCAAGGTAAAACAGGTAGAAATTAGCGTTCTTTTTGAATTAATGAAGGCTTTCAGCCTCAGAGAACACCTCCCGTGAGTTCCAAACCGTTTCCGTTCATTGGAAGAACGAGCCCTAGAAAAAAGATGTGATGACGAATGGATGAGAAGTCTAAGCTAGATGGGATCACTAAAGTTGGACGATTGATGATATTTCAGATAAGCATCTTCTTCGAATATATCTATAAAACACAGCCAGATCACCTAGTTTTCTGCGGTGTTTCAGATAAGTGAGTGAATGAATTCACTGAATGTCCGACTTCATAACTTTTTGCCAGCTGAGTTCAAGATTCTGACTTGGAACGAAAGTGAAACGTCAAATTCTCAATCACTATTCAAGCTATTTTTAAGCGCATCACAATTTTTAAATTATTTGGTCCGTTTTAGAATCTTTGCTTTTTAGCGTTGAAACAATGACGTCATGGACGGAATGTTTTAAAACCTAATGCAATATTTTGACACATATCGTGACAGTCAAGTCTATGACGTGAAATTGAATACATTTTAAAACATTATTGAAAGCGGTTCAACGCCAAAAAACAGTTTTATATTTCATCGAAATATATTTGAATACACCTCTGTGTCTCAACAACATGGCTTCTTGATACTTAAATGATGTCACACTATTTTTTACTGTGTTTAAGGCAATTATGGGAGATGAGGTACTTACTCACTAAGAGTTAGGGCAAATAATGCGCCTTGCTCTGGGTGTTTTTCAACTCATAGCTTAACATATGTCTTCTCGAGGTGGGCTGACTGCTCTCGTAAGAATAGAGGAACAATTTTCCATTGATCACTCGTCCACTCAACGTGTTCGTTAGTGTTGCATACATAATCTTGCCACCAACCCCTATTTCGATGTGAACTTCACTTCTGTTGACTGAAATTGATAATTTAGATTTACTTGTTCACCTCCCTAATAAACCAAACTGTGTTGGGATGGAGAGTTTTTCCTCCCAAAAGAGCCTATGCTGCTAGTCTGATTTTGCATCCCTTGCTGCAGTGAGTTGGTTGCCTCCCCTGAATACTATCATTATTATTTTGACATTTGAATGCAACCGCTACAAGACACCTACTTCTGTACAACGTGTCAATTAGAAAAATTTCAATATCTTTCTTCCAATAAACAATAGGAGGAATCTAAAAAACAGGTCAGTTTTATTTTCAAGGGGGCACTTCAGGAATATTTGTAGCCCTCGTGGTTCAACCCCAAAGGGAAGGTAGATGTTACTCTTGGAATGTTAAATGGGAAGGGAGGTGAAGTAACACATCATTTGCTAGGAATCGCACGTTAAAAGGTAAGACCTCGTTAATCCTTAGCTCGCACAAGTTTCGACTTCAGAGGGCGGTCGTTCGTAGGGGGGTGACAGCTGGTTAACGGAAAAAACAATTTTAAACAACAATTTTGATTGGCGTTCAATTATTTTTCCAATGGTACCCTGACTTATTATTTGTTGATGAAAATTTTCCGAAAAATGGCGTTCTAAACTAATAGAAGTAATTATTAGAACTGGCCTATACTGAGATGCATGGTTTGACCAGAACTGGTTAGAATATTAGGTGGTACCGTTCGAACCTTTTATTAGGGATAACATTAGCCATCAGCTCCAAGAAATTTAAATCAAGAAGTAGTCTAAAAGTAAAACGTAGATAGTAGTAAAGTTGTGTTTATCAAATGCTGAATTTTTAATTCTCATCGCAGAAATTTAACAGATAGCCTTCTTTTCTGCCACTTCTACTGTAAAAAGTTTTTGTTTTCAGGCAAAAAATTGTTTAGCAAATTTGAACGATGTGGTAGTATTGTAAATATAGTTTTACCTATTGGACTATTTAGTTTACTTTAATAAGTGTATAAAAATGTAAAAATGATTGTAAATTATGCAGAAGTTGGGAAGTGCGCACGAAGGGCGTCATGTCTTTTTATCGGAAGACATCCAAATTTTAATGTAAGTCACCGGGATGTGCTTTATTTGGTGAATAAGTTTTACGAAACCACTAGTTCAGTGACAAATGAAAAAAGAGATAACCCCACAGTACTAAATGAAGAAGCTCAAATTGAAGTTTTGCGAATATTTGCTGCAGCCTCACGAGCTCCATACGATCAGTATCACAACCGACGGGAAAGTCACGCGAGACTGTAAGAAAGGCATTGAACATATATAAATTTCATCCATATAAAATGCAGATTCTTCAAGAGCTCCATGAGGATGATTATGGTGGAAGAAAACAGTTTTGTGAAACCATGGTCTCATCGAGTCAATACCATCCCTAATCTTCTGTTAAACATCTGGTTCAGCGATGAGTGTTAATTTTTTCTGAATGGCATTATTTCTGAAAGAAAACTTGACTGCCAATCTGTACCTTGAAATGCTTGAAGAGAATATCGTTCCTCTTATAACTCACGAGCTAGAACCTCAAATTGATGCAGAAGATAATGAACTTTCGCAGGAGGATCTGTTACATTTCCTGCAGGATGGTGCTCCACCTCATTATTTTCTTCACGTCCGACAGTGGTTAAACGAGAGATTTCCGGATAGATGAATTGGCAGAAGGGAAGCAGTTAAATGGCCTCCAAGATCACCGGATTTAAGAACCTTCTGATATTGAAGAACTTAAAAGACGAATAACAGCAACGTGCCAGTCAATTCCTAGTGAAGTTTTCCGTAATGTTAGAGGGGAGTTCGAAAACAGATTTTATTACTATTTAGAGCAAAATGGACGACATTTCGAAAAGTTTATATGATAATCGTAAGTAGATTTTATGTTTGCAATGTCTTTCTTGCAAGTTATATTTTATTCTGTGAAAGGAAAATAACAAACAAATAAAACATCCCAAACGTAATAAATGTATTCCTGTCATTCAAGGAATGGAAGGATGCCACCTACTCTTCTCACCATTTTTATTAAAAGGACTCAATACATCTCAGAACAGGCAAATTCTAATTACATGTGTAAGTTCAGAATGCTATTTACCGGAAACAGCTCATTAAAAATTAAAAATAAAATTGGCTGTTATTTCGATTCCTCATTTTACTGGAAGGAAGATATTAAGGGTGAGAAGTTTTCAAATTGACACCCTGTATATCTCTATCCCGGTGGGAGGAGTTTCCTCTCAACAATATTTCGATCGCTCAGGAAAAAAAGGAAGAAATCGTCATTACCAACAATCGAAAATACAATTTCTATGAAGCGACATATAAAAATAAATAATTACGTGATAAATGTGTTTCTATACATACACATTACTCAGAATATGCCTTCATGAATTATTTTCATTATAATGGTGTAAACGCAATTTAAATGCAAATCATCTTATGTTAATTTCCAGAGCTTCTGCTCACCCATTAATTTTAAGTAGCATATAATTAAATTTTATAATTTTTGTTTGCCGCTGCCGAATATGTACAAGAGTCCTGTCGTGATGGATGACTCGACCGCCGAAAGGGGTGAACCCCTTTTACTACTTTCGTTTTGGTTGTGCGAATTCATAATTAAAATTTTCGTCGTCATCATCGGTGGACTGCGGGTGAATGGATCGATTTATTTTGAATCGTTTCGCTAAAACTGAGTTTATGGATTTCAAAATATACAGATGCCTGCAGAAATTTCAGTATTATTCGGTTTTGTGGGGTATGAATTTCAAACAGACAAAATTTCAGGAAGAACAAATATATTATACATATATATATATATATATATATATATATATATATATATATATATATATATATATATATATATATATATATATATATATATATATATATATATATATATATATATATATATATATATATATATATATATATATATATATATATATATATATATATATATATATATTAACAGACAAAACTGCAATATCTCTGTTTTCAATCACAGTGCCAGGCACTATTCAAATAAAGTTGCCTTCAATACTGGCTGCCTTTATATACAATATATTTACGAGTATTGACTATGCTAAATGTTGTCTAGTGTAGTATCAACAAAACACATTCGAAATGGAGCTTTTTGAAATCATTGTACTCGAAAAATACCTCTTTTGATAAGTTCCAGATCTCTGCTGATCGCTGATCGGTAGAAGAAGAAGAATGGGAAGATATTTTCAGCAAGTAAAAATCAGCTTGGATGATTTATCGGAGTGCGAAGATTGCACGGTTGAACGTACGTGAAATATAAAAATTCTTTACTTCTGTATTTTTATCTATATCATCTATACTGATATTATAGAGAGGACAATCTGTTTGTGGTAACTTACAGAAAGCAACGTTATTCCTGAGTGATAGATAGCCTTTCATTCATTTTGATGACAATTGATATTTTTAAATATGTTTTTTTGAGTGCGAGGACCAACGTTTGGATATACTTATGTGAAATAAAGAAAATGTTAACGTTTAGAATCTAGCCCCAAACAGAATTTGAGATCCTGATGGGTCTGCTAGTATTTTATTGAAAATAACTCGAAAATGGTAAAATTTGTGCAAAATCTAATGCAACCTTTAATATTCAGTTTCCAAATTTCACTTGTTTGTGTATATTCGTTCCAAAGATAAGAGGGGGGCCTTTTGAGAAGCACTGTATGTGTAGCAATTGCTCCCAACATATTAGCAGATACGCCCTTTTTGATTAGCACGGCAGTATTGCAGTTCATAATAATGTCAGGCAGTAATAAAGTTGTCCTTATTTTGACATATGCGCACAAATACTGCCTGCCTTTATTAGAGGACAGTTAAAGCCAGGATTTAAAGTTTCTTTATTTTCAATTCGGGTGAGATCGTGGACACGACATAACTTATGCCTATGATTTTTAAGCCCCCTTTGGCCATTCTATCATCACAATAACGGTATCTTATTATAAAATAAATTATGTAGAAAGAAAAATCTGAGAAACTAGATTTCAAACCTGCAATATTTCTGTTTTTAATCACAGTGCCAGGCACTATTAAAATAAAGTTACCTTCAATACTGGCTGCCTTTATTGCAATAGTTCTCTAATATCAGTAGGTATAAGGCTATTCAAATTCGAACCTATCCATTGAGATCAGAGATCGATTACGAAAATCAACAAAGTACGATCATTTCCAAAAATTTGTTTACTTTCTGACGAAAAGTCTGCTCCAGCTCTGAGGAAGGAACACGATAAATTCAAAGAAATCAAAAAAAAAATGTGTACCTACTACCATATGGGTGATCATTGTCTCATGCAACTTTTATTTATTTGAACAAATTTGTATCTCCATCGATCTTCAATAACGATGTAGTCGGAAGACTTACATCAGCTCAGAGATCTACAGAAAAGTTAAATGTTACAATGGGAATAGAATAATCATAGTATACAGGGTGTTCCAAATTAAGACGGTACCATTGCCAACTCCGCTATTATTGATGCTACGAATTAGGTTAAATGGGCAAACTGGTAGCATTTTCAATAGCCTTCTCGATGACGAAAACAAAACAAAAATTGACAGTCGCGTTTCAGAATATTTCATAAAATGAGATTTCTTTCAATGGAATACCCAATATTTTTTGATGCATTTCGATTCGTAATAACATTCCCAACAATAAATCTCTTTTGACTTTTTTCGTGAAGGTGAAAATAAGACAGTTTTATGAATAGGAAACATTTATAACAAACGGATTTGATAAAGCGCTATAAAATATCGAGTAAATGCTCAAAAACACCACCTTCTTGTTGAACACATATTTGGGCTCTTCTATTGTCACTACGTGTGGCATTCAACACAGTTAGGCTATTAATTATAGTTTCAATATAATTTTTCAGTTCATCTACATTATAATGTTTCATTTTGTATACCTCATTTTTCAGAAATCCCCAAATTTAAAAGTCTAAAGGTGTCATGTCTGGTGAACGAGGGGGTCTCTCAACAGGACCATTTGTAGCAATCCAACTGTTTCCAAAACAGCTTCGCAGCATTCTTTTTACGCCACACAGTAAAAAGTGAATAGAGAAATACATGCTGAAATGTAATATATACATACTCCTTTTAGTATTATAACTTGAATCAACAAGTAATTTTAAATTTCAATGGAAAACTGGGTAAATGTCCTCCATTTCTCTTTATTTTACAGTGAGCATGTAATTCAATGCTTCATTACATGTAATTTCCGTTGGTTTACATGATGACTGTAGAAAAAAGTATCAATTAGTAATACGATGTATTGATACACCGAAATAACACCAATTTACAAAATATTACAGGTATTGTGTTAATTCTCCTTTATATAAATGTAATTTTTCATGACGCCTAATCCTAATTCGCTAATTCTCATTTCTTTGTTAATGTTAATAGTCTTTAATAATGTTAATTAATAGGGTGAACTTCGTTTGGCGTCTAGGACGGATAGGTCACTAAACAAAAAGAATGAGCAATATTTTGTGTGACTAGTGAGTGAGTGCCATATTTGTATCCAGGTGAATAAAAAGGCATTTGAAATGATAGCCACTTGAAAACGAATCGTTCGTTGTCGCAGACACAACTGATATAATTTTGAGTACTTATTCGACATTCAAATCTCATGTGGATGGATATCACCTTAATTCGATTTATTTTCGGATTCGTACTAGAAGATGTGTTGGTACTGCGATAGGTATACAATTTATTTTTGCAGGTCCGGAGTCAATCTTTAGGCTGAAGATGGAAAAAGAAATTTTCTTCTAGCTACTTTAAAACATTTCTAGAAGCCTTCATTGCCATGTTTGGTCTGTATTTAATATTCAACCTTCAGTACTGGAAATAATTGTTTATAATTACTTTTAGTATTTTTTTTGTAGTGCTTTTGATTATAAAAAATATAAAAATACTATTCAATACATTTTGTGCTTTGTTAACGACTTTCACAAAAAGACATAAATTATTCATTTCCTGAAGAAATTATTTTGATGTCGCAAACATTCTTTCCTAAACCCTTGATTACATAATGAATTAATTACTGAATTACCTTTTACGTTTCATCCCATCAGTACAAATTATTATTATTGAGAACTAGAATTTTTATCCAAAAATACTTGAATAGTTTTGCACTAATACCATGAGAAGTTATTTACATGAAACATGTGATAATTTGAAATACATCTGTGAATAAAGTGAAGAGCACGCACGAAAGTTTAAGTGATCAACAAACATGTAGAAATCGCCATTAAATCTGGAATAACTGAGAAAGTTACTTTAATATATAAGTGATAATTAATGAAATATATTGGGCATTCACATTTAAAATCAAGTTATGACTTTTCATTATATTACAGAGGTATGTAATTTTACATGTATATGCATGGCAACGCATTACCTATATGGGATCATGTAACCTCATGGAATTAGTTTTTACAGTGGCACTGGCATTATGTGCTGGTGCTCCATCCCGCTGAAAATAGATCATCTGACGAGCCTCCAGATCAAGATCATCGAAAAACTCTTCCAACACTCTTGTTAATAAATTAATGTAACGGGGTCCGTTCAAAGAACCATGGTAGAAAAATGGACCGATAATTCTGCCTCTAAAAAGACCATATCAAACATTAATTCTAAATCGTCTTTGCGGATTGTGGGGACGGACTAGAAATGGATTATGTCTACTCCAATAATGAAAATTATTTCTATTATACATCCCACGATTTGAAAAATTAGCCCCATCGCTCCATATAATATTTCTATAGAAGTTTGGATCTTGTCTGCATTTATTCATAAACCACCGACAAAACCCCAATCGTCTCTCAGGATCACCAGGTTCTAGTGTTTGAACTGGTCTTAACTTATAAGGAGAGATCTTATGTTTCTTCAGAATTCGTTGAATACCAGACAGTGGAACAGCTATTTCTCTAGATAAATCTCTGACGAAATTATTTGAGTAGAATAAAATGCCAATTTCTCTATCTTCAGATATTACAAAACGTTTTCTAGTTCTCCTCTTCTCAAAAATTTTTCATTGTTCCTGAATCGACGATGAAGCACAGCAAAAAAACACCGATTAGGTAATTCACGATCGGGGAACAAATTGCTGTAGCGTTGGGTGTTGGAGTGCTCTTACGCTATTTTTCATTTTTCTTGATGGGAAAACGATATTTTGAATAATATTCGAACAGTCGTTGACAGTTACAATAATTTAAGACATTGACATGTTATACTTGAGAATATTTGACAAATAGTATTTCAACAAAGTTTCAAGGCAACTTGGTGCTCATAATAATAATTATGTTTTATCGAATCAAACACATTTTTTCCAACGACATTCATATGACCCTCCATTATTTTCAGTTCTGTAGAAAAACGGCTTCAGAGTTATTATCACAGCAGACATATTTTGATTCACAAAATAAATGCGGCTAGCGGAATGGCTTTGAGATGGAAATTATCGTTTTATACTTTAATACCAAACTGCTCAGTGGTGTCAATTAAGTGGTGCGACATGATGATCACGGGTTTCACGAGTTCACATCCCAGCGCAATTTTTTCTTTTTACTGTCTTATTTTGCTATTAGTAACAAAATATTGTCATTCGTATAAGTACCAAAATTTGGTGTTTGGACAATCATGAGGTTTCGTTCGCCAAAACAGAGAAATTTTTGTACTAGTGAAAGAAATAAATATTTCCACATAAGTCGCTCATTTTTCATTTTAAGAAGAAAGGTGATATGAGCTTTGTTGTTGAGTATGTTATTACGAATCAAAATGCATGAAAATATATAGGGTGTTCCATTGAAAGAAATATCATTTTATGAAATATTCTGAAAACGCGACTGTCAATTTTTTTGTTTTCGGCATCGAGAAGGCCAATAAAAATGATACTAGTTTGCTCATTTAACCGAACTCGTAGCATCAATAATAACGGAGTTGGCAATGGTGATGACTTAATTTGGAACACCCTGTATAATATACCAGTTTGTAGTGGAAAAATGTATTGAAATGTTAACATATTAAAAAAATACATTAAAGAGAAAAAAGTCCTGGTCCTAATTACGACCAAGGACAGTGTGGTCTGCAGTTAGAGCGGGGTCCACTGATGTAAGACTTCCGACTACATCGTTATTAAAGATCGATTTTTGGTGGAGTTGACTGAAAGTTATTTACCTATCCAGTTAAATCTGTATCTATTATCGTTTGAGATATCCTTGGGCTTCGCGAGACCAAGAGAATGGTCTTGGTCTTGATACAAGACTCTCTTCCAAGAGTCGCGGTCTTGGTCTTGGTCTCGAAAGAAAAATATTGAACTTAAATCTACTTAATATTAAGAAAAATCTGCTGGAGAATGTTATGGGTTATGGCATTTTATTTAAATTATTTATTTTTCACATGGTAGGTTTTTAATTTTTGTCCATTCAAAATCAAAAATTGATTTTTTGAATTCAGTATTGTAGTTTAACAGTTTACTACAAATAAGTTTATGTTGTAAGGTCGCAGTGGTGATTAAGTATTGCAATTGCCTTGGGATTCCGATTCCACCCCTCTGCCACAACCGCATCTTACTGTGCTCATCACACAATAGTCTATTATAAAATGGCCAATAAGAACCTAATTAACATTCCGACCTTTTTGAACCTTTCTTCTGACCTGTCAGGCATCGGCCTGTGTGATATGTTGGTCTAATTTAATTTTTATTTAAGTTGTCTTAAAAATTACATTCTTATGGTGGAATGACAAATTGACAATTGTAAAGATTGAGAAATACGAAATACCCATTATATGCATATAAACTGTTTTACTAGACAAATTTTGATCCAAGACAAAGACTTTCAAGACTAAGACCAAGGCTGAACAAGTCTCCTCTTGGTCTTGAAACATCAAGACCAATACCAAGACCAAGACTACATTTATTATTCAAGACCAAGACTGATCAGTCTTGGTCTTGGTCTTTGTCTCGCGAAGCCCTACGATATCCCCATGAAGAACATCCTCAGCTTGGTTTCTCAGTTTATACACCGTGTCCACTTATATTAACGTTATATGTAAAACATTTTTATTCATCTTTTTATAAAAAAAGGCATTCTTCATAGACACTTCTGCATGTTCTAGTATATTATTTTGAATAATCAAATCTTGAAATTTGTCAGTAGTAATACCATTTCATAAGTATTTTTCATTTGAGACTAGATGAGTCTTCTGCTTCGCTCGCGTATATTCTCTGAAGTTTCACAGCAAAAGCCATTACTCCAATGGATAAAAAGTGTTATTGTTGAGAAAATTCTTTGTTTCATTATATAAATCACCGTTTTTTAGGCCCTGATGCGATTTTAAGAATAATGTACTGCCCTCATATGGGTTAAAATCAAAGAGGAATTAGTGGAAGAATAAAATAATAAGGGTATGTAAACTATATCCGCTGCATGCCTCTGCTGATATGCAAATCATCTGCTCTCTGGTACTGACCTTGATCGAAGAAACCAATTTACTTTGTATTCACACTTTTATTCATCTCACGTATTTTCTGAAATTTGTTTACGACAGCTGTTCTGCATACTATACAGTAAAATGCACGAAATAAGGTCTCCGACCATAACAGATTATCAACCATTTTGAATGTATCGTCATTATATCGCTAACAATTCTCTATGGTTATTCTATTTTCGGCAGGTTAGTCAGATTAGGTTACATTGACTAATAATTTATTAATTTCCAACTCGGTTTGAATGCCTTGTCATTTAAACTTTCCGCCATTAGAGTGACCAATAACAGAGCGCTCATTTCGTGCATTTTACTGCCGTCTCTCGATAGTTTATAATGAGTTATATGTATGAAAAATGAAGAATGAGAAAATATCAATTGCGTCGAAGCAAATGAGAAAATTATCAATCTGGCATTCAGGGATACATCACGAATTTTTCTTGGCGCAGTGGTCAGATACTAAGTCCACCCAATCGGGTGGACATGGTGGTCAGTCAACCTTTTAAGGTATGGATATTGAGGGCATTGCCGTTTAAGGTGAGCTTCTAAGCACTATCAAAGAGTTCATCCAAAGGCTAGTCGCACTTACGTTTGCATATCTTCGGAAGAGACACTACTCAACTAATTCACTACACTACCAGTACCACCAATTCAAAAAAGTTCTCTTCGCATCTGTTCACCAAAGTAGAATTCTGTTCTTCTTCGGAAATTTATAGTCTACTTAATTTCATCATTAGGCATTTCAAAATGAATTATTATTAATTATTATCAAGATTCGGTTAAACACCTTTTTCATTCCAACACTTCGGAAATGATGGCCTCAGCATATAATTCATTAACTTGGACAAAACATTAACAAAAAATTCATGAGTGAACAGTGGGCGGTGCGAGATTAAAAGGATCACACAGGTTGTTAATGAATTTATATCTGAAAAATTATTTCTCATGGCTACTGGTCGTGTGTGCCTCACGTTCTCATGTATATTCAATTCATTTGAATATGCATATTAACAATTTGAATATGAACTGGAGAAATGTTCATGCTGTAATAAAATCAACACAGTAAAATTAGGTAATATTAAATATCAGCAAACTCTGTTTCAAAAGTGTGAGGCGAGTATTACCACCCAGTTACTCAACAAAAACTCAAAATGTTTCAGGTAGAGGTGAATTGAGTATCTTTTTCGTGAATTTTGCTGTATTCGTTAAGATAAGATGGGATTATACTGGGTAATGTGTAAGTATTCCAGTAATTGTCTTATTCGAAGAAAAAACATAACGTATACTACTTCATCTAGTTTTTGAATGGTTTATTGAAATCAGCTGAATAACTTTTTTTTCAAATGAGTTGTAAAATTTTTCATTGTGGATTATGACAAAGGCTGTATTGCTGAGTTCAAAGTTCAAACATATACCATCATAATTACGTCGAGATCTCACCCCACTGTATACTGCCTATCTCAGATAACGTTTTTACCTTAGAGCCCTTGCAGATGTCGAAGAACCTTAGAGCAGTATACACTGAAAAAAGTTTTTCGTGAAATTACAGCGAAAATCATAGGTTATTTTTGTGACCTACGATATCTACTGTGAATAATTACCAATGAAGTTGTAACATTTCACATATGAACAAGAATTTCACAATTCTATTGTGATATTGATATGAAGTACTCGAAATGTTCCAACTTCAAGAACTTGTGAAATCACATTTGCTGCGCGAATTTCACATGTTTGTTGTAGATTGAGAAATCATAGAATAATTTCACAATATTGAGGTGAAATTGCAGCATAAGTATTGATAAATTCACAATACCGAAGTGTTGTTTTCTTTTTAGATTCACATTATTTACTGAATTCTCTATTGTGGAATTGTTCGGAAAATTTATTATTTTCAAGTAACATATGAAGAGTCGTAATCGAATAATTCGTCTTTATTCAGGGTGACTTTGACCGGCTGAACATATTTGAAAGCAGTTTTGTAATATTTATGCCTAATATATTTACTTCTTAGAATTACATCTTTTGAATTTTGAACATTAATAGGGTATGATTCATTATGTCTTGTACATCTAAATCCAAGCTTAGACCTGAAATTCCATCTAAGAGATGGTAGTGAAGATTAAGAAAATTTTTTAGAACTAAATTTAAAATTGTTGAGTTCCTTATACATATTCAACTCTCGAAACTAAGTACCTCGTTACCCATTAGGCTCTACGCATTTTTATAAATGGAATACACTTCCATTTTTCAATATGTGAAAAACTGTAGAGCCTTTTCGGTAATAAGATAGTTAGGTTCGAGAGTTGAATATAAGGAACTTAAATTAAGTTTTGTACAATTTTCTTCCGAAATTTCACTTTATATACCATCACATCGATGTTAGTGCGATACAATGTCTCAAACTCTTCTTCTGAATCACGAGAGAATTAATTTGAAATAAACATTTTGAAGTTTTTCCTCAATATATGATTACTTAAGTTTGTAACCTTATTAAAAATGACATCGGAAGCATAATTCCTCCAGGGGCATTTCACAAAATATCCATTTTTATATGATTGTATGAATTTTTACTAATAATGTTCTGATCATTATTAAAAAAAAGAATAATATTTCACTAAACACTTCAATGTGGCTATGGTAGGTGATTTCTTTTTAGGGTATGAAACTTTAACAAATGTGACTTAAAAACTTCTGAGTAGACACTCTCTTTTTGACAGTGAAACATCGTAGGATTATTTCTGTGAGAATAAACATGACGTTCAACTTGCTTGCAAACATTGTGGAAATTGACAAGCTAAACAGAAAAGATTCATATGTGACTTCACCGAAAACACAGAGAACTTACAGAATCATAGGAAAAACTGTTCTTCTTCTATATTATATACCGAAAACTTGTGAGAAGTATTTATGAAGCAACTGACGAAGCTCTTGTAATTCAACAATGTGATATTATTATTAGAATGTACATTCACAATTCATTGACCTAAATAATATTGATAATAATGGTATTTGTTAGTAAATTCACAGAAAATTTGTTTCTTTTACAAAAGTATGTTGATTTTATAGGATAGTGGGTGAATTATTTGTGATTTTTTCTTGTTAATTCCCATAGTGAACATTAAAAACTCATGAAATGTGTGAAATTGCCATTATACTCGAAACTACACAAATTGACCGTAATTTTTTATTGAAATATAACTATGTGCATAGAATTTCGCAATATAAATTTGTTGTTTCACAAATATGACTAGTGATTTCACTAGAATATTTTAAGATTACATATCATTTCGGCACTAACACAATATTTTTTTCAATACCTACGTGAAAATACCCAGTTATTGTTGGCGAAGATGGAATTACAATTGAATTGCTGTGAAGTAACCAATGAATATTGAAGTGAATTCACCTTGTAATCCAAATATTTTTTTCAGTGTAGGTACGCATTGAGTGTCAGACGTTGAACAGTGTCAGTCTCCAAAGAATAAAGCCCTATCGGGTTGTTCGAACACCTGATAGACTCATACCTCTCCAATGTTTTTTCAATCAATTTCGTCTTCCTTGTTGATGATCTAATTTTGTAGAAAACAAAAAATGTCTGAATCCAAGTTGAAAAAAAATTAGGTTTTCTTATGAAGTGAGAGATGCCTGTCAGAAAACGGCTTTGATAAAATAAGGCGCAATGAAATTATCTACGAAATAGTAACAATTGGGTTAAATCAAATTTCGAGCACTGAAAATGGTACTGGTCATCCGAATAATGCGTTAAGAAATATTTACCATTCACGATGAAGAAAAACTCAAAATCATCTCCACAAATTTGCCTTAAATTTGTGAAGATGATTTGGAGTTTTTCTTCATCGTGAATTTATACCACTCCACTTCGAGACACAATGGACTTCTACCACAGGTTAAATATTTACCAGTCTAGAGAAGAGAAGAGAGTACTTTGTCGGATTATGGTTCAATATTATACAGAAAATGAAGTTGGTCAATACAAAAAGTATACAAGGTAATATAAATGTGCCAATAATTTTTCATTCTAGAGTTCAATTAGGGTTGGGATCCATATTAGTATTGCCTTAGGCATTCTACTAGAGAAAATTATATTGATTGTTAACCCATCTTTTCGTGTCTCAAAAGGGAATGCACAAGCTAGTTCTGATCCAATGAGAGTTGTTGTTGCCCCTGCTCTTGCCCAGAAGTTTTGCCCTGTTCTCCTAGGTCGTTGAGGTATGTGTGTCTCCCAATCTAATTTGAAAGGAAACCTGGATGCTCGTAGGGCCTTTATTGCTGCCTGACTGTGGTTTATAGGACCCCTTCTTATATTCCAGACGCTACCCCGTTGTCTGTCTTAGAGCCATCCGTATACCAGATTTGCCCCCTTAACAGCATTGGTATGGTCTTTGATGTGGCTTTCCTATTTTCTATGATGTTGGTGTATGTTCAATCAAAGAAGTAAGTTGGAGTCATTTTGTACGATGGTGCATATCAGATGTTTCAACTCTCATGATCCCCATTATGTTGGAATGGTCTAGGTTGTTGCTCCTCAATTAGCCCAGGCACTTCATTATCGATGTTTCTATGCTCGCCTCGGCTGCAATAGGGTTATTCTAGACGTACTGGACCAGTGACACCCTGGCGTGGTCATTGTTTGTAAACTAGCCAACGTTCTTCTGGTTGTCAGAGAGGGTTCAAGTGTCCAAGTTTTGATAGCTCTTTATTCAGGAGCTTCAGGAGTATTTAGACTCTCCTGACATCTGTAGTCTTCTACGAAAGTTTCAAAGAGCTCTGCTTAACTCTAGGTTCATGTTTCTGGTGAAAGGGACAATCTTGGTTTTTGTAGGGGTTAACCTTGAGGTTCTTCCTCATGCGCCTCCTCTGTACGTTTGTGATAGCTGATTGCATCAGCTCCAGTTATGACGATATCGTCAGCGTAGCATACACTCTTTCCCGGTTTGGAGTAGTTTGTATAGTATCTGAGGACATCCTCTCATGACTCTCACCTTCATTCTATCCCTCAATAGACAGTCCTATACAATTGAGCATGGCAGATATCCACTGGTTCAGGGCTGATGTGATGAACAAATTGTGATGTTTTATCAAACGCCCCTTCTAAGTAAAGGGAAGCTATCAGTGCAAGTTTTTTTTTTCAAAAGAGATTTCTCAATCTTGCCGACAGGCTATGGAGTGCCGTCTGACAGAGTTTTCCAGGTTGACGGGCGTGTAGATATTCTAAGAAAATTGGATACACTGACTCATCGCTATCTGGGATATTCATATCAACCAGTTTTTCTATCGTTTTAAGGATGCACGATGAAACGCAAATTGACTCGAATGTCTCAGTCTGGGCGTAGGATGCGTTTCCCAGCTGCGGAATGAAGACCATCCTGCACCTTCGTCAGGTGCTAGGTACGTATCTACATACCAAGCTCACCCTGAACAGCCTGACTAGGTATGGAATCAGTAGGTCTGCTTGTCGCTGTAGAGCACAGCGTGGATTTTGTCTTGTCCTGCTGATTTGGACTGAATCAGCCCACATAGTAGTAATAGTAGTAGTAGTAGCAGATATTGTGGGGAGGCTGTTGCTGCTGCTAGGATGGTTAAATTATTGAAAATCATTATTTCCGTCAACCGGTTGAACCTTACGAGTAACCCTCAAAAGTCTTCGAAAGGCTTGTGTGCGCTATGGAACACGTAATCCTTACCTTTTATCGTATGATGCCATGCACGAGGCCGGATACCGTCTGAGATTCGAACCCATGCACGTGCAGATGATTGGATTAAGAATCAAACACTACCCGCGTGCCATCACGTTCCATGTGGGCATACCCTGCTTCTAATATATTAACCAATATGTCTCCCCCAATGTATAGATCATGATGTGCATTCTGTTCAAGTCTATTATTTCCACTAGGTGGAGCTTTTCAACTCCCAAAGATTCCAATTCTCAACCTCCCATACACCTCACCTTCACCAAGGAGTTGACATGAAGTTTCTTCGTCTTCTTCACATCTAGATAACGCCTTCCATGCCTTTTAGCGATATAGGTGCCTGCCCAATTTATTATGCCCTCTAAGTATTCTTATGGAGAGGTGCAGTGTTCGTCAATCTTTTCCTGACAGTCATGTCATCCAGTAGGAGAGCCAGTAACCAAGATGTTTGCCAGAAATCAAATATGGCAACATACCAACCGTATGGAATCGATAGAGTATATGATCGCGTATCCAGGATAATACTGTCAATCATTTTGTCCGTATCATCTGAACTGAGTGTATTCTCAAAAACGTTAACAAATCTCACCAAAGTGATTACATCTGAATGTATTATTTCCGGAAAGTTCTGAGAGTGATGATAGTTCTGAGATACACAGTTTACGTTAGCGTGTAACCAAAGACCAATTTGAAAAAAAAAATAACAATAAAAAAACTTGCAGTAAAATGTATGAAAATCATTATTAGTGAATTTGGGTTGATGGACAAAAATTTATTTTCAGACAAAAATCATGTCGCTTTACATTTTGATATTTTATTCGGAAATTTCAACAGATTTGACCAACCGAACAGAGAAAACTGCCTGAAATTGGTCTAAAATGCTTGAATGTAAGTTGCCAAGGTGTCGAAAAAAATTATATCTGACAAATTCAATACAGGTTCTATCAGCGTAACCTCCTCCCAGGACTGAATAAAAAAATATCGATCTTAGGGAAACAACAGTCGAGACCGAATTGGTAGCAAATTCAATTCTCGACTGATTCAAATCAAGAATAAACGGAAAATTGCAATTCTGAATTTCGACCGCACCTCCTTCCGTACCTAAATAAAACAATATCAATCCTACGAAAAAAAAAATTAAGATCTAACTTGCAGCAAATCTAGTCGCCGACAAATTTAATTATTACCGTGTGTAAGTGAACGAGATAATATAATGATTTAATATTTATTCTAGGGAACAAACAATTATTATAAAACAAAATTGTAGCAAATTCACGTCCAACTTTGTACTTTACCATTTTTCGTGTGAAACTGATAAGAAAATAGTTAATTATTCAATAGAAATTCCCCCTCCAATTCCAGGTGGTAGCTGAAGTAAGGAAATGTAATGCCCGCAAACCAAATTATAGACTGCTAAATAAAGTGTATGTACATTTTCAATATCAGACATATTCCTCCAGAAGACGGTCACTCGGTGACTGAAACACATCTCAAGGTGTTGAACATTGTACATTTTTTTTACAGCAGAAATTTACTCCACCATGCCAAGATGCTAAACTCCTGAGCATCTAATGCATGTTTGGAGGTCGACATTGCACGATTTTATCCATTGTTGTTTTGGTCACAGGCTATCGTACTAATTCTTGACTTAAGTACTTGGGCCGTGGTCAAATTTGATATCAAAAACAAAAGACTTTTCATTTGTCTTTCTGTTTCTGGGATATTTTATGATTAATTGTTGATCACGAACTCACAGGAATTCACCTTACAAAACTGAAAACAAAAGGAAATATCATTGGAAAACAATTTCCGTTCAATTTCGCTAAAAAATGGATGACTGATAACCAATTTTTCTGCTAGTCAATCAAAATTTGCAATTCCAAAGTGACCGCACTTTGAATGAATCACTCATAGTCATCTACGCCACAAAAACGCATTAAAATTCGGCAAATGTAAATGAAAATTCAACTAGAAAACCGCAGAAACGATTAACAAAGTTCATATGGGAAATTAAAAATCATACCAACGTAGTATGTGTGCAGGTCTGAGGGGTTGTTTTTAATTGTTTTGGCTTTTTTCGTCAGACTCCATCGGAGTCATGTGATAAAAAAATTATTATACCGTCGAATGGTTGAGCTGGTTGTTTCATATGCTGGCAGGATCGGATTGCGATGACATACAAATTCCATGTTGTTGGTTTGACCGTATCCGATTAAAATATGAGTTGCACAGGAATAGGGGTATAGTTCTGGTGTTTGTTTATATTTCAGCTCGTAGCGATGCTGATTATTACGTTATTCAAACGGGGTGGGTGAGACTTCAATATTGAAAATGAGGTGAACACGAATAAACTTTAATTATAACTATCACTTTAGAACAGGGGTTTGAAATAATACTAAAAATAATATAGAAGTACAACGAACGAAAAGTTTTCTTAGTTGTCAAGTTGACAGATGATACTCCATATCGCACTGTCTGGAACGAGATGTTATAGTAGAGTAGAGTATTAGTGTAGGGGTTGTTACAGACTCCTCTTGGGGATTGACGAAACGTCCTCGGAGGCAATTCCTATTTATGAAGTTTTCTTCACGAGGCCTCTCTCTTTTTCTTATAGAAACGTCGGGGTTTTCTTCGATATTTCCTTGATCCATAAGCGGTCATATCAGGTACAAGATATTTTCATATAGGAATATTTTGTAAGGTCCATCTCGTTTAGGTACAAATTTGAAAGTAATACCCTGAGAAGTCTTGCTGACCACATGTGTGCGTATCGAAATGAGGTCTCCTTCCTTGAATTCAGAATGGGGCTTCCTATGGACATCAGCTGATCAGCATATTTCTTATTACGGTCCTGTTCATTCTCGACACGCCAAATATCCTTATTCTGTGATGACATTTTGTACGGTGGTACCGATATAGGCGCATGATTATCAATTATTTCGATACGGTGCTGTGCGAAACTCGTAGGGGCTCCCCCTAGAGCGAAAATATCCGCGTTTTTATTCGACATATCATTCAATTCTTTTTTTGAATTTCTGTTAATGAGTTGCCCTCATCCTCTCGAAGTAGTCATTGAATTCAGATTCAGTGTTTTGTCAGTCGGACCATCTTCAAAGCGCAAATCGTGAATTTCGTGATCATTCAAAGAATACCAAATCCGTTAAGGAATGTTTAAAATTATCGCAGAAAATTATCAGAAGAATCCAGAAATATTATGAATTCTGTGCAAGAAGGACATCTCTTGTGTTCTTTTGACCATCTGCAAGAGCGACACATAACTGCGATTTCTGAAAAGGTACGTTTCTTTCCATCAATAACTGATAGAGCGTAAAACCAGCAACACTCTGCAGCAGTATCAATGAATTCTGTTTCTTTCGAACCAAGTATTTCAATATCAAAAAATGGGTGGTCTTCTAAGAATGCAAAACGAAACATCATTTCCCAGCGAAAATAATTCAGATTTTATTTCCTTATTTTGAGATTTCGTATTGCATTTGGGACAGTCTTTCCTAACGAAACCTAGATTTCCGCAACCGAAACATGAAATAACGGGAGATATTTCATTTCACGAAGTACTCTGAAACCTAAGCTTGAACTCCCATCATCCTTTTTGTAGAGCAATCGACGGCATTCCTCGACTGAATGACCGAAAACTTTACAGTATCTACACTTCGATTTATTTTTAGTAGTATCGCGCACTGGACCGTCTTTTACTTCGATTTCGAAAAAAAATTCTTTAGCTTTCCGTGAAAGATCTAATAGTTCTCTGAAAGATTTAACTTTATCGCGTGGCACTTCTTTTCTGATTTTATGTGACATAAGTTTGAGTCGTTTCGCTGACAGTTTTTGCAGGCAAAAGAGATAATAACGTACGGGCTTTGCAAGTAAAAATATCTATAGGCATTTTATCGTCCTGTTAAAGAAAAGTTCACGAGATATTATATAATTAGGTTTTTTAGAACCATAAGTGTGTTTAAGAAGAGCTATGACATCTTTCCATTCCGAAATTGTTGATTCATCACCTTGCCACCAAGTTGCAGCTAAATCTGTCAGCAACATTGACAAACCTTTCATCGCGAGATCGTCCGAAATGTTCATACACTCTTTTCACGTCAATAAAAGCATTCACATCTGAAGTTTTACTTCCATCAAAACGATGCGAACATTTTGCGAAACTATTTTTCAGTACCACACTGGTATAAGACGGTGGCGTCGCGGTGGATGTGTTGGGACTATTCGCACGAATCTGTCCTATGATGGTTTGTTGCATATTTTCTACCTTACCTTGATCTGTTGACTTTTCAGTTGAACCAGAAGTTGTACCTGTATTCTTACCCATTTCGATAAATAATCAGTGATCAGCCTGTGGTGATGGACTTAGTTGTGGAATAAGACAGCACTGTCCAGAAAACAAATCGACAGTTTTCAAGTCCAACAGTATCCTTCCTAATTTTCCGTTTACAGAAAAAAATCTGTCAGGTTTTTGTTCAGCGAAAGCTGTCTGGAATATCTTTGTTTGTCAATCACATAATAATGCATTTGCCCTGCTCATATATTTTTCAAGTTTTGATAGAGATTCAAGAAAAGTATTCGATGATCACTAAGCAGTCTGATTACACGGACATGGTACCAGACATGAAGATAACTTCAAATTGGTTTCGTCTGAGAAGTTCCAGGAAAAATTCATGGAATAACTATCCTTACAATATATTACCGGCCAAATTGAAATCATCGATTATGTACCTATGTATAAATAAGATGAAAAACTTACTCTTGAGACAATGCTTTCATTCCACAGAGGAAAACATCGGACATTTCAGATTATCTTGATAATAAAACTCATCTGGAAAAGCAGTCAGCATTTTCTTCAGGTAGAAGCGACTGAATTGCGCCATTTCATATCGTAAATATAATTTATTTTTAATTCGATGTACTGAACATCACAAAATATTTGACAACATGAATAAAGACAAAAATATATTGTATATCTAGCACGGAATGATAGTTATTTCCCACGAGTAAGAAATTTGCAGCATGAGCCGTAGCCGAAGCTGCAATTCATACAAGTGAGAAATTAGCATTATGTGCAAGTTATACACTATACTTTTTCAACGGCTATAACATATAATAGCGTAATGATTTTACAACAGAATTGTGAACTTTAAATTTTATTATATTAAAAATCTCAAATTATAATTCAATTATTGACAATATTCATAGTTATATTGTTGCAGTGATTAAATGTTCTATTTGAAGCATCTGGGCACGGCAACAAAATGTTTGTATTTTCCTTGCACTCCATAGTATAGGATCTTGAAATAGATGCCAGGTTTTCAGAATCATTGATAGAATTCAGTATTTAGTTGGCGACATGGTTGATTTCCAACCTCCATGACATTCCATGGGAGACGTAATAAATTGTAACGAAATGAAATTGAAGACATACAATGTTTAATCAAAAACAGTTAGGAAAGAGCAGTATTGTGTTACGGCAGTTGAAATTTTTTTGTTAGAAATTTCAGTCAGACCCTGTCTCCGAAGCACCGACACTTCCGCTGTATCATTTGCCCCAATAACCACTCCCCACGCCAAAGGGTAAGTGACTATTGGGTTATTGGGTGCGACAATAATGTGCCCTGATGAGCAGGCGGAGTGAACCAATAAGGATGCCGGCTTTCTATGTTCGTTCGGCTAAGATTTCTGCAATATTACGATGAGCTGGTATGATTTTTAGGTTTGAGAGCAGTGTGTCCTTCATTCCACCAAATACCCCAATTATCAGAACCATATTTTATCAGATGTTGCTGCTGGGTTACTGAGCGACAACAGACTTGCTGTTCAATGCACGATAAGCGGCACGAACAAATACCATATCATAGGTTTTAGTCGATTCCCTCAATTTCGATTATAGCATTAATGACCAGCCCCTTGAAGCTGCTGACCGTATCAAGGACCATATCAAGGAGTAATTTTTGACGACTCTCTGACCTTCAAATAGCATATAACTTCCATTGTGCAAACTGATATTGAGAGGTTGTTTGTTTCAAAATAGTATAACAGCCGAACATTTATCATTTTCTTAAAGATTATGGAGAAATAACAGGTACCTATAGTCTAGTTCCTAAATTGTAGATAGTGACTCATCGTACATTTTCTGGTTTTTACGGGATTTGAAAGTGCGGAGGGGATGTACGAAAGTGGCAAAGTATAACTTGATTTAAAGCCGAAGTACCTAGCTCATTTCTTTTCTATTTTTTGACCTGCTTCATATGAATTTTGAACCGTACAACCGATGAGTCACTATCTACAATTTAGGAACCAGACTAAAGGGTTATCGGTCGGTAGCTACTGGATAATGAGGGATTTTGTATTTCTTTGGAGAGTGGAATTATAATGGCTTCCTACCATCTCTTGGGATAATTTCATGTTTTCCAAATTGTGTTGTACAAGTTAGACAATTGTGTTTTTGGAGTGTCTGGAAGATAAACTATCATGGCGTAAGGAATGTTTTCCAGCCCTGGCGAAGTGCTTTTCTAATCGCTTAAGGTATTTTTCATTTCATCTAGAGAAAATGAAAAGTTGTAAGGATGATCGGTATCAATATCAAAGTTTAGAGGTTTTTCTGTTTCTAGTTTTCAATGGAGGAAGCTACTGAACGTTTCAAAGTTGTGTGCTAGCCGATCCGAGATTTTCTTTTGTACTTTCAAGTACCTATGTATATGCCCCATTGTTATAGTTATTTGTTTTGAGTCTTTTACATACTAATAAAATATGAAATATTTTACAAAATAATGGAAATTTCGAGCGACCTAACTTGATAGATGAGACCAATTCAGTTATTTCAAATCTTTTACTAGAGAAATCGAAGCGCCAGTATAAAAATGCATATCAACAATTAAAAGAGAGATGTGAAGCAAATAAAGCAAGACAAATATCAAAAAATGTGCTGTCGGCATATTTTGCAGAAAAGTCTAAGAAGGTTAAGTCTTTTACGTTATGGGCAATTTATTCTATGTTGAAAGCAACACTCAGATCCGATTTCATAATGAACTTAAAGTATTATTCAATTCAACAAATTAACAATGTTGCTCCTAAGGTGGTGAATGGAGTTTAACAGAGCCTACCCAGAACACATAGTGGCTAATGATCTCAGCAATGGATGCCACTTTGAACACCTAAAGAAAAATAAATATCTGTTAGACTTTTACTACCAAAACTGAGTCGCAATTGGCAGCTTGACACAACCTGACAATTATTTAAACTGAATGATACTTCAGGTTATTTATTAAATTGGACCTCAATGTTGAAGAAAACGTGGACTTTATAGTTATTTAAGTAACAAGGAATGTAAAGACGTGTTAACATTCTAGGTGAGCGAGGATGTTAACAATCGATACATTCCGTATTATTTATTGCGTTTTTCCCGCTGCTTGATGACATTTCTCAAAATTTGCCTGGATTGAAGTTTGTTTTCTTACCCTTCCCTTCATGATAATTCGTTCCGCATTTCGTTTCAAGTTGCTTGTTCGCGTAACTGAGTTACCGAATAAACAGAGGATAATAATATTCAAAAAGTCCCATGACCTAAAAATTGATATAAATGAAGCTGAAGGTATTACTTGTCAAAGTATTACCCTAGGCATGTAAATGACACTTTTTACATTCCGTTGTCAAGATGAATTAGTAAACGAATGATAATTCAGGCCATTTACCTGTTTTGTTGCTAAGCATAAATGGACTATTTAGTGTCGGCAGCAGGAAAATAAATTTAAAGTTGGTTCCATATTTGAAAACATTGTCAGTTGGAAACCATCCTGAGGAATTAACTCGAGAGGAAGTTAATCGATTCATAAGAGAGGCAGTACCATGAAACCCATTTGATGGTAAAGGTAGAAAATTGTATTGATTATTTTATGTTTTTTTTGAATAACTAATAAGCGTCATTGATTTCAGGTCGTTTTAATATTGGGTATTTCGGGTGTTCGTCGCCGTGAGGAAATCACAGAAATGACGGTCGATGACATAGAAGATAAAAACTCCATTTTGATTGTCAAATAACCCGATACAAAATAGTTTATAATATAACAAGGGACTAAAGTGAATGATATAATCCCGCACGTGATGTTTATTGCCTGAGGGCTCGTAGAGCCCGAGGCCAATAATCATGTAAGGGCTAAAATATCTCTTCAGTCCTGAGACATATACGCTATTTTTTGCACATCCCAGTATTATATCTTTCAACATTGATAAAATTAATAATTTTGATGAGTTATATAAACACGGTACTTGGATTACTCAGTAGGTAACGTTATAACAACAGTGTCAACAAAATTTTTCAATTCAGTGACATTTCAATTAATGTTGACATTTAAACAAATCGTAATTTAACTAACAGAACATCAAAAAAATGGATCAAGAAATTAATGAATCTAAAAATTTTTATATAGATAAGTCTATCAATAGTGTAAAGTTTGATTTTTACTTTATGTCCCTAGGGATTTGTCATGCCACTATATCTCCCTAGGGACTGAAAGATACATCTTAGTCTTTGTTATACGCGACTAAAGTTGGCACTTTTGTCCAGGAAGTGCAAGAAACAATATTCAAACAGTTTCAAATTTACATTATATCAACATTCACCGAAAATATGCCGCTCTTCACCCAAGCTATGCTTAGTCGCCAATTGTTTTTGAAGTATAAAAATAAGAGATGTTTTAACCAAGTTATTGGAATAAATTGTATTGAAATGATGCCTATAGCTTGATAGCAAAACACCTATAATTAACAATTTCTGATACCTACACTGATCATTATTTTCGGAGAATTTCAGCTACACTCCTTGCTAATGTCATACCTATATGGATAGATAGTCTTCCAACCCCCAAAACTACGATATTACGGGCTTAATCTGAATTATTGGGTTTAGGAATAAATATTGGTTCATGTACTGGCTCCACAGTACTGTTACAGTAAATAATAAATAAAATTAGGTAGTGTAAAATTTATTCACAATTTGAAAAGTGTTAAATAAGCATTAATTATTGTTTAATATTTAGGAATACATTATTTCTTGGCTTTTGGCTTGATTGAGGACCATAAAGGTTGATATATAAAAATGTCATATAGTTTGCATGCTTGCGCGAAATATGTACTTCGCACACTATTTTGCGTACGGTGTCGTGATTACTTAGGAAAATGAAAAAAATGGTCACTTCGCATATTGTCATCAATGCGCGAACCTTGTCATTTTTTGAGAATAGTTATTATCCTAATAAGTAAGGAAAGTGTACTTTTCCCGCGTGCGGCTGCCGTTACCCGAACGACGCAAACAACATAACGGTCATAATTCCAAAATACAGAGTGATGAGAAATAATGCGGTTTTCTGATATTTCCGTGTGGTTTATATTGTTTTTTTTATATTTGTATGCTCTAGTTTCCTCAATGACATATCCTCAAAATCTGGAATGGATACAATTTATCAACTCAAACATACAAGGAGGAAGAGAAAACTCTAGCGAAATTGATTACGGTATACCACAGCATTTGTGAATCGCCTTGTATGATTCAGACATGGGATGATATTACATGAAGCGACAACAAGATAAAATGTGATAATTTTCATCCTGCAAGTGTTTCCAAACCATATAGCATCAATATTTCGAAATTTGAAAAATCGCAAGAGTATGAATTGAAATCACCCTGTAACAGAAAATAGTTCTTGAGGTTTTTTTGGTGACGATAGTTGCCAAAGGATATTTTCAAAATACTGCATGCAAAAAATTCAAATGAATTGATTATCTCTAGAGATACAAGATGGGGAAAAGTCGTCATTTCCCAACTTTAACAGTTGGGCCCGGACATATTTCTTAGGGGGACCGACTCCTACAAAATACCAAAATTTTGGAACATTTGATAGAACGCCATTTTATATAGCAAAAAGTGCGGGGTCCAATTTGTTACAACCACGTATAATAAATAAATTGAAATTAAAACAATATGTCACATAATAAAATTTTCAGTGGTAATATCACAAGAGATTGTGAATAAAGTGAAAATAATTTGATAGATTTTTCGAGAACTTGTGAACCAATCATGATATATTTATCTGGTCGCACTCAGCTTGTTAAGATAAAATCTATCTCCAGCTTGGGTAATATACAGTGTGGTGTTCCACAGAGATCGGTATCAGGTCCAATTCTGTTCTTACTGTACAGCATTTTTAGTTTTCCCTGTATAAGTCGGGAAGGGCGAGAGTCCCCGTAGATTTTCTCTGACCAATGTACTGCTCACCACAATAGTTACATTTTTTCCCATTCAATCGTCTTTGTAGCTTTTACGGTTTAGAATATAGCAATGTTACCACATGATAAAAGAAATGGCCTGCATACCGGTTACCCGATGTTTCACCCTTTTTTCTCACAACTTTTCAACACATGATTCAAATTTTCCACTGTTGAATGCGGTTCTACTCTGGAAATATTCCATTATTGACAATTCTTGTTCAAAAAAATGTCCCCTTGTTGTACTGAAAGGTGCTCGATCAAAAATCATACCTGGTGCTCAGAAATTAAAAAAACTATGTGTAATATTTCATTGTTATCGATAAAAACTGCTTCATAATATTGTTTTATTTGATAGAGTACACACCAATAAGAATATTGCAGGAATGTGTTACTTGAATAATATCAGCATCTTGGATTATATGCAAAAAATAAAATGATAACTCAATGAATGATATGAATTCTGATTGGTAGTGCGACTCTGTTTGATGAATACGAGTCGATTAAGAAATTAATGAACTGTTTTGGATCGACGTAACTCACGAATTCGTTGGGTTTATTGTTTCCATACATTTTTACGAGTCTGGCCGTCCCTTCCGCGTTCTCTCAGTTGGTTCGTTGATTGTCTGGAATTGATATCCGTTTACTGAAATACGCCATTCACTCAATGCAAAATTGAAAAAATTTATAATAGTCGGAGGGCTCCGTTGAAATGAATCGTAATGCGACTACAATATGGTCCAGGTGTATATTCAGGAAGATTTGATTACGAATTAAGGCAAGAATGGAGTAGCAGTTACTTCAATCACTCTTATACATAGGTATATTATCGAGAAAAATGTAAAGCTGGGTTGAGTATTTAAATATTTAATATATTTAATAAATTTACACATCAAACTTCTATATTACTGCTTCTCTATCTCAACTCCAATATGTCATCAAATTAATAAAGTAATCAACTATAACAATGAATTAACCATGGAATCGTTCTTAATAAACTCATGGAATATCAAAAACAAACAACCAGAAAGTTGAGTAACTCTGTACTGTATCGAATATACACTTATATAGCTTTGTTTTCATACTACTCTACTGAATTCAAATCAAAGTATAGAGAGGGGATGACGTTAGTGAAAGAAAATTATTATAAAGATGCAACATTGCGATCTAGTGGAGTTGGATGATAAAGTTATCCTTCTCATAGAAAATAATTTAAAAAAAAAGTAAGTTTTTCAGTTGAATCGACTCATTTTAAACTATTAGAAGAAATATCCCAAAGTCATCTCGACAACTTTAATTCGACAATAATCAAACTAATGGGGGTACATGTTTCGAATTCAGCAAGAATCCATCTTCAGCCTTATACAAGTTCTACAACAGATATGAAAACGCTACCTATATGTTATTGCTACAGATCAAGAGTTAATTACATGAATAATAATAAATGAAATATTAATTAGGGGTGAATGGGGGTACTATGTCCAATGCAATAGAATTGAGAGAGAAATGGTAGTCGTGATTTTAATCAGGGTACTGACTTACCAAACCGCATGGTTATAAAAATGGAAAAAAGTGTAAAGTATAAAATATTTAGGACATGGTCCGAAGACTCATGTCAAAGACGAGTGTTAGGGCAATTTGCCCTTCCAACACCATTGCTTTCAAAGTTTTAACAGATTAGCGAAATGTGGTTTCAAACTGTGGTCAGAAGTGACAGAAGGAAGCGTACCTACTAGCTGTCAAGTCAAATTTCATGGAACACAGAACAATAATAGGGGACAGGACTACAACGTAGTCAGATCTGCAGACCTGAGACAACAATTCAAAATATTACCGCTTTCTACTAGACGAGATGTAACACAAATTATGTTTTTGTACAAGGTTGTCAACAATAACATTGCGGATGACACTTTACTGGGACTGATGCATCTCAATGTTCCTCCATATCCTACAAGATGTCCACTACTGTTCAGACTACCTATGACAAGTAAAAGAATTACTTATTTATTTAAGTCCTCTCTCAACCACGTTTCGAATGGCGAACGAAATCAATGCTTTGAAAAATTTATATTTCAGCATTCCCTTCTCAGAGTTCAGGCATACAATTGTCAATCATTTATTAGAACTATCAGTATAACATGTTAGGAATCGAAATGTATTTACAGATGACGTTTTATTCAGTGTGTGATTATGTAAACATATTATTATAATGTATCTAGTTATAGTTTCCATGTAACAACACTTTCGAGTCTGTATGGAAATGAAAAATTAAATAAATGAATAAATACGCATTTACAATATTCTATGGTGAGTTGAAGGTTGAAGTGTGGGCGACCAAGATGAATCGAATGTTCAGCGCAATGAAGAGAACATTAGTGAAAAACTAAAAGTTCAAGGAATTAAAGAATTTAATGCAGTCAAAATTAACCTGTTCATTCAAAGAGTTTACATTAGCATCTTTCAAAGAACGATTTATTTCGAATATTTCAAGTAGATATAACAAAGTACCTTTTTGATATGTAGATATGTAAAATTTCTATGCCCTGATCAATATCGAAATGGTGGTTAGAATTTAAAATGTGGTTGGCGAAAGAACTTTTAGTATTGTAAACATCATGTTCAGAGTTACTAGACTTATCAATGATTTTAGTGTGTTCCGATACCGTTGTTTGTATCCTACGACCGCTCTGGCCAATGTATTGTGAGTTACAATCTAGATGGGTGCAAGAAATTTCATAGACCCCAGATTTATGTATGAGGGGGACCTTATCTTTGGTATTTATCAGTTCACCACCAAGATTGTCTATGGTAACGAAGGAGATATTGATATTGTCGTTGTAACGGCAAAGGATATTTTTGATGTCATAGGATAGCAGGAATTCATTTTAGTATCGTTCAATGGAAGCAAACTATTGTTAATTGATTCGAATAAATGTTTTTTATAAATTTTGTTGATTGGAAGGATAGCCATTATTTTTAGAAATTTGTTTGATTATGTTAAGTTCACGATTGAACTTTTCTGAATTTAATGGTACCTTGAATAACCTGTGGACTTGAAAGCAGCAAACTTAAGTTGAGAGGGGTGACAAGAATTGAAGGATATTATTGGATCAGTAGGTATGTGTTGGTTCTCGATAAATCGAAAAGGTGAATCTGTTATTATCTATGTTAATTAAGAGATCCAGAAATGGTAAAGAATTGTTTTGGGCGACTTCCATAGTATATAGAATTGAGAGAATTGAGTAATGAATCCACTTTCTGTAGTGAACCGTTGAAAAGGACAATGCTGAATCCGAAACATGTACCTCCATTAGTTTAATTATTGTCGAATTAAAGTTGTGGAAATAGTTTTCTGATATTTCTTCTCGTTTCATCTATACCACTCCATTTTGAGCTGAAAAGGACTTCTTCCAGAGATTTTGAACTATTGTTCAGTTACAGAAGAATATAATGATCCCCTAATGAGTTTAGCTATTGTATGACACTAACGTTAATGAATTGAAATATTGGCAGAGTCCGTTGGTCATGTAACGTGTAGTCTCATCTGTTTTTTCCGAAATTATGGCACCTTCTGTCATGTTGCTCAGGAGTCTTGATAATCTGGCAGGTTCCGTCAGGAAATTGATTTCTTTCTTTAAGTGGGATCTTCAGTAAGCTCTTTTTCTCCTTCTTAACCGTCCCATCGAATGACACGTCTTCGTCATTGTGTTCCTTATTTTTCGACTTTTTGCTCGAGTTATTTCTTAGAAAGAATATCTGCCTTATCCTACTTCAACCTCAAGAAGGCGTCCCAGTTTTTCGCTTATTCAATTCAATCGAATGTATGAATCTAGAGTGTTGAATAATAGTCATCTATGACCATTTATTCTTCAACTTTTTTCCATATTTACCGTCGAACACGGTAAGAGGAAGAGCCATATCTTTATGGTTCCAAGTCACGATGTTTCGATTTTTGGGCACCTACAATCGTTATCAAGTGATTCCCATCTGGCAGAAATTGAGGAGAATATCTGTCAGACTTGGAACCATAGAAATATGGTTTCTCTTCTCAGTTAGGCTAAGGAATACCAAACAATTTCATTCAAACTGAAGCATTTGTCTGCAAATTTCAAACAAAAACTTTAAGTATGGACCCGGCTTTAGAAGCCGTTCCAAGGATACGGAAAGAGCAAATTTTCCCGTACCAGAGGCAGGTAAGATACTCCTATTGAATACTAATAGATTACTATAAACGGCCATACATTCTCGAACTTCTAAGATACATGTCATTACCATATTGGGGAATGAACAGGCATTTGAATGGATGTCAGATGTGATTCAATGTTCGTAGGGGAAAGTAGTTATTGTCTGACAGATATTTGCCTCAATTTCCGACAAGTGGGAATCACTTGAAAACGATTGTAGGTAGGTATGGTTTCGGATTTAGGGAATGAAGGTCCAAACAATTTCATTCAAAATGTTATATCATTGAGAATGAAGACATCTACGGAAACTGAATTAAAGAACATGTATAGAGAATGTTTCATTCCAGTATGATACGTTCGATATAAAGGCATATGTCTGTCAGAAAACAACTACTTCCCTGGCTAATACCACGATAGATATTGAACTACATCTGACAGATATTTGTGCAACGTTCTTTCAAGAAGACCCAATTGCAAGTGCTTGTCCTGTAATTAAACAGAACATTATCCTTCATTTGGCTGGGAATGACCACCTGCAGACATTCATGTTTCGAGATTTATTGCCTCTCATCAGTGACCGGGTAGGTCGGACAAAATTATAAGTGTCCTGTTCCTGCCAAATGAATAATAAACAACTGTTTAACTAATATTTTCCACAGATGTCAATACGATCTACATCAAATTTGATCGCAGCGCCATCCGCACGGAACAAGACAAACCACTCCCAAGTAGGACAATTATAATGTTGTCCGGCCTACCCTGTCACTGATGAGAGGCAATAAACCTCGAAACATGCATGTCTGCAGGACCTCACTCCCAGCCAAATGAAGGACAATCTTCTGTTTAATTACAGGACAAGCACTTGCAATTGAGTCGTCTTGAAAGAACGTTGCACAAATATCTGTCAGATGTAATTCAATGTCCGTCGTGATATTAGCCAGGGAAGTAGTTGTTTTCTGACAGATATTTGCCTTTAATTTTCCACTTGGTGGAAACGCTTAGAGAGAAAGGTACTCCGTATTCTTTCACATTGTTGATTCCTCTCTGGCACAATATATTCGAACTCGTTCGAATTTTTACAGTTTTCTCTTCCCGGAGTCTGCGGTACTTGGGAGTGTTTTGTCTTGTTCCGTGCGGATTGCGCTGCGATCAACTTTGTTGTAGATCGTATTGTCATCCGTGGGGAAATATTAGTTAAACAGTTGACTATTATTCATTTGGCAGGGACAGGACAATTATAATTTTGTCCGACCTACCCTGTCACTGATGAGATGTGATAAACCTCGAAACATGCATGTCTGCAGGTGGTCATTCCCAGCCAAATGAAGGATAATCTTCTGTTTAATTACAAGCACTTGAATTGGGTCTTCTTGGAAGAACGTTGCACAAATATCCGTTAGATGTAGTTCAATGTCCTTCGTAGTATTAGCCAGGGAAGTAGTTGATTTCTGACAGATATTTGCCTTTAATTTTCCACTTGGTGGAAACACTTAGAGAGAAGGGTACCCCGTATTCTTTCACATTATATTTAACAATATACCTTCGACCCAGCATATCCTTCATAATGAGGAAAAAGTAAAAAACAAATTGAAGCTAAATTGGTCTTAGAATGTTTGGGTGCCCTTGCCTGTGCACGCATCACCTGGAAACTACTGAACGGATTTTCATGAAACTTGACTTAGTTTTAACTCATTTCATTGATAAGACCATACCCAGAAAAATCATGGGCACCGATTTTATTAGACGTAGATTGAAGTATAAACTTTCGTTAGTTTTCATTCCGAGTGCTGTAGGAAATGATATAACAAAGAATATCAATAAGTGTACTTATTGAAGAACTCAGCAAAACGAATCAATGAAGTGTTTGACTTAAAAATCAAATAAACAAGAAAAAAGTAAAATTACACGATTTCCTCCATAAAACCCAGAATCCACGTATTGTTCTACTCGAAAACTAAAAGCAAATTTTCAAAATTTCATTAAACAATCTCCTAAAACAAAGTTCAACGTAGGCGTAGAGTTCTAATTTTGAGTAATTGTTAAAATTGTGATATCCGTTAACCGGTTGCACCCCTACGTGCAACCCTCAAAAGTCAGAGACTTGTGCGAGCTAGGGGAAGACGTAGCCCTTACCTTTTAATACGTGTGATGCCATGCACGAGACCGGTGGCAATGCTGAGATTCGAACTCACGCTCTCTGGCTTATGAGGCTTATTATTGCTTTGATGAACAAGTCAACTTTTTATAGAACAAAACAATCACAATTCTCTATATATTGTATGAAAAAGATCAACCTCGAATGGCTCCTTTTGTGAAATTAATACCCTATTACGAAGTATTGCAAATGAAAGAACACCTATATATTGATTTAATGTATTATTGACGATAGAATAAGATAATGTAAATTTCCACTACTTCTTTATGCTAAAGTATCTACCAAACATTTACATATTTTAACGAGAACCTCATGATTCAGGTAGAAGGACTACTGAAAGACAGGAGCTCACGACTCCATAGGCGTTGCCCACGAAAGGGTTTAACTCCTAATGTGTAGGTGGAATTAATATAATTTTCGAATTTTTGAAAGTTGTTTCAACGGATACCTATTCTAGGTAAAGGCGCCCAAACTATGCCGTTGATTGAAAGGAGTAAATATGTTTAGCAGAACTCAATGTTTGTTTTTTTCACATTCTTCTTTTATAACTTCTTCTCTATGATGACATTACTTGAACCAAATTCGCAGTATTTTTTTCCCTCCCCTTCGATTAAATTTTGACTCCAACTCTGGGTTTTGTCTCTTTGACGCGCATTCACTGAGTTGAGTTCTCATTATACTTTCAGTCCGCCACCTTTCCATGGTTTTTTTAATCAGAACCTCAGAGATTGTCACATATTAACAATTTTTAAATTTCTCTTTTTGTTATCCTTGCTTTACTTTTTGGAAAATCCAGCTGATTCTTTTGGGGCTGGGAAGATTCTCATCAGACTTATCCTATGACCTTGAGTTTGATTTTGAAATTCCCAATTTGCAGAGATTGAAGTAATAAAATCTGATTCTTTGGTATAATTTGACCACTTTTGATTGGTCTGATTTGTGAGATCGCATTGAACCGAAAAACAGTCAGATATCTTCTTTTGTTTCCTTGGAAACTCGTTTCATGACTCTATCAATCGTCTGTCGAAAGACACCGCACGTAAACATATGGGAAATCGGTTCTCTTGTCAAATTGTCTGAAATTGTATAATGTTGTATTAGCATGGATCGTAAGAAAAATGTGCTAAATGATTTTGTATGTGTTTTTTCTGAGATGAGAGCGGTCAAAATTCGTACAAACGTAATAGTTGGGTGGGATTGACATAGAAAAAAACTGTTTTGTAATTCGCAATAAGACAAATTCAGGATAACATGTATTAATCAGAACTCGTTAACATGTCCAAATATAATCTTGTTGATGATAGTATATTAGGGTCTATACGGGCATACCTAGTCAGAAAGATTCTTCTGATTATTTTTGCTAGCACTATTCCATAACCAACAAGTCATATTTTGGTAGGAAATAATAGTTTCAGTACTTATATTCTAGTCGATTGAAACGTATTCTGATTCTTGATAACTCTCACTGTTTGAAATATGAATTTTGAAAATTTTGGAAAATACCTCTGTAACGAAAACAATTGACAGACAGTTTTTGACTACGTGATATACACTACGCGCCAGCGCTGCCAGCAGCGATGAAACCACCCATTTTTCCAGAAAATTAGTCCAAGATTCCCTCGGATTCGTATCCAGGATCCTCAAATTACTACTCATACAACTGTTTCCTGAAAAATTTTAATTCTGAAAAATTCTAATTTGTTTCACTTCCCATGGAAACGCTCACGTGTATATCACGTATAATGATGATGATTTATCTATTCTGAAAATTCCATGGTTCGACGTCGAAAATAACGGAAGATACGGGGGCGTTTCTATGAGAAGTAAAAAAAAATTAAATATTTCAGGACTGAAAATTTTTCAGGAGACAGGGGTATTAGTAGTGATTTGGAGATCCTGAACACGAATACGAAGAAATTTCGGGCCAATCATGCCTCCTAATATAACTTTCTGGAAAAAGGGGTGGTTCTATTGCTGTTGGCATGCAGTATATATCACGTAGGATGACACCTTTTGTGAAATGAGTGCATTTCTAAAATATCTATCAGTCATGAAAATTTCATGGTGTTTCGTTGAAAATTGGGGAAGATACGGGGGTGTTTCCATGTGAAGTGAAACACACTGTATATGTAATATACATTGATTTTCTTTTATTTTTGAACGAATGTGAACTATAGAATAAAATTTGGATTGGTTTTCTGTACCGGGATGACAAAAGGAGAAAAAATAATTGTGTTCTGAATTCTCCGAAATGTTGATCATAACTCCCCTGTTTTTGTTTAGTACTCCACATTAGGAAGATTCATAGTCTAATATATTTATTCTCACATTTAGGTCATATATATTTGTTAGATCATTACCTGTGAAGAGCATATGTGTATTTGCTATAGAATCTGTAAAATCACCGCTAAGGAAAATAGGTATCCAACCAGCACGTCTCTGTAATCTAGCAGCTTCTACCTGTCTCTTCCTGGTGTGTGTGGTAGGAAATTTGAAAATTTCACATACTGATCCCGATTTGATCGAACTACAACCTGCCGACAGCACAATCTTCATTATCTCTCTCACCAAATGCAAAAGAAAAAACTTTTTAGGTGCATTGTCATCATGACAACGTATTTTTAAATTGACAAATCCAAGCTTATAACACGACCACAAACGTATGCACTTACTCCACACTATACAGAATGAATTAACAATAACCACAATGCAAAAAAAAAGTACTCTAATGGAAAATAGCTTCATTTGTCTCCCCATCAGCTGTTTGACAACTGACAGATTAAGTCACTGACAGTGCTCAATTGGTTGACTACTAAGGCCGATATTTGCATATTCCTATTGGCATCTTCATATGTAATGCAATTCTGTGACTGGTTAAATAAATGAATACCACGTCTGATATTTTTGTAAATCTATACTTTTATGTAAAAAAGTAACTTGCACACGCAGGCACACCACTGCATTCTTATTAGTAGTAATTATACAACTTTAGGTTATTTGATCGAATACTATATTATAGGAAAACGTCTTTGTGACGCCTATGTACGAATCCCACAAAACCGCTTCTGCATTACACACTTTTTTTTTTCGTTCGGAACCGATGTTAATGATCGTTGTTGAGCACTCATATTTTAAATCATCCCCAAATCGAACATATTTATGGCATTTCTTCCAATACGTTATGCAACTACCTTGTTCAGAAAGACGTTCATTTCTGAAACAATTATTTATTATTCTGTTTGTTCCGCTCATAATTACGGTAGTTTCTTTTTTCAGCGCTGGTCGCGCCGATGCTAATGCATACCGCTTTAAATCTCTACTCAGTTTTCGTTTGCTAACTAACTGAGCTATAAATAATTTAACGATTTCAACAAAGATCGCATTAATGCTGTTGTGGGTGGATATCTTTATGTAATTATGCTAAATACGCATAACGTAATAACTTTTTTCTAATATCACACTTAAATCGACGTTATTAATGGCTGAATTAGAAAAATATCCACGAGTTACTAGAATCCATCGCGAAATAACCGGATGAGTAACTATTCAAAACTGTCAAAACTATTAAAAATAATGATTTTTACAAGTGTACAGTAATTTTCTCCATGATTTTCAAATATTCCCGTCAATCATTCAAATTTTGGATTTGTTGTATAATTGTATGAGAGATATTTCCTGGTATCAAATATTCAAATACAACATAGGAACATAGGACCTTCAATTTTACTGGAGGTGCAATAAACTTTCGAATTTCAAATGGAGTCACCCCAATTTTTTTCAGTATTTGAATGGTATGTCCCATTCTGAATCGAATCATATGTTATTAGAGTTACTGGAAACTTCAATATAAACTTCAATACTCCAACTCTGTAAGTGAATAGAGTTGGGAATGTTATGTTACAGTTTGGACTTAATGAATCAGTATTTGAGAACACTAGTCACATTCTCGGGAATGTCGATGCTGATGTGCTTTTAAATGACACCTTTCCCTTAGATCATATCAGTACGGAAAAATTAAATAAAACCATCGAGGTTGCCCATGTAAATAGCAGAATTTTCAATAGAAGAAGCAAACTAAAATTCTCAGATTGGTTGAAAGTTTAATCTTGGAATGCAATTTACCAGTCGAATGATAATGAAGTAGTATTTATTTCATTCGTTGATGAATTTTCACATGTTAAATTTGTGTTTTCCGATAAATGTAAGGAATCAGCTGCCACTTGCGAGGAATCGAAGACTCACTAAAACCTTCATAAGCATGTTTTAATATAAATCATATGCCTACCTATTTACACAAAAGGTGACTTACTTTTGTCTCAATATTCATAGCAGACTTTCTATCTACTTCCCTCCCCTAGATAGGTAGACACTAGTCAAACTACTTCACGAACTAGTGTTTTGATAACCGAAACATTCTCACAAATTGTCTATCTCCGAGTTCGAATGCATTCGTACGAGGGAGGAAGGGCATAAGCTATTCTGCTACGGCACCAGCAGCTTCGTCTACTACTTCTGCGATCATTGCAATTTCATCAATAATTTCCATTTCGTTATGTTACGAGTGGAACATGTAAACAGAGAATTAAGGTTAGGATTTAAGTCAATTCCGATCGATAATTGTTATCGCATGCTAAATATCCTCTCGTTTTATGGTCGATAATTATCGCTGGTGATATTCGAACATTCTATTTATGGGGTATCCTTCGATACATTTAAAAAATCGCATGCGGTATTGTGTCGAATGAACTCAAACATAGCCCTGTCACTAGCTAAAGATATCGTCTCTTTTGAGATTTGATTGTCTCATGCCAGGCATGATTTTATGAACTTTGTAACAGTTCTTCCATTGCAGTAACAGCTAGGCTGTCCGGAATTCCTAGGGTGGGTTCTGGCCCAATCAGTGGTTTGCCTGATCCCCCTGGCTAGCATGTCTGTTTCCTCATTTCCGTGGACGCCCGAGTGTCCTAGGACCCAAATGCCAGGTTTTCCAAAGCATATCTACACTCTGACACCAGCTTGGATGTGATCTTGTAGTATGATCCCAGGGCCAGTATTGCTGCTTTACTGTCCGAGCAAATTGCAATTTGTTCTAATATCAGTTAAAATTTTTGCTATTATATTTCGTTGGGTAATCGTGTGTGATATTGCAAATTTGCCGCCTTTGGCAAGAACGGCAGTTTCAATGGCAGAGAGAATACGGTCAGATAAATCGATTACAGTTCGTGACTTGTCTTCCAAGTTTCTTGGACTTGTTCTTATGTCTATCAGTGCTTCTAATGAGTTCGTTTTTCATATTTCGATATGAAATTGCATCGATTTTATCCCAATCATACTTATGCATATTGTTGGCTATATTATATGAGCTTGAAATTGAGATAAATATTAGAGATGATAGTAGATGTGCTTTCTTCTTCTGTAGGTGGTCCAATCTTCGGTATCTTTCCTCCTAGAGGGGTCTGATAAATTGTGAAAGGCTTCAGTGGCCATCGTTACTTACATGACTTTTTGGGTTGTTAGGCCGACGTTCTTTACGAGTCAGACTCGATGTTTCGCCAACACGAGAGATTGGCATTCTCAAGACATTTTTGTAGTTGGCAGTTACTCAATTTACTCTCGATTGCTTGACATTTAAAAACTTTTATCTGTGGTAATATCACTAGGACATTGATATTAGAGGAGATAATTTTATGACAATCGAAAGCTCGTTCCTTGGTAACATCCCGAAGCCGAAGGAATGAGCTTGATAAATTTGTCATAATATTATGAGGCATTTTTCAATGTACGAAGGATGTATAACTCAACACAACGAAACATTTATTCATTTATTAAAAGTACAGTTAATGAAAGTACAATTATTAAAATTAGAAGAAACTATAGAAGATCTATTACCACACATAATATTATAATCTTGTTGTGATGTTCTTGATCGAAATTTAAGTATGGTTTTATAAAATTTTGATTGCCATGACTAGTAATTTTCGAGTGATTTCTTATCTTTTGTCCTTTACATTCGATCCAATAACCTCAGCAGCAGATTTAGCCCATCCATTTATTGTATTTCTTCCAACAGGTACCTTATCGTACCATATTTGTCAGTTTCATTTTTCCAGCGTCGATTTGGTTTTAAGAACAGTCGTGGTGAGGTAACATTGTCGCCTCGTTTTGATATAAATTGATATTAGTTTATAAAAAAACGCACAGGGCAGCTTTGTCCTTGGAAACCAACCATTTACTACTTGTACAGTTTTAAATCCACCTTGGCACGTTTTACTGAACACCGGACTGTATTCAATAAAATTTTTTAAATAGTCATCGTTATTTTTTTCGATTTGAAAGAAATCATTTACTACTTGTACAGTTTTAAATTCACCTTGGCACGTTTTACTGAACACCGGACTGTATTCAATATAATTTTTTAAATAGTCATCGTTATTTTTTTCGATTTGAAAGAAATCCACCAGACAAGCAACTGTCTTTCCTCCTTGCCACGCTGATTCTACATCAGCAATATGGTAAAATTTACGCAAAAGACCTGCAGGAGTATTTTCTTCTCATTATTTTGTTAACCTCATACAAATTTAACGAAACTGAACTGGACTTACGTTTACATAAATTTGCTTGTATAGTTTCTTCCTGATTGCATCGCGGGCATCTCGGGCTGGTTTGAATACTGTATTTTTAAACGGATCAACCATAATATTATAGTCAATATGGTACTTTTCTTGCAAAAGTATGCATGAAACGTTTCACATTGTCTTTACCGTTGCTTCTTTGAATTCGGTCCCGCATTTCTTTCTCTCATTTTTTGTAAAAAAATTTGTTACGAATCACCCAAGTTTTCGGAGAAAACCCCTCAGAAGCAGAGCTTGTGCGAGCAAAGGAGATCCAAGACCTACAGCTTAAATAAAAGTGGACTCCGGAACCAATTTAGCTCAGTGGCAGGCGGTGGGAATCGAACCCATGACGCCTGGGTGGGAACCAAATGCTCCACGACCACTTCGCTGTATAAATGGTGTAACTGCATCATTGTACACCCCCCGTATCTCCGTTAGTTCTGAAGGTAATTGATTGAAATTTGGGATTTCCAATATACATGATAAGCGACACTTTTTGACCTAGGCACTCACAAATGTACTTTTCACGCCGGTTTCGCTGAAAGTGATAACAACTTTTGATTTTTAAATATAACACCCTCTATATTATTACATTTCTGAAATCTGCATAATTTTCTGAATGTAATGATACCACATAAGTGACATTTCGTCAAAAATACTGAATTGAGTTTTATGAGCAAATGAAGTTCATCGTAATCGATTTCGGGGTGAAACTCAATTTTTTCAAATGGAAACATATTGGTACCATTTATTAGTACTAATAATAAGAAACTTATTCATACCTGGTAATAAAATGTGCGATAAATACCATCAAATTACACCTAAGATAACATAAGAATATACATTTTGTGCTAATTCATTATTGAGAAGTTATGAAGGAGGCTTTGAAAACAATGAAATTATTCCTTTAGATTGTCAAATAAATATTTGTTGGTTCATCGGTGCGTTTTTATTGTATATTGGAAAAGTCTTTATACATTTGTTGTTATTTATGTTCAAAATGCCGCACATTTATACAAGGGATTAAAAAGTGGACATGTTAATTATTTATGCGAAGTGTATAAAAAATGCCGTTGCGGCTAGAAACCTTTATTCCGACCGATATCCTGATAGAAAATGTCCAGCGAGAAATTATTTTAATCGTCTTGAAAGCAAATTTGACTTGAATTGTAAATAAGCCAAATCTTGCACAAACATAATTATGAATCTTTGAAATATCAATTACACCAGCACCTGTACGAAAATGATTATGAACGTAGGATGGAATAATTTATTTGGATCTTGCAGAATAATGTGCAGCCAAACAAAGCTTTTTTGGGAAGTATTTTATTTTCGGACGATTCTAGGTTTACAAATATGGTATTATTTAACCGACAAAATACAAGGTATTGGTCACAAAAAAATCAAAATTTATTGCGGGAGGGTAACTTTCAAGTGCCGTTCGGTTTCAATGTTTGGCTTCGAATACTCGGTACTTATCGGAAGAGTCTTGTGTAATAGACAGACTTGGGTTTATTGGTTTATTGTAATTTCACTCTTTGATGGTCGTTGTTCAGAGTAAGTTCTACGACAGCATATTTTTTCGTGTATCCTAAAACCGTAGACACAATGGAAGTTTTGTGTAATAAGTTTTAAATTTTGGGATTTTCCATATCAATAAAACGAAATGCAAATCAGTGTTGTAAAATGAAGCAATGATGGTGTCACATTGAAAAAAATTCCAAAATTATGAAAATTGAAACTAAAAACATAAAACATCTATTGTTTTCCAGCCTTAACCGACAATTGTCAAATATCAAGCAATCGACATTGAATTGGGTAGCTGTCTGCTTCAAAAATCTCTCTTAAGAAAGCCCAATCGCTCGTGGTGGCAAAAGTCAAGTCTAACTCGTAATGAACGTAGATCTAACATCTCGAAGAATCATCATGTAAGAAAAATAGTAATTTTGCAGAATGATATTACTCAAGAAAGTATACTTTTCTGTCTAGGAAGGAAAGTGCTATAACGCTCGCCTATGAACCCTCAATCGTCTAGTCATTTGCTGCGTAGTTCATCAAATAACCATTATGGGAAATTTTTAATTCGATTGGTGAACTTAAAATAATTCGTTTGGCCATATTTTCACCAAGAATTGGCTGAACCAATTCAAAGAAAAGATTTTTATAAATTCATATTATAATTTTGGGTGCGCCGATAATCCATTCAAATCGCATTGCCATTAACGCGCAGATCACCTCATTCATTATCATATGCATTAACATTTTTTATAGTTATATTATGTATGCATTAGTCAAAGCTAAGTGATTAGTATTAAGTACTATTTACCGTACATTTCAAATGATTATATAAGAAGTTGTCGACTGACTATGATGAGAAATATCTTTGGAATTTCCATTGCATTGCATTGTCAAAATGGAGTCTCGATTTAATCGACAACACTTTCTGAGTTTCTCAGAATATATGTAAAATTAGCTTCGTGATTAAAAGAAAACCATGACTGTTCCATGCAAATATTTTAATTTTTTATGACAACCACAAAAAGTTTGGAGGATAATGATGCTACATATAAAGTACCTTTTTTTTATTCAAAATTGTGAACTTCCTCAGGAAAAAACTTATCTAGTTGGAACTTGGACGAACTGTTACAGATATCTAAAGACAGTACTTTGTATCATGACCCTGTATGTACTATGTTGACATTTAATAACATAATTCTCATTTTTTAATAGTAAGCGGAAAATTGTCGAGGTTCAATAATTAAATAAATAAGACAGACGGTATTTTTTGAATCTTATTTTCACTTCACTCTACATTTATCTATAGCATATTATATCTAATATGGTGTCAGAAATTCAAAAGTACCTATAAAAATGCCGCAGACAGAAAGAAGCAATCCCCAAGAAAAATTGATGTACCAAAGTTCGGTAGCACACATGGACATGACATAATTTTCATGATAGCAAGTGGATTCAACTCTGAAGCAGATGAAAGGAGAGTCGCCATGCTATTACATTTTATTGGACCACAATGTATGGACATTTTCAACTCATTCACTGTAGAAAGGTCTACAGTAAAAATCAAAGACCTGTTCAAACGCCATTTCGTACCTAAAACAAATCTTACAATGGCTAGGTATAAATTTTGTACAAGACACCAAGGTCAAGAAGACATTGACATTGTAAAACAGCGTAAGCTGAACTTCGCCTGTTCATCGATGTAATTATTGTTTTTTTCCATATACAATGTACACATTTTTATATATTCCTCGATGAATAAAGCCCATTTATTATTATTATTATTCCTTACTGAAATCAAAAACCTTGCGAATTAAATCAGATTACCAAAATCAGAAAGAATCACCCATCAAACATATATTATTTGCAACATGGATATCAAAATTCTATAATAGGGATGTTAAAATTTTAAACGATCTTAGCCCAAATGATTTGGTTTTATTCAAGAAACATTCATATTCAAGATTATGGTCCAAAGCTAAAGTTCTTGATAAATGGAAAAATGTTCCTAGATCATATTAACTTAAATCTGAAGAAGGAGGAATATACAGAAGAAATTGAAAATTTATTAGGTTAGATAAAACCAAGGATAAAAGTAATCTTTCTGATACATCTGTATTTTTTCCAAGTGGAAATTCTACTCAACCATCTGCTGACAATTCACCTTCAACTTCTTCAGGTATACCAAGTAGCATATCTGAATCTAAGTTTAAAAACGTTAATGAATCTAGATATGGCCGAGTTTACAAACCGGTTAAAAAATAATTCTATTTCTTAGATCACGCATATAACTAGTTTTCTGATTTTATTTAGAAAGGGAGATATTACTGATATCCAAAGACAGTACTTTGTATAGTGACCCTGTATGTATCATGTAGACATTTAATACCATAATTCCTATTTTTGTATAGTAAGCGGAAAATTGTAGATGTTCAATTATAAAATAAATAAGATTGATGATAGCAGTATTTTCTGAATCTCATTTCTACTTCATTCTACATTTATCTATAACACATATTTAATTACCGATATATTTCAGAATTTGAAAACTGGTGAATTTTCATCAAGCAACTGCCGAATCAATCAGAAACCTAGCGTTTATCTCACAGTGTTTATTAATTTGGACAAGAATCATTTAGACTTGAAATATAATATAAACATATAGAAAATGTCACCAAAAAGTATCTGACTTCTTGTCTTACTCAATGTAATAATTTTCAATTTTGACACAATCAAGCGATGAATATTTAAGTGTGCTACTTTGTTTTGATCGCACCTTGATTCAATACGGTCAATGAGGAGTTTGATTTCAAATATTGCTCAACTCGCCCTGTACAATATTCTTTTGAAAAATCATTTACATTAACATGTTTCCCTAAAAGCAATACCTATTACTTAAAGAAATTTTCACTTCTCAACTTCAACACTGTTTCTCGAAAACTAGCCAAAGGATTGAGTTTTGAGTTGTGCTCATGGACACCTTTCTTCTAGAGGTCAAACACGATATATCAAAATTTTATAGAAATAAACCGGTAACAATCTTTTTCACTTAAGCTGCTATTACCAATCATAGCAAAATAACGGAAATGGCGAATAAAAGTGACGTTATTTTTAACGGGGCTGATTATGTAGATTCTTCTATTTTCAAGAGTTGAAAAATTGTATCGTTCTCGTAAGCCAGAAGGGTCAAAAAGTTGATAATTTCCTGTCACTTTAACATTAAGGTATCTATTAAATTTGTTTTGAATTATTTCAAGTCTTGTCACATGAAGACAATTCAGTCTAAGGCATGGTATATTGATTTTAAAGACTTCTCACATCTAAAGTCTCGGCAGATGCGAAAAATATATCCCATTAACCGCCAGATTATTCAAATCTTGCTGGATCTTATGGCCATCTTCAATTTTTTCAATCACATTGAATAACTTCAAGTCATCTGCATAAAGAAAAAATTTACAGTGATCGAAACACTGATTCATATCATTGATGTAAACTGAAAACTTGAGGAATACCAGATGTTACTTAAGATGGTGATGATTTCCACCCAAGAACAAAAACTATTTGGGATCTGTTGCTAACATAGATTTCGTTCATTTGCTTTCCTCTTTGCACTTCAAACATATAGGTTTTTTATCATTATACAAAATTTCTTCATGAGTAAAATAATCCAAACATTGTGACAGCACTAATTGGCCTGTTATTTGTAGAATCGGTGATGAAAGATCCCAGAAAAGTTCAAAAGTCAAAAACAATGGCTACAATGTAGATTTCAGTAGGCCAACGATAAATCTGTAATATTTGAGTTATCCATCATCAGCTACCTTGACCATAACTCTTTGGCTCCTTCACTGTCACTCAATTTATCGTCGATATCTGTTAAGATGGATTGAGGCCTGTCCGTAATTCTATTTAAATCTTCATGCAAACCATCCAGTACCTAAATATTCTAAGAACTCTTGACCATCTTGCTGCATGGACGCAACTGATGAAACGAGGTGCAAACCTTTGAATTTGATCTTATCAAATATTCCATCAAAAATATTGTGTTGGATAAGCACTGAATAACACTGTTTGTTCATGAAGCATGTGTTACCAACTTAAATTAGTAAAATGAGCTTCAAAGTTCAAATTTTTAGATGAAGTTTATACATCAAAATCACACAATATTATATTACTTATCATTTTTTTATTCCCTTGTACTTGAAAAATTAGGTTTGAATCTTTGGATGAAGTTGATTCTATTTAAATGACACAATATTATAAGTACTAGAGGATAGGGATAGAATTAATTCTGTGTTATATTGGATTCTTTATTGATAAACCTACCTATACCTACCTATATTGTATTTCAAATAGTTTTTTACTTTCCTTTTACCCTAGTAAAAAAAGGAGTACTCAGAGTCTTGAAAAAAATATATTTCCTAATACTATAAAAAATTCTATACTACTAGAGAAAAGGGAAAATCAATAATGAACTATGGAAAATAAATGACAATTTTAAGTAATAGCATATTGTTACGAACCTGGTAGTAGATAGAAAAATCATGAATCCTTCTGTTTGCCTTCTAGAAACCCATTAGAATGTACTAGAATCATTAAAGTTTATTCGAGAACTTAGTATGGAATGTTCTGTTGAAAGTTCTATAGCTTCTAGAATAATGTTATCCTATAAATACGATTAGATTTGCCAAGTTTGGGAAGTTTTTGAGTTTTGTTTACTTTTTAACATTTGACTGGTGTAACGTTACCAAGTGAAGTTTGAAGTATTTATTTGAACTGCAAAGTGTCAAACAGTGTTGTCAGTTGTATTATTTGTTCTGTGACAATAAAGGCGAGTTTATAAGTAAGTGTACCACTTATTGAACCTGAAAAACGCAACATTTGGTGACAGCGGTGGGATAAGTGGTACTGAAGAAAGAAGAGTGGAGCAGATTTACAGTATCTGATGGTGAATACTCGAGCACAGAATTACGACGAGATGGCGACGTTAGACATATTCCAGATTTTGAAGGAACAAGAAGCGAAAATAAAACAAGATCAAGAGGAACAAGAAGCTAAAAGAAAACAAGAGCAAGAGGGACAAGAACTCAAAAGGAAACAGGAACAAGAAGAGTTTTTCCAACAATTTGAAATGCGCAGAAAACAAGAACAAGATGAACAAGAAGCTAGAAGAAGACAAGAACAAGAGGAGCGGTTAGTCCAACGGTTACAACAGCAGCATGTCGATCTCCTGCAACAGTTTAGTCACAGCCAACAGTGCTTCCAGAATGAAATCACCGAAATAGTCCAGGAAGTTGAAGGGGAGGTCCGGGAGGTCAGAGATGAAGTCCAGGAAGTCAGAGGAAGAGTCCAGGAGGTCGAAATTGAACTGTCCAAAATGAATGAACAGGTGGTACAAGAAGTAAACAAGAAATTCAACGAAGAAGTGGATAGGATCAAGGAGAGGATAGAAACAATACACCTTCTACACAAGCGGGCACCCTCTGAGGAAATTTCTCCCACCAGTGAAAGGCAATTTTCACTGACATATCCAAGGCCTGCTCAACCAAAAATTTTGAAGCCTCCAACATTTGATGGGCAATCTTCGTGGTCTATGTATCGACGTCAATTTGAGGCGGCAGCAAACGCAAACGGCTGGTCCGAGGAAGAAAAGGCCACTTCACTAGTCCTGTGTCTGCGAGGCCAAGCGTTAGAGATATTGCAGAATATCCCCGAGAATAAGTACAAGGAGTATTCTAGAATCGTGTCGTGAAAGCTTTAGAGATAAGATATGGGCAGCAGTATTTTAAACAAGTGTTCCAGAGTCAGCTAAAGAGTCGATCCCAAAAACCAAACGAATCACTGCAGGAATATGGAGCAGATGTGGAGCGACTCATTAATTTGGCCTATCCACAAGCACCGAAAGAGTTCATAGAACAAATTGGAGTGCAAACCTTCATCGACGGCCTAAGAGATCCTGACATGCAGGACTAGGACGTCTTCAGACCATAAGCGGGGTACTAATAGCATCATTGGAGTTCGAAGCGGCTGAAAATGCATCAAGAAATACGAGATCCAAGTTACGAGAAGTCAAATTCATCGAAGATTCTTCTACGAGCGAGGCGGTAGACAAACAAACAAATGACTTCTGAAGAAAATAAAAGGAAGCGCTGCTATAGCTGCGGAAAAACTGGTCATCTACAAAGAAGCTGCTGGGAAAGATCAAGGTCCAGAAGTCCAATGAGGGTAAGGATGACATCTACAAGCAATAAAGTGAGATCGAGATCCCCAAGCCCATGAAAGGAACAACGTGGTCGTTTTATCAGAGGAGGCTACAGGAGGTCACCCACGCCAGAAGGGAGACCTCGAACGCCTGAAAGAAGACTCTCTTCCAACCAGGAAAACGAGAATTAGTCGGCACTAGGGGGCGTGTGTCGACTTTCAGTGTTCAAAGCCCCAAGATTCCTATCTCGACGTTGAAGAGAAATGGACAAAGTCACTAGTCCAAGGCCAATTAGAAGATCGAAGATGCTCCTTCACTATAGATACAGGAGCTTCCAGAACAGTTGTTCGACCAGACCTCTTACAAAAATCTGTAAAGCCGATAAAGAGGAATATGGTTTTGGAAACAGCTACGGGACAAACCTCACCAATCATTGGAGAGACGCTTGTACGCATCCAGATAGGCCCCATTACCATGGAACATTTTATGTTGGTTGCAGACATAAAGGATGAATGTGTTTTGGGTCTAGATATCATGGAGAAGAACGACTTCATCCTTAATGTCAGAAAGAAAATATTGCGGATCGGCAATGAAGAAATCTTCCTGAGCAGATACGAAGAAAAACTCCAACCAATGAAGATTTATGTTGAGGAAAACATCCATATTCCGAAAAACTCCGAAACCGTTGTTATGGCCAGACGGGAAGGTGAACCTGGGGATTTGAGCACTGGAATAATTGAAAACGATGAATACCGTAACGATGGACAACAAATTCCTGTCAGGGTTGCCAATACTACAGATATCAAAGTTTTCCTGAGGAAAAACGACCAATTGGGCATCTGCAAACCTGTCACTCGAGTCATCGAGTTTGGTTTTCACAATTGAACACTTCGAAGAAAAACTACCAACATCAGAGAACAATCGACAAAATGATGGAATCCACGGAACACCTATCTCTGGTCAAAGAGTTTCTCGATAGTCATGTAGACATCTTCTCGACAGAAACTTCAACGGGACGTACCAATCTAGTCCAACACCGAATCAACACCTGCGACGCTCAACCAATCCGACAAGCTCCAAGGAGATTACCATTTGCCAAACAGAGAGAGGTAGCCAACATGATCAACGACATGCTGAAGGATAACGTAATTGAAGAATCCACAAGCCCGTGGTCCTCACCGGTTGTCTTAGTAACTAAAAAGGATGGATCAACCCGATTTTGCGTGGACTATCGACGATTGAATGACGTCACCATAAAGGACAGCTATCCATTGCCAAGAATCGATGACACGCTTAACACACTATCTGGTTCAAAATGGTTTTCAACGTTGGATTTGAAAAGCGGTTACTGGCAAGTGGAAGTCCATCCCGATGACAGAGACAAGACAGCATTCTCTGCCGGACACGGGCTGTACCAATTCAAAGTTATTCCGTTTGGATTATGTAACGCTCCTGCCACCTTTGAACGACTTATGGAACTAGTACTAAGGGGTTTGACATGGAAATCCTGCCTTGTCTACTTGGATGACGTAATGGGAAAGACGTTTGACGAATATTTGAAAAATTTGAAAGAAGTATTTTTGAGGTCAATCCAAAAAAAGCTGCTTATTTAAAAAGGAAGTTAATTTCTTAGGCCATGTCATCTCGGCCGAAGGAATTAAGACCGATCCTGCGAAAATCGAGGCTGTTAGGAGTTGGCCACGTCCCAGAGACAAACACGAAGTAAGAAGTTTCTTGGGACTATGCACTTACTATCGAAAATTCATACAGGATTTTGGAAAAATCGCCAAAGCCACTCCATCGCTTGGCTGAGAACAACGTTCAGTTTGATTGGAGTTCTGATTGTCAGCAGTCATTCACTGAACTGAAGAAGAAATTAACAACTGCACCTATTTTAGCTTATCCACAAGAGAAATGCACTTTCATTTTGGACTGTTATGCGTCTCAGCATGGTATTGAATCTGTTTTATCTCAGGAACAGGATGGCAAAGAGAAAGTTATAGCCTACTATAGCAAAACTCTGGGCAAAGCCGAAATAAACTACTGTGTTACGAGAAAGGAACTTTTATCGATAGTCTAAGCCATTGAACATTTCCACACCTACCTCTATGGCAGACGTTTTCTCGTGAGGACTGATCACAGCGCTCTGCAGTGGATAATGAACTTCAAGAAGCCTGAGGGTCAGGTTGCCAGATGGATAGAAAGACTCCAACAATATGACTTCAAAATAATTCATCGTAGGGGCAGGAAACACAGCAATGCAGACTCCTTATCAAGACGTCCATGCTTGGAGCAGGAATGCCGGTATTGTCAGAAACTTGAAAACAAAGAGGCCAACTTCTACAATGAAGAGCAGTGCAAGGAAATTTTGCAAGCCACTACCGTGAGAGTCGATTCCGAAGAATCTGATTTATGGACAACAGAAGAAATGAGGAAAAGTCAGAAGAAAGATAACAATCTGAAGTTAGTCCTAAGCTGGCTAAAAAATGGAGTAAGACCCGAGTGGCAGGAAGTATCCAAGTTTGGTGTAGTTGCCAAAGGATACTGGGCTCAGTGGGATTCCCTATGTCTTCGTGATGGCCTATTGCATCGCAGATGGGAGAGCCCAGATGGAGCAACCAAGGTGTACCAACTGGTGCTGCCAAAGGTTCATGTCAAAGATGTGCTTGAACAACTTCATAGTAGTCGCGCAGGTGGACACTTCGGAATCAAGAGGACCCTAGCTAGAGTTCGAGATCGATTCTATTAGGTGAATTGCCGTCGAGATGTTGAAGAATAGTGTAACAGATGTGATCTATGTTCTTCAAAGAAGGGACCGAAAGCCGGAAGTCGAGGAAAAATGGCCCAGTATCTTTAGAAAGAGTAGCAGTTGACATTCTGGGGCCGTTTCCTGTTACTAGGCATGGAAATAAATACTTGATGGTAGCCATGGACTATTTCTCCAAATGGCCCGAAGTTGTGCCCATTCCAAACCAGGAGGCAAAGACAGTTGCAAAGGCCTTCCTAGAAAATGTGATAGAGTTCCGCTAGAATTACATTCAGATCAAGGGAGAAACTTCGAATCCGAGTTATGGCAGGAAATGATGAACATTTAAGGCGTGAAGAAAACTCGCACAACAGCCTTACATCCACAATCAGATGGAATGGTTGAACGACACAATAAAACCATCAGCCAGTATCTGTCGATGTTCATCTCCAAGAATCAAAAGGATTGGGATGAGTTCGTGCCACTATTTCTCCTATCCTATCGAAGTGCCCAGCATGAGTCCACCGGATATGCCCCTTCAATGTTAATCACTGGGAGAGAAATGAAACTGCCAATCGATCTGCTATTTGGAATGCCACCCGCCAGGAATGTAGATGAGGACAAAGTTCTTCCAGAATTTGTCAAAGCATTGCGAGAAAGACTGGATCGAGTGCATGAATTCTGCAGACATCGTCTTCAAATCACCAGTGACAAGATGAAGAAGAGATTTGACAGGAATACTCCAGGGACTATGTTTGAGCCAGGTGATGCTGTTTGGCTGTACCAACCTCAAAGAAAGAAAGGACTATGTACCAAGCTACAGAGGAACTGGACAGGCCCTTATGTCGTCGTAAAGAAAACCAACGATTTGGTGTACCGCATCCAGCTTACCCCAAGGAGCAAATCCAAAGTTGTTCACGTGGAGAGGTTAGCAGAATACCGAGGCCACGACCCTCCAAATTGGTTCCAGCGAGACAATCAAGATGGAGATGATGTTATCCGGGACGGAAGAAGAGGAGGCAGTGTTACGAACCTGGTAGTAGATAAAAAAATCATGAATCCTTCTGTTTGCCTTCTAGAAACCCATTATAATGTACTAGAATCATTAAAGTTTATTCGAGAACTTAGTATGGAATGTTCTGTTGAAAGTTCTATAGCTTCTAGAATAATGTTATCCTATGAATACGATCAGAATTGCCAAGTTTGGGAAGTTTTTGAGTTTTGTTTACTTCTTAACATTTGACTGTTGTAACGTTACCAAGTGAAGTTTGAAGTATTTATTTGAACTGCAAAGTGTCAAACAGTATTGTCAGTTGTATTATTTGTTCTGTGACAATAAAGGTGAGTTTATAAGTAAGTGTACCACTTATTGAACCTGAAAAACGCAACAATATTATCTGATTTTTGTGAAGTGAAATTCTACAAATTTTGACCACCAGTGAGTTGACGTGGTGGGTGGAAATTTGTAAAATAATCGGGAATCTGGAATGATTTAAAAAGTTCACACTCAATTGCAGTTATCCAAGACCACTTGTAAATTTGGTGGAATTTGCAGCGCGTTCATGTTTTCATATGGTGAAGACTCGGAAATCTCAATGAGCAAGCTCTGTTGTAACCTGTATGTATTGGAGGCCTCAGGGATCTCGTCATTCACAATATATGGTCTCTGCTGACAGATATCTGCCAACTTCGAGAGATTTCCTTGTGATATTGTAGGAGACTATTTTTCTTTGAATCTGATATATATTTTTTTAAATATTCCGTGCAGTAGATTTGGTATTCCTTGTGTTCTGTGTTACTTATTATAGGTCAAGAATTAGATTGCTCTTTTCTTCAATTTTTATTTCAACTTCACAATATCTTGCTTTGAAACCACTCTACTCTCAATGACTGATGACTGCAAAAAAAATTATGAAATAATTGAAAAATTGTACAATTTTGGTTCATTTTGTACGGAATCTGCACATATTCAAAGGACCCCGCACCATCAATGAAAAATTGGCTTTCGGTGAATTTGTTTGAATTTTTTATATGTTATAGACATCATGATGCTGATCAAATGTCTCCATTGCACTAACGTTCTAAATTGAATAGGTTCGATTATACAGGGTACTGAAGTTCACTTTTCCAAAATTTCAACTGGGCACTGTGTCGATACTATTTTGAGTATATCAACCAAATCAACTACGCATCGTTTGTTCGATAGGCCGAATCGGATCCACTATAAAGTGCATCAATTTCTACACGGACTCACGATATACAGTGTGAGTCTTGGTCAGTTTTGTTGTGATTTTTGAAAAATTGAGCGGTGGAATTTAATTTATTTTTAGATACCAACATCAATTCCAACTGACATACTATATACAAGATGTTCTATTTCTCATGAAACTCTGCATCCGTTTCTATTATTGCGTGAAATTCCGAACAACTCGATGAATAACTGGGTTGTTCACTTTGAGTATCTAGATTGCAGATACGTTGAATTACGGGGTGATTCCAAAAGTTGTGTCTTTCGTTGATATTTTTCAAAGTAGTTTTTTTCAAGTTCACGTTTTAGATGAATTTCTTTAACCACATAGTATTCGACACAAATCTTCTGGAATATTTTGAACAATTTACTGAGGAATATTTTAAGTACCGATATCTACTCACGGGTGCAGTTTCATGGAAAATATAACATTTTGTATATAGTATGTCAGTCGGATTCAGGATATGCTGACATCATGAATTGAAGTATCCTAAGAAATATCTAAAAATTAATAAAATTCCACCGCTCAATTTTTCAGAAATCACAACAAAACTAGCTAACTTTGGACTCACCCCGTATATCGTGAGTCCGTGTACTTTATAGTGGATTCGACTCGGCCTATCGAACAAACGATGTGAAGTTGATTTGGTTGATATATTCGACATAGTATCGACACAATGGCCATTTGAAATTTTGAAAAAGTGAACTTCAGCACCCTGTATAATCGAATCTATTGAATTTAGAACATTGTTGCAATGGAGACATTTGATCAGCATCCTATAACGTAAAAAAAAATCAAGCAAATTCACCGAAAGCCAATTTCCCATTGATGCAGTGCGGGGTCCATCAAAAAAAAAAATATATATTTAACGTATCTGGTGAACGATTCTGGCTTAAATCCCGAACAAGAAGATCTATTCAACGGTATGAGCAATATTCTTCGTGAAATTATATCATATTACCATAAATCCGTTGAGGAAAACAAAATCGTATGGAAGTATTACTTTTATTTCATGAAACATAGATATTTTGCAAAGAAAACCCACAACTCTTTCCTTTATTCGCCATTAGCGAAAAAAGTGGTGGAAAATGAATTTCAAAAACACTTCTAATAGGTACTTATTTTTGAATTGAGGATAAATATTTTTCAGAAATTATCTATGCTTCTGTTATTCCAACATCTGCACGTGACAGCTGTCAAGCCAGGAAAATTATCACTTATTAATTTGGAAGCTAGGGCACGTGATCAATTTTTTTTGGAAAATTCAGGTTTTCTTCGTAGCAGCGTGCCAAAATCAAGGCATCGGAATGGCTTAAAACAACATGTATACAATTTCTCCAGTAATTTTCAATATAAGCTCATTTCACGATCATACATTTTTCTGATCGTCTCCACGAAGTTTTCTCATTTCTTCAGTTATTCAGTACGGCCCTGAATGTACTTATCACAAATGCTATCAATGTATTCACAAAATGCTTACTGAAAAAACAGAAGTAATAATGATATTGTCTGAATAACGACTGCCTCAATTTTTCTAACCAGTTTGTAATAAATTGCCCATATAAGTGACACGCTAAAAGCCGTAGAGATATTCTATTCGATTCGTATATCTGTCTCACTGGCTATAATCACGAAAGTTTAATTTATTTGATAGTGGTCAGCTAAGTATGTGCGTACTCCATATAAATGAACTTAAATTCAATTGCTATAGACGGCTAATAGAAATTAACGTACGTTTAGATTGAAAGTTATTACTTTGATTACATACATTATTATAAAGCAAACTTTCTGTTCGTGTTCGTTATTATATGCAAGATAGAGCCGGGGAATTTTTCAACGGCTTTCCAGCCCGCTTATCGCGTCCGTGGCTTGTAAGATATTTTTTAAAGTGGCTATCTTGTGTCCAAAAGTGGAAATGGAATGGCGGACACCTAACTGTGTAGAGATATACTCACTAGAAATCATGGTTGATTATCTAATCGCATTCATTATATTTGAGTGGTGATAAGTTTGAATCTGAATTTATTTCATAGATTTCAAGACATTTGCCCTTAGCTATTTTGAATACGAAGATGTGACGCGTGATTACTGGTAGAACAATAATGGTCGAAATCTCAAAAGCAAGTACCTATTTGTTTTGATAATACTAAGAGAGACCAAGCATTATCATATATACGACAGCAATGTTCATGGAGGGTACTATTGCAAGTGCTTCTTATAATCAAATGGAGAAATTTCGATGTAGCCAAAACTTTTATATAACGCTGGCTCAAATTTTGCACCGAGCAGAGGAGGCAGATCATTATGCTTGTCGTGAATAGGATACAAATATTGGATATGTAATACTATTGACTGAGGAAAGGCCTTTTTAGTGAAGACTACTTTGAAACATATTGACAACTTCTGAAAAAGTACAAAATCGGTTTATAAAAATGTCCATAACAACAAAATCATATTTTTTAATATACAGTCACATGCAAAAAAACAACAAGTTAATATTTGGTAGAATTTGAGGTCTCATTAGTATTTATTTTCAGTTAAATTTTCAAAATTGTAAATGAAATTATTAATTTTTACTTGCATATTCAGTCTTGCGTTGAATGCTGGCTTTTTAGTCATTACACAGGGTTAATTGTTGTTAAAACCTTATTTTAAAATGGAATAACTTCATGGTCAAATTCTTTCAAACTACTAATTTTTGTTAAAACCCATTCCTTCCAACATTTTGTTTTGTGGTTAATTTCTTCAAGTGCACTAGTTCAATTTCAAGAGTGTATATGGCCTGTTTTGTGCAGTCATTTCATTTTTAGTGTATCTATCTATCCTGAAAATTTCATGGTTCTACATCGAAAATTACGGAAGATACAGGGGCGTTTCCATGAAAAGTGAAACAAATTTGAATTTATCAATACTGAAAATTTTTCAGGAGACAGGTGCATAAGCAGTAATTTGGGGATCCTGAACACGAATCCGAAAGAATTTAGGGCCAATTTTGTCCCCTAAGATAACTTTCCGGGAAAATGGGTGGTTCCAGCGCTGTTAGCGTGCAGTGTATATCACGTAGGATGGCACCTTTTGTGCAGTTAGTTCATTTCTAGTGTATCTACTGATTATGAAAATTTTATGTTTCTACGTTGAAAATTACGGAAGATACGGGGGTGTTTCCGTGAGAAGGGAAACACACTGTATATCACTTTTTTCTATTTCTTCACATCTCAATCCTCCTGTGATTTTAATTTTTCTATTCTTTGAATTAAAACAAATCCTCATATTCCTTGCAATCGTTCTTATTGTGATAGTATTACTGAAAAATATCTCGAAAATTTGGCTCACTTTATCTATTGCGGAAACTGTTCCATTCATCCGCATATATTTCAGCACAAGAAAATTCTAATTCTGAGTATGGCCAGAATTTGATTTAACTCTTCAACCAGTCCGGTTCTTGCCGCCATTTACTTTTCATCAATTTTCTTGCACTGCACCCTCTGAATGGCAGGTCGGCTGGACGTGAACTTCCTGGAACGTGATACCAATCTTTTAAATCGTTAATTGAACAGATTTCTTTTACTCTATTTCCCACAAAGTTATACAAATTTTCCTTTGCTTTTATCCATCCCAGAACAACCATATAGAGTCTGTCCAAAAATATGTTTCTATTTCGTTCAAAATATCCACTTTTTTCACAGATTCACATAACCTAACTCCAATTACCGCTGCTAAGAGTTCCAACTTTGGTAATGTTTATGATTTTATTAGGTGAAATTCTCGACATTGTCTCCATTGATTGTACCCATAATTCCACCCTAACAAGTAGAAAATGCAAGTTTACTGGCATCACAGAAAACGCGCAGAGATGTAATCACAAAATTTCTCAGAGGAAAATCACATAACGACCTAGGAATCATTCCAACATTCAACCATGATATTTGTTGCTACCATATTTTGAATTCATTTGCAATATCACTAGCTCTACTTCTCGTTATCCCTCCCAAGCTTAAGTTTTTCGAAGCAACAATTTTGGAATAAGTGTTGCCGGACAAGTGAATCCAACTGGATCGAATACTCTTTGTGCAACTGATAATAAACCTCTCTTGGTTGAAGATACCTACGGTTCGATTATTTTATCTTCACCCATGCGTCATCAATATATGATCGAAGAAATCACACACCCTCTATCGAACATCTCTTTCTACCAACGGCTATGAGCGAATCAAACTTGGTTAACATTTGTCTTCTAAGCTAAGAATTGTATTGTGATGATCGATTATAACTCAAAACAGTGAAAAGAGATTAGCCATAAAACCGACAGTCTTTTACATTTCAACTAAACTTGCCAAACATTTTATTGGCTAGCCTGTACCATCAATTGCGTCAATGATTTCTGTCACTGGTGTTTTGTTTGTCGCCAGTTTTACTTTGTTTTGCAGTCGAATATATTACAGTTTTTTTTCAAAGCTAAACGCCTCTTGGAATCATTACTTTCAAAGTAAGTACAATACACTGTGTCAAAAATAATCTTCAAAATTTTCAACCGCACAATTGACATTTGTGACTATAAATCCGTACTACCAGCATATTAACACAACAATTATTCATAGCGTGGAAACACTATTGAAAGAAAAAAATATTACCTAAATCTATAAATACAGGTCAAAAACATTCATAATATATTTTAATTCTTTTTTAGATTATGCCTGGAACTATTCTACACTCACAAGCACAACAATTTGTGTTGAACTTGTGCGAGTATTTTAACAGGGAAAGAGCGAATGGAGGACCTTTTTTGCCACTTTCATCTGTTTAAAACCACAAAAGGAATGTCATAACTTGTCTTTACTATATTTTAGAGAGAGAGTCGTCTCAAAAAGAAAACAGCTGATTTACCTGAAGGACAGAAAGTGGCAGTACGAAATACTTTGTACGATATGTATGAAAAAAGTGAGTATATCTCCTTATTACTTGGTGAGGGAAATGAAGATAATATTGATTGTTCATTCGATGGACGTGACACTGACTGGTGAGAAAAATTTCTGAACCAATGTAACCGCCCCGTTTTCATCAATCACAACTTCATTCAGTCATTGGATTTATGTATATCAGTTGAAAAGTCAAACTTTATTGTCACATCTAGTTTTCTTTTTAATTTCAAACTTCACTTGTATGTCGTTTTTGAAATGCAGTTATAACATCAGTCCTATCGTATGAATTTTGACATGTACCTATATTTATTTGAATTTTTTTCTTCCAGAAAAACATGTTACCCTTCAATAATTGAACGATGAACTCAAAAATAAGGAGATTGTTTCGATGTGCAAATCATCTTTGAATGTTTTACTGAAAGAGCTTGGATTTAAATTTAAAAAAGATGATAATCGAAGAGCTTTGATTGAAAAGACTCATATTGTTTCACAAAGAGCATATTATTTACGTAAATACCAAGAAAACCGAAAAAGTTTATATCCACAAGTGGTTTTTTTAGATGAAACATGGATTTATTCTAGAGGAAATAAAACAAAGTCTTGGCAGGATGATAATGTCAAAAGTGTACGCAAACCAGAAGGATATGATGGGTAAAGATTTATTGTTGTGCATGCTGGTTCTGCGAAAGGGTTTGTTCCAGAAGCCACTTTATTTTTCTGTTCGAAATCTTTGACTCTAGATTATCATGGAGAAATCAATAGTACAATGTTCACCAAGTGGATCACTTCACAGTTAATTCCCAGTTTGGAAGAGCCATCTTTGATAATAATGGACAATGCCCCATACCATAGTGAAATTTTTAATAAACAGCGTACCACTTCTTCAAGAAAATCGGATATTGTTTGTTGACTACAGGAAAATAATATTGATTTTGATGAGAAATTAAAAAAACCAGAGTTATTGCAACTGGCTAAGATGAACCGAAAGGAAAACATATACATTATAGATGAACTGGTACGAGAACATGGGCATGAAGTATAAGATTACCACCTTATCACCCAGACTTTAATGATATTGAATTAATTTGGGCTAATTGTAAGAAATACTGCAACAATCATATTGGCAGAGATAGATACAGTGATGAAAAAGTATTGGGTATGTGGAATGAAGCATTAGAGAAGTGCAACGCTGAATCCTGGGCAAAATGTGTAAAACACACCGAATCGCTCATGAAGATGAACGAGAAAAGCTCCTTTGTGATATATTTATTGATCCCATTATTATTTACATTGATGACAGTTCTGAATCAGAAAGTGATTGAATATATTAATTTTGTTTTTACTTTCATAAATGGTACATAGTTCTACATGCTCGCATTACATAAATGAATGTATGAGTACATTTTTTGTTAATCATATGTTGAGTACCTATTTCATTACCAAATATATTTCAACTGATGTTTTTTATTTCTTAGATATTCATTTATTTATCATTATACAGTGGGTCCTTGCACGAATAGGTAATTGAAAAAGTTTGAATACCTAATTCTAGAAGATTCCTTTTCTGAGTTTAAGTCATGTAAGTATATGTTTATTGTACATATGTACAATTTCTTGTTGACAAACACAGTTGAATTATGAAATATAATAATAAATTATTAACATGTAATATCACAGCTAAAAAGATATTTTGAATTTTCCGACAGTTTTTTTGAATTGTGGTGCTACCTTCTCTAAATGATATGAAATTGTGGCAGCCAATAGAAATAGACTAGAAGAAAATCCAAATTCCACTCTACAATGCCTATAAGTTTTTATTGACAAAATTGTGTGATTTTCCTACCAAAGAAATCTCAAAAAAAAATCTACCTCTCTTTGACAAATTAATTTGTAAAAATGCTTTATTAATATCCGCATCCACACCTATTATATAGCCGTCAATCTAAATTGTAAGGGTATGAAAGGTACAAGTTCTATGAAATTGAGTCCTTTCTCTAGACATCAAACACTGGGCTTATTTTCGTACTGACACTAGACTCTTTAATGACTGGATGATGTGGCAAATAATAAACATTATTTTTCTCGAATTCATACCTCTTCTATAATACCTTAATCTAGCCATTCTAGAAATACTTTTTTATAATCAACTAATATCATTTTGCTTCAAGTGTTTCTGTAATGGTATTCAATCTTTTTTTAGCAAGAACATAATTTTTGTAAAGTACTGGATGTCCCTCAACCCAAGGAGAGCAAACTTCACACCTTCCATCTTGATTGGCTGATATCGATTCTTTGAAATGATTAGTGACTTCTATTTGGTTTTCCTCTTTACTTTTGACTTCTACTAGATCTTTTATGCCTTAAGCACCGTAGATGAGTAAACTGAAGTAGATTATCTCCCAGTCGGCGCCTTTGATGTATCGGGTCCAGGTCAGTTTACTTATCTACGGTACCTTTAGTATCTTATGACCATAAATTTTAAATATGCGAATCACTCAAACAAGAAAATATAGTAAAAACATTCATTCTACCGAACTGTTTTCCCATAATAGTCCAACCCAAACGTGTTTCAAAAGCAATTGAATATTCGTCAACCTTTACAATAGTTCCTGAGGAAGATTGAACAAATGAATCTGCACCAAGTAAAAGTGCAATTTCATAAATTTTGATAGCTCTATCATGTAGTTTAGCTCATTCGAAAAGAAACGATCATGCAGCAACTAAGAACGGTTTTTTGAGGGGGCTGCACTCGGAAAGAATATTTGGAGCTGCAGCCACCAACTTATTTTTGAAATCATCCATAGAAGTACTCGGATATGGAACCATATTGGTACCATGGAACCATACTGGTATCACGGAACCATATTGGTACTATGGTACCATTTATCATTACTATTAATACGGAATTTATTCCTACCTGGTAATAAAATGTGCGATGAATACAATCAAAATTACAGCTGAAAGAAAATAAGGAAATTTTATGCTAGGAAGTTATAAAGGTGGCTTTGAAATATAAAAATGAACACAAAACATTAAAACAATTGTTCAAAATGCTGTCTATTAACGTCAATGCACTTCTGAACTCGCATAGCTGTTTTTTGAAGAACGTTCTATAATTGCTGAGCCGTTATACTATTAATTGCGCGTCTTACTCGCAACTCCAGGTCTTCGCGGGTTGCAACGGCGATTGCATAGACGAGTAATCAAGAGGTGTCAAATCAGGTGACCATTGCCTGGTGAAGGTAATCAATTGCTTACTATTCTTGAATCATAGTGATTCTTGAATTTACGATAGGGAAAGTACCCTATCAAATATTATTGTCCAATGATTTTGCGACCGAGTATTCCAAGCCAAACATTGAAACCGAACCGCACGTGAAAGTTACCCATCCGCAATAAATTTTGGTTTTCTTGTGACCAATAGGTAAGTACCTTCTATTTTGTCGGTTGAATAATACCATATTTGTAAACCTAGACTCGTCCGAAAATAGAATTCTCCCAAAAAAGCATTGTTTGGCTGCACATTACTCTGCAAGATCTAATTGTAATATTCCATCTTTCGTTCATAATCATTTTCGTACAGGTGCTGGTGCAATTGATATTTGAAAGCTTTATAATTGGATGATGATAATAGAAAAGAAACCAAGCGCCAAATTTCAAAAACTGAGATAAAGGTTTCAAACGACAAAGTTACTGTCGTTATGTGTAAAAGTATTGAGCGCCTACTAGAATTCAGGCGACATCTATTGACTAATGATCCAAGCGACTTTGAAGGCAATGCAGTTGCCCATTATAGAAAAAATCCAACATTACAACACCGTTCATAGAATATGATCAAAGTCGCTTGGTTCTTTTTCAATTATTATCATCCAATTATGGTTGTGCAAGATTTGGCCTACCGTTTGGTGACTAATTTCCAATTCACACCCAATTTGCCTTGAAGAAACAGTCTCATCAACTTAAGGTCTGTTCGTTGTTTCTGCATGAAATTTATATTGTACACTACATCTTTTCATATTACACCAGTCCGCGTCGATGAGTGTAGTAGAGAGTAGTGTAGTAAATTTAACATGTGTTCGCTACTGATATTGCGCCAATGCTAGGATTTTAGGTTAGGTTACGATTATTATTATTTGTCTTGAATAAAACTTCAAAATGGACAGTAATGATGAAGTCATAGAAAATTTCACGCATTCGGACGACGAATTATTAATTACGAGTTCGTCTGACGACGATCAATCAATGTGGTCAGCATTCTCATCTCGATTATTTATGGTAGCATTTTGGAAGTATCTGGTAGCGCTAATTCAAAAGTCTTTTTCGAATTATCAGCAGATGATCTTGATGGTAAACTAAAAATCAGATTCACCACAATTGTTCAAATTGAAATATCAAAATTATTTTAGTAAAGAAGCTAACTTCTCATTAGGATTACTCCAAAAAACATCCAACACACCTAACCTCACACTATCCAATCTGCACTACACTTTTCACACCTCCTAATTATTAAGTGTAACACCTAGATTTGGTGGTAACTTATTTGAAATTATTGCGCTACAACATTTTAGCAACGAACATAGTGTAAGTGTACACCAGCAATCACCGAACAGGATCAGTGTTACATGATCTACACTAGTGTACGAAATTGTAGTTATTGGAGACACAGCGAACAAACTTTTATATTCGAGCTAAAACATTAATTTCCGTTCCTTCGTCAATGATAACGTTTTCTTGATGATTATGGTAAGGCTCTAGTCGGAATTGATTTTCAAGACGATTAATGTAATTTCTTGCTGGACACTGTCAATCAGGATTTCGGTCGTCATAAAGGTTTCTAGCAGCAACGGCATTTTTTCTACATTCCGCATAAATAATTAACATGCCAATTTTTCATCCCCTGAATAAATGTGCGGCATTTTGAACAAAAATAACAACAAATGTAAAAACTTTTCCAATATATAATAAAAACCATCACCGATAAACCAACAAATATTTATTTGACAATCTGAAGGAATAATTTCATTGTTTTAAAAGCCTGCTTCTTAGTAACTTCTTAACACCAAATCAGAACAAAATAATTGAATTTTCTTGTTTTCTTTTAGTTGTAATTTCGATTGTATTCATCGCACATTTTATTACCAGGTATGAATAAATTCCGTATTTATAGTAGGTACCACGGTACCAATACGGTTCCATTTGAAAAAATTGAGTTTTACCCCAAAATTGATAACGATGAACTTTATTTGCTCATAAAAATCGCAATTTAGTATTTTTGACGGAATTTCGATTTTTCTATATCATTGGCATAAGTACTTAAATGAAAAATTAAAAATTAAATTATCAAAAATGTTGACGTTTGAAATATCACTTATGCGGTATCATTGGATTCAGAAAATTATGTAGATTTAAGAAATGTAATGATATACAGGATTTTGTTGTTTAAAAAACGAATCATTTGTAGGTCAAAAAGTGCCGCTTATTATGTTTATGGGATATTCCCAAATTTCAATCAATTACCTACAAAACTAACGGCGATACGGGGGGTGTACCATGATCCTGTTATACCCAGTATACTATATATCGATAGGTCCCAATAGATTTTTGTGAAATCAACGTCATTACATTACAAAAAATGCACAATAGCGATGTATGTGAGAACGAACCACTGGGATTAAATGGACTAACTTCAAAATGTGTCTACATCTTATGTGCATCGATGGTTGGTTACAACGTGAAAACAAATTCTGGAAGGTCACAGACTCCTTGATTAATTATTACCATGTGAGTAACGCTAAAATTAAAATTTATCCCGACAGTCATAATAACCATCTAGTGTTGCAAAGAAAAAATGTTCGATAATTACTGATTAAATTTTAAATACTCATTAATATTCTGTCGTGAAAAGCGGGTGTATGATAACGTATACTTATAAATTAATGATATGTTTTGATGAAACGTACGTTTTTGTTATCCTTATAGATTTATTATGTTTGTTAAGTTATGTATATGAAGCCACACCTCTTTTGAAAATTATAATGCTGCAGGGCCTTAATGCCCACTTGGTCGGATTGATATTAATTATAACGTAATAAATCCGGACTTTAAAATAAAACAGATTATTTTTAATTACAACGTCGATAATTAAAATAATCATCTCAGTTGTTAACTAACATTAACTAAATGCATCTTATGTAAAATTCCGAGTTCAATTACAAGATAATAAGGTCTGTGACTATTGTGATTGATTAGGTATTTCATGACTGTTTTCTAGTTCTACTCTCATTTTGCTTACCAGTTAATATATATGCAAATCCCCAGCATGAGGTTGATGTAGTTTAGGAAGTGCATAATAGTCATATAATTATGCAATTTTGAGTTTTGCTCATTGGCACAAACTTGCGGCTGTTACCTGGAATTATTCATTCTGTGTCGCTCTAATTAAAACGTGTTCAACATTACGGGTCAACATAAAACTTCCCAAGAGTTATTCATTCAACAAATTCATGCACCAACATAGTTAGCTAGTGCTTAGGTCGACCTTATGAACTGCGAGAGTTAAATAACACAATTAAATAATTTCAGTTGAACGATATGGATCACATGTATTTCTATTACTGCAAAAATACGGGTAGCGGAAATTTGATCTAAAAAAATAATTATTGAAAAATATATGATTGGAGTCTTTTGATTGAGAATATGTTTAATGGAAATACATTCGATCGGTTTATTGATGACAGAAAATACATTTGAGAGAAACATAAATGTTAGAAAATACAATTGATAGAAACACCATTTGATAGAAAAGATAATTTATATAAACACCATTTAATAGAAATTCATTAGCTCGATTATTTTGTCGATAGAGACATGAATCTGTTCATTCTTCTTTGTACTTAAGCACCCCAACGAATTTGTGTTGCAGTTTCAGTTCCATCATGCTCTGTTCTCGAAGTAGCTCTTCTATAAATTTCCAGATAGATGATTTTCTCGCATGGAATTGTCACTTCAAACTTCTATTCCACCCTTCAACAATATTGTTGGTTTTGTAACGATTGCTCTAGAACCTCAGTGTAGGTGTTTTTCCTCTTGGAGTTGAGTAATGCATATGCTAACGGATATGTTATTCCACTTACACATCCATGTACTGTAACTTTTGTTGTGTTTTTTTTTTTTTTCTCAAAAATGCAAATTATTTTCTTCATCAAGTCACCAGCGAAACATAATATGTGTGGTCGACTTGATTGTTGAGTTGCCATGGTAACTAAGTGAGACCCTAACCTCGAAATTATTTCACTTTTGAATTGAAGCTGTCAAGTGGTACGACGTAAAAAATGTTTCGCTTCGGTCAAGAAAGTAAAGAAAATATTCGCCTGGAGATTGAGCAGTTGACACACGCGAATACCAGAAAATCGAAGTCAAGCGTATGGAGGCAGTTTACAAACTTTTGCGTAGAAAAATCGTATAATTTTGATAGAGCGGATATACCTGTGGAAGAACTGGCACTTATTCTTGAAGAATATGAGTTCAACATGCGAAAAAAGAACTCCGAAGACTACAAGGAGAGATTCATCAAAGTTTTATGGAATTCCACAGCCAAGCAGTTGCAGGAATATGATTTTGAAAAGTATGATCATAAATTTAATCCTTTCTCTGACATACAATTTTTGAACGCAAGAGCTACAAAAAATGCTAAGCGCCGGAAGCGACAAATGGATCCAACCAAGAGAAAGGAAAGTTCATCTGCACTATCAGCAGACGAGCTGAGAAAAATTATTGATTTTTGGGACGAAAACACTCCGGAAGGAAGGACAGAAAAAGTTTTTCCACGTTGCTGGTCATGAATTGGCCTGATGGAGAGGAAATGAAGGAGCGGCAGCACAACTCGAATATTTTGTGAAGAAAATTGACAATAGAGGGGGACTAACAGGCCGCATTGGGTATAACTCGGTTTTTTCCAAGACCACCCAAGGCGGTTCAAAGAAAATGGCTGACAGTAGTACCGAATACACTCAACGAAGAAATACGCCCAGTGAGACTGTTCAAAAAACTAACAAGCAAGCCAGGCTCCATCAAAACGAATCGTTTATTTTTGACGCCAAATCCAAGCTGGAAGAATCCCAGTTCCAAAGGCTGATATAAGAACATTCTAGTTTGTTGTGAATTTGAGCACCCAGTATTTCATAAACAACAGAAACTCCCCTATGTAACTAAGCAACAACAGTTTTTTTACGGAGGTCAACATTGGATACATTTGTATTAAAGTCAACAGATCAAATATTCAAGAAGAAACCCTGATTTTGATAAAAGCCCAACCCCAAGGTCCTTCGATCCCGACTCACGACGCAATTCCCATCATTTTTGGTCTCATCGAACCGGATAGCAACCAGATTGGAAGGAATTTCCCAGATTCAAGTCAAAGTCAACGCGACGCTACGCTTCAACATTTCTCGATTTCTCCGACGGAGCTCGAAGTTAGAAATACCCTCATCCACACATCCTGCTTATTGAGGAAACCAGCAAACAAAAAAGGCATTCACACTTCTGGAACCCAGATCCAGCCACGAGGTCAGATATTTCCAATTTGAATATATGAACATTTTGAATATCTGACAAATTGTCACATTGACGTTTTAAACGTCACATTTGATTGAATTCTTTCATATCACTATTTATTCAAGTTTTCGTACATTTGGGTAATAGTTGTACTGGTTTATAACAGTGCTTGAAACATTGCTAAAATGGATGATTTAATTGGAAAACGAGGCCGCTCCAAAGGGAATAATTACACGAATAGAAAAGTATATTGTGGATCATGAAAACGACGATAATTTCAATGAACTTTTGATTAGGGAAAATATGTTAAGTAAAGCTTTTGATGATTATATTAGAATTCAGGAATGTATTGAAGATTTAGGTGAATTAAAGATTGTTGATAGGGAAGCTGTTGAAGAACGTACATAGGGGCTCACACTAAAATTCGTACTCTTATAGAAAATCAAAAAAATGCAGTTCTCGTTACCAGTGCGGTAGGTTCACAAAGTAATGCTTGCTCAAACTCATAAGGTTCTCTCACCCCACGCGTTAATTTACCCAATTTGAATATTCCAATTTTCACTGGCAAATATGAGTATTGGAGATCTTTCTATGATCTTTTCTCAGCATTAGTCGATAAGGATACGCATTTGGCTGATTCGCAAAATTTTTTGTACTAGAAATCTGTTGTTAAGAACGAACCCCTCTCATTGATAAACCGCGAACTCTCAATATCAGATGGAAATTACAAAATCGCATTAGATATTTTGAAAAAGAGGTACGACAATGAAATGGCTATAATAAACACCCACATTAAGTCACTTTTAGAGGAAAACTCTCTTTCAATTAGGGATTTTATTACAAAAATTAAACAACATTTCAATGCACTTAAGGCTCTCTCTGTACCAGTTGACACGTGGTATTTGATATTAGTTTACATATTCTCTAATAAATTAGACTTTCATACTCATAAGGTCAAAATGAACAAATTTCCCAATGCTACTCGTTTCTCAGAAGCTTCTCACACAGCCACAAAAATAATGTTGCGCTCTCAGGTAAGGATAAAATGACTCAATCATGTATTTATTGCAAAGGAAAAAACACTCTATTTACAGATGTCCACAATTCATTACACAATCTATTCAACAAAGAAGAGATTTTGTGATGGAAAATAAACTGTTTCAATTGTTTGGGTACAAAACATTCCGTAAATCAATGTACTTCTGAAAGGTGCAGGTCGTGTTTAGGCAGACATCACACGTTATTACATAATGTTTCTGCTCACAGTAATCCAGAAAATCAACCTCTTCTCTCCTCTGAGAACCCCTCTAATGGTGAAATATCTCTTGAAAATGTTGTGTCGAATCCATCCTCGTCCAGAAACCAATAACGAAGTTTCTCAAAGAAACTGTTGTCTTGGTAGTCAGAATAATCAAAGCTATATTTTATTAGCCACAGCTCTGGTAAATTTCATTTCTGATTCAGGAAATAAAATAACAGCTCAGGCACTTCTAGATTCTGCATCACAAACCTCGTTTATTACATCGAATGTACGAAAACGTTTGGACATTGAAATTCGTAGAAGTAATTTACAGATCTCCGGAATATCCCAAGGTACAACAATTATTAATCATTTTGCGGACGTAATCACTGGATCTCAAGATCCAAACCACTTCAAACTCAATGCTAAATGTGGAGTTCTCAAGAAAATAACCTGTCCCCTTCCACAAACCAAGGTAGACACCTCGCTCTTTAGAAACCCAAATCAATTGTTCCTGGCTGATAAACATTTTGATATCAGGAACAAATAGTCTTACTTTATAGCAAATTAGGATGGCTGTTAGGTGGTCCAATACCAATAAAACAGGTTTTTAATATTAGTGTTACGTTATTTTCACATAGTCCAGGCATAGATGTATTAATACCCAGAATTTGGCAACTCGAGGAATTAAATACTAAACGCACTCTTTCACAGGAAGATCAAATTTGTGAAAAATTATTCTCTTCGACTACACGACGTACAACGCAAGGACGTTTTCAAGTTCTTCTATCTCTCAAACTTTGTATAGATTCGTTAAATTTAGGTGACTCATTTCAATTAGCAAAAAGAAGGTTATTATCTCTTGAGAAAAGGTTTAGTAAGGACCCCATCTTACAATCCCCGTACAAGGCTTTCATTGACGAATATGTACTCTTGAAACACGCTGAAGTTGTTTCCTTTGACTAAGACAAATAAAAGTAGGTATCAAAAATATTTCTTACCACATCACTGTGTGATAAAAGAAGAAAGTCAAACAACGAAATTGAGGGTTGTATTTGACGCTTCTATGAAAACTACAACAGGTATGTCACTTAATGATACAATGTATAAAGGTCCTACTGTTCAACCTGATTTGTTCGATATCATTTGTAGATACAGAACTTTCAAGTACTGTTTAACCACAGATTTAATAAAGATGTATCGTCAAGTTCAAATAGCACCAGAACATTGGCATACGCAGAATATTCTGTGGCGTGATAATCCCGATGAATCTCTGATATGTTTTGAATTACGCACAGTCACGTATGGAACTAATTTTGCTCCGTTTCTTGCAACAAGATCGCTTTTTCAGTTGGCAAATGAAGGAATCTTAACACTCCCATTAGCATCACAAGAACTTTTGAAACAATGCTATGTAGATAACATTTTAGGAGGTGCAGACACCTTTGACGACTTTCTCAAGCTACAAACTGAACTTATAGCTCTCTTAGGTTCCGCAGGATTCAAATTGCACGAATGGAGTTCGAATGTCCCAGAACTATTAATTCTGGAAAAATCTGACGTTTACTCTGATTCAGGTACTCATTCGAAGGATTGTTTGAACTAAGTTTTAGGAATATTGTCGTGAATTGGGGTTGTTCACGACTAACTAGGCAGATTCTGATCCTTGAAAAATTTAAAACACTTCGTAAACAATATAGAAAACAACATTTATTAATCTACTTATAATTATTGTGAATTCAAATTCAATGGAAATAATTTAATGAATCTCTCGTTGTTCGATTTTAATAAATTTTGATAAACTAATTAGAAAAGACCTATACTTACAATCATAACTTTTTTAACTATTCCCTAAAGGTTCTGAATTTATTTACTTCCCGACTCCCCCCAATGTCCTCTCTACCTCTGGGCACGGCAGAGGCCTAACTTCCTTTCCCCGATCGAACTATCAGTGGCCTTCTTTCCAACTCTTGTTTTCTATTTAGAAAACGTACGAAACGTAATTAGGACAAGTTGTGATTCAGGGTATAATAGTTTTATAAACACACCTACTGAATAATAAAGGAAGAAGATTTGATATATGGTGTGTTCGAAACATTTTTGACAATATCATGGAACTCAAGTTCTGATACATTCAGAATTTCTGTTACATTTCCACAACAAGATGACTTTCCTACGAAAAGGACTATTTTATCTCGTATTGCTTCACTTTTTCATCCCCTTGGTTTGATTGGGCCCATTATAGTCCTTGCAAAAATCCTTATGCAAAGAATATGGATGAGTAAAGTAGAATGGGATGAAATATTACCTCAAAAATTAATGAATGAATGGAAACATTTTTATGCAAATATTCATCATCTTACACATGTATCCATTCCTCGATTTTTATCATTAGACGGAAGTATAAAAGAAATACAATTACACGGCTTCTCGGATGTCTCTCTTTCTGCCTACGGTGCATGTTTATATCTTAGAGTGATCTATTCCAACCAGGTTTCATCAAGATTAATTTGTTCGAAACGTAGAGTTGCCCCTCTGAAAACAATTTCCCTTCCCAAGTTAGAATTATGTGGTGCGCTATTTTTGGCCCGATTATGTCATAAAATTGTCTCAATACTCACACAGAAAATTTCCTGCTTTGCATTGGACAGATTCTCAAATAGTTCTCTGTTGGATCAAAGAATTTCCCACTAGATGGACTACCTTTGTTGCGAATCGAGTTTCCGAAATTCAGGAACTCACCATAAATGCTCGATGGCAACATGTAAATTCACAATCACATATCACAAGGTCTGAATCTATTATCTCTGATAGAATATGAAATGTGGTGGAATGGACTAAAGTTTCTATCAGATATCAACATAGACTTTAGCGAAAATACGATAATTGAAACTCGTACATCTCTGCCGAAACAACGATCAATTATTTCACACATTCAAATCAATTCAGATCTAGTTTCAATATTTTTACGATTTTCCAGTTTCATGCACAGGCAACGTTCAATTGCCTACTGTATGAGATTTATTAACAACTATGAGTAAACCCAAATCAGAATACCGAAATAGTCCACTCACTGTTGCGGAATCAGAATTATCTCTAGTGGTCATTGTAAAGGTGATTCAGGCTCAATATTTTCCTAAAGAAATAGCTCTTCTCTCTTCTAATAAACCTCCTTCCACAGATTGTTCTATATTACCTCTGACTCCTTTTTTGGGTAAAGAAGTACTACGCGTAGGTGGTAGGCTGAATGAAGCTCCAATACTCGTATCTCAAAAGCATCCTATTTTATTGCCCGCCAAAGATCATGATGTCAATCTGATTATTTCAAATGAAACATATACGATTGAATCATGCTGGACCACAGAATGTATTGTGTAATCTCAGGTTGCGATTTTGGCTAATAAATGGCTTACGACAGATAAAGAATGTTATCAAAAATTGTGTAAGATGCCACCGATTTAAATGTTGGCATGGACCAATTATGGTTAAAGAATCCAAATAACGCAAAGCAAGGATCACTAAATCATATATTGCTCTCTTTATTTGTATGCATTCGAAAGCAATTCATTTGGAATTAGTTTCCGATCTCACGACGGACATGTTTCTCTTGGCATTAAAACGTTTCATTTCAAGACGTGGAAACCCCGTAACAATTTTTAGTGACAATGCAACGAATTTTCAAGAAGCAAACAATTCTCTACATGAACTTTATTGTTTTTTCAAAAAAGAAAAATTCAAGATTTTCTATCAATTAGAAAAATTACATGGAAATTCATCCCCCTTAACAGCCCACACTGGGGTGGTCTTTGGGAGGCAGGCATTAAATCAACAAAGTATCACTTAGGTAAAACAATCGAGTACCTACTCTTTCGGTACAAATAGAAGCCACACTGAATTCTAGACCGCTATATTCCATGTCTTCGGATCCTTCATATCTCAGTGTTCTAACACCAGCACATTTTCTTATAGGAGAATCTCTTGCAGCACTACCAGAAAACCATATCTCTGAAATACCTGACAATCGTCTCAAGATGTGGGAACAATGTAGTAAATTACGTGAATTTTTTTTGAAAAAGTGGTCATTGGAATATTTGAATGGATTGCAAAACCGCCCCAAATGGATGACATCATCTTAAAATTTTAAAGAAAATATGCTGGTATTGGTAAAAGAGGACAATGTACCCCCTCTTGAATGGGTTTTTATAGATAATAGAGTAAGGGTTGTCGAAATAAAAACCAATAATGGACCAAATTATGTCCTTTACCTTTTGAGTCTTCACGAAAATATTTTTTTTTCTTGGGGGGAGGATGTTGTGAATTTGAGCACCCAGTATTTCATAAACAACAGAAACTCCCCTATGTAACTAGGCAACAACAGTTTTTCTACGGATATTGACATATGTCAATATTGGATACTGAACATCAATTTGTATTAAGAACTTGTAATAACGTCTGATGAAAGCCCAACCCCAAGGTCCTTCGACCCCGACTCACCACGCAATTCCCATCATAGTTGGATAGAATACAATATCTTCCTGGTTCAAATCCGCTTCTGCATTGATTGGAATTGATGTCAAAAAGATCAAAGTAACAAATCATTCTGCTGTTTCAACTTTAGCCAAAACGGGAATTGGAGAACAGCACTTGATTAAAATAACCGGCCATGGTAGCAGCCACTCAATAAAACCATATCTGCAAATAGACTCGGGCCATCATGAGGAAATAATTGACGCAAGGTCTGCTTCAACTTCGGCGATTCGAGAATCTCTGAATCAAGAACAAGCAACTACTTCCAATCAACCTGCTACAGTTTATAATAATTGCGTTATCCATATAAACAATAATTACAATGGTAAAAATAATATACATAATTAGATTTATCACTTGTAACTATTAATATAAAATAAAAAACTGAAAACTCATCTATTTTTTTATGTTATTTTTCAACTGCTGGAAACCTAGCTAGGAAAATATAACAAATTTTCATTGCGTCGAAGTTTCGATACCATCCTCTAGGTATGGGTTAGAAGCCTGCAATAATTTGAAATACTCATTGTAGTTGCATGAAAATGACAACCTAAAGCGTAAAATAATATATTCTTCTATTTTATATCAATTTTGGATTACTACAAGTTGTAGGAAGTTATAATTTTATCAAATTTGACCTCTAAGATTTTTTTATTTTCTTCGGGCTACTAAAAGTGGTAGAAAATGAAAAAAATATCAGTTTTTACATACATCGGTACCTACAGAAACAGATTACATAATAATATTCAGTTTGCCTTCACACCAATGGACCCTTAGCCTATAAACTGTTGATTACCACTGATTATAGTAGCTGAAAAGAGACATTTAGGGACAAAAAATATAATACTATTTTATTTTATAGTTACTTGAGCTTACTACAAGTGGTATACAATTATAATTTTAGAGGTCTTTCGGGAAGCTGCATGAACAGATTCATTAGCGCGTCATAACTTTGTCAGCAATTATTTAGGCCTTCAAATCGGAAATTTCTACTCATTATAGTTGCTTTGGAATACCATAGAAAATAGTATATTCTTCAATTTTACATAAGTTTTGAGTAACCACAAGTGGTAGAAATTTTTTTTTTGCGTTTTTATTAACATGCGTTATGTGCGCTTTAGTGGTTTGGAATTCATAACCAGCGTCAGCAAGCATCAATCATAGGAGGCTGTGATCATTGTATTTTGACACTGCAAAACATCAAAAAAACTCGCGCTTTATTGCATTAAAGAATATTGCACAGCCAGTAAAACCAATAAAATCCTTTGTTTGAAAAATGAATCGATTTGAAAATCATACTATGTGCAAAATATGCGTGAGATTGTCTGATGTAATGATCAATCATCGTAACATTATTTATTTATTCGCATTAATAGAGGATTGTGGTTCCAACTTGAATAAAGAAAATTTGTTCCGGATTGTCCACGAATATTTTCATCTAAACTACGCAAAATTGAAAGTACTGAATGGGAAAAAGGTAAATAAATTAGTGTCTATATATTATATATATTTTATTAGACATATACACTTAATTGAAAATATTCAAAGTCCTGCATTTTCGCCATCAAGAAGAGAGTTGGTGTCCGAAGAATATAGAAAACATCTTACCTTTGTAATTAAAATGTATCAAAACTAAATATTATGTGAACGCAGTTGGGTATCCCACGAGAATAAAATTTCCACTAAAATACATCCGTTGCCATGGTGATCTGTCAAAATAACATATTTTGATCGGTTCAAAATTACAGGTGTGGAATTTTCTAAGAAGTTCAAGGTTTCATTTTGTTCCCAATACATAAAACTTATCTACAGTAGATACTAATTGGAAGATAAAAAAGTTTTCTCCGCTCTCAGTTTTTTTGGTATTGCTATGGCAAGACAAAATCATCCATTTTCAGTGGAACAGTTGGACCAATATTTGTTTTTATCTGGTAGGCCTGATACTACGTTCCAGGCTTGACACGGAAGGCATTTCAAATGACGCAGCTTAGCTTATTCCAGCACTATGTTTAGAAATAATAGCTCTAGGAGCATCTCTACTTGTTCTTTGCTTCCTTTTTTTGATATTGATGCACTTGCTCACCTCAAATTTTACTAAGGACTCTTCGTGATAAGAAATCTTTCTTCTTCTCTGGCAATGCGACAAAAATATCTTAATTTTCGCCATTCCTCACAGCGCCAGTAAAACTTAACAGGATCGAATTTCTGCCTAATGTAAAAATATCCATTATGATAGAGATTTTTTTCCCTTTTGTGATATCAATAAATTCATAATGTTTGATCTTTATATCTGACAAGAAAATGTAATTGACAAATTAATCAATAACCAAAGTTTACGTTTCAAACCTTGTCAAATCAACAAAAAATCCAAATGCAGATTTCATTCAACTTTTTCAAAAACAGATGATATACAATAAAAATAGAGTTTTCAACAAGTTTTGCTAATAGAGATAGAAAGTCGCCGAAACTTCAACTTATTTTCTTTATGCAAATTTGAGAATACGTTCTGACAAAAATATCCAATCTCATTCGACTAAAATCTTGTAAACGCAACGCAGTAACTTATCAATGTAAATTGTTTCATTTGCCTTCCACACTTGTATAGATTTTCTTATTTTTCTGACTGTAGGTTAGAAATTCCAAAAATCATGTAGTTCCGCCACAAAACCAAACTTTCAATCAATTATACAAGATTGATTCTATAGATTGACCAATTTGAAAGAGGGGCACCACTGAATTTTTTTTCAAAACCAAATTCCAACAGACAGTAGCAATTTTTTTTTAATGAAAGGACCCCGCACATTTTTTATGGGAAATGGCTTTCCGTGAATTTGGCTGAATATTTGGTAAGTATGTTGCAGTTCGTTATAAGCTGATCAAAAGTGTCCATAGCAAAAACGCTCAAAAGTGGACAGTTTTCGAGATATGAAGCTTTGAAAATGGATTTTTCCATTTTATGGGGTATTTGCTCATTCATCGGAGAGCTCTCATTTCTTGTTGGGATGGAATTTCAATATCCGATACCTAGAACCCGACTGAGAAATGGTATTCCTTATTTATATTAGGTACTGTTATCAAAAATTTTTCATACACTCTCCACAGTTCCCATGTAATGAGGTAAACATTCCAAGAACTTTCAAACACCTTTCCATGCTCAGGATGACGCTAGAATAATTTGTATTTTCGGAAAATGACATATTTCGGATGTTTATTGATGATTACCGATTCCAAATATATCTGATGTCCAATTATATTTAATATGTTTTCCAAAATGTTCGTAACGAGGCCCAGCGATCTGTAATGAGGGAAAATGAAAAAATCTTAATCGTGTATCCTCAGAGATAACAATTGTTATCATTATTGATGTCATTTACATATTATATGTGATTTGTTTCTCACAAATCTTGATAATCTAACAATGGGGTGCCAAGACATTATCCTCAGAATGGCTCGAAATGGATAATAGCTCCTCACAGTCGAATGAATTCGTGAAAATGTCTGCATCTTTGATACGTGATAGTACTTTCCAGATAGAATGGGGTAGTTCAGGTGTTGGAAGCAAACTATGAATGGAACTTTCGATATTAACACCCAAATTCTTGAAAACACTATCTCTATATAAATGTGACATTAAAGTTTACAAATATAAATACCTGTTTATTCATATGATTGTTTAAAAGATAAATAAGTGGATGAATCGAAAACAATATATTACTAAGAATAACATTCAAAATAATAACAACAATAATAATATAGAACATCGACGAAAACAAAGTAAATGCAGCCATTGTAAATACAGTCAATTAGAAATCGACAGGTTTTGATGGCATAAACAATTTTTTGCTGAAAAAGCTCCATGCAGCACAAGAATTAACAACAACCAAAGCAGTCTGGATTGGCCGACAAATGAAAGAATATACCTAATACCCAAAAATGAAAACAGAACTAGCCAAGAACTACAGACCAATTACCTGCCTCAATAATATCTATAAAATTTCTACAAAAATAATATCTGAGAGATTGCACGACCAATTGTTTCCAGCCGAAAAAAAAAGATGTGTCAAAAACACGTACGGTTGTAATAATCGCCTTCTAACAAGCAGAATGCTATATTAGGATTGCAAACAAAGAATCAAATATATGTCACTGGCATGGATTGACTGAATATCTATAGAACATATTCAACCCTCATTTCTTCTATCAGCAAAACAATCAACAAGTGGAATACCGATCTGCAACTGATGTCAGGCCTCAAAAGCAACAGTAACACAAACAGCACCATCATAATATTTCAAACGATTTTTTGCGATGCTAAGATTGTTTATTCTTGTTTTCTGTTTAATATCATTATTATTATTATCATTTTCAATGTTATCCCTTTTATCGTTTTGATCCATCCAATTATTTATTTTGCAAAAAATCATATGAATAGATAGTCGTTTATATATGTGGAAACTTCAATGCAACATTTACAAAAAGAGTTGGTATTTTCAGGAATTCAGGTGTAAATATCAAAAGTTCTATCCATAATTTGCTTCCAACATCTGAACATTCCATTCTATCTGGAAAGTACTATCAGATGTCGAAGATTCAGACATTTTCACGGATTCATTTGGCTGTGAGATGCTACCATTCATTTCGAGTCATTCTGAGAAAAATGTCTTGGCACCCCATTGTCAGATTATCGGGATTTGTGAGAAATAAATGACATATATGTGAATGACATTAATAGTGATCACAATCGTTATCTTTGAGGATATATGACACGATTTTTCCGTTTTTCCCCATTACAGCTCGCTGAGCCTGTTATGAACATTTTGGAAAACATATTTGATATTATTGGATATTAGATATATTTGGGATCAAATATTTCGGCCTCTCTTCAAAAAATACCCAAAATATGACATTTTCCGAAAATATAAATTAATAATAATAATAATAACAATAAACGTCTTTATTGTCAATAAAAAAAAACATTACCAATTTTTGAAACTGAAGGCGAAGTCTAGCTTGAAGCTATTCCACTCAACCTTCAGAGGGCAGTTGCCCAAGAAAATGAAAATTATATAAAAAAAAGAAAAATTGATATAATACAACACTTGAGTCAGATGGATTATTTTGGAGATTTTGGCAGTGTTTGCTATTTATAAACAGTTTATGAACAAGTGAAGGGGTGCACCTAGTATATTTAACATATTGGAGGAGTTAGAGTACAATTTTTTTCAGGAATAAATGAGTTAGCAAAAAAATTTTACTGAGCCGGTCGAGACAGTTTTCGCTGCGTTTCAAGATGACATTTCAACTTATACTTGAATTTATTGATATTGAATATTTTGAATTCATCAGGCACATGATTGTACCTTTGAATAGCATTAAATACAAATAACCTTCGGAACATTGCAGTTCTGTGTTGAGGCATGGTCATGGCGGACCTATTCCTGACACTCGTTGAATGTATTTTCGACCTTGGAATGAATTTTCGTACCAGAGCAAGTGGGTTAGGATCATTGAGAAGTTTATGTGTGAAAGTACCTAGATGGAGTTGCCTCCTGTTTTCCATGTTAAGCTAGTTACATTCTTGAAACTTATGAGAGATATGATCATATTTTCTTATTCCATAAATTAGTCTGCAGCAGCTGTTTTGCACTTTCTGAATCTTGTCCTTATCTACCCTTGTTAAGCAAGTACCATAGATAAAATCACAATAGTTGAAGTGGCTTAGAACTAATGACTCGCATAAGGTTCGTTTCATTTTAACGCTGAGAGGATGCAAATGCTTTACTTATAATACTCCTGATATGAAGAGAGAAGCGCAAATCAACATCTAACACTACGCCAAGATTCCTGGCTGAATCGCATACTTGTAGTGTTGAATTACCAATTTGAATCGTCATATTGTCTCTCAAGAGGTTTCTATTGATTTTGTTACCAAAAAACAATACCTTAGATTTTTCATGATTAAGTTTCAAGTTGTGCTGATCAGAGGAAATCTTGATTTTGTTCAATTCATTATTCATAATGTCCTTGACAGTTACCCAATTATCCGTACTAAAATTAAGATACAGTTGTGTATCGTTTGTAAACGCTTGAGTTTTACAGTGCTCTATATTGTTCAAAATATCAGCAGTGTATATATATAATAAAAAGCAAGGAGCCCAATATGGACCCTTGCGGAACACCTGAAAGTACATCCAATTTGAATGAATATAATCCATTCACTGATATTACTTAAGAACGCCTCAGAAAATAATTCTATATCAAAAATACTAATGAATCATTGAAGCCAAAATATCTCAATTTTGTGCGAAGCAACTCATGATAATGGTATCGATTGCTTTAGAAAAATCAAGTAGTACCAAGGCACTAGATAACCCCTCATTATAAGCAGTTAAAATATCAGATGTTACAGTCGCCAGAGATGTTTCAGTATTTCTGCCTGGTCTAAAACCGCACTGGCAATCAGAAAATAAGTTTCTAGCAGTGAAATGTTCATATATTTGTGAATACAAAATTTTTTCGGAAACTTTAGAAAGAGTAGGAAGCAAACTTATTATTCTGAGATCTGTAAAATCTTTGGGATGACTTTTTTTAGGGATGGGTATACCAATAGAACTTTTCCATATATCTGGGAAGTACGATTTTTCAATGCAACAATTTATTATGTGAGTTATATATTTTTGTCTATGAATGGACTACAATATTTTAACATTCCAGCATTTACTCCGAAAGCATTCGTTTTAATACTATGTAACGCTTTATTGACTTCTTCAACGGTTATTATTCTAAATGAAAATTGCATAGGAGGATCATGAACTGAATTAATATAAAAATCAATTTTCCCATCACATTTATCAATTACATCTCGCAGGTAGGAGGAAAATTAGTTGTTCAAGGTATCAGGATTCGATAGGTTATCGGGAATTACATTTTTTCAGTGTTTTCCAAGAAGCTTTCGAATTTTTCATTTGCAGAACATGATTGAGATGGGCTTTTTTCTTACTTCTATCTAGCGCGAGTGTATGATTTCTCAATTCTTTATATCTTTTAAAATCGCATTCTTTTTTTGTTCTTTTGAACTTTTGCAGAGCTTTATCTCTCTCTTTTTTTAAGATCATTAGATTATGTTTCAGCCAGGGTGCTGGTGGTTTTGTAACGTTTCTTTGAACAAGCGGAGCAATATTTTTGAATGTAAGGAGAATAAACTCATTAAATATATCAATTTTTTTATCGAGATCATTTTCTACTATGATATTGTGCCAGGGAAGTTCCTGGAGGTCATCTAAAAGGTTATTGATATTGAAGTGCCGAAAACATCTATAAGTAATGAGCTTGGGTTCATTTTGGAGAATTGGTATTTCCACTACTAAAAATGTTAAATCATGATCTGATATTTCATGTAAAGCAAATATATTATCAATATCTTCTATTACATCTCCCATTACAGCGCTGGGTGGTCTATAAAAGACTCCAACAATAAAATTTTGATGACCGTTTCTCATTTTCAATAAGAGATGTTAAATGTTACTTTCCATGTGCAAGGTTTCACAACTTACAGATATTTTAACATATGCTTCTTCTCCTAATTATTCTAGCGTTATCTTGTAGCATGGAAAGATGTAGGGAAGATCGTGGAATTTGTATCTCGTTCCATAGACAGTGTAGAGCAGTGTATGGAATTTTTTTGAAAACGGTGCCTAATATTCCTGAGGAAGACCATTTTTCAGTCGGGTTCTAGGCGCCGAATAGTCGAATACCATCCCATCAAGAAATGAGAGCTCTCCGATGAATGGGCAAATACCCCAAAAAATGGAAAAACCCATATTCAAAGATCAGTATTTCGAAAACTGTCCATTTTTGAGCTTTGTGGCACTTTTGATCAGCTCATCAAGAACTACAATATACCAAAAATTCAGCCAAATTCACGGAAAGCCATTTCCCATAAGAAATGTGCGGGGTCCTTTGATTACACTACTAGATTTCTGATAATTTCAAACCGGTCGATGAAACAAAAATTAAACGGAGAAATAATAATAAGAATTATATTATTACATTATTCTCCATTGGTCTTGCATTCAGTAGAGTATTCATATTTATTATATTTCATATTTATGGCACTGAATTCAAACTATTTTTTCCCTATCTATTCAGATCTGAAACTTTAGAATCTGATAAGTTAACGCTGTCAAATGGGCCTCTTTGTATAATTTATGTTTCTATCAAATGTATTATTGTGAAAAGTTCATCACAAAACCAAACATTTAATCAATAATGAAACATTGTTTCTATGAAATGTGTTGTCTATCAAATAGTATTTCTGTCATTTGTTTCAATGAGATGTATATTCTATCAAATATATTTTCCACCAAATGTATTTTCGATCAAGAATTCAAACAAATGTGTTTTCTATCATAAAAAATCTGATCAAATGTATTTTCTCTGAAAACATTAGTAACAGCTTTTATTATTTGATCAAGACTTGTATCAAATGTTCTTCCACTATTTTGTTCTCGATTGAATATCCACCACCCATAAATGACAATCCTTTCCAAGAACTCTCCTTGTTGAAAGAGAGTACTGCGTGTTCATTGACAAGCAGACCTGCTGAAAATACAAGATTAAAGGTAAGAAATTGCAGAGCAAACGGTGTAAGTGGAAAATACTATAATTTTTTTTTCGATGCCTCTTATAGTTTTCGAGATATTTAATTTTTTAGCTAGGCATGTACTTATCGGTTGCTGTGACGTCATTCTACAACAGTCGCTTATTGCGTGCATTGCTTTCGTACTCTGTGTATGCCAAAGTGTTTGAATACAACTGCCAATGCACTCAAAATTCATTTTTATTGTTTATTCGAAACTTAAAGTTGAAAAAAATGGATACAAATCATGAAGATTCACCCGGAGTTAAAAGTTGTGTGTATCGTTGCTAACATCATTTTGATGTAAGTATATGTTACTGCAGTACCTACGTACACGTAATAAACGTGGGTCTAACCAATATTCGATAAATGATTAATTTTTTTGTGATTTATGAGGGTCAAAGGTTGTTAATTTGTTTTATTGTGTTTAATTGTTAGAGTGAGTGTTTCAAAGAGTGAGAATACTTTTAAGGTACTTAGGTTCAATAATGGAAATTTTACCTAGTCTTATTTATTTATTTATTTACAGGAAAGCCCTTTTAAGAAAAAGCATTAGAAATATATAAGCAAATTACAGTAGCACAATGAAAGGCATAATTTCATGTCACAACAAACATCTTTAAGTTAATTTGATGGAGATGGCTCATAAACGAAGATTCTTCAGAATCAGTCATACCCGAAAAAGTATTTTTGTTTGTTTTTAAGAGAATGATATAATAAGAAAATCCATTGCTTATATGATAACGATAATCAAAGCATACAAAAGTCTATAAATCACAAAGCTGTAAAAGTAAAATTGGAAAATGAAGTTGGTCATTAAGCAACAATCACTGAAGAAAATTATTTCAAGAAGAAAAAGAACAATACCTTCAAAAAGTTAACGATTCAGTACTTAGACAGTTGATGAATACTGTTGAAATCAAATATGAAAAAGAATTTTTTGTGATGTACAATACATGGAAAGAGCAGCTCTTATGTGCATATCTAAAGAACTACAACTATTGCTAGTAATAACTCGACAATGTTATTATTTTTGCATACATATATGGTTTGAAACTACACACTGTACACCAAGAAATATAATGTAATAAAACTGCACTAAACTAATTTTTCGAATTAATTTAAACACTACTTAAACAATTATTACACCAAAACATAGACTTCAATTACTATTTCAATTTATTTCTACTGTGGCTATCTATCAGCGAACTCTCGAACTGTATTTGTAACTCTCTGTGACTGTCTATGACTATCCCGCCATCTGATACACAGCGGCTTTCGTATTTACAGTTCTCGATACATCGAGTCCACAGAACCATTCGTCTAGATGGCTCTCTCTCGAAGCTTCTTTTTCTCGGAACGTTCGCGCTTCTTCTACGTGTTTGTCAGCGGAGAGCTTGTTTACATTTCGAGTGTGCATTGATGATGATGATGATGGGCCGGTCTCAAAATCGTTACAATAATGATTGCATCGAAAAAAATTCGCCTTCATCAATGTAACGCCATCCTTGAATTTTGGTTTAGTAGTTAAAATTATTATGAGGCATACTATTCCAGCTATAGCTTCTTCAGTGCAATCACTCACTTATCCGTATCTATAATATCATACTTATAATTCAACATTATTAATGTATCACTGATTCACATAAAAACTTGAGTTAATAATGTTATTGTGGTCGAGCATACAGGAAACATCCGATGGCAAAGCAATGAATGAGTGTACGGTGGAAACGTTGTGGTCTAAAATGACGTCACGTCAGCATGGCGCGCTCACCAAAATATTTGAAAAAGACGGAAACTAAAATTGTCATAACTTCAACACTACTCGCTTGATTTGAATGAAACAAAATCGAGTGTATTTCTAAACATTCAGGCTAAACGGTCATAGTTTCAATTCATTCAACAGACCCAGTGACATTCCTCATTGTGTCAAAATCTTATTTACCCACTCGCCTGATTAAAACCTAACCACAGCAAGAACTGAAAATTTCGACAATTTTAACGAAAAACTCAGAAATATTTTAATTATTTTACGGAATCCTCATCTGTCAGTTTCTGAGTGTTACTATATTCAGTAGTGTATCTGATTAAGTTGATACATAATTGAATTCGAGTAAATTTATTATTAGAACTTGACTAGCTTCTATGCAACCGATTTTCATGGTTTAATATCCAACATCATAAGTTAGTGAAACATTAAGTTAATGGGCCATCTCAAGTCAATTATCAGTATTTTTATGCAACCCAATCGGTTTTTACATAATATATACAGGGTGGTCCAAATAGTGACGTCCAAAAGAAAAATCTGAATTTCTCCCACCCAGAGTTGTTCGAAAATACCCCATATATGTTCAGCGATTTTTGGTAGATAGTTATCGAGTTATATTTTTTTTGTGATTTGTTAGGGTGTTCTGAGGGTGATGCTTCAAATATTCATATTTGTTTTGAGGTGTGTATTTTATTTTATTTTTTGCGACATGATCGTCTCAAATGTTACTTTCATAAGAAAAATAATGAACTTCCTAACAATCCTGCAAGATAATCAAAAAAGTATTGAAATCGAGAATTTAAGTGTTTTGTGTGGTGGACTCAAATTTTCAACGTAGGTACATTTAAAAATACGAAAAGGTATATCCATAGGTATTACCTGATTTTAAAAAATTAACAAGTACCTACCAAAGCGATCCAAAAGAAAAAAAAATTGGTTCTCAACTGGCTATTCTTCGCTGTAATCAGCCATCGAAATTGGATAGGCTAACAATCCTTGAATCATAAGTTAGGCGCTCAAAATTATTTTCCCTGCTCTGTGATCCCTTTCCGCATAACCCTCTATTCCTGACTCCTGACGTCAACTGACTTTCGTTTAATGCCATTGCGCGTGTGTTTCTTTGTACCACTTTTGTTGTTTAAACTGGACTTTAATGTGCGTCACGATAATCTGTGCTTGATTTGGACTCTGATTTGCCTGACGAATATTGCCTTTGTGCGGTACCATGATTATTCTCTGAGCCAATAAGAGGAGATGCATTATCAAAATGACGTTGCTCAAAGCCATGGTCGTTTAGCTGCAGGAATTTATCAAGAACTCCGATCAAGTAACACAACTTAGATGAGTAATACTCGAATAGAACTGAAGGTAACATCTTTTCATAAAGTTATGCCTCAAATCATGACATTATTGCCATGTCGAAATTTTTTAAGGATTTCAATAAGCACGTCAGCTAGATTAGGATATCTGTCGGGTATATTCATGGCAACGAAAACCCAAAAATACTGCCTTGGATAAAATATATAGCAATAAGAAGGCAATTGAAACGTTCATTGCAGCTTGTTGGGAGCATGTTGAAACGATAGTATTTCCATCGCCGAACGGAGATTCTTCGTTGACGTACTCTGGTCAGTACGGCAATACTGCATTTGGAATATCGAATGTCAAATATGACAGAACAACAACAAAACGTCTCTGTTTTTTCGTCTTCGACCTAATGGAGAGCATAAGAGAGCATCTGAACGTAACTTCCAACACAGATGGATTGGGCGAGCAGGACGATCGACTGGCCTGCACGATCGTCAGGCCTTAACCTTATCGATTTTTTCATTAAAGCATTTTACAAGATCTCAGTGTACGTGCAGAAAAAGGAAAACGAAATATAATTACGAGAAAAACTAGTAGAAGCTGCTACAAAAAATTGAAGAACATTCAAGCGCATTCAGACCATTGTAACATAATTTTTGAGACAATTGTCGACTGTGTCTCCAAGCTGGAGGACGTCATTTATTCGGACGGAATTTATTCCAATAAAGAAGTGAATTAGATTAATTTGTGTCTAATTTATTGTTTCCAAACAAAAATAAGCCTAAATAACTGTAAAATTTATTGATTATTCACTAAAAATTACTATATGGGTGACTAAAATAGTCAACATAGTTATTATAGGCTTAAAGGATTTTTAACCTATCCACCTTCGACAGTCGATTACAGCGAATAATAGCCAGATAAGTACCATTTTCTATGTTTTGAATAGCTTAGGAACCTGTAAAGTCTTAAAAGTCAAATAGAACCCATGGATACTCTTTTTTGTATTTTTTAATTACTTTCAAAATTTGAGTCCATCCCACTAAAAACTTAAATTCTCAATTTCAATATTTTTTTGAGTACCTTGGAGATTGTTAGAAAGTTGATTATATTTCGTATGAAAGTAACATTCAAGTCGCAAAAAAAATTTAAAAATACCCACGACAAAAGCAGATTTGAATATTTGAAGCTCCAACGGCAGATTACCCTAATAAATTATGAAAAAAAGTATATCTCTAAAAATACAAAAAATTGCTGAATACATATTGGGTGTTTTCGGATACTCCTGGGTGTGAGAAATTCAGATGTTTCTTCCTAGTATTACATTTTTGTACTGAATAGTATGTTAGTACCAGTTAATTGGGGGAAGTTGAGGTTATCAGTATATATTTTTTATCGAAATAGAAGGACCTTTTTCTCTATGTATTTTCGTCAATAGTATGAGGATGTAGTTTTTGCAGAACTCCAAATGTGTATCAGAATTTATTCTCAAATGAATTTTCAACCGATCGTAACTCAGACGAAGCATAGTTTCTTATACAAAATTCGCCATTATCGGAATACATTTCCTGAATCGTCTTCTAACGAATACTTCATATATGGTGATCTGTTATTCTTCAATTTACAATCCACCGTGGAAACAAAGTGGGGATAATTAGTGTATACTTTCATTGGATGTGACTGATGACAGGTGGCATGATAACGGGTCGTTAACTATGTTTTGCCTAATTAGTTCTGTGATCACCAAATCGATATGTTTGCTTGCCCCAGATTTTCTTGAACCGACAAATGCATCTAAGAATGCCAGCCGATGACAATAACAAGTGAAGTGACATAAAGAATAAACACAGAACTGAAAAGTTTTAAGATTAATTCACAACACCTTCATTTCTGAATAACTATATCGGCTTTATATTTCTTGTCTGATATTTCATATTCTATTTCGAAGTTTATGATATCAAGCGATTAGTTTTTTGAGTTTTTCACTTATCGTACTTTCTTTTATTTTTTTAATTACCCTTTAGACTAGTTAGTTTGACTTATATTGTTGCATTTTCTCGTGTTTTTCATTTGGTTCATTTCCTTTCTGTATAGTTTGTACCTATTCATTTTGTAAATCTTGTGAGGATCAACCAGTTGGCCTTTTCGATATCGAAAAGAATGTATACCGTGAGTCTCAGCTAAAACTTGTCACCCCCTCTTATCTCAGAAGTCGTGACAAAACAAAAAATCGCTCAGATATGTCTATTTTGATTGCGAGAGGGATTTCTTCCACCAAATACGTCATCATTGTGCTGTCAACGCCTCATCCCCAGTACCTCTTACTTTATACTTTTAAATAGGATTAAAAGTTATACTTGTGATATATCATTTTGAATCTATTACAAATACATCGGTGTAATGCAATTGAGAATCGATCCAGGGTTGTGGAAGTTTTAATAAAAATTAAAAGTTATTTTAATTTTTTGTTACCTGAAATGCTATCATCATACGAAATATTGAACAATCAGTTCCGTACAGAGGTAAGTATAAGCGATTTCTTAAATGTCTTCGCACATTTCTGGAGTCACTGCAAGACAATTACTACAATTCTTCGGCGTAGATCATCAAGAAAATGGGGCTGTGTGAAAATACACTTTGGATTTCAATGTCCTCATACAAATAAATCTAATGGCGATAGATCAGGAGATCTAGTAGGCCATTCTATTGTCAGCTAAAAATTTATGTACAGGTGCAGCAAAATGTGAAGGAGCTCCATCTTGTTAAAAGGTGGGTTGACCTTCAAGTACATCATTTTCATCTTCGAGTAGTTGAGTTATTCGGAGGTTTTCAGTCATATCAAGAAGTTCAAGATACTTTGTCCCCTAAGGTTACCATCAATAAAATGTGGACCTAGAATATGGTCTGGAAAATCCCTGCCCACCAATTTCTGGGGAGTTTATGAATAAGTTTCCCTGTACCAATGAAGATTTCGTCACTGCAGTATTTGCAGTTGTGCCTATCACATGTTCATTTGAATAAAACGAAAATTCGTCAGAAAAGCACACATTGATGTAGAGGTAATTATTATCACCAATTAATAACTCACTCATGATGTCACAGAACAATGTTTTATAAGGATGAAATTTACTTCTTTCAGAATGGGAAATTCTCCACCTGACGACAACCAAGTATTTTCTATCAAAGATCTATCATTCAAGTACTTAAAAATCAAAAATGAAATCAGGCATTTAAAATTGAAAGGGATTTGTTTCTATTTCACCATCTGGCAACATCGGCTACCAATTTCACAGATAAGAAAGGACAACAAATGTGTTACATTAATAAGTCAAACATAGATGACAATGTTCCGAGCACCGACCTATAGTAAAATTAAAATTAAAATGTAAAAACCAACATTTGAAAAATTAATTTGAATACTTACGGCAGTGAAATTGACAAACTCATGAATGAAACTCAACTTTATTGTGTTCAAACTTGCATTTGCTCCAATGACCCAAATTGAGGAGAATTCCCTATTCGATGTATACTGCTTTTCGAAACTCCAGAAATAGACTGAATGTTGACCATCAATGCACGTTCTATAACTGCAACCCAGGCAGCACACTCATATTGGGACAATATTGGTGCAATATTATGAAAATATTGGCAAAATATTCAAATGCAATATTGGCGAGAAAAAAATGTGAACATTCGGCGATATTGGTCCAATATCTGCTGTGTAATATTGTCAAAATATTCTAAAAACAATATTGGCCTCAAAATATTTGGCAATATTGGTCAAATATTGTTTGGACATTATAAAAATAATATTGGTGGGGTATTCTGAAGTAATATTGGTACAATATCATTTAGATATATTGGTAGAATATAGAAAGTAAACTATTTCCTGAAAATGTGTAATGACTCGGAACTTCTACAATTGCAGTTCTCCTTCAATAAAGAAGTCAACAGAGTCTTCATTTCGGTCGTCATAACCACAGAGTGAACTGTCTTAAAAACAAGTTGTGAAAAGTACTTCATATATTTCCCTAGGTTATAGTTTATGTTTCATATCTAGAGCCCTCTATCGGTTTGTTACACAGGTTTTATTATAATTATTCATTTCAATATTTTTTTCAATATTGGACCAATATTCAAATTAAAATATTGGTAATAGGATTTCTTTGTAATATTGTATCAATATAATTATTTCAATATTGGCATGACATTTTCGTTTAACGTTACAGCAACAAAAGTGGTTATGGTTTTTGTAATATCCAACCAATGTTCTATCAAACTAGGATATACAATATTGTTTTTCATATTCCTAGAATCGATATGAGAAGAATATTGGCATTCCAATTTTATTCTAGATGTTGAATACAGTATGTAGACAATATTGCTTAATCGATATTGGCAAAAATTATTCAACCAATATCGACCCAACATAAGTTATATTGATTTGTTGAATATTGGTGAAATAATATTCAACCAATATGTTATTTAACTTGGATACACAATATTGGTTTTATTCCTAGATTCGATTTGAGAGGAATATTGGGATTGCAATATTCATTCTAGATGTTGAAAACAATATATAGACAATATTGTTTTATCAATATTTTTAAAAATCATTCAACCAATATTGACCCAATATTACAATGCCAATATATATTCAGAATCGGTCGAGCCAATATTCACCCAATATTGTTAATATGACATCGTATTTCCAATATTCATCCATATTACATCAATATTATTTTTACATTTACAATATATCCATATTGGCCCAATATGAAATCAAGATTCAGCCAATATGAGGTGCTACCTGGGAATGACCCCTTCATTTCTCAAAGGTTTATCTCGTTCATGAACATATTCATCAATTGCTTCATGTACTGATTTATACAGCGTAGACCATAACGATTACAGCATATGGTAAAAAAATTTACTATCAGATTTACAAAAAATACGTCATAGGGAATTGTTTCTGCATATTGGAAAATCTAATGATCGATTTTGACAAATTGGCAACAATTTGGAAAAATTAATTACGATTTAACAAAAGTGGGGTTATTTGTAAAGATAGCAAAAAAAGATATTTGGTAGTGTTGTTTATAATTAAATATTAGGCCCGCATACGGAATTTGAAATATATATTGAAAAAAAAATTAAAATTGCTATTTTTTCCAAATCTGTTTTTATTGATTAAAATAACGCTCCTTTTTTTGGTATAAACTTAACTTTAGGGATCATTTATAAACTTAAGTAATTAATATAATGGTACTTTTGTACAGGTTTGTTCCCAAATGGTAGTGCAGAATTTCAAAGACCAGTTTTTACTAGGAGTCCTGCTGTTGCAATGGTTCATATCTTCCATCTTCGTTCGATTTTTTTTAAACTAAGAGTTCAACATAGACCACTTTTCTCGACGGTAATCAAGTTTTGTAAAAAAAGGAAAACCATATGTATTCTGCAGTACAACGTAGAAACTTGAGATTTTCTGATTTATCTGCACAATTTTTATCATTCCAAGAATTTCAAGAATCAATGAAATAGGGTCCTCCGCCATTTTTTAGACCAGTACTCAAGCTTCAGCTGACAATTGAAGATATGAGTGATTAAAGATGCTATGTCACATTTGTTTAAAGTTTCGAGTGAATCAATAAAACGTGATTTGTGATGGAACTATTTTTGTAACGTGTGAATAGTTGGGAAAATGTCAAGATAACTGAAACAACTGTGGATCTGTTACCAACGTTTCGACTTATATTGAGTTATCCTTATAAGTTATAAGGTTATATCAATTGTAAATAGATGCGTATTTCGTGCCGTGATTCCATAAATAATGTTGAGAAACATATTTCTTTCTGGTACTAAATGGTAACTTACCCCTTTTCAATGATGATATCATTCCAGACGATGAAAAACAACATCATCTTGATTTACACTTTTACACTTTTTATGAAAACTTCCACTACTGATCGATTGTCAATATTATTATATCGATGTATTCGTGATTGATTTCATTTCAAAATGATGTATCATGAGTATAATGATAATAATAATAATAAATTGCGTCAGGTCCACGGAGATAGAGTACCTCACCCACTAAAAAAATGGATATATGATTTGTGCGTGCCTGCTTCTCTATTTATTTTAATTGTCTTTTCATCACATTATTGAGGCAGTCTGATACAGAACAAACAAAAGTTGAAAGTTTTTCAGTACAGAACTACTTTCTAATTTTTAATTATATACTTTTACACACATGCTCTTTCATACACATAAGGATATAGTAAATAGGGGGTACTGGGGTAGAGGGACGTATTTGGTCGACGAGTTTCCCCTTGCAATCAAAATCGACGGGATTGAGAAATTTTCAATTCTTCTACGCCTTCGGTGATAAGGGAGATGACAAGTTTTAGCTGGGACACACTGTATATGAAAGCAATGGTTCTTCACGCATTAATTTCTAATATTTATGTCGTAGTTGAAAAATTTCATGATTTTGATAATTTTGGTAATTTCTGGTGAGTGGGGAACTATTAAATATACAAACATTTATTGTTTCAGATTCATTTATTACATAACTAGTGCCCGCCATCTGATCTAAACAGTTGCTTTTCGTTTTCGTTTTGAATTATTCGCAGGTTCAGGAGGTTTCATAGCAATGAACTTTTGCAGCTTGGAGTCTACTAGTTCTCTCTATAAAATAAAAGAACATGATTGATGCAATTTTTTTCATACTATTTTTTCATTACCAATGATTCATTGCGCCTAACTAACAGTTTGACATCATCAGCGGTGATTGTTGATCGTTTTGCATGCCTGGTTAGATATAAAAAGGTTAGTGTAACTGAAAACACAATGGATTAGAAGGTGGAAAATGGATTACAATTCGCTCCAATCGCAGATCATATCTGAAACATCCATCTTGCCTAAGGCAAACTATAGCAGATAGTTTTTTGAAAATACGTTGAATATTAAAAGAAACGAATATTTTCGAAAAACCTTTCTACCTACACTGTCCCTAATTTTGCCACATTGTGGAAATGTGTGGAGAGAAGGTTAATTTCGACCGTAATCAAATTTTTTTTTTTCATTTATTTCATTCTTCTCCAATACATACTTTTATTGCACGCAATGAGTGTTTCAGAACGTCTGCACAACAATTCCTGAAGATCACTGAAACCGGGTCAGTTTGCAACCGTAAATATGATCCAGAAAGACCACTAAGAGAAGAAGGTATAGAAAAAGACCAGGTTGAGTTAGTGCTCTAGGTTTTCTGGGATTTTCTTCAGCTGAAAAGTGAATACACCACGATAAATCAGTAAGTCGCCGTCCTGTACCCGCACAGTCTGTTATATTTTTCCTTCTTTAGGAATTTCCTTGTCAGGCCCTGTCTTCAAAGATACGACACTTCAGAAGGGGGCGCTGGATCATACGCCCCAATTACCTTTTCCCACGCCGGGGAGTAAGTGACTATTGGGTCCGAGAATCATGTGCCCTGAGCAGGCGGAGCGAACCAAGCATATTATCCAAAAATGAAAGGCGGCCAAAAATTTGTTCTAGATGATGTGCATACATTTCATTTAAAATCGAGTGTTTCTCAGGGATCCACTTTTTGGCGATACTAGTCAACTGGTCGAATGTCTACAATGTTGCTATGTCCATCTATATCCTGATGACATCCAGTTGTATTAATCTTTTGGAGCACACCAGACATATGATGCTATATTCGCAATCAATTTTCATCAATTGCCTCGGAAACGTTGGTACCTGATAAATAACCCATCCAAATCACAATTTTTATTTGGTACAAAAAACTACAGAGGTATTTTTTTAAATCAAATTGGAATCCGCATCAACTCTACTGAACTGAAATGTGTCAACAAGGCAAAAACTCATAAAGTAATTTTTTATTTGAATCCCACATAAATGAACCCATGCAAAAAGCTTACTGTTTGCTAAAACTAATTTATAGCAATTGTAAAAATCTTAGACAACAAAAATTATACTTTGTGATAGTCTCATAAAATGAAGTTACAAAAAATTTATAATTGATGTCTCCGTTTCATTCACGAAGCTCAATATGGAAAACCGCAGGCTCTTACATTCATCATGTCTCTATCATAAGATTATTCTCAGTAGAAGGCCCACATACTTGTACAAGGGACTATCAACTCCTCCGAGGCACGTCCACCAATTTTCCAAGAGGTCCTTCATGTATCAGATATGTAACTTTCACAATCCTCTAATTGAAGAACTTGGAAAAAGGCATTTTTCGAAAAACATTGACATTTAATTTATAATCAAATTTTATATAACAAATGACTTTTGAAGGTATCAATGAATATATCAATTAATATCAACTAATATTATCATTATCGATGATCCATCATTTTTCTCTGTGTCCTAGTAGGTTATTGACTTTTTTATTGCGTTTGCTTTTTTTTTATCATTCATATTTTTTGTATTTTTTTGGTGTATTATTGTAGTTTTTGAACTTCGCCTTCTGTTGCGTATTTTGATATACCCAATGAAGACCCATATCTTTATTATTATTATTATTATTAAACTGTTCTCAATCCACTAAATTGATACCTGCGTATTCGCATGGACTGAGGTAGGACATTATGTCAGACAATTACAAGAAATGGCGGGAACCGTAATAGGCAACATAAGCAGGATGATCCCCAAGCTGAAGGTCGCCCAGAATATAACAGAAGAATTTTCTACTCAGTCGCCCCGTCTATTACGTTCTATGACACAACAATCAGGAAAGCTTTTGTACCTATAGGTACGTGGGTTGCTCTGTGCATCCTACTTATTAGTGGATGCTGGAGTTACTGTGTGCAAAGTGGTCGTGGTGATAGAGCATTTGCGTATCACCCAGTCGGCCCGAATTCGATCCTCACTGCCTGCCACTGAGCTGAAGTGGTTCGGAATCCACTTGCACGTAAATTGTAAATCCCGGATCTCCCTTGCTCGCACAAGCTCTGCTGTTCAGAGGTTTCCTCTGAAAACCTGGGTGATTCGTAAAAATGATTTTTTTTTCACAACATTTAAAAAAAGTGAATTGTTATTATTTGCAGGATGATGGGTACGAGTAGTAGTTCTCCTTCCTGACCAGGTCTGCACTGATGATCGCCAGAACCGCAAAACTATTCTGCAGATACTAAACATTTTTTATTTTTAGCAACAAACATTGCAAAGTGTGTTCTTGTAGGGAAAAATTTACAGGTGTTGTCTTGATTCAAACAAAACAAAACTTGATATCTCAGAATGAACTTACAATTCAAAATTTCGACGATATACTATGCCAACTCCACGATGAAATCCAGACTAATCACGTAGTTTTTGATAACATACTTACTTCTGGAAAGCATCTAGATCTGTTCCATATAACTGCAACTTTTTATAGGTCAATTCAGCTATGATATCCAGGGCATCATTATCGAATTCCATATTGAAACCAGTACCAACTTCCTTAGCGATCTTCTTGGCAGTGTTGTGTATGGTTTGTTTTGCTTTCTGTAACAGTGTTATTCTATCAGTGTTTATGCACCATAGAAGTTATCACGCCTATCGAGCTACTTGTATTGCACTCTAGTTATTTATATTCCACTGCACATGGAACGAAATAGACATTGTTAATTTCTTTAAATATAAACATACATGGTGGGACACCCCATACAACACGGTCCCTGTGAACGAAACCATAAATTTTTTTGGGAATTCCTTCGTTTTATTACATGTATATTGATTAAGGCTAGAAAAGGAAATTATTTTGGACTGTACAGAATAGCTCAAAAAAATGTGACATATCAAAGTTGTGTTTTTTTAAATGAAACACCCTGTATTTCGTTACACTTTTGAATTTTTCTGTTAAAATTGTTTTTTCCGCTAACCAGCTGTCGTCCCCCTACGAACGACAGCTCTCAGAAGTCGAAACTTTTAAGAGCCAAGGATTAACGAGGTCTTACTTCTTAACGTGCGATTATAGCTCAGTAAAAAATAATATGATTTCATAAAAGGTTTTATGTACCTAACTATAACCGTTCTCGAGTTATTGATTTTTTTATAAAAATGCTAGCTACAATTGGAAACTAAATAACATCGAAATGTATAGAAATCATCCCTTCGAATTTTAACCATGCATAAAAGAGGTTGTGGGCTATTGATTTCGATAAATCCCGTTTCTTAATATGATAGAGAATGTTCAAAAATCATTTTCACTTTTTTATAATTTCGTACAAAGAAATTTGTTTGGTCTGAATAATATAAATTTCAAATATCTTTCAATTCATATTGGGGTTCCCTATAGCTTAACCTAAATAGTATTTCAGATATTGGTTTTTTCAAATAGTAGTTATTATTCGGTCGGTGGCCAAGATCTCTAGCAGTGGAACTTCTAGCTCGCATCAGACAGACGTTCGAGGCTCCGGTACGGAATCTTATTTCTCAAGTACACGGGTCTCTTTAGGTGGCCACATGTCTTGTTGTGAATCAAGTGAGATGTCAGTTGCCTAGATGCCAATCCCGACGTCTGGTGCTAGCTTCAAGTGCGCACCGACCAACCGGGATGGTGCTGTAGGTTTTCCGGATTTTCCGGGTTTTCCTACACCTTAAAAGTTTTTTGTACATACATATGAAAAATTATTACAAACTCAGCAAAAAATTAATCATCATACAAAATATACTTTTATAGTCTTTAGTGCGAAACTTCTCGTTGTTAATATATCAACATTAGGAGTAATGGAACTTATCTTCCCTCTCGAGTCCTCTTCAACACTCATTCTGCTTCTATGTTTATTTTTATTGAAAAAGAGTTCAGAAAATCCACTCTCTCACAAGTAACTAGTAACAAATGTCATCAAAAATAGCAGAGCTTACCGGAAGATCAAAGGGTACTCGGTTTTACATCCGATCCAGAAGTTAAAGATTTCTCTTTGAAATAATCTTTCATGGAACTATCTTCTGTAAGATCGATAAAACTTTCTTTCAGTTCCAATTCATTTGGTGAGGTTCCCGAAATAGGTTTTCCGATCCAAGTACACTTTTGAATAATTTTCAGAGAAATACTTTTCAAAGCTTTTTTGAAAGCCTTCCAAGTGAACAATGATATTCGCAACCAAATCTGGCATTGGAAATATTGAATTTTTTTCAAAAAATGATGATGGAAAATGCAGATAAATTCTCCTCCTGTATTTGTGAACAAAGCAGGACCAACTTTCTTTTGAAGGAGTTTATTTTGTCACTGGCTGTGAAGGCTGTCGTGTTTGGTCCCTGAAATCCCAAGTTCAGTTGAGTTTATCAAAAATGTCGGCTACATGAGCCAATTTCGACAACAATTCTTCTTTAGCAAACAATTTTCCTGTCACGATATTTTTCCACTTAAAAACATAAAAACTTCTGATTTCTGTTCAAAGAGACGGTTAAAATTTTTTCCCCGAGATAACCACCTCACTTCTGTATGCAGGTCTTGAAGTTGTCACCCATTTCTTCACACGCTGATTTGGTTGAGTCCGGTAGAGGAAAGCATAATAACTGCCTTGCTCTACCGAAAGTAGCGACCTGTGGGTCTCTATCTCACCATACGCCATAAACACACATGATTCACCCGAGACTTAATATATATGCACTTATACATTACAGAGGAATGCAAGTACTAAAAAACTTGTCTCCAGTAGGAGCGGATGAAGGAGTGCTGCGGGACTAATAATTCGCTGTAACAATCTCCTGTGGCTGTCAAACGGCCGGTTGAGAACCAGCTCTACCAGGGCTTTCAAAATTGATCAATTGAAAGAAGTTTACTTGGGCACAGACACACTAATAGGCTCGAAAAAATTTATTAGATGAATCAGCTAACGAGTTCCCGTTCGTTTTAGTTAATTTGGTGTTGTAGTTTTTGCAAATAACATGTTTTGACAGGATTTTTACTGGAAAATTTTGGCAAAAGTTCTGACAAGAATTACATAAACGAAATAAAACATATAAGAAATGCAAAAAACGGGAAAATGCGATATGGTGTTGTTTGCGTTTACCTGTTAAAAATCAACACACCAAAACACATTAATCATTCTTTAAAATTTTAGCAAACTTTTTTCCTTTTGAATCACATTTTTGATCCCTGGAATAAACTATTAAATTTGTTTCCGACTCGTAAACTGAAAAAAAACAATCGCGGCAACTAGTGGATTTTTACAAATATTTGATTGTTTTTCAATACGATTCGATATTTTGTTCTCTATTTTATGGAATTGCATAAAATCCGCCCTACCAAATCGTTGCTGGTAGGGTGGCCGATAGCTCAACGGTTAAGGTCTTTGGTCGTCAATGTTTGATACCTGGGAGTACAGTTGGACAAGCGCACAACGGCACAAGCATACCAACTTGGCTATTCAGAGGGCTGCGGCAGCGGTAAAACACACGTACCCACTAATAGCTAGAGGCCAAGATGACCATCTACTAACAGATAATACGGCAAGCGATGTTGTATGCTTGCCAGCATTCTGCAGCTTGCCCAAGACTCCTTCTATGAGACTGGATAGGATGCAGATCAAGTTACTTCTTCTTACATAGGTACATTCGCCTGGATATGCTACGTAAGTAAGCCTGCTGGAGCCGCCTCCATGCCAACACATGTTACAAACCTGTTAGAAAATTTCTACAGAAGACGTCCCGTAGCGCCACGGCAAATAATAATAATAGCCGTCCTCTACCCGTACAGGCTACGCCTTTGGGTACAGTCTATGAGTGTTCATGAGGAAGAATCATTGTTATTATTCGATGGATAGGGCGGAATTGGAATTGACCAACTGCTTGGCCCTTTCGTTCACCTAACTTGAAATGCCTTAACCATTTTTCGTGGAATCAAACGAGGTTTGAAGGCTACTCTGTGCCTATAAACGATACAGCTGTTCTCAAGCATAAGTTGTAATAGCTGCACGGAAAGATATCAAAAATTATCCCGGAAATAATGTTTCGAACTACTGCATAAGCAACCGGCACGCTTATTGAAGTTTGAATGGTGACTTTGATTTTAAAAATGATTTATTTCAGGCAAAAAGTATCTCAATTTTATTCACACTCACTATAGGAATCAGCTGTGATAACAACATATCAAAGCCCCAAATCTTGGATCATGGTCGTAAGGTTATATAAAATCAGTTCGTTGGATAGCGAACTATGGACCCCATCGATGTCAATGTCCTTCCCGTTCGCCCGATATCACTCTAATTGATTTTACGGGGTATTTAAGACGTATCACCGCTCATGATAACAGAATGCAGGGGTACTATTCTTGACCGTTCGCAATTTTAACGAGTACTCTTATGTTTACATTCTAAGTTACTGATAGCATGCATGTCAACAACATGCAGAGGACATCAGAATGTGATTCACGTATACGTTATTAATGCCGACAGTCAAGAATAGCACCCCGAACCCTAACTCCGAGTCAAGATTTGCAAACTCGTTTTGTTTTGACGTGAATTAAATTTCATTGAAACGACAGAGCTTGATAATTCAAAATAACCAGATATTTTTTTGTTTATAAAAAAACTATTTATTTCATAATAGGGATGTAATTACAAAGTCCCCTTACGTTAAGAGACGAATTCGAACAACTGCAAAAAACAAAACAACGCAAGAATAGGCAACAAAGTGAAAGAACTAAATCAAGCAATCTAGCCCTAGACAGCTGTCACAAAATTGCTACAAATCATTCATTAGGCACAAAATTATTTAGAAAATTGTCCAATAAATATTTATTTAGGAACATATATCGGAATCTACGACATCCAACTACTTAAAATAATTTCAATTTTAATACACAATTCCGAAATGTCTACAAGAGACCAGTTTTTCTTATTAAATGTAAGTGTTGATTCAAAATGCATTTTTCTATTGACTACCTATGGTACATGAAATCGTCTCGATATTTATAATTCGGTTCTTCTCATTATTGGTCACACATTCAACTTTACGACGTCGGTCCACTTACCCCAAACATAACAGTTCTCAACCGTGGGTGAGTTCGGCATAGAAATTACAAATCTGACCGATTGGAAATCGGATATTCTCGATATCTTCCAGCAGTCGACTGTAATAACAAACGAGTTGAATGATATAAACATAACCTCCAAAATACTTATTTGTTCTGATTGAATAAAACAATGAACCAAACTGTGCAAACAGCAATTTATCTATCTGTGGGTCAAATTTACAATTTGATATTCGATTCTGATGATGACGAAGAGTTTCAGAATGTTAAAAGATATTTAGGGAAAGTTAAATATTATTATGAGAATGTCATTCCAAATTATGCAGATGATCAATTCAGATCCCACTTCCGAATGACCAGAACGGTATTTGCTTCCCCTTTGGAAAGGGTTCAGGAAATATCGAATTTTAAAGTCCATAGAGGTAACCAGGAAATGCCAATTGAAAAGCAATTGTTAATAAAATAATATCATGGCCTTCTGTTGAAAGGGCTGTTAACACGTCAGAACGATTTAAAAAAAAAACATGTTTCATTGGTAAAAAAAATCATAAAAATAATTTATTCCATACTTGAAATTTTGTAAGAGCTATTGGATCAATAGATGGTACACATATACCTATTGAGGCACCTGAGATTAATGCTAATTCATATATTAACAGAAAAGGTTTTCACTCAGTCATACTGCAAGCCGTTTGTGATAGCTGATATTCATTTATGGATAGCTATTGTGGGGAAGTTGGGTCAGTCCATGATGCAGAAGTGTTCCGAAGATCTAATTTATCACAAAGACTCAGTGATTTACCCTTTCCAAATGATACTCATATCGTTGGAGATCTTGCATATCAATTGACAGATAAGCTATTAGGCTTTAAAAATTATGGAACCTTGACTTTACGGCAAAAAAATTTCAACTATATTTTGAGTAGAGCACGAGTAGTAATAGAACAAAGTTTTGCCATGATAAAAGGGAAACTTCGAAGACTGAAGCTTTTAGAAAGAGTGACCCCTGAATTTATTCCTCTTCTTATAATTAGTGCATGTATTCTGCACAATTTTTGTATATAAAATGGTGATTTTCCAGATGGTGTGAATATTGAAGAAGAAATTCAAGAAGAGAGAATCATGGCTGACAATGGAATATTTAATGATGAAATTCCTGATAATAATGCCATTATAAAAAGAAATACATTAATGTACATGTTACCCATTCTGTTAAGAAATAATAATTGAAATAAGCTATCAATGTTTTTATTTTTTACTAAAAATAAGTCGAATGAACAACAATTGTGTTGAAAATGCAAAAATGGAATATTCTTTCCAAAAAAAACAAACCCAATGCAACATACTCTAAATATTCTGATGTCCGACATCATTTTTATCACATTCAGTAACATGAGTTACTAATAACTCAAAAAGTATGTCGCCTTTCTACATCTGTTTCTTGTCTTTTTCGCTTCACACCACTTATAAAAGTATTTTGACCATTATCACTTGTACGATCCTCATTTTGGGATTGTGAGCTAGACGATACATTTGGCTGTGGCCAAAGGAGTAAGTAATCTCCGGTTTGTTAAATAATATTCTATTCATTAGTTCATAGTAAGGCCATCGTTTTCGATTATTCCCTGATTTCTCATTATGACTTTTTACAGATTTGTTAGTCTTTTATAATGTTTGAGACTAAAATTAAGGATATTGTATAAATGCTTCTACTGAAATGTACAGTTTTCATTTTATTTTATGATTGAGACAGTGAGTGTGATTAGGACTATAATAATGACAAAGTTGCATAGACTGTTTGAATTGAATTCACATATGTGTACATGAAGTATCTGAAAATTACCTGCAGTTTCATTATCCTCTTCTTCAAAGTGATCATTCACAATTGATTCGTAATTAGTTAGGCCACAAACGCCACCTCTGGCTTAATTCTCCACATTTCCATTCATTTTCAATATAAATAATTATTTGTTTTGAACACAACCATAACAACCTAACCTCACTACAAAACTAGGATACTTCAGAGTCAGTCTATTTACTCGGAGTAAACAGATCAGGATTATTTGTAACCGAAATGTCTATGACGAACTCACCAGATCGGTGCAAAATTCTAATAACGAACGCATTATAACAAATAGATGAAATAGATCGCTATACCGAACTCTCCTCGTAAAGGCGAAACCATGCCCCTGCGACTTTTGATGGACAGTCCTCTTGGTCCATGTATCGCCGACAATTTGAAGCTGCAGCAGTGGCAAATGGATAGGGCGAAGAAGAAAAAGCTACGGCCCTTATAGTAGCTTTGAGAGGGCCAGCTTTGGATATGTTACAGACGATACCTATCGAACAGCAAAATAAATATAAAGACCTGATTACTGCATTAGAGTTACGGTATGGCGATCAACATCAAGAACAGCTGTATCGTTCTCAAATAAAAACGCGCACTGAGAAATCAGGAGTCTGCTGGAATTTGAATCGGATGTGAGAAGCGTAATTCAGCTGGCTTACCCAGAAGCACCGGGAGAATTCAAGGAACAGCTAGCGGTGAAGTTATTTATAGATGGACTGAGAGACACCGAAATCCAAAGGACTCTGCGACTAACACACTTCGAGAGGAGTAGCGATGCCTTGGTACGTTCCTTAGAAGTTGAGGCGGCCTTCAACACCTCGAGGCCGAAAGTACGAGCGGTATAGAAAGAAGAACCCAAACAACGATCAAGCGCAGATACTAGTTTATTCGAGAAGGTTCTGGATGAGATTAAATCTTTGTTAAGCAGAATAAGTATTCAGAAGAACAGGGCATGCTATCGATGTGGGAAATTGGGACATCTTATTAGAGACTGTAGGGTAAGATTGCCACAACGCTTGCTATCACATGTGTGGACAAGGTCTTCCAGCGAGTCCTTAAATTGGCGGCAGGAAAAATTTGAATCAGAAAACATTTTGGGGCGCATAAAGGCTAGCAAAGATGCAGCCCCCAGGATCATCCCTGTTAAGAGGCTACAAACAACCGAGTTGATATCGGGACGCACGCCGGCTAGCACTGATGAAGCCCCCGAGGCCATCCCAGTTAAGAGGCCAAGAACAACTGAATTGCCCAACAACACAGATACCTTGTCCAGAAGACCTGATTCGGATACTTGTGAGCAAATTGTACGTCGCAAAGGGATCAACCAGGTGAGATTAATGGTTGACGACAATTGGACCACAATGAAAATGAGACAGGACCAAGAAAGTGATCCAACCACTGCAGATTTTCTACGATAGAAGGAGAGTGGAGCGGAAAGAGCCACTTGGAAGGAAATCTCCTTACGATCACCAGCTTTCAAGGCATTGTGGGCACAATGGGATTCCCTGATTGTTGAGAATGGTTTATTGAAGAGAGCTTGGGAATCGGCCGACGGCAGAAATGTGATTTCTCAATTGGTTGTGCCTAGTCGATAATGTCTTGGAGGAGAATCATATGGACATTTTGGAGTGAATATGACCTTGTATAAAATACGGCAGAGATTTTACTGGGTCCAATGTCGTGAAGATGTAGAGAGATGGTGCCGAAGATGTCCGAAGTGTGAAGCAAGCAAAGGTCCCAAGACAAGATCGAGAGGAGAGATGAAACAATACAATGTAGGCGCTAACTTCGAACGAATCGCCATCGATGTAGCAGGACCGTTTCCGATTATGAATGATGGCAAAAAAATACATCCTCGTTGCCATGGATTACTTTAGCAAATGGGTTGAGGCTTATGCCTTGCCTAATCAAGAAGCATCCACAGTTGCAGGTGGATAACATGTTTTCAAGGTTTGGAGTCCCAATGGAGCTACATTCCGATCAAGGAAGAAATTTTGATTCAAATTTATTCAAGGAAGTTTGTGAATTGATGGGAATTAGCAAGACCAGAACAACGGCCCTCCACCCACAGTCTGATGGCATGGTTGAAAGGTTCAACAGGACTATGGAAGAACATCTTTCCAAAGTAGTAGAGGAGCACCAAAAGACCTGGGATCGACATCTTCCACTATTCTTGATGTGGCTTACAGGGCCTCTGTGCACGATTCCACCAAGCTCACTCCAGCCAGCATCATCTTCGGGAGAGAATTTTGGTTGCACTGTGACTTGGTGTTGGGATCACCAAGTGCTGAAGAAAAAGATATACAGGATTATGCAGACGAACTGCGAGATAGCTTGCATGGGATCCACGAATTTGCAAGAAAACGATTGAAGATATCCAGTGACAGAATGAAGGCTCGATACGATCTTAAGGCCAATACTGGCGGATTCAAAGAAGGAGATCGAGTGTGGCTGTACAATCCTCGTCGTAAGAAAGGATTTTCTCCCACAAATTAACACCATCTTGGGAAGGACCATATACGATAGAGAAAAGAATAAACGACGTGGTCTATAGAATTCAACGCAGCCCGAGAGCGAAAATGAAGGTCGTTCACTTAGAAAGACTCAAACGTTATAATGGTGACAACGACCCATTGTTTGATCGGGACGATCAAAATTGAGAAGGGGATAATGTTACGAGATTGATAAAAATTCCCCTATCTACGCCACTGAGAGATCCATAAAAACAAATCGCATACAAATGTGTTGACGAAGCGCCGCAGGTATTTAGGTAATCGAGCAGTTCTAAGAAGTGATTATTTGGACGGCCTTCTGTCCCGAGTATTCTAGTAAATTTCGCGAAAGATCCAGTCGTCACAAATGTACCTATATAAGCGAGAGATGTCACTGGGATGAGGATTAAGAAGATTCGGAAGAAGTGATAATAAGCAGTTTTTGAAGAAGTATAGAAGTGTTTGGAATATATAGATTGTTGTATTGTTGTATAGATCTAAGTGTTTTATTAGTCAGTGGAGTGTTGTATGTTTGTTTATAGTGAAGTTACAAAATAAACAGTTTAGTAGTGTGCTCGGCCTATTATTTAGCAAAACGTAACAATATCGACCGATTCTCGCTTAACTGCACGCCACTGATAAAAACAGATATGCGCATATTTAGTCTGATTGAATGCACCAACTTTTATGAAGAATGAAATTTTTGAGAAACCATTATTTAAATATATATATATATATATATATATATATATATATATATATATATATATATATATATATATATATATATATATATATATATATATACAGTGTATATATATATATATATATATATTGCAAATAAATAAGTATACAATTTTCATTCACAATTTGAAATAAACTAAATATCCAGACAATTCGATTCTTGTGCTCGGTAATAGAAGAGGTTCCACACTCGAAAATCATTATACTCATTCCGTGTGCATATGAATAGGTGTCTACCGTAAGATGTGTCGCTGTGTGTAGTGCACGCTATAGTTGGGCGTTAATGTTGAAGCGGGGTTTAAAACTTTGGATCTGACTTTTTAAGGTGTATTAACTACTGGATCCGCTGAATCTTCCGATCACAGATCGTTGATATTATTGTTATACTGTGACTAGTGTGACTGCATTGTTTTTATTTGTTGTTGAAGATACTTAGCTTCTGCACATAACAATAACATGATATCGATGTCATTTGCATGCCGATGAATTGATAAATACTCCGTAATTACGAATTATATTCGAAACGTGTAATGTTATTTGGGAAACATTGGTCAATTGTTTGCCGCCTAGGTATGAACGTTCATACGGCGAGTTTCTTGCGATATGCGAATCGCACAAAAATTGCGAATATTCGCGATTGTATGAACAAGCCTTAAACTGTTCTTGCGTTGAACTCGAAGATTCGGAAGATTTGACTTGACGTTGACATCAGCTGATTATGGGTTGTTGTTGTTCTTGACCTACACTGTACCTATTCTGTGTTCTGATATCATAAGGTGTGTTAATACTACTATTACCTTTAAAAAATTAACATAATTGAGAACAATAGTACGAAGAATGACGATACCAACATTGTCTTGTCTTGGATAGTTTTTGCACATACATCAGTCGATAATTCTACTCCAAGTAGAGGCAAAATGGTTTTACTAACTACTTGATTTTGGAAATATTTGAGCTCACCTGTTCGGTCGTCATAATGGTAATTTTCAGTTCATCCACCAGCAATTCAACTTTTTGAGGTTAACCAAATATTATTCACAAATTGTTTATTTTATAAATATGGCATGGACGGTATGGATGGACATTGAAGAAAGATGCAAGTTCCTGCAATTCAGAACATATCCTGCCATCTATGGGCCAGTGCCTACGAATCATAAAAACGTGATTTCGATAATTCCCCGGTAGATTCTCTATGCCTTTATATCACATCCGCATTTACCATTAGCTATACTTCTTGCTTGTGCTTTGTATTTCGATATAGGCTATGATAATAGATCATTTCAAGATTGATAGATATAATTGAAATCGTCTGTATCATCAAATAATATCTGTGGCTAAAATCAATTTGTCCGTTGTGCCATCTGTGGGTAAGAGCCTACAGCAATTACCGGTCAATAGGAGCCTGTGACATCTATAGTGCAATATAGAAAGCTTATACAATTTTATCATTTTCTTCTTCTGGTCCTGTAACAATATTCTGCACGTGTTTCAGAATGAGAGACAAGGATGGCGCTGGTTGATAAAAGCACAAGTTTCGTTCCTAACGGAGAATACTCAACTGAATATAGGAAATTAATTGAAGAAGTCTGTTTTTCGACAGAAAAGTAGATTTTGACAGAATCATGCCGATCATGTTATTTTCGGCAAGTGAGTTTTATATCAAGCAACTTACGTACGGATTCCGTCAGAAAAAAGTCACTTCTACTTGAAATTATCACATTGGAAACACTTGATTCAAGAAAATAAGTCGACGATTGAGATCGTTTGTGCCCAATAAAAACTCTTCGTAATAATAATAACGATATGTATATTTACCAATCATCGTTCGTAGGTTGCGGATTGGATTTTTTCAAACTATAAGTGCGCATAGGCATACTCCCTCATAAACACTCATGGAGTGTACCCAAAACCTGTGCGGGTTGTTGATAATTTAATATTGGATTCTAGATTCTATTAGGGTGGGTATTATTTAAAATTTTCATATGTCCATTTTAATTTCCAATATATTTGAAAAATATCTGATTCACTCCTAAGAGTATTTTCGTATTCAGCATGTGCCATCTGAGATGATGATCAATTGTAACACTCAATTAGTTTAGGTATTTCAAAATCCGCTTGAATCTTATTATTACCTATATGTAATGGATTATGTAATGGATGGTTATAACTCCAGGAAGTCGGTTTCATAGAAGGTAAATAGCATGAAGGGACCCCGCAAAATCCTTATCGAATTTGGGTCTCCGTGGATTTTCTCGAATATATTATGTGATGTAGTCCATGTAATTCTCAACAAATCTTACCATTGCGCCAATCACAAAAAATGAACAATTTGCTGTTAGGGGGTGTTAAAATAACCCCTTGCTCAGAACAGACTATTTATTTTCGAAACTGAGAACAATATTATTACTTGTTTCAGTTTAGCTATAGTTGCATGATATTGTGCTAGTTTCTAAAAAAAATCATACTCCCCTCTCCCCCTCCCAACTCCTATTGTGAAACGCAAAAAAAATATTTCACTAGTATACTTCTGAATGCGTCATTGAATGTTTAAATATGTTTGAATTCGGGAAATTAGACTTTTTATGATTATCCCCATCTCATAATAAGAATAACATGGACTACATCAAAATGAAATTTTTTTAAAAATCCACCTAGACCCAAATTCCATAAGGATTATGTGGGGTCTGTTTTCACCAATCAACCAGGTTTTCGTAGAAAACCCCTTACCAGCAGAGCTTGTGCAAGCAAGGGAGATCCGGGACCTACAGCTTACGTAAAAGTGGAATCCGAACCACGTTAGCTTAGTGGCAGGCGATAGGGATCGATCCCGAGCCTGGGTAGGAAGCTAACGCTCTTACACTACGACCACGTTGATAGTTAACTTTCGTGAAATGAATCAGTACGTAATTTGAATTATAGCGGAATCATCTTTCAGTTTGAGGTTCGTCCAACGGAAATCTCTGTAGAATATAAACCGTGTTATCATTGAAACTAGCAATTTATCCAATCGTGTCAAGATGTAGGAGTTTGTTGAGGTATATTATGAACAAAATGGGTCAAAGTACTGTTCCCTATGTTGTTATATAACTAAGTTGCATGGAAAATCAAGAACAGCACAGACTCCAGGAAAAGTTACTGTAATATTTCGAACATAGTTCGAAAATTTTTGCAGCAGATTATCACGAATGAAACGAATAAGAACGTTGCATAAATATATGTTGGATGTAGTTCAATGTCCGTCGTGGAATTAGCCAGGGCAGTAGTTGTTTTCTGACAGATATCTGTCTCATTTTTTCACTTGGTGGAAACGTGTGGAGAGAAGGGTTCCTTGACTTTGTCGAGTTAAATCATTTCACTATGTTGATACTCTCCAGCACAAATTTTCAAACTTTGTTCAAAATATTACATGTATTTGAAAACGTCTGTTATTTGTACTTTCACACTTCTACAACTTTTAGAATTGCATGACAGGATTTTCAGATTTAGAAAAATATTCAAGGGTAATATATCAAGACCTTGATAAATAGTCGACTATTTTTATTGCATCTAAATTTCGACTGTATTTTATAATAATTTAACGAGACATTATTTTGGCATTAATAATCTGATGAGAGCCCGAGAGCGAAGCTCGAGGGCTTTCATCTCTGATTATTAATGCCAAAATAATGTCGAGTAAAATTAATAAATACAAGAGAAATTTAGCAGCAATAAAATAGTCGACAATTAATCAAGGTCGTGTTATATTTATGAAGATTATTTCTTGAATCCATTTCTTCATATCTCTCATGTGAATGACACTGTATTGTCAGGTATTGTAGCGTCGATATCTCATCGTTTTTGATTTTTCCAAACCGATTCATTTTCAAATAATTATTCAGCTTTAACACGATTGATGATTCTATTTGACGTTTAATATGTATTTATTTAGAGTACTGTCAGATGCTCAGGCTCCTTGATATGAGTATCATGCTGAATAGTCGGTGACTATTGTGCATCATGTAAATAGTCGCTAATAGAGCGTGTTGATTGGTCCTGTCAAACAGGAAACAAACGTATGATTGGTTGATGACTGATATTTAATAGACGAAAGAAATAATCTGTACAATTTTCCATATTGAATCTTAATGTATGGACAGATCATACGAGTGATTTTCAATTTCATCAGTCGACAGATAGACCGCTATTATCAATAGTTGTGTTGCTCTAACGTGATTTTCTCAATGTTGGTGGTACATTCCCTATATCAGATTCAAAAAATGCGAAACGAATTACGGAATCACCCTTGTAGCTGGTTTCTTCCAAGGAACAAGACGAAGTACCTTTATGGATTGCCTCAAATGGGTTTATTAAAATTATTTTCTGAATTAATTCAAATAATTTCCATTATTTACAGATCGCATATCGAAACTAGCAAATATTTCAAGACGCTGAAAAATTCATATAAACATGTCCTTTATGACTTGGTTTTCGAGATACAGGGTGATCGAAATACATTTTTTGAGAGTTTTTGGAGTTTACTTCAAAATTTTCGACAGTAATCGATTCAAATTAGTTCAAATTAGTCAATCCATTCAATAGTACGCACGATACAAAATAATTAATTTCTCCAAATGTGATTGCCGCTCTCCAAAGATTAGAGCGTGGCGCAATGCATCACATTGTGCTCTCATTACACAAATAGCTATTTTCTGCTCCTGTAGAGAAAATATAATGTTATGGAGCTCCCACATATTTTTCATCAGAACTCAGGCTTAATAATTTGGAACGTTTTCAATAGTGAATAACTTTCTTGTGCTGGAATATCAAACCATGAAAGAAATCATTTTTTCATTTTCAGTACATTTATATAAAAGCATGTCTTTTTATTTCATAATTTTTATTCATCGTACATTTTTCTAATTCTGACAAAATGTTTCTCCCAATTTACAACTGAGAATGTTTTATTTTCAAATTTTCTTGTGGTATGCTACACTGAAAAGGGTTTGCCTTACTTGATATTTTTATTTTAGCTCCTGAACCGTACAAGTAAATGAAAACATTCAAGAGAACAAAAAGATACTTAATGAAACAACATTGATTATTCTTCTCTCACAATCTCTCAGTGGCAGCGGAAAAAAATTCTGAAGGGTTGAACAAGACTAGATTCTGAAAAAAGGATGACCCTATGAATTATTCTGTAACGTGCATACTATTGAATGGATTGTACTTGCCTAATTTAAACTGATTATTGTCGAAAATGTCGAAGTTAATTCCAAGTTTTAAAAATATTTTATTTTTATCACCCTGTACCTCGAAAACCAAGCCGTTCAGGACATATGTCTATATGAACTAGTTTTGAAATCGTTCAAGGAAACACCATGTATATTTGTAGCCAATGAAAATTTTAAGGTTTCATCTACCAGATACCAACAGACTATTCCAATCAGGTATAAATACCCAGGAATATTCTCGAAACAAATTCAGTCTTCCTGAAATTGATAATAGATTTTTCTCAAATTCTCGAACCTTCAAGATAATGAAAACATCCTTCGAACAATAAATCTTTTTATTCACAGTGTAAAAATGTATAAATTTCTACAAACTTCACAATATTCATTCAAATCAGTCAAATCTCAACTCTTATCATCCAGAAACTTAACATCTATTCATAAATCAAGCACATTTTGTACTAAATTACATTAAAGCTTGAATTTGAGCATGTGGGCCTAAATCTAAAGAAATCACAGCAGGACAATATATCACCAAGGTCTCCACATATCATTATTGCTATCAAAATTATTGTCTTTTGAACCACTTGGCTTATCAGGATTATTTGCGGATTCACTTTGATGGAAAACTTCTGGCTTGTTGGTCATCTTGGACTCTGATTTCGCATCTGTGAACGAGTCACTTTCACGCAAAAAACTTGCCGTTGAGGTAACGAATAGAGTTTTTATTATTTTGGGAGGAGTCGGGTAGCTGAATTTATGGTGAGCAACGGACAAAAGACCTTGTGACTCGGAAAATTTCCGTTTGATTCCCCTTACCATGTTTTCCTCATAACTAGCTGAGTCTTCTTTCATTTGAGCTTGTTTATATCTCTCTGCGTGATTGGTGATTATGCAAAGAGGTTCAGCAATTTTCTTGGACGATTCGATTTTCTCGTCTTTGTCACAAAATTTGTTGATAGGAAATTTGAGTGATTTCACTTCTAGAGGTTGGGAAAACTGGTGTTTATCCCCAGATACCGTTGAAGATATTTGCGGCACTTGGTGATCTTCGGAATAGTGCCTTGGCTTGTTGCTTGGAATGACTGGTCTGAAGCCATGGGGTGACGGATTCCGGAGTCTGAGTTCTTCCTGATTAATCGGACTCATCGGAGGGCTGAGAGGTTTCTGAATTTGATTATCTGCTACAGTAGATTGCGATACCACTGTTGCGAAGGCACTCGACCTTTGAATACTTGCGGTGACAGTTGAGGGAAAATATGGCATATTACTGGAGTTTGGAACTAGCAACGCAAGCTCCCCACTAGGAAGTCTGCTAGGAATCAATTGAATACCTTGTGGGATTTGTATCCTAGGATTATTATTCTGATCACCGCGAGTGTCCACATTATTGGTTGTTTCTACTGAATTCGGGGTGGTGGTAATAATATTGTTGCCACCAAGGAAGGGAAAGTTGTTGAACCCAGGGAAGTTGAACTGAGCTACCTGTTCGATTCCTCCTATACACTTTTGAAGGTGACTTGAGACTCTTTGTTTCATAGCATTGTCTGTCCCATTCACTTGGCCAATATATTTGTCTATTTCTGAAGCACACTCGTTGAACCCATTCTTGAATTTCCTCAAAACGGAAGAGTCACTCGCCATGGCAACAGCTAGGTGCTGACGTTGAACGTTTTGAAGATATTTGACAGCCATTTCCAATATGTCTGCTTTCTCCAACTTCGAATGTCGAGAGGGCTGGAAAAAGAAACGGTTATCACAATTACATTCAATAATGTTATAGTTCAATGAAATTTTGGAAAGCAAAACATATTCATTCACACACAATGAAAATAATTATGTCAGAATACCGTAATTCATAGTAGAAATAAGTACGTTCTTAACTTTAGAAGTCAGCTTTGAATATAAAGTTTTTCTTTACATTTGAAATTCTACTGTCGAATCAGCAAATATATAGGGTGGAAAAAAACTTATAGTGATCCAGATACAAAACAATCTGAGCAGAAATAATTGGAACAATTTAAAATGTTGGTACGCTAATTTTACTTGATTGCAAAAATATAATGAAGCAATAAGAAAAATCAATAACAACAATCAAAATTAATAGCTTTCATTTTCGTTCATTGGTTGGTTGCGAATGTTTTAATCACTCATAGAATGAAATAAATAGCGGTAGTTTATTTATGAAAATAATCGTGACAGCACAAACGAAACGCAAAAACCACAAAGCCGAATCGGTCCTTGGTAATCAAATAACTGTTTATCCTCAAATATCATTCTAAAATTCTAAAGGTGGAATATCATCCAAATGAATAAAACTCCCATAGTGCATTTCCAGAAAAAATATAACAGCCCAATATGAATCGTTTTCTACAGTATTACCGTTTAAGTCCGCATCATATGGGACTTTTTTTTTATTATTCAGTTATTGCAAATTTAGAGTTTGTGAACAGGTTTTGCTTTGAAAATAATGCAAAATATCGTTTACGATTGTTTTCCATCGATTGGCTACACCTGTCAAATTTAACATTTTTTCAAAAAAATTTCAAAATGTTAGGATATTTCTCAAATTTTCGAAAAATATTTTATGAAAAATATGTTAATTTTTCGGTTTCCTACCCACCTACCAAATCTGAACCAGTTTAAAAAACTTTGATTTTTTTCGCGTTTCCTTAACCTTACACTTTTTCGGATAATTTAAATTTGGTAAAATCTGAAATAACCAGTTAAGATGTAATAATCCCATCTGCTGGAAGGATTTTTTTCTGTTTAAAAATGTTTCTACTTGGATATTTAAAAAAAATACAAATATGCTAAAAAAATTATGTTATAGCTGATGCAAAGTGGCTCTAGCTTCGAACTATCGAATTTTTATCTAAACCAATAGAATTACTTCATGTATTGTGATAAAAATAATTGAAGCAAATTTTGCTATGGAATATTGAAACTAAACCCACTTTGCATCAAGTATGACGTTATTTTCTTAGCAAATTTGTATTTGTTTTGAAAATATCCAGTTAGAAATATTTATAAACAGAAAAAATTCTTTCAGCAGATGGGTGTATTACATCTCAACTGTTTTTTTTCAGATTTCATCGAATTCAAATTATCCGAAAAAGTGTAATGTTAAGAAAACGCGAAAAAAATAAAAGTTATTCAAACATGTTCAAAATTGGGAGGTGGGTAGGAAACCGAAAAATAAACAACTTTTGCATATAATATTTTTCTAAATATTGAGAAATAACCTAACATTCTGAAATTTTTTCGAAAAAATATCAAATTTGACAGGTGTAGCCAATAGATAGAAAACAATCGTAAACGTCATTTTGCCTTATATTCAAAGCACAAACTGTTCACGATCTCTAAATTTGCAAGTGAATAATAAAAAAAGTCCCATATGATGCGGACTTTAACGATGACACTGTATAATGTACACGACCACTGTTTATGCACTATCATTATTATTCATTTTGATATTCAACTATCTTAGTCTCAGTTAGAGAACTGCAATTTGTTCCAGAAATATATCCAGGACTACTCATGATTAACTGATGTCAATACAAAACAATATGAAGACATATGCTGGAATATTAAAATCAAAAAGTAACTAATGCCATCTCTTGAAATTCGAAAAAAGAAAAATAGCATTGGATTTGAAGTAACTGAATCTGTTCCTAATGAGATTGGCAAACGTGACTATTTCAATTAAAGAGTGAATAATCATTATTAATTCTTACATCTTTATCCATTGCCTCCAAGAGAAGGGTTTTAATTTCGTTAAGGCAGTGGTTGATTCTTGCTCTCCTCTTCTTCTCCATGATGGGTTTGTGTGTTTTCCTCAACTCTGCTTTCGACATGGTTGACTGAGGATCATGCAATCTATTATAGTCGAATTCGTCCTCGCTGATAGGCATATTTAGAGAAGACCCCTTGATGATCTGGAAAAAAAAGATAATATTGAAAAACTAATATGTTTTGTTTACTTAAACAATTCGTAAAAAAATACATGCCATGAAATACATTCCATAATATAGCTACTTCAAAGTAGCAATATCCAGAAAATTTTATGACGAGCTCAAAATTTTTGAAAAAAAATTAATTACTTATGTACTTTAATCAGTAAAATTATCCATAGTTAAATGAACATCCCTAATTATCAAGTAGAGTAAATATGAATATTTTGAATAGAAAGTAATTTAGTTTGAAAATTCAAATAGTCATTATAATGCCCCATTAATGTCACTAATCCTCGATCAGATATACATTTGTTCCTTTAGTAATGTGCCATATACAGAGTATTTCTAACAAACCGATGAACAAGGAGAAAAATTTGTATATCCAATTGTCATTATTTTTAGGAAAACTATCATAGTTTCTGCATACGATATACTTAAGCTAAAAAAGTTGGCCTAGTCGAGTGTCGTAGTTATAGCGGTATCTGAATATTAGCGGACTATTTTGAATGTTTCAATTAATTTATACTTTATATGTACATTATCCAGAAAAACATGTATTTTCTTGACAATAAACTTATAGAAACATAGTGTTGTTGAAGAAATTAATGAAAGTAAAAAAAACTGAAGTGGAATAATAATAAGTTAAAAAAATAAAAAAAAATGTCGACAATAACACGAAATTTTCATTATATGAGTACATATGAGTAACACAAAAATTGTAAAATTTCGTCAAAGTGCATAGATAAGAAGAAGAACTCAAGTCACATAGGAAATATAATAAGATAAAAATATAATAATAATAAAATCTTTACCCAGGTAGGTAATTGATTTTATATGGCCAACGATTTCTTTACTTTTGTAGGAAACATGAATTCTTCCAAAATTATATCAAATCATCCAGAACACAACTCCATAATTTCAACTGTCTATGAATTTGAGGATTGAAATCTATACGTATGAATTTGCGTATGATTTAATGGAATTAACTTCGTTAGTTAGGTTGGTGGAAATCCTCATTATAAACGGTAAGCAATTTTTTATTGTCTGTATTGTTAATTTGAAAAATCAGATTGTGCTCTTTCAATACATTAATTTTGTGAATCAAGTTCAAGGGGTTCGTTCATTGAAATAGTTTGAGATACCTACATGAAAACATTATTTGTACGTCCTCTATCTTCACTCTTTTTATAAACTAATTAATGTTGAAATAAAAAGTAGTACATAGAAATATATAATCATTTGCGATAAAAATTGTTACGTGATGTCAAAAAAATTTTAAGTAATGGATACAAATTGGAAATGTTTGATTCTAGGTCGGTAAATTTTTTAAAATGTAGTTGAAATAAACAAAATGCTGAATCAACCGCAAATTGATATTAAAGAATGATTTTATTGACCTAGAATAACAAAAAAATATTTTTTTCCAGCACTCTTTTTCAATAACCCAGCGAAACATTTTACTACAAGGATATAAAAATGTGTAACAATTCTAAATGAATAAAAATAAATTCATTTCATATCCTACCTTATCAATAGCAATTTAATTCCTGCGGCAGATGAAAAAGTTGAACTTGAATTGTTAAGGTCACTTTTTGTAAATGTTCAACACTTGGTTTTTATCACAGCGGCACCTATCCTTCCTGCGGTAGGTACGAAAATTGAAAATGTCACTACTTATGCACTTTGAAAATGTTTTCAAACTTCTAGCTGAAAACCACACTTCTAATCATCTACTAAACTTCATATATCTTCTCTGACGTAAATTAATACCACTAAACACTTTGACCCAAGACCTTCAGCTGGGTCAATTGACATCCAGCAAGTGATTGTTGTTGTTAAAAACCAGCAGAAGACATTCCTGTACATCGTGGGAATACGCATCCCCACCACTTCACCGGTCAGAGGGTGTCCTTTTCTTCTGTGGACATTTCATCGCACGGGGTAAGCCGAGATGGTTGGTGTTGCCAGATCGTGAAGTTTTCTTTATAAATACTTAAATTAAAAACTTTAACCTCCCTATCAAAAAAACTGTTTTTATATTAAATGGTGGGGACTGAATTCAAGTACCTATGTTATTCGTAAAGTTAGGTTTTGATACAAATATATGATAGAATTATCCTTCGTTTGGTATACTATGTAGCTAGATTACTAGGTAACGATTAATCACAATATTATTAGAGGTATTCTCAGCAAATTAGTAATTTTATATCGTTGGTAATTACCTATTTCAACCCAAGAAAGCTTGAAGATGGAAAATTCAGATGGACAAAATGGGCTGTCACCTACATAAATAGATACCTACACTAAGAAACTGAAAATGATAAGATGAAGTAAAAATGCAATCGAAGGCTGAGCCATTAGAGAAGTAGACTTGATCAATGGGTGAGTAAAAAATCAACTTGTATTGAAACAGAGGCGTATCTATCAAGATGCAAAAATAAGCAAGGGCTCCAGTATTCAAAATACTTATTTTTCATTAACCAATATTCATTTTGTATTATTAGCCCAATTTCGATTATTGCTTATGGACCCAAGTGCTCTTGATCATCTCTCATCCGAAGTCATTCTTTCTATGATGAGAAGTAGAAAAATATGCTTCAGAAATTATTTTGTTTTTTTAATCCTGTTTCTGACACTCATTTCAAGAATTGAATTATACAAAGTTAGATCTCATTTTTCAAACATTATTTCTTCACATTCTTCACTCTTTGACACAGCCGACAATAAACGTATTACGAACAAAATTGCTATATTCCAACCGACCAAATTTTCAGAATTTATCAGAAACTCGGTGCGAGAAAATTGTCTGGATGTTATCAGAACCATTGACCATAGTATTTCTATTAGAAACTTTAGAATAAGTTCCACTTCCACATCATGAATACATTCTTGAAAGCTACTTCAGGTACATGAATGAGATTCGCACACTACTGAATCTGGCAACGTTGAGAAGGGTAAATCGAGCCATGTGAAATATCTGTAGAGGCATGCCAAGTTCCCACGGATCGAGGTGAATATAGTGAGACATGGGAAATAACTGTTAATATGTAAGTTCTTCAGGTTGAAAGGCAGGGGCGGCACCAAATAAGGGAGAGGGTGAACTTGATCTAGATATAATTGTTTGGTCGCGAACTTATATATAATATATAATATAACATGAAATTTCTACGGGGAATTGTAACTTCTACTTAAAATTTCGAAGACGATTCATGTCCAGCTGTGGGAACATCAACTAGGTGAATTAAGCCATTTTGACGATCCATTAAGTACATGGAAATAAGTGAATGAAGCACCTAAATTACCTAAACATACACTTTGAAGCTTCTGTATTTCACAGAAAAATAAAAATTTTTCTATCGTTCTGTCAGCAGCCTAGAACTTTGCCAAACGTGTTTTTCTCGATCTTTCAACTATGGTCATCGATTTGGGATCCATTGTCAAATAATTTCTTTTACGTGGTTCTCGCCATGCTCGGTGCATATGAACACATATATTCATTGCAACACTGGACCGAATACAAAATTGAGATGAGAGAGTGCAATCGATTTTGAATTTTTTATAACTTCTTTAATAGGACAAAAGGACAATTATTCGAGTCCAAGAAAATTAAATTAAAAACAAAACCAGATTTTTCAATTTATATCAGATTTTTCAAGGGTGTTATGAGATCAATATTTATCGAAGTCCTGAAAAACGATAATAAGAAAGTATTAACTCTGTCCAGTACAAATGAATTCAACATAGATATAAAAAAAGCTATAAATTCAAAACAACGATCGGCATGACCAGAAGTTTCAGAAAGATGAAAACGTGTTAATCGCAAATCCATTTCCAGAAGTTTCACAAATATGACAATGTGTTGTCTAGTAGCAAATATTCCATCATTTCCTTTTCATCGATAAATATAATTGTTTCGTTTGTGTGTAATGATAGATCGACAGAGGAAATTATCAAAGATGAAGAATGAAAAATGATGTTCAGTAGAGAAGTTTGTGCAAAACATGCCGAAGGAACCGATAAACAATGGGTCAAATTATGGATTAACTTTTACACCGCATATTATTTCCTGAAATTTACCAAATTCAAGAAATATAAACCAAACATATACAAGTCTAGGGCGAAAGAAAAAGTAGGGCATATTATGAACCCTTATGAAGAATTGAGAAAAAGAAACCCAACTGACGTCACAAGTATTTATAGCCTAGTTCCCAAATTGTAGATAGTTACTCATCGGTTGTACGGTTTATAATTCATATAAAGCAGGTAAAAAAAATAGAACAGAAATAAGCTAGGTACTTTGGATTCGAATAATGTTTTACTTTGCCACTTTCGTACATCCCGTCCGCACTTTCAAATCCCGTAAAAAGTAGAAAATATACCATGAGTCACTATCTACAATTTAAGAACTAGACTATAGGTATTTGATTTTCAACTTTTTTTAAATTTATTCCAAACCCGAAAAAATTATTGAAAAATAGAAACATGCATAAAATACTCTAGCCGGAGCGGAATAATTGGTTAGAAAATCTACTTGATTCCTGAAAAAGCTTTCTTTGACAATCATTGCAAAGTTCAGTGTCTGACAAAACAAAAATTATTACTTTTTCTCGAAAAAATAACTAGTTAGACAAGTTTCGTAGTTGACAAAGAAGGAGATTTTATTTTTGTAATCACCTAAGAATCTTAATGCGTTAATATAAATTAGTTGTAACTTGTTCTGCCTGTGGCGACCACAGCACCCCATAAGTTATCGAAAGACTTCATTTTTGTTAAAAAAAAATCTGAAAGTTTCAGAAAAAGGTAAGTGTCTATCATTTTCTTATATTTTTGCGTTCACATTGTTTGGAGCATGCCTCAATTCAGTTTCATCCTCAACTATCACTTATTGAACTTTTTTTTTTGTTTTTTACTCACATACCTCTATTTCGGGTAAACAAAATACCCAGGAACGGCTTTGTACTGAAAATATAAATAAAAGAATCTATTCACCCTTCTTCTTTTATGGTGAGAAAAACTTCTTTCAACATCTCAAAATTTTTGCCAGAAACGCAAATATTGTTATTTCACCAACCCCTTTATGCGCCACTGTCGCTCATCTCAGAGTCGTGTGGCCGAAACGGATGTGAATTCCGCTATTGCTCTTTTTCAAGTATGAAAGAAAGAGATAGGAAAACAATCTTGAGAACAAGTGGGTAGTGGGTGGTGTTTGTCAAAAGATTATGAGTGGATTGTTAACCAATTTCTTTTACTAGGTTTTCTTTTGGGTTGAATGGGAGAATACGATAGGATGAGATCGCTACAGTTTGCTTTAGAGTGAATGGAATGGAGTATTTTCTTTGTTTGGGTTTGAGAATAAATTAGAGTGTTGGTGTGATGGTGTGGAAGTGATTATTCGTATTTATGTCGAAAGCAAGATCTGATCAAATACAGGTTTGTTGTAAATCTGAGGACTCCTTGTTTTCTTGAGGGGTTTCAATAAGAATTAATTTGTTTTGCTTCTCCTGAATTCATGAGGATACTCATTTGTGACTTCTCTGTATCATTTGGTTAGTTGATTTTTCTCCAATGCGCCAATACAATGAAAAATACTCCGGTATCCATTTCGAGTTCGGTTAATCAGAAATACTATGCCTTGAAAACAACCTAACTATATGGTATTTCATTTTATTTTATGTTTTATTTAATTTCAGAATTGTTGGTCATCTTCATGATCCTGTCAACTGAAAGAATGCGCTTGGTATAAGCTTGATAGGTATTCAAAATTAAAAATATATAATTTCATACAGCAAAAAATTATACGGTTTCATATGAATTAGGTGATTCCATTGGCCAAAATGGAGACTGGGAGCCATTTCTGATTTTTTTTACATTTCATCATAATCACATGTTGTAATGACACTCAATTTTTGATTTAATTCAGTCTTGTGAATAACATATGATTAGTCCATAATGAATAATTTCAGTAAAAAATATTCTTACATATTTGAGTATATAGTGCTTATCGAAATTACCCTCCCCCCTCTTATCTTTGGAACGATTATACATAAACAAGTGAAACTTGGAAACTGAATATTAAATGTTGTGAACTTCCCTACTAGTGATGATAGATGAAGAAATGGTCAGATGACGTCACAAGGCCACTGTGACCAATAATTTTATGTGAAACCCTACGGCAAACGACACCTCTTTTGAAAGCTATCGAAAAAACCTATTCATTGATACTAATTTTGTTTGTGTTTATGGTAGTTTTGGCAACTCGCTTTTAAAAAACGCAAAGTTGTGATGAATTAAATCAGTTAATACTAAAATTCAAAATTCAAGGTCTGCCTCTGGATAGTTGTCAAATAAGCTGACGTTTTTGTAAGTCTCCCGAATTCGACGCTTTTGTACTTGTCCAAGTTTTTGTAAATTTAATAATTTGTGTATTGTTGATCGAACGTGTTACTGTTTTAGCAGCTTTTGCTACTTTTAATATTTTTGTACATTTTAATAATTTGTTCAATTGTTGTTAGCCAAACGTTTCAGTGCTTCAAGAAACGAAATGGTACGTGCTTTAGGTGATAAAGTAGCTAGCAGCGATCCTGATTCTCGGCAAAACTGGACAAAATATTCATGCAGCAGAACGCATTTTTAATGGGAGGTTTCCCGATCGCCCCATTTCGATGACTTATTTAAGGGAGCTTCTCCGTAAGTTTGAAACAACGAGTAGTATTAATGAAGCGAAACGATCTGGCAGACCACAAATTTCTGATGAGAAAAAAATTGATATATACTGACAGAAGTAATAGTTAATCCTACTTCTTCAACAACTCAAGTTGCATCTACCTGTGTAGTCAGTCGAAGTGCATCAGTACACAGGGTATTGAAAAAACACAAATTCCATCCAGACAACATATTAAAATGTTTCATCAACTCTCCGACGACGGCCAAGACCAGAGACTAGAATTTTGTGAAAATATGGAAACTAAAATTAACCAACAGCCAGACTATGTCAATAAAATTTGTTTTAGTGACGAAAGTACTTTCTATCTAAATGGAAATGTGAATACAAAGAATGTGAGGTATTGGAGTGACGCAAATCCTCACCTGTTTCGTGAAACATAACCCATTTCCCCAGAAGGTGAATGTTTGGGCAGGTATCCTAGGAAACCACATCGTTGGGCCTCTTTTTTTAATTACTAATTAGACTGGTGAGGTTTATCTGGACCTGTTGCAAAACGCAATAGAACCGTTAATCCTTGCAATTTTGGAAGATAATCCAGATTAATTCGGTAATTTGGAAATAACATTCCAACAGGATGGTGCTCCTCCACAATATTGCGGTGCAGTAAGACGGTATTTGGATGAGGAGTATCGTGGTAGATGGATTTGGACGACGAGTTCAACGGAATGGCCACCTCGATCACCGGACCTCCCACCTTTGGATTTTTTTCGGTGGGGGTACCTTAAATCAAAGGTTTACGCCACTGAACCTGCCAATATTGACGTTTTGAAACAACGTATTGTTGCAGAATGTGAGACTATTTCCGCAGACACATTTGCAAAAGTACGAGAAGAGTTTACAAATAGGATATTTCACTGTCAGGAAGTAAATGGAGGTTACTTCGAGCAATTTCTTCAAGTAGATACTGATTCTTAAATCTGTAATTAATATCATACTGAATGGAATTTACATTTTAATGTTTACTAATGAGCCATTGAAACTGCCATAAACATAAACAAAATTAGTATCATTGAATAAGTTTTTTCAATACCTTTTAAAAGAGGTGTCGCTTGCTATAGGGTTCCTTTTGAAATTATTGGTCACAATGGCCTTATGACGTCGTCTTTGACAATTTCGTCATCTATCATCACTAGTAGGGAAGTTTACAACCTTCAATATTCAGTTTCCAAATTTCACTTGTTTATGTATAATCGTTCCAAAGATAAGAGGGGTGAAGGGGACTTTGGAGAAGCACTGATTTTGAATATATATGAAAAAAAGATAGTAATAATAATAATATGTTTATTTTATCAATATAGAAAAATTGGTAAATTTTAGAGTAGGATTATGAAATAATAGTTTATAGTGGTATTATGGTAATATAAGAATGAAATTAAATAAAATAAGAGTAATGAGAGTAGGATTTTACGAAAGTGTTAACCTACATTTAACTGGCTAACTTTCTTGAGAAATAGTATTAGTCACGAACTATTTCTTTTCTATTAACTGTATTACCAAGCAATAGCAAAATTGCAGAAACGGCGAATAACGGTGACGTTATTATTAACGGAAGTGATACAGCATAGGGCTGATTGACGTAATTATATATATATATATATATTTTATAAGACAAAATATTATATAACAATTAAGACAATTGGTTGAAGAAGAACACTTTCCGACGTTTCGCAATCAGGTGAATACTGAAGACAATTCATACTAATAGGTGTTTTAACAGACGCACAGATTCATACCTCTGGACATCCAACGTGTGGTCGATATTCAATTGGTTGAATAATTATAAATACTTTATTCAAATTATCTAGTATATTCTGGTTTTTAGACTTCGACAGGGTTGTGTAAAAAATTAACAAATGCTTTTGTAGTACACACTGAAGGTTCTCAGTCTATTGTGCTTTTTCCAGAACTTCCATAAGTAATTATGGGCAAAATTGGCATTCGACAAAATGGCTGAGATGTATTTCACACTTTGATTTTATTCTGTAATTTGGCCCCAATTCAAATTTAAAAATATAATCGTACCTTATTGCAACCTGTAAAATATCCCTGAGATCATCGATAGAATTTGACTCATTTTGTCGTTTCCAAGAATATACATGAACCCAACTAGGTTATATCGCCTTTATTTCACACGATTATCAAGGTAAGATTTGGGTGCTCGAACAATTTTTTTTAAATTACTGAATCAGAAAAATTCTCTTGATGTGAAAACCTCCTTACTATCATTATCACAGATCTCTAATATGTTTAGACGAGGAAGTGTAAACAAATCTCAAACAAGTCATTCAGTTTCAACCACTTCAATACATTTATTTCTAACATAAAAAGCTTCATTATTTGATAACATATCAATTCAAGTGCAAGACGATAAAGAAAGGAGTTTATAAACATTTTTTTTGTGTGTAAATAAAAGAGCGATAAAAGTACGAACCTGATAAAAGCGTGGGAACTGTTTTGTAGTTAAAAAGGCATGACGATGACCAGACAAAGAATGAACTGAGAGAAGAGTGTGCAGGTAGTGGAGACCGTGTTACTTGTGTTGCCATGTATTTTGAGAACTACCTAGACACCAGCCAGACCATAAACTTCTCAAAAATTGTCTCGGCGGATTCGAATGAGTTTTGATTTTTTGTTATAATGGCTTCCATGGAAAAATTTGTTTTTTCATGTTTTAGCTTTAAGAGGTGACAACAATCACATTAGCCTCTGTCTTTCAAAATATCAAAATGAAACTTGACAAATTATAGACATCGTCTGCCACATTTTGTCGTATTTGGAGATTTTTCCTGGTTAGCTGATATTGACACCAATTATTGTCATTTGAAACAAAGAATGTACCTACTCTCCTCTGACCCTTCACATTTCATGTAAACACCGTTTTGTTATAATTTCATATTGTTGTTTTCAATGCATGAAAATTTATCTAAATCAAAATTGTTTGAATCGCATTGACTTAACTGTCTGTGCGTTTATTGTGATCCCATTCTTGGGACTGAACTTCTAGAATATTTATTTGCCCATTTCACAAAGAATTTCGTCTCAACAAATAATTGGATCTTCAGCATTTTACTCTCTAGTTCGTAGCTCCCATTGACTAAGATGATATGATTTGTAATACCTACTACCATTAAGTTTTATACCCTACCTTCTAATATTAAATAAAATTTAATCATAAGTGGCATATGTTAAAGTTATCCCACTAATTTGTATTGTGATAATAGATATATCCTATCGCGAGATGATATTGTCGAAATATACTTTGAAGAGAAGGGGAGTTTTGTCGACACCAACTATATATTTCCAGAACATTACTTCATTATGAAATAAATATTATAACTAAAATTTGTTTCAACTTTGTTCAGTAAGAAATCTGGCAACTTCTGTGAATTAAATTTATATTTAATGTTTGTGATATTATGAAATATAATCATTTCTCACATACTGTGGCGTACAGGTCTAGACGTATTCAATTACATATGTGTATGAATAGGAATCGTTGAAATAACAATTCGAAGAAATAAAAATTAAATGAACCAACCTGGCCAGAAATAAACTCACCCTGGATATTCGATATAATCTGAAAGCTGATATGATTTAGTAGGTCACAAATCAATTTGAAACAAGTACCACTCAAAAGTTAACCTAACCCGAAAATCCCGACCTACATTCTCAATCCTTTGTGAATTCATTCCATAAAGATTTATGTGAACACGTCCATTGGCGGAGTTCCAAATTTATTTCTTATGAATCCAAAATCAACAGATCTCTTCCAAAATAAACATTGTCTAATTCATAGCATATGTAATACATTATCAATTAATCTTGTTCAAGGAATAAGAAGTATGTATGATTGGATCTCTTAAAAATACAAACGCTTTGGGGACAGACTGTATCTCCAACAAATTATTGAAATTATTGAATATCTACATAGCTTAACCACTAGCTCTTATCATTCCGTGTGTATTGGTGAGTTATCTGATTCTCTGAGTTATCTATAATAATAATAATAATAATAATACTCCCTCATAAACACTCGTTGAGTGTACCCAAAGGCATAGCCTGTGCGGGTAGAGGACGGCTATTATTATTATTTGCCGTGGCGCTCCGGGGCGACTAATTGATATTTTAGGTGATGTATTCACTTTTCAGCTGATTCAATACATACAAAAAGACGACGCACATCTATCAACTACAGACCGATTACGATACCATCAGTGATAAGTAAAGTATCTGAAAAATGTGTCTACATTAAGATGCTGCATGTTTTAGTCACATTCAAGATTCTAACTGAACATTAAGAACATCAACATGTCTTTTCCCCAGAGATATAACGCAGAGTGTCGCAGAGTGCTTCAATTTCATTCACAACTCACTAAATCAAAGAAAGTATGTGTATGTAATTTTCTTTCGATTTAAGAAAGGCATTTGATACCATCAGCATCAATACAATTCAAAACGAACTATATTCCTTTGGATTTCGAGGTACAATACTCAAATGGCTCTTATCATATCTGCAGTGCGAGAGTATGTGATGAAATGTTGAATGAAAAATTGCAAGTTAGAATATTAGGATTCCCAAGGGTTCTATCTCAGGACCACTCACAAGAATGAATCCCCTTCAACAAGAGTAAATTAAAAATTAAACAATCGAAGTAGCTGATAGAACAACTTTTCTAGGATCATATCTTGATTTCAATATAATGTTCCAAATGTTTTACATTGGTATCGAGCTCTTCAACTCCCTTTCCACCACTGTAAAAAGTGAGAGGGGACCAAGAATATTCAAATCACCTTTGAAGTAATTCTTCACAGCTAGGTTTTTAATAGTGTTCAAGAATTTTTGCCATACCATACTGGTTCCAGGATATAGCCACTCCGATAAATTATTACTATTTTCATCTCAATGTTTATTTGTATCTTCAGAATGAGATTATAGGAGAATTAATATCCATAAACGAATGAAAATGTATCGAAAGAGGTGAAAAAATATATATACATTAAGGATACTTCTCTAATGTATACCCAATATCCTGCTATGGAAATTCTGGCATGTCTTTAAGAAACAATGGTAGTGAGATCGAATCCGGTAACAGCACTAGAGGTCATTGTGGACCTCAAATCTCCGTACTTTAGTTCTGAGAAAAACTTCCATACAGAACTGGATAGCAAAAAAGAATGGAGCTCGGAAGGGATACCATAATATGGTACACATATGGTTCTGACCCTGGAGGGGCTTAGGTAAATTCCCAAGCGGAATACATGCATCGAATGGTGCACCCAGTTCAATATCGACAGAAAATTCAGAACAAAAGACAAAGTAATAATGTCTGACACTTGAACAGTCATCAAAGCATTGGCTCGTCCAAGATCAATTCGATGATGGTTTGGAAATGCTTGCATAAATTGAATGAGAGGGACAATAGCAACGTGCCGTGGTAGAGGACTACGAAGAAGCAGATGCACTAGCACCAAAAGTAGCTTCTTACCACTAATTGGTCCAAAACCATTATGTGGGCTTGGAAGCTTATACTTCCAGAAGGAACTCTGAAAAGAAGAGGAAACACATAAAAGAATGAACTGGAAGATACTTCCAGGTCTGAGGCAAGCCGAAGACCTCCTCGTCAGCTTTAACCGAGGAGAATATCGCTAACGTCTGGTACTGCGTTTTTATATGTAGCCTTTGGGGTAGCCATTGGGCGAACATTGCGTACATAGCGATTATAGCGTTCATAGTAAATCTAGCAGAGCGCTCTGGGTGGAATTGGCATACCTACAATATGAAAAATAAAAAAATCTGAGATCATACCAGCTGACAGTGGATAAAGATTCCCATAAAATACTCGAATACTTCGGGGAATTAGATCTTGAAGGCAGAGGGGCCTGCTTTGAGGAAGCAGAGGAGATAGGGAGAAATAGACCCAATTTTGTCGCCGTATATCAGTCACCACCTATCACAACCAATACTAATATTGATGATACCAAAGCATGACATGTTCTGATAGAGGACGACTATTAGTTTTATTTGGAGTAGCGCTCCGGGGCACATCACTGAATTCAGCGACGAATTCGCAGTAGAATACTGAATCACTTTCTTCGATCAGGAGAGTTTTTTGTAAATTGTCTCTTTGAATTTTTGAGCATTAAACATATTGAAAATTAGATAATTGCGTTATTTTTCTTAGTTTAACATCAGGACTGCACATTTGGGCCAGTATTGGCACTGACATCATCTCATTTTCGTGGTATTATAAAAATATTTATTTTTATACGAATCTTCCAAGATTAAAAACAAAAGCTTCAAAAGCAGAGCTTGTGCTAACAAGAAACATTGAGTACAGATGAATTTATGGCCCATAGTGGTGTGAAGATTAAGCACTCGCTTCCTTATAAACTCATTCGTTGATACATGGGTTCGAACCTCAGCACGGTCACTGGTCTCGTGCATGGCATCATACGTTTAAAAAGTAGGAGATAACTACGGCTTCCCTGACTCGCAAACGCCTCTCGGAAACTTCTGACAGTTACTTGTGAGGGTGCAGCCGGTTGATGGATAAATCAAAATAATAACAAAATAAAACTATTTCTTACCACTTTAGCTCCGTGAGAGGCGGTGAGTGTTAAATGCAATCTTGGTCTTTCACAATCTATAACTGTAAAATATCAGTAATGCCATGCAATGAAATGTTTACTGACTAAGTAGGTACATTTTTATATTATATGTTATCAATTTTCTTTTTCAAACAAGTATAAATTAGTTTGACTCCCTGAGTATCATATTATCCCCACAAGTATGTATATACATCTTTCCCTCCTCTGCTGTGTTTCGGAAAACGACTTTTGGTCAGCTGGATTGGAGCAGTACCCCTACGTGGTACGCCTCTGGGTGGATCATCTTAAGACATTCACAACCCTCAAGACGGCAGGTTTCTTTATGATGTGTGGCTCTTAGAGGGGTAGAGGGCGATTCCCTTTGAGGGTTTACCGTTACACGCCCTAATGAACCCCTAAACAAGTCCTTGAAACTGAATACGAAGTGATTAATAATGTTTTTTATCGACCTCAAGATTTCGAACAGGTGCCTTTTGAACTAAATTTTACAATGGTTTTTTGTTTTGTATTATGATTCTGGGAAAGATGTGTCCAAATTTTTAATGGGTTACGTACTAATTGAGAATTTTTTGATATTGTTAAAAAATATTCCCATGGAAAGTAGATAATTAACTAGTAATGGTGAAAGTCAGAAAGGAACAGGAAACAGATAGATTTGAAAGTTGGAAAAAAGAAAGTGAAGATGAGATGAGTTCAGAAGCGAAAAATAATAACGAAAAAAAATAAATATGTGTAATTGATATACCTAGGTAGGCGATCTTGATCAAATGGTTATTTGTTTTACTAGGTATAGAAGCACAAGATTCAATGCCGCGGCTGGTATTTCATAGCCGAGGTACGCCGAGGCTATGAAAGCTATTATGGAGTATAAATAAGTGTTAATTTATTAACAATTATTTATTAATTATTAATTTATACCCTAAACTTAAAAAATAACATTGATATGGCAAAATATCTGAATTTACGGGCTTTTTTGAAACGGCAGTCAAATGGTTTCCATGCAAAATAATCCCGAGTTTTGCAAAGGGAAGAAATAGAATTTTTTCTATCAGATGCCCCAGATGAACTGTATTTGTGTACGAAGGTAGGAATATACCGAAAATAATCTATTATGGATTAAAGAACTATTTTTCAATTTATAATTTAGGTTGTACTTATTGTTGCAGTCGTTGGGGCTTGTAGATGTGATGAGCTTTTACAGGCCATAAAAATGATACGGGCGACTAATTGCTAATTATTATGCTAGCAAATACTAAGACCAAAAGATCAAGATCTTTTGTAATAACGGAATTTTTGAGCGTTTGCAGAAAATATGCAGCCTCCATACCCTCGATTTTAAATAATCGGCGTGTATTCTATCATCAATTCATTGGTATTCACAAGTTCGGTAAAATGCCAGAAGAAATTGCTCCTTGTCTGGAACTACTTGTGCAGAATTTTGGCCACGCTGCTGGTGCATTCTGGTGGGGATATAACACTGTTGAAGCAACATGGAGGATGGAAGTCTTCCGCGGTCGCAGAGGGCTATATTGAGAACTCGCTAGCCAATAAGTCGAACATCGGCAAAAAAATATTCTCTGGCGTTTCCAGAGTATCAAGTGTGGATACTAAAATTGTATTTTACTAAAAAAGGGAAGAGTGGATAGGGAGTTGGATTATATTGAATTATTTTTCACAATTCACCATAAATATATCTAATAAATGAAACTTTCCTTTTGTAATTATTAGTTTTAATGTGATAAAACCAGTTTTGTGAATTATTCTTTATTTAAAACTCTATCATTTTGTGTGTGTGTTTGTGACCTAATGCCATTGTCAATTTTGATGACCAGTATGATTTAAATTATTACTTGGAAGACAGAAAAAGTGGACTTTTTCTGCATAGGCAGTAGGAGTACCTACAACTTTTAAGCCTGTCAAGTGTACATTAAAAAAAAAACGCATTCAATGTCATTTCTAGAAAAATACATTTCAACTTTTACTAATGAAAATTAACGTAAACGATTTTTACATGCCTATCATACACGGGTTTACAAATGACAATTGTTTCGTTTAACGACGGTTTCTTCAAGTGGGAGTATATTCAATATACAGGGTATGCCACGAGGAGCTGAGTCGATATGTAAATGGGAAACTACTATTTTCCTGCAAATTTGTATACGGGTGTGTTCCGAAGAGCTCGTTTCAGTTAAAATATTTTCAGTTGTGGACGAATGGATCACCCTGTTTTTGTATTGCAATTTCAGAATCTTCGATGAATTTCAATAAAACTTTATTCAAAACGTAATTTGTCTGAAGGGCTCAAGTTTTCAGTTATTTGAATTTTCTTGAAAATTTTGACAGATGCAGCCCTTCACTAAAAAATATAGTTTTTGGGAAAGAAGAGTTATGCCAAAAATTGATGAAATTTGCATGAATAAGGCCTGAAGCCAGAAAATTGCCAAACTCATTATTTTTAAAGGGTTCTACGCTAAAAAAATATGAAAATTGAATAATTTTTGTGAAAATTAAAATCTCCGTGGTTATCAGATATATCTGAAATATCATTACAATTTTTTGAAAGAATTGACAAGAAACAAATGCTTCAAGTGTCTACAAACACTACCTATTTGCTTATAATTACGTTAACGTAATAACGTTGAAGACATAGTTATATCGAAAGCATTTATCATATCCCGTACAGGATTTATAGTAATGAAGATTATTTCAATTTGTTATTAATTTACAGGAAATGTGACAACGTTATTGAAAGATCCTGTAAAACCTTTGATTCGCAATACCCGGAAAGACCAAGACCCACTGAACCTTTTTCAACGAGCTTTCAGCTGGCACCAATTTTGGAAACTTCACTACTGTAATGTAAGTATGTGGCTAAATTGGACTAATTAAATTTAACTTACTACTAGGTTAGGATAGAAAAATTAGCATATCCAACCTTGAGAGACAAGAATATGAAATAATCTTGAATAATTCTTATCCATCTCTATTCTTGAAAAAATTATTGTACAACACTACTTCTAGTACTAATTACCAATTACTGACCACCATCGAAATGAAAATTTTCAAATTATAAAATATTCTTCTCTACCTTACCTACATACCTGGACTTTCTAGCAAAATTATAAACGTATTCAAATGCGAAAAAAATATAAAAACTAAACCTTTACAAAACTTGAATTGAAACAAACCGATTCAATAACTGAAAAGTCTAATGTAATTTATGAAATTACCTGTCTGAATTTTAATGAAAAGTATTTGAGTCGAACAAAAAATAATTTGAAATCACGGATAGCTTAACACAAAAGCAATTGCAGAACTTGCGTCTTAACAAAACATGCTGTATTGGATAATGACCATATCATGAACTTTGATGATATCAAAATCTTACACGTTGAAAAAAACTTGAACCAAAAAATTTTTTTTGGACATGACTGATATTAAAGTGCAACCCAATAATATTGATAAAAAAACAGACATTGATAACTTCAGTAATATTTACTCATATATTCTCTTACCACAAAATCATTCGTCGGATAGTACTTGAAATTATTACTCTGTATAGTCCTCATTATTGGACATTACACGTTGAAAAAAACTTAAACCAAAAATTTTTTTTTGGACATGACTGATATTAAAGTGCAACCCAATAATATTGATAAAAAAACAGACATTGATAACCTTAGTAATATTTACTCATATATTCTCTTACCACAAAATCATTCGTCGGATAGTACTTGAAATTATTACTCTGTATAGTCCTCATTATTGGACATTACCATATTACCTTTCAGTACTTCAAATTTTCTTGTCAAGTTTTTCGTTTCTATTTTTCCATTTTAATTATACAGGGCTATTCAAATTCGAGTCTATGCATGGGGATCTCGGTAACGGTTAAAGATAGAAGGGTGGTTGAATGGGGGCAAATACGTGAAACAGAAAAATCTGATCTAGCTGCTTTGGTACTGGAGGTATACAGGAAAAATAGAAACTTTTGGAATTCTTTTTTTGACTTTATCATTTTATTTTGTGAAGATTGTTTGAAACTTTTGGCACTTTGCAATAGCAACTTTTTGTAGACTATCCAAATATGCAAATAAAAATTACACAAAAAGAATAGTACAACCCGAACCAACCTCAACTTTTTATTTTCAAATACGGACCTGTATTTTTCATTGCATTATTTCAAATGTCAAGAGTCATGTTTCATATTAGCGTAGTATTTTCATCTGAGTTACAGAGTGTTTTGGAAATAGTAGTCACGAAATAAAAAGATATAGGCAAAAAATAATTTCGAAATTTTCGACTTCCTGTATAACTCCAGAACCAAAGAAGCTAGATCAGATTTTTTGTGTCACGTAATTGACATCTGAAATACGCAACTTTGCCCCCATTTCACCGCCCTTCTATCTTTTACCGTCACCGAGATTCCCATGCGTAGACTCGAATTTGAATAGCCCTATATAAAGGGTGTTAATTAAGTACATTGACAAACTTCGAGAGGTGATTCTTTGAAAGATTTCAGGACGAAAAGTTCATATAAATATATCTCCCAAATGGCTTGGTTTTCCAGGTACAGGGTGATGGAAATACATTTTTTTAAAGATTTTTTCAAGTTAACTTCGACATTTTTGATAATAGAAAGTTCAAATTAGGCCAATACGATCCATTCAATAGTACGCACGTTACAAAATAATTCCTTTCTCAAATAATTCACAGGGTCCTCCATTTTTCAGAGTCAAACCTTGTTCAACCCCTTAGTTTTTTTTCCGCCACCACTGATAGATTGTGAGAAATGAATATTCAGTGTTATTTTATTTTATTTGGTATCTTTTTGTTCTCTTGGTATTTTTCATTTACTCATACGGTTCAGGAGCTATAATGAAAATAGTAAGGCAAACATTTTCCAGTATCGCATAACGTAAAGAAATTTGAGGAACAAATATTCTCACAAAATTCAAAGGGTGATTCTTTGAAAGATTTCAAGACGAAAATTTTATATAAACATATGAGATGAGAATACATTTTTCAACCCTTCAGAATTTTTTTTCCGCCACCACTGAGAGGTTGTGAGAGAGGAATAATCAGTGTTTATATGAACTTTTCGTCTTGAAATCTTTGAAAGAATTACCCCTCGAATTTTGTGAGAAAATTTGTTCCGCAAATTTCTTTACGTTATGCGATACTGGACAATGTGTGCCTTACTATTTTCATTATAGCTCCTGAACCGTATGAGTAAATGAAAAATACCAAGAGAACAAAAAGATGCTAAATGAAATAACACTAAATGAATATTCCCTTCTCACAATCTATCAGTGGTGGCGAGAAAAAAAAATCTGAGGGGTTGAACAAGGCTTGATTTTGAAAAAAGGAGGACCTTGTGAATTTTATGAGAAAGGAATTATTTTGTAACGTGCGTACTATTGAATGGATCGTATTTGCCTAATTTGAACTTTCTATTGTCAAAAATGTCGAAGTAAACTTAAAAAATCTTTAAAAAAATGTATTTTCATTACCCTGTACCTCGAAAAGCAAGCCATTTGGGACATATATTTATATGAATTTTTCATCCTGAAATTTTTCAAAGAATCACCTATCGAAGTTTGTCAACGTACTTAATTAACACCCTGTATGTTTATTGAATATCGGAAAACCTCAATTTGCACAGTATGTTGTACCATTTTTTACTTTTATATCCATATAATTGATTGATGAGGGATGAAAATACTGTTTTTTCGTGAGGTGAGCGAAGCGGAGCGAATGTGGCAATCTCACTAACGAAGAAAACGTATTTTATCTCGAGTATAAAATGCTATTTTTTCTATGATAGATGTATATAAAATACTGGAATTTCGCTATTACAAGGAGAAGTTCAATAATATAATCGTGAAGATGTTTATAAACTGTCAAACGAAGTGACGTTCGTTTGCTGACTCAATTCCAAAATCCAAAAATATATTAATATTAAATTTACAATATAAAAAATTTTACCGCACAACATGTAAATAGATAAAACCCCTCCTAAAATCATCACTAGCCGTAGTGGGGAAATGAATATAGGATAGGGTTTTATAGGGTGGGGGAATGGGGTTTTTCTACCTTGCCCTCCTGTGTATACAGGGGGCAGGCAAAACCTGCTTTCGCTCACCGAGGCGAGCCCTACGATGTTGTGTAGGCCTTCGTATGCTGTGAGTGGTTTCTGCAGCCCTGCCTCCTTCGTGTTATACAGGGGGTATTATTATGTTACGTGTCAGACATAGGGTTATCGGGACCATGTATTGTCGAGGTTTCCTTACACTCCCGGAAAAATGACGAAAAAACCGGGTTTGAGCATGGTGCATGCGTGATTACTCACTCCTCTTCCAGAGACTCATGGAAAATATCCAGAGCTTTGTAAATGAGCCCGTGCTTCAACCTTAAGTTGTCGCGGGCTCTTATTGTCGTCATACCCCTGGTCATTTTACTTCCAAGGATGAAGTGTCGAAAGAATTTATCAGACTGTTGTTTGATAAATTCTTCGATTTTTGGAACATCGGCTAGCTCTCTCAATGCGTCTAGCCGAATGTATCTATCACTGTTCGTGACGATACGGAGTATCTTGTTTTGCATCGTTTCCAAGCGCAACATTGTTGACTTGGGGACGCTGCAGAACACTGGACATGCGTATGTCATAGTTGGTCTTATGACCTGCTTGTATACTAACACTTCAGTCTCCATAGCCAGTCTGGAATCTCTCGCAATGAGGGGGTAATTCCTCTTTACCGCTGCGGCGGCTCGCTTTAATGCCAGACTGACATGTTTAGTAAAGGTCAGTCCACGGTCCAGCTGTACCCCCAGGTACCGCGCGTTGGCTGACTCGTCAATCTCGGCGCCCAGTGCCCTGAATCCACCTCGAATTTCGACGTTTTCACGTTTCACCTTCTTGGTGAAATTCATAAGCTCTGTTTTCGCCGAGTTTACCACTATCTTGTTTTTTCCCATATACGGGACAATTTCCCCCTGCAGGTGATCTTTCACACGCAGGGCCGCCTCATTCGAGGTGGGCTCCTGCGCGTAAACCGCGGTGTCGTCTGCATATATCGCTGTTTTGGTGTTCTCGTGCATTGGGAAATCGTACGTATACAGGGAGTACAAGAGTGGTGACAAGCACGACCCCTGCGGCACTCCTGCTTCGGCTCTCCTCATCGAGGAGCTGGTGTCGTTCACTTTAACCCTGAAGGCTCTGCCACGAGGTACGAGTCTAATATCTTTACCATTTGCACAGGCATGCCAGCCCGTAACATCTTCATGACGAGTCCTTCTATCCAAACCGTATCGAACGCTTTCTGCATGTCCAGCAGGACCATTACTGTGTTGCGATCCCGATTAAAGCCTTCCACCACCTCGTGGACAATTCGAGCTACCTGAGAGGTCGTGGAATGACCTCTCCTGAAGCCGAACTGTTCCTCCGGAATGAGCTCCAGCTCTTCCTCGAGATCGCTGAATCTCTTCAGTAGAATTCTGTCCACCACCTTGGCCACCACATTAAGCAGTGAGATGGGGCGATAACTATCTATTCTCGTGTCCTCGGCTTCAGGATAGGGATAATCTCCGCCTGCTTTAGGCACGTCGGGTAGTGCTGCCACCTTATTATTCCGTTGATAATGTAAATAAGTTGGACAAGGGACTTCCTCGGGAGATTCCGGAGCAACGTCGCGTCGATCTTATCAATCCCAGGCGCTTTGTTCCTGGGGAGCCTCTTTATGGTTTCCCTCACCTCCCAGAAGTTCGTCATGATCTTCGAGAAGGTTCGGTCCACCATTGGGGTTTTGGGTATGTCCCTGAAGTCCTTAGCTCCCCTGGTTACTTCAGCGTGATCCTGGGATACGTCCGCACCCGCTCGGAAGGCACTCCGAAAATATTCCCCGAACATCTCGGCCTTCCCCGGATCGGTCATCGCCTGCCTCCGGCCGTTCTCCATGGCTGGGATGACATTACGCTTCCTGCGAAGTCGGTTTGTCATCTGCCACAGAGAACCGTCGTTGGCATTAAGGTTCTCGAGTTTCCCCTTCCAAACTTCATCCCGGTGCTTTTTAATAAGTTGGTTTACCTCCCTGCCCAGGCTCATCATGTTTTCGGGAGGTTTGCCACTTCTTCCTCTCCTTATTGTTGAGTTTTATTAAGTCCAGAATGAAGCTTGGGAGGGGATCTCTGTCCTCTCGCACGACCCTCTTCCTGGTGGTTCTCTCCCTGGCTTCTTGGATGTTCTTGATCCACCTCTGGGTTTCCCGGTCTATGTCCCCTTCCGCTATTTGCGGGGTGACGACCGTTCTCGCATCTAGGATCCTCCTGTATTCTCCCCAATCAGTGGTGGAGTAATCATACAGGGTTCTATTCCCTTTCGGGTTTTGTCCACCCTTGATTGTGAAGAACACAGGATCGTGATCCGAGATGCACTCAGAGGCGGTTCTCAACTCGGAGATGTTTGTGACGTTTTTGTTAACCACCATGTCGAGGATCGACAGGGCGTTGCCGTTCCAGGGATAGTGCGTGAGCGTGTTCGGATGATCCACTACGATGTTGTTATACATGGAATATTTCCAGAGTGCATTTCCGTTCGGGTTGGCTTCCGTTTGACCGGCTAGACTCCACTCCGGGTGTCTCGCGTTGAAATCCCCCGCCAGCAGCACTCTGTGCCCGCTGCTGCAGAGAATATCCATATCCAGATCCGTGATTTTGTTCCTCGGGGGGTTGTATACCGAATATAGCCTCACCCCAGAGTCGAGTTGAACTCCTACGTGTTCGATCGTGCTCGCCCTCTGGGGCAGGGGTACATGCCCTACACAGGACTTTACGAGAATAGCTACTCCTCCCCCTCTCGCTCCATCAGGGCGGTCCTGTCTGATGGTGGTGAATCCCCTGAATTTGAGTTTGTGTTCCTGCTGGATGACCGTCTCGGACAGGAGCAACACGTCATTCTTATGTTTGCGAATGAGATCAGATACAAGGTGGTACTTGGTTCTGATCCCATTCACATTGAGCATGCATACCTGCAATGGCATTACAGGCCGTAGCTCTGGATATTATCCATGACTCTCCAGAAAGCCAGGAATTTTTCGGCACTTGTCCGGGCCTTTGTTAGGCCCTCGACAATATCATCCATGGCCTGCAGTAGGCCTTTTGTGTTTACCAGTTCTTGGATAGCCCTATGTCTGTCCATGAACCCGCTAACAGCATCCGAAGTGCTCGGCTGGCTTACGCCTCGGCCGACATTTAAGGGTTGGGATTGGGGTAGGGATGGGACACTGCGACTTACCCCCTCTTGTGGTTCTTCTCTAGCCGCTCTCCTTTCTTCCCATATATTTTTCTTGACCGGCGGGGCCGGCTTGTAGGCTGGTCTCTTCGGCTGCCGTTCCTGCCGCCGGTCGTCCTGCCTCCTAACGTAGTCCATATACACCTCGCACTCCTGGGTGCACGAGGTGTGCATCCCTCCGCAATTGCTGCAAAGGGCTGGCGTATTCCTCGGCTTGGTGCATGTCCTTGACCAATGCCCACCCGCGCATTTCATGCAACGGACAGGCCTGTTGTAATTGGATTGGGCATGCCCCCAATCAACTGACTCAAGTGCCAAGTAGTGAAATTAACTGTCATTAGTGTCAAAAATCCATCAAATTGTTTTTAGTATATTCCCATCGGAGCGCATGATAATGTTCATTTGCTTCATTTTTATCTCTACATAGAGTGAATGACGTATCATTTTCATGTAGGGTAGGGTATCCGGTTGAAAAATTATCATTTTCATATACATGAGTAAAAAACTACAATTTTGCGAAAGCTCGGGTAGCATAAAAGATTATCCTTTTCTACAGACCGAATCCCCGAGGAAAAACACTTTCTTTATGAATAAGCTTGTCGATATAATTTCCTTTTTTTATCTTATATACAGGGTATTCCACATTCGATGGCCTATTAGACGTTTCTGGAGAACGGAACAACAGATCATTTTGAAAATTTGTGGGCATGGATAATCAAACATGCTCTACTCGTCTAAAATATTTTCATCAATACAGTGTTGCCACTTGTATCAGAAAGTAGTAACTACTTTGTTATTTTAAATAGAACACCCCGTATATTATATAATTTTTGTAATCCTGATAGAATTCCTCACAACTTTTATAGTTATTTCCCTATACCTATCTGTGACGGTTTTCGAGATAAAAATTATTTTGTCAATTTTTTGTGTAAAACCTGACCATGGAAAAATAACATTTTTTTCACAATGCAAATTTACAAAATATTTAAATTTGGGTCATAGCTGCACAAGACCATTAAGTATTCTGTCGATGAACTGGATCTCAGTTTCATCATACAGGGAGGCTCAGAAGTAACTTCTTTTTGGGACTTGTCTGAAACTCAGTTTTTTCAAATGAAACACCCTATTTTCGAATTCAACGAACCAGTTAGAATAAGTTTTATTCAGTATGTCCTATACCTATCTCTAACCGTTTATTAGATATGAATAATTTTAATTTTGCACCAAAACTATCCATTTTAGTAAATTTTTCAGTTGAATTTTAGTTTCCATGTTTTCTGTATAGATATGGTTAATAAAATTTTAATTTGTATGTATGAGAAAAAGTTTAAATTTATTATTATTATAAAAATAAAAATATTTGGATAATATATTTCCACTTTATTCAGGTTTGTACTATTATAGTATAACTTCCTCTAGCTGAAGCTCAACGAAGTCATTCAGATTATTCATGTTCATAATGGTCTCATCGAATTGTCAAAATACAAACTATAGAATTGTTAAGAAAATAATATTCGGCTATTTGTCATGGTCTTGATAGGAATATTTTGAAAAAGTGATTCCATGAATTTATTCTACCTTAGGCGCGATAGAACAATTTGATAAAAATTACAAGGCGAAAAAGTAACCTTTACCCAAATCAGATCAGATTCACCAGTAGGATAAGTCGTTCTCAGTAATTAGTTTATGCACCAATGATCAGAACCTTTTTACCCACGATCCGCCAGGTCATCGAGACAAATATTGAAAGAGAAAGGGTCGGCAGCGGCCAAAGTCATTTTATTAGGTATGAAGGGCCACAGAACTCTAGAATACTTTCACCTCTCTCCAGCCAAACATTTATCATCTTTACAGACCGGAACCTGAAGGGCGAATTTTGAAAGCCGTTGCAACGTATGGCGTACTTATTTGTGACCTGTGAAATGATAGTTTCGTTTTCTTCGGACCTTTAGTTTGGGATTTTATTATTTTGGTGAATTTTCAGGTAAAGTCAGACGAACGGCACACGAATGGGATTATTATGACCCCTATTATGATTTGTAAAATATTTTGGAATTATATTAGTGCTCATTCTTGTTAAATATTATTTGACTTTGCCGATAACTTGGCTGGGTTTAGAGCTTCGAGCGATAGTAATGCATTTTATTGTAGCTATTTTACTTATATTATACGGAATTGGTATAATAGTGTAATAAAAATATAATTGAAAATACTTTGACAGTGTAAGTTTGTCCATGGGTCGTACTTTGGAACCGAAGGGTAAATTGTTTCTGGCATTTGAGTTATTCCATAAATAAGAGGGAAAAAGGAACATGTCGTGGCGTTACAAATTGCGTTACCACCCGATATGATGAAGTTGTTCGCTTTTATGCGAAACGGGTTACCCGAGCAAATTTTTTTTTATTGTTATGTGTTGAAAATATGTTTAACTAGTACCTATACCGACTCTGTCTGTTTGTTTAAAAATTTGTGATTGCAAAAATAAATGAAATGGCTGTCAACTTTTGTAATCGGTTCCAGTCATTGACAAGTACTAATGTGTAATTTTCATGCTCCTGAATTATTAAAAGACTCATATGTAAAAAATATGTTTATAATTTCTGTTGTTTTGTTGACTGTATTTCAACAAAAACTGAATTTAATATGTCGAAAATATATAGTAACAATAAAAACTATCTGGGGACAGCAAATCCGTATATTCCAATAATTATTTTGTGTTGACAATTTTTTTTTAGGCTATACTAGAAATTTTCTTGAAAATTCACCACAGGTACAGGAAAACCGACCATGGCGATTCACCCTAACTATTGTGGAATATTCGATAGGTACACCGCGATTTCAATTGTTTTATAATACCAAATCAAATTAGCGAGTGTTTCTCGTTTGATCTCATCCTTTTTCAGGTATAAGGGCATCTAAACGGATTTCTCACCATACCTATTGTTTTCTATCTACAAATAACAGGATGTCACTGGGTTGCTATGGTATTCAGTCTCAATTATTTATGAAAAAGTGAAGTTTACTGACGAAACTTCTGCGTAGGTAGATACGTATTCCACATCAAAATATTGTCAGTTAGTGAAGATGAATCAGATTCACATAAAAAATGCTGGAAAAAAAGGATTATAGAAAGTTGAAAGTAAAGCAAGATAAGAGAATGATTTTAATATACAACATTTTTTATAAGAACTGAGTATAAATTTGGTATTCATTTTTAAATCAAACCTAGAGGGCGCTGCGAACGCTATTATCATTTATTTCACTATGCCCTAACTTTTTCTACAGTAAACTATTGGTAATCTTTATATTTAAATTCTGTCGCTACACCTTTTCCTACCAAAACTGATATACCTATTCAACAAAGCTAGGAGCAACTGTTCTTGAGAAATTTGCAAATTTCTGCATCGATGCAGGTTATGGGGACACTTAGTCGCCAAATGAAGTTGCTAAGAACTTTACAAAAACTGAGTATGAGATGGATCTCGCTAAAATAAACGATTTTTTTTCTACAAAAATGTATTGAGAAATAATGCATTGTTAAAATGTTGGAAAAACCGATATATTTTTTTTTCAACACCTTGTATTTTGAATACGAATAACTTTTTGATGAAACTTAATGAAAAAATATTCATTTCAGTGAGCTCTATCATATGCTCAGTTTTCATCAAGTTCTGAGCAACTTCATCTGCCGCCTAAGTGAAACCATAACCTGCAACGATGCAGAAATTTGCAAATTTCTCAAAAGCGGTTCTCCCTCGCTTTGTTGAGTAGTTATACCATTTTTGCTGAGAAAATGTGTTGGAATAAGCTTCGAATATAAACAATACCAATAGTTTACTTCAAAAAAATAAATTAAATAATGATAGCGAACGCAGCGCCCTTCGAATTTTCAATGAAATGAATACCAAATTTTGATTTCTCATCTCAAAGAACCTCGTTCGCCAAATTTGGTGCAAAAAATATTTTTCGTAACTACTTGGTCTAGAGATACGGCTTTTTCATCGTCAGCATCAGTTTTTTAAGCTGAATACGCCTACATATATAACTGAAAATAGCTGTAATTTTAGTTACGGACTTGTTCCTTGGGGGTATCGAATTATCAAGTGCTCTACTATTTTATTATTCTCATATTCATAGTATATTTTGACAGTACAACTTTTGAACGACACAGTAAAACATTCTTTCATTTATCTCCCACAGAAAATATCTCTCAATACTTGGCCTTGAAATTGTATCTACTGGTTTCACTAATTGCCAAAGTGACTTTGTATGAACATAATATGTGTTCGTCCCAAATTCCGTATCACCTTGGACAGTAAACTATATATATATATATATATATATATATATATATATATATATATATATGTAGGTAGGTACATTCGTGAAGAATTATAGTCTGAATTTCGTTTACAATAAGGTAAAATTGCGTCTATGCAAAAAACCGTTATACCTAGTCATGCACCCATCATTTTAATACCTATAAAGGTGTGTGTATTCTTCTCACCCCTTATATTTCTCCCCACATACGTAATGATGTATAGGAACGCGTGTAGAAGTGTGTGTGACAGTCCAAATCGGAAATTCCCATACGTCCCCTTCGAATATACCACAGTAACAGGTGGATACGGCCCCCTTTTCTATTTCCTTTCATCCATTGTATGCCCACGTTCCTGATTCTTTCATTTGAATTTTCAATTGGAGATATAAACTTGGGAATTATTGGTTCGTGTTCTATAAAAAATACAATTGTCGGGGGATTTTTCTGGTCTTTCTTGAGGGAATAGATAATGTTTTTTATTAATTTAGTTGCTTGACGCTGCTTTTCATTTAGTATGCACTATTGAGAATTTTATTCAACCAAAAATGCCACCACTGCAAGGCTGGTGTTTATAAATAGATACATTTTTCCATATGTAATTAGAAAAAAATATATAAAATTTGAACAATTATTAACATCGAAAAATGTTGAAAAAAATTATATTACCTATTAATAAAATATTATTATCTTCGAACTGCATTTTTGAAAATGTCGAGTTGAGTTGGGAAATTTTGATTTTTTTTAACAGGTATTGATGAAGTTAAGAGATCAAAATTGAAAATGTTGAAAGTGGAAATATATTGTAAAGAGTTGATATTGAGGAATTCTGAATGTTTCAAAAGATGAAAAAGATGTGATTTGAAAAAATTGGAATATTTAAACATTGGAGAAAATGGTAATGTTGAAAAGTTCGAATTTGAAACAAACGGAAAAACTCATACCACGTTTGGCTCGAAATACATTGATTTCCAGTTTTTGGAAAAAAAAGATATTCCATTTTGGAAAATGATAGAAGAAAATTAAATACTTGAAACACAGTTGAAGCTCAGATTCCGAAATCAGTTGAGAAATGGTAGATGATATACAACGTTAACGATTCATATTATTAAAATAGTGAACATGTTGAAAAAATATGTTGACTTCATTAAGTAACTGAAAAAAATTTGTTTTTTTACCTATACCAGGTGTCAATCTGATGCCTCTTTTGTTAATTACAAACCCTTCTTGCACGTTTGTTCCTCTTCCATATAGCCGGATCAACATTACGTGTCCGGAGTGACATACCTACATTCAATTAGAATTTTTCTTCTCATTTTTTTATCTGTAACATCGTTTTGGTAAACTCATCTTTCACGTTGCTCCACAGAGAAAAACAAAAGTGGGGTGAAGTCTGGGTTTCTTGACGGCCGTTTCGCCAATCCACTTTCCAGGAAATTGCTTATTCAAATAATCCTATAAACTTTGAAATATTCTTCATATCACATTGATATTCACAGTTTTAATAATACCTGAAACCTGAATGATACAATATTTATCCCTATTCCACTTACGTATGAATGCTCATATAGAAATATTTGCAAGTTTTTAAATTCACTTATCTGTTCGTAAAACAAGAACTTTTTTGTACCGGTTAAATTATCATTAGGTAAATTCTTTTCGGAAATATTAATTGCCTTACTTATCTACTTGTAAGGAAATGCGGTAGAAATAAACAAAGAAGGTTGCACAACTTCAAATTGCTTCAAGTAATCTGGATTAGGACTCCATAATTTTGAATATGAGAATCGTTTCAATAAAATCGAATATATTCTTAACATACTTCCACTGTAAAGTTTCAAGCATTTAAGTTATATCAGTTTTTCGATTGCACTTCAATAAAATTCTTCTACTCCTATTGTGCTACTTTTGTAAAACTATATTTTTATTCAAATCAAAGTTGCAGATAATGCCAGAACAGCATCTGTTCTGTGTGAGTAATGGACCAAGAACATTGCCTTGAGAAACACAGTCCTTCTATTTGTTAAAACTTTTTCAAACTACTGGTGAATCACCCTCCCCCAAGTCCCATAGACCTAAGTTTTTTCCTTAAATCACTGGAGGGTTCCTTCGAATTCCAGATATTCAGCGCGTATGAATTATTCTCAGGAATGTAACGACTAATGAACGATTATATATTATTCAGTGTTTGTATTCTTCCTGCAAGCAGGTGTCAGATACCTGAAATATTTATTTCATAGTCCAAAAGCTGTACACTCATCAACTCATTCACCACAGCGTTATGTTCAACCCAAATCCAAAGAGTTTTATTCCATTAAATTTATAATAAATAAAATTCTCTAAGCACACAACATATAAATAAATAGAAAATAATCATAACCTATCTGGAGTACATATATCAATAATTGGAACTTTTGGTGTAAATAAAACATCAGACACGTAGAAAAATACCCCAACATCAAAACTAAGTCGTGGGAGGGGTACACCAGTTTTATTTTTTCAAAGTCTGACTTAGTAACTCGGTTTTTCATAATTCCAACTTTGTATCTGGGAATGCCGACTCACCAACTTTGAATTCTATAATTCTGAATTCGTATCTCGGAATTCCTAATTAGTAACTTGGAATTTTTCAATTCCATAATTTCGACTTAATATTTTGAAATTCCGATTTACTTAATTCTGTAATTCCGACTTGGTATGTTGAAGGATTTTCCTGAAATTGGTTGAATTTCTCAATTGCCCATCGTCAAGTCTGAACTACACATAGTATTATTTAATTAATGAAATTGGTTTGCCAAGTGCATCTTCAAGTATAGGTACCTATGCTCCCGACTGTTTTGAAGCTAACCGAATGGTTCAATAATATATAATAAAATAACTGTAAAGTTCTACTCCTTTTGTAAGGCCCGGTATATTTTATCAGTAAAAAACTGTTCACATCCCATCCTCATAAATATTGACATAGATCTGCAGATGAAATCTACTTCCTATGGTTCCTTGGACAAAAAAATGTTATATCCATTTTGAGTATTTATGTACCTGCGGCAATATTCAGCATGGTTGTCAGATTTTAAGAGTTAGCAGTAGGACACCTACAGTTCACTTGAAGAATATAAAAATGGTTTCACGCTGAACCGACATTGACAGGGCTTGGTAATCAAGGAATAAATCCCCGATATTGAAAATAAATAATGAATATTTTAATTGATTGATTATTTGATAGTAGGTTCGATGCAATTTTTTAGAATACTGCACTTCTATCGAAAAGGTGTTACTATGTCAATATACCTAACTTTCTTTCATTTTCGCGGTTTACCACTAATTATCATCCGCATTCATTGAGATGAATAGAAGTATGGTTAGATCATACTTTAACGACCCTGGAGCCGGATCTGACCACTTGTGTATGGATAATTAAAATCGGCTCGTTAACCGTGAATGCATGACATCACATCGAAGAACAAACGAGAGCCATCTAGAAGAGTCACCGAGCGTCTCGAACTATTCTAAACAGCGACCTCTTACGTTGTCCCCCGCCAATTTTGGAATTGACCAAGAGAAACCTACTACAAGTGTGAATACCAGCTGCTGGACATGAGATAGAGATTAGTTAGTTAGTGATGATGAATGATCAATCCTTCGAAACATGTCTGAGCTGATGTAAATCTTCCGAATATATCTCAATATTATTAAAGATTGATTTTTGGTGGTGTTGACTCAAAGTTTTTTACCCACCCAGTTGTATCTCACCTCCACTATATATGTGATGGATAAGTGATTTGAATTACTATAGTTGTTATAAATTGAAAATTATAGTTTATGATTCTAAATAAATATGCAGATGATTTCTTCGCTCGCCCAACACCTAGCATATTTGATGAATCTCTCGATATGCTCTGGAAAATGTCTTCTCTATTAAAATCTGCAATTGTCATACCAATTTCTAAGAAAGGCGACCCAGCAGAAATAACTAATTGCAGACCGATATTTATGGGGCGCAGTTAGTGTCAAAAATAGTTGTTCTCATACACTTATTTTATTTTCAGTTTGATATTTTTCTTGATGACCTTTAGCTCAGATCCCGGACGCCATACCACTTGCGCCACGCCTCGACGAAAAGCTTATTATTATTATTATTCGGCAGGTAAATGCGGTACAAGGAATTTGTAATCATCAATTCCTGATACGAGTTCTTCCATTACATTCAAGAAGTTTGCAGATAATTCAATCATTCTTTCTAAGATCAAATACTTATGATGAACATATTTTGTAGCTAGGTACATTTATCCTCAGCTCAAAGAAAAACAATCATCAAACAGGCATTTGGTGAGATATTCACTGATATAGCATGAAATTCACCATAACCAAACAATTAATTCTACTCTACTCTATATACTCTCTCTGCTCCTTCCAAATCCTTAGATCTTTCACAGCATGATCTAATTGACCTGGGATCTGGAGTAGGTTACTCTTGCATAACGAACATCAGTTCACTTGATCTAGGTCAACGAACATCTGATTGTTACTCTAATTAACCTCAAGCAAGTTGAGCAATGAGAGTATGTATACTATAATAAACTTCTTGAATCTTTGAAGACCTGCATTGCTATTAATTTATTCAAAGTAAAGTTGAAAAAGACTACTGGGACCAATGCCATGGACGAAGTAGTTGAATGTTCTTATTCTTTCATCTTATAGGTATGTAGTGATAACTGTGTGAAATATTATATACGTTTTTTATTTATTTTTTTAACTTTTCGACATGTGTAATATTATTTAATAATATTTTTTTTAATATATTTTATTTATTGTATATATATATTTTTTAATGTGCTCGTTATCTTATAATTTGGTTAATGATATAAGTGTTCTACATTTTGTGCAATTTTATAGGTATATACATGTATACTCTGTAATTTTTGCTAAATAATGACCTAATAACGAAAGAAACTGTTGTATAATCGGGTACTGTCGAAATTAAACAAGGTAACTAATCTGAAATGATCTTTTACGTTGGTTGAAAATCATTTGAAAAAATAATCATTAAAATAATTCCAATCTAGGATTTGAAAAGTGCCCTATATCGGCAACAATGCACCCTGTTCGTGTGGCACTCTTGGGTCGTGTGTATATTGGAACTGGGAAGGGGTAAAACACCTCTGCCCTGAGAACAAATATCTTTAAAAGTTCTCACAACAAAACGGACTAACCGATCGGAAGCTCTGGTATCTAGATTAGAAGAGTGTTGTAGCCGGCATATGTCACAAAACAACATCCGGTCGCCTCCCTTTTATTAGCTTATTAATTATCTTGTGTACCTGTTGCAGTGGAATTTGAATACTTATACCCATCCTTCTCGGGAGAATGCGAGCATTAGTTAATGGTATAAGGGTACATAAATTGATTGTTTTATTTTTTTAGTGGCTTGGTATTTAACGAAACATAGTAATGCATTTACTTTCCCTGCTCTAATTAAACTAGTCGATAGGACCAGAAGATAATTTTCCTGTATTAATTATTAATTTTCAGGAACACAAAGGAAGTACATTAAATATCTTTAACTTCTGTGGACCGAAGATATATCAAGACAATACCTGACATCGACAATACATCGAAAAAAGAAGGTTGGATATAAAAATCGGAGCCTTTTGCGTTACTATACAGGGCCCTGCTACAAGGATGCGGCCTCCTATATCCTCATCACGGAAACAGACTTGTAACTAGAAGTCTTTTCTAAGTTATATTTTTCAAGTTTTATAAAATAGAAATAATGACAATTAAGTAGAGTGCCCTGTTTTTGTCTGGTGGGTAGGTACTAGTATCTACTTGGATTTTTAAACGCCATCAGCTATTTATACAAGTTCGCCGTTTTTTTTTTTTAATTAATTGCACCGTAGGTATATTTTTAAGAAAATATTTAGGATTCCCAAGAATAAAAAATTCATTTTCTCACTGACAACATTCTGAGATGGGGTCTAGTTCCACTGTTAGTAAACTGTTAATAAATATAATTTTCGTAAGGCAAACTTTCCAGCTATGTATGAATGGATAAGGACACCAAAAATGAAATAAAAATACATCAACTTCCCTAGTGGTTCAACATGTATCGAATTAGGCACATAAAAAGAAAGGAGACAGCACTTGAAAACTAAGAAAAATGTAAAATGGCTTTTTTAGACAGTATATAAAATATACCCACCCTTATTGAAAATAAATAAGTTTTTTTAAAATGTTGAACTGACTCTTTTGATGAACATGTATAAAATAATCTGTATCCAATGACTAGCAGGTCATGGAAAAGTTACGCTTATGCGGCACGGCGTCCTGCGTGATAAATCTGTTGATGAGTAAGTATTCCTTGCAGCCAGCGACCCCCTTTCTTGACCCTCTTTGGTCATATATCCTTTCATACACCGCCTTTTGTCTACTAGGAAAACATACTCAACAGAAAGTACGCCCCCGCAAGATATAAACCTTTTTATTATTTATTCACCTCAGTCATGTCATGAAATGAGCGATTGCTTATAGAGCTATGTCTTGAAAAACAAAGTATTTCTGAGTGTATTTGTAGTATCTTGACCAACAGCTGATTTCATATTGATCTTTTTCTTACTGATAATCATACAAAAATTTCCAACGAATTTTTGGAAACATACCTTCGTTCTCAAGTGACAATTGAGGGAACCAGAGTTACTCCAAATTCATAAACATAAATTGACGTTGTTATTACGAATTCAACATATTCACTTACTTACTTTGACTCAAAATTATCAAGTCCAAAATAACCCTCATATGTTTTCAACAGATGAAACACTGAAAAAAGAAAGATCTTTCGAATGTACCCAGGTACACCTTAGTCACATACCAAAGAAGTTTCATATATTTCACAGCTAAGCACATTTTGCGCCCGAATTAGGGAATCACACACGTAACTTCAAACGTACTATGTGTAGGTTGAAACATACCTAACTATCCATTGGCTGATTAATAATTTTTTTGAAAAATGAGTTGAAATTTCACCATTTTATTGTATTTCTTGTGATGAACAGAGGCAAAATTTTTTCATTACGTTGGGAATATTCCAATTGGGCCCTGTCTCCGAAGCCTAGATACATCGGGAGGTCGCACTGGTGTGTCATTAACTCCACTTAACAGTCCCCACGTCCGTGGGGCGAATGATTACTGGATCTGAGAATCATGTGCCCCGAGTATCTGGGGTGAACAAAGAATTATTGCCGTCTGCTTTCTTTCAGATCCAATAAGGGTCAGCCGTGTGGTGGCTAGGCGCACAGAACAGTACAATGATCCAAAAACTTAGCAAGTTCCAGTGGCTAGACTGTTTGGTAATAACGGGTGCAATGAGAACGACTTCAACCACAATGTTGGAGGTACTATTGAGGCTGCCGCCGTTTCCGGTCTGGACCAAGAAGGAGCAATGGCAGCTCATTCGAAGATGCGAGACTCAGGAGTCAGAGTAAGTAAAGGAGCGACGATAGGCCATGCAAAAATTGCGAAGATCAGCACTTGTACAGGAATGCGGAGATGCTCTCGAGAAACTTAGCTGAAATGATGGAAGTCCAGCTGGTATGGGTCCCGGGTCACAGGGGATGCGCAGAAACGAGGTGACCGACAAACATTCTAGAACCGGTTCCACGACGCCTTTCTATGGACCAGAGCCTATACTAGGCATCGCAATAAGCCAAATATCTTCAGCCCTTGACGATTGATAGGATAATACCGGCTGCAGGCAGACCAAAGACTTTGTGGACGAATCCAACAATTCAAGGACGGCATGGCTCTTAGGCAGAAACCACCAAGCACTACGCCTCCTTATAGGGATACTTATCATAACAAGTTTAGCAGACACCTATCACTAAATGGTATAGAAGACGATTCCACTTGCCGTAATTGTGAGGAAGACAAATAAATTTCATCTCACTTTCTCGGCAAGTGCGAAGCTAAGATCTGTAAAACTCCAACAATAGGAACTATCCAACCTGGAATGAACGGACATAGATACTGTCCTTCATCAGGAGATAACGAAGGTTTGAAAAGGAAGATTAGGAGGAGAAATTGTGGGAATGTGGATGTGAATGTCCATGAGGGCCTACTTGCTTGGCTGCGGCAGCAGCCTCCCCAAATCACTACTACTACGTCTAATTCCGGGTAAGAATTCTGATGTATCACGGAAAATCGGTATAATTTTTAGATTCGAGAGCATCATATCCACCATTCTACTTAGTAACTCTATGTTCAGAACCACCATTTCAACAGAATGGTTTGGGAAAGCCTGTGGAGTTCAAAGATAATCTCAATATTTAGTGTTTCCTCCTCTTTTCGGTCGATGTTCGTTTTGGCAAGAACTCTTTGATGAAAATCGTCCTACTTTGATGGTCGAGGAGGACTACATCAGACTTATTGGTTTGTTTTTTCCTGACTGTGGGGAATGGGTAGTTTCAATATATTCAGCAATTCTTATTCACCAACGGACTCAACTCGACATCTCAAGCAGTTCATTCACATTCAAATGAAAGTAAAATCAAACTGTTATGGAATTTGACAGATGATCACCACTATATTAACTGTTTCGCGCATAAAATATCAGCGTCATTAAGCGGAAACCCATTTCACGAACAGGAATTATGAAATCTTGTTCAAGTATTACAAGCATCGTTCAAATAGAAATATGATAGCCAACGTCATGGGATTATTATTGTATTCTAATGTAGGCGACATGTAGATGAATGACATTAGTGATCAGGCCTCCAATTCATAATTCGCAAAATATGTAATTTAGCAGTCAGGTTGAATTTCCGTAAAGTAGATAGTGGAATATGTGACGAATTCTAAATAAAGTAAGTAGATGGATGGCAGTAACGATGATAATGAAATTGAAATAATTGTGGTAGAAATTATGAAATATTAATTCTGATTGGACGTTATGGTCCGTAATGTGGGTATTCAAACTATACCTAAATAGACTCTTCTTCAATGCTTTAATTTTGTTTGTGAAATATGTTGATATTGCAAAGAAAGGAATTTTGCAAATTGTTTTGTATTAAGTAAAAACATTGCCTAAGAGTATAGTAGAAACCTTGTTTTTTTTTGTAGCTTCTCTTAATTTTCGTATTTACTTTAACTAAAACGCTAGAAGGCTTTTCCGTTTCGCTCCAATACCAATTCCACAGGAGTTAACTAACTGTATTATTTCTCTTTAAACAATGTTACATGATTGTAAGTATATAACGAAATTTTTGCAACAAAAATCATCTTCAAATGACTGAACGTCTTTCGAAATGACGATTTGAACATAATATTTACTAATCGTTATTTTACAACAAGAAGATAAGGAAAATAAACGATCTAATTTTAGAGGCTTTATGCCAACAATCAAATCGTGAATACTTGCGACATCTTCAGGACGACTGACAATACTCACAACCATACAACATGCGTTCAGCATTGCCGGCTGTGGTTCTCTGAAATAATACCAATGTTTAGCTTTTCGATCAGAGATGGCCGTAGGTAATAATTATACTTGGAGGAAGATTGTTGTGTCTTTTTTCTGATATGGATTCCCAAATATAACTAGGAAATTGGAAATATGTTAACATTTTAAAATGATATTTATACACTTTCGTTGAAATCTTTTTGTAAATGATATGTAATGAACTAACATCATTGTGAAAATTTTGTGGAAATGATACACCGGCTTCTCGTTTCTGTGGCCAACAATTTCTTGGAATAAATTGGTTTATTACGAAGCAGATTTCTTGAACGAGGGAGTTGAGCTTGTAATAAAATCATTTGGCTGGCTGCCTCTGTTGAGCATCACTCTCACAGATGTCACTAAGCAACAGCATTTTTGTGTTGAACTAAATTTATCATTTATTGAAAATACCTAGTAGATAATTGAAATGAAAACTTTATTGGGATTAAATTCTTCATTGAAGGCAACTCGCTAAAAATCAAGTTATTTTATTATTCTGCTAAATATATTGTTGGATCTGGTCAGTCTGAAATGTTTCCCATTGATTCTATTAAAAATAGGTACATTGATGTCAAATGGGCTGAAGTCGTATACCGATGGATTTATGATGGACTGCCAGGATGACCTCTTCAACACCCTGGCTACCGTAGTCGTGGGTATAGATATTCCTGACAAATGGGGAGTGTACGCAGTGGGGCACCTGACACCATACTGCATTTGCTGTCACATTGACAAGCTCATGCTATTGTAACCTATATCCACACAGGCATCAAGCGATTCTTCCGGGTACCTTGAGTTCGTTGTGGAGAACGAATCGTGCCTGTTGAAATTATTATTATCTCAGTTGCACTCTGCATTAGTTTTTCATGTGAATAAGTTAGTTGTCAGTTTTGACGGATTAAAAAATCAAAGGATAGTGTTATTTTCTTTGTGTTTCGTTATTGAGCACATTTTTAAAGATACAAATTGGTCTGATCCAAAAATCATCACATTCATTTCATATACATCAGGATCCCGGTTTCTTTCCATTTATTTTCTCTAAACAGGAATCTCTGGCAACATCTATCATTCTCTCTAATAATCACCTGGTGAAACATATCCCTTATGTCACCACAAAAGGCTATCTTTCGTTCTCTGAATCTCATCAAAATGGCAATGAGTAGTGGATAAAAGTTGAGACCAGTCAAAAGTCGTTCAAGCAGACACCTGAGCTTTTTGCAGCCGCATCAAATACAAATCAAAACTTGTTAGGTTTATTAGAATTAACCATCCCAAAGTGCGGTAGGTACCATGTCTTCTCAGTTTCTCTTAATTTTTCCGGGCTGAGTTTGACAGCGTAGCCCTTGTCCAAATATTCCTGAATTTTGTGACAATATTTCTGTATCGGTATCGTTATCAATTTTTGTCTCCATGCATTTCAACCTAGAAAACGCCGATGGAATTCCGATTTTATATCTCGAATAATTTTTTTTTATCGTTGTCTTAAAAATTTGCAGAGCTCTCATTGGAATTTTGTGAGTATTATTATAACAGTTTTCTCTTTTAAAATTATCCTGTATAATTTTTTCCAAATATTCATCATCATGTTTACAAACATTGTCTGTGAACAATCCATCCCAGCGGTTTCATATCTGCGTTGGATGACTTCTTTCCAGCAATTTTGGTAGGGCTTGTTTACGGCTTCAATAATAGATCGGTCCTGATGGGAATAGGTTTGACATAAATATTCAATATCGAAGCGTTGTTCCGGAAGAGCTAATCCATCGATTGTTCTTGCATTTCTGACTCGATATGTTTTATTGTCGCCTTGTCCAGAGATTTCAAAATTTACAATCCTTGAATTGTCTTCACTGTGACTTACTTGAGTTGCCCATTGTAGACATATCGGACCCTTTAAATTGATAGCATCAGCAAGCTCAGAGTCAATTATGGTTATGGTAGATCCCTCATCAAGTAGGGCGTATGTTTCTATGGAATCGACACCATTTCTTTTTTTCACCTTCCCCACCTTCAAGATAGATGTCTGACAAGGAGTATCCGAATTTCTGTTGATGACACACGTTGTTTCTGCTAGCGGTATTGGAATAGTCTCTGTTGTTCTCGGCAAAATGACACATTTTCTGCTACATTGGTAAAGTGCATGCAAGATTTGACTTGGAATATTGGAAAATTAGCAAAAAAAAAGCCACAAAACCTACCTGATTTCTTCGGAAACGTCACTGGAATTCCTTTTTGGTTCACCGAATTCAAAAGAACTACAACTACTACAACTGAGGGACACATTTCATCATCGGATAATCTTGTTCGTTTGAAAAAATGCTTGAAAGGAAGAGCATACCATGTAGTGAAAGACCTATTCTGCAGCTCTGAGAATGTCGATACCATCATAGAAACATTAAAACTGAATATTCGCAAAGACGAATGGATTGTTATTAATCTAATGGTAAAGGCTAGAAAATGTCCTAGTTCACGAGAAGATTCAATTGACAGTTATATGCAATTTTAAATACAAGTGTCATATATGATCATGTCAATGAAAAGTACTGGATGCGGAATCCTGAATTGTTATACAGGTTTGAGGAGAAACTACCTAAAAATTCGAAACGTACGTGGGCACAAATGAAATTTGAAAAACAGAAAATGAAGGAGAATGTGAACTTGGAGTATTTTTCAATTTGGCTGAAAAATGAAGTAAATATGCTGATGTCAGTAAATTTTCCATCCAATTTTTATCAAAAAAAGTTTTCTATAGATGAGAAAATGGAAATTCACAATATATTTGCTACTAGCACATCAGAGTGTGAAATATGCAAAAACACTACCTAGTCACATACTATACTACTGCAAGAAATTTCTTACTATGAATGTAGACGAACGTAAGAAAGTTATAGAAGATATAAAAGGATGTTACCGTTGTCTCAACGTAGGTCAGGTGCAATATTGGAAGTTGTAAAGGTAAACATCACCGACTGATTCACAAAGAGAGAGAACCTTATTGAACACACACATACCAGCTGAACAAGAGACTATTCCATTTCCACAGCAGAAACAACGCTTGTCATCAACAATCAACAGAAATACGGTTACTCCTCATCAAACATCAAACTCTAAAGTGGCGCGAAGGTGAAAATAAGAAATGGTGTCGATTCCATAGAAACATACGCCCTACTTGATGAGGGATCTACCATAACCATCATTGACTCTGAGCTTGCTGATGCCATCAATTTAAAGGGTCCGAAGTCTCCAATATGACTACAATAAGTAAGTCAATTCAAGGGCTGTAAATTTTGAAATCTCCGGACAGGGCGACAATAAAACATATCGAATAAGAAATGCAAGAACAATCGATGAATTAGCTCTTCCGGAACAACATTTGGATATTGAATATTTATGCCAAACCTATCCCCATCTGGACCGATCCATTATTGAAGCCGTAAAACAAGCCCTACCAAAATTTCTCATAGGACAGGACAACGTATCTCTTCTCATTTCAAAAGAAGTCATCCAATTCAGATATGATCAGCCAGTTTTGAGTAGAACACCGCTGGGATGGATTGTTCACGGACCTTACTTGAAGGAAAACGAAAATCTGGTATTAGTAAATGTTTGTAAACACGATGATGAATATTTGGAAAAAATTATACAGGATAATTTTAAAATAGAAAACTGTTAAGTATAAAATAACACTCACAAAATTTAGAGGGAAGATATAAGAGCTTCTTCAAATTTTTGGGACAACGACAAAAAATACTGATTCTAGAAATGAAATCGGTCTTCCATGGAAAGAGCAAGATATCATTCTTCCGGAAAGTTATCAGATGTCGTTTTCTCGGTTGAAATGCATGTAAAGAAAAATGGATAACGATGTCAGTTTTGCACACAAATATTAAATTTAAGAATATTTGGAAAAGGGCTCCGCTGTCAAACTCAGTCCGGAAAAATTAAGAGAAACTGAGAAAACATGGTACCTATCGCACTTTGGGGTGGTTAATTCTAATAAACCTAACAAGTTTCGAATTGTATTTGATGCGGCGGCGAAGTTCAGGTGAATGCTTGAACGATTCCTTCTGACTGGTCCCGACTTTTATCCACTACCCATTTCCATTTTGATGAGATTCAGAGGACGAAAGGTTTCACCAGGTGATTATTAGAGAGGATGATAGATGTTGCCAGAGATTTTTGTTCATAGAAATGGAAAAAAACCGTGAAACCGTGATCCTGATGTATGATGTATATGAGATGAAGGTGATGATTTTTGGATCAGTTTGCTCAACTTCGATTGCAAAGGCCAAGGCCAAGGCCAAGGCCAAGGCCAAGGCCAAGGCCAAGGCCAAGGCCAAGGCCAAGGCCAAGGCCAAGGCCAAGGCCAAGGCCAAGGCCAAGGCCAAGGCCAAGGCCAAGGCCAAGGCCAAGGCCAAGGCCAAGGCCAAGGCCAAGGCCAAGGCCAAGGCCAAGGCCAAGGCCAAGGCCAAGGCCAAGGCCAAGGCCAAGGCCAAGGCCAAGGCCAAGGCCAAGGCCAAGGCCAAGGCCAAGGCCAAGGCCAAGGCCAAGGCCAAGGCCAAGGCCAAGGCCAAGGCCAAGGCCAAGGCCAAGGCCAAGGCCAAGGCCAAGGCCAAGGCCAAGGCCAAGGCCAAGGCCAAGGCCAAGGCCAAGGCCAAGGCCAAGGCCAAGGCCAAGGCCAAGGCCAAGGCCAAGGCCAAGGCCAAGGCCAAGGCCAAGGCCAAGGCCAAGGCCAAGGCCAAGGCCAAGGCCAAGGCCAAGGCCAAGGCCAAGGCCAAGGCCAAGGCCAAGGCCAAGGCCAAGGCCAAGGCCAAGGCCAAGGCCAAGGCCAAGGCCAAGGCCATGGCCAAGGCCAAGGCCAAGGCCAAGGCCAAGGCCAAAACCAAGGCCAAGGCCAAAACCAAGACCAAGACCAAGACCAAGATCAAGACGAAGACTTAATGAATCTTCTCAAGACAAATACCAAGACATGACTTTCGAGACCAAGACCAAGACCCCTTCTTTCTCTCAAGAGTCTTGGTCTCGCAAGAAAAATAATGAATTTAAATCTACTGGAAATCTGTTCATTCAAAATCGAAAATTAGGTTTTCAAATTCGGTATTGCAGTATTTACAACATTTGACGTCAACATTTTTCTAATGAAATAAATTCTTTGAAAAATAACAGAATGGTCCATAAAGAGTCCCCCTTATATAAACTTCCAGCGTTCATTGACGATGATGGTATTTTCAGAATAGATAGAAATAAAAATCGGCGATATCGTAGCTTTACCAAGTCCAAAATGGAAAAAGGAATGGAAATTGGCCAGAGTGATCAAACTGTTCTCTGGACGTGACAAATAAACCAGAACAGTAGAAGTAAAACCTCCAACAGGAAGTTTGATCCGACTTGAGAATAGTTAATTAACTTCGGCTGGAGGTTGGAGAATGTTGAAATTATTTCTATACGAACACTCAACAATATCACACTCATTAAACTTTGTTGTCCTCGCATAGTGCCATACATCACTCACATCATTAACTTCTGTTTAACAGGAAATGTCTTTCCTACCCAAGCTAAGAAATAGAGTTGGAAGATTCAACCATTTTTTGTGGTTTTTAATTCGTGGTAGAAAATACCGAACGTGTGATTGAATCAAACTCCATAAATGACATCAAGTATCTCAACCTTATTTGTACCGATTATGATAAAATGGTTAATCAAGGAATGATTTTGCTGTATTATTCACCAGGACAACTATAATTCACTACAATGAATGGTGATTGCCACCAAAATTGTCTGTATACGTGGTACTAATCGTACCTTGGTCAAGAGTTGTACAGAAATATAACTATATAGAGTGACGAAAGCAACTATTAATTGTTAAATTTTAATAAAGAGCGTAGTGTCTCATCGAACATATTTTCCGAAGTTGGTTTCATATGAGGAACTTTAACTATGCTCTCGCCAGTAATAGCGCTACTTCGATAAGAAGTATTGACCATGCCAATTAACGAATATCTTCGAAAAATGAAGAAGTAAAAAATTATCCGAGGTCAAATTCACAAGAGCAATGTTATTTTCAGAATGAGCAGTGAGAACCTTACGGCAAAGACTATTGACAACTTCTTAGGGAAAGCACATTTTTTATTTCAGTGAACATGAAGAAGTGAACCGGCAACAACTCGCTAAGTTTTTGATAAAAGGAAAGTTATCGGCAGATGTGAACAGAAGGTTAGTGGTTTGCATATGACTAAGTATACCATAGGATGAATTACGGAATCTATTGAACTATTTCAGCATCACCATAAATATATTTCGAAATGTGGTGGCCAAATAATTGACCTTGTTCCAGCTGGAAGAAGATAAATATACTATGTAGGTACCATCCAAATGTGTGGAGACGAAACATATTTTGCAAAAAAATATTACATGATAATAATTAAATATTATATTATAATCTTTCAGAAAATGTACCTGATGTTCATTACTAGACTGAAGACTAAAGATAATATTTAACACAGCATTGTTTTTTTTTCTCAATTTCCTCAATTATTTCAGGAATCGATGAACGAGTACTATAGTAACCAAAAAATAACAATATTAATTACTATTTTCATAACTGTTATTGCAATTCTAAATACTAACTTAAAAACTAACACACCTACTCAGTAATGAGACTAATGTTGAAAAGTACTACAATTTTCTACTGCAATTAAAAAAAAAAATTAACAAAGATAAACAATTTATTTGAACATTGGCTGAGTGAAAATTATCATTCGAGGTCATTTAATGGCACTATTGGCGATATTAAAGAATGCTTCAAGTGCCGTGGTAAAACTGGTTGAAATAAAGTTAACCTTCTGAGAATATCAGATATTGACAATATAGAACGATTATCCCAGTGACGTGAGTCGTGGTGAATTTGACCATAAACAGTGAAATAGTTTTATTGTACTACAATTATCATAGTGCTATGAGTCGTGGTGAATTTGACCATCATTCATAATATGGTTTTACTGTACTTAATGTGTAAGGGTACTTTCACTTGTGATATTATCTAACACTTGATTTGGTTTGGAGGACATGTGATTGTGTTACCATCATCAATAATTCCTAGTGGAATCATTCACGACAAATGTCTGGAGCTATACGCACCATTCTGTGTGGTTAATTTCATCACGATTCAAGTAAAAATTACGGAATTTTTCTCTGCGTGCAGCGTGGAAAATAGCAGTTGTGCAAGCTCTTCCGAAAACACAGGATCCAACTGAATTCAAAGACCTACGTGCAATAAGTATTTTACCAACCATGTCAAAAATAATCGAAAGAGCCATGGAAATACAAATCAAGGGCCATATTGAAAATTTTTCTATAGTACCAACGATACAATCGGGATTTCGGAAAGGGAAAGGCTGTAACTGCTCTCCTCCGCAGCACTGATGATATTCTCAAGGCTACTGGGCTGCTATTTTCTAACTCATGCGAAACTGTTCGTATGCGAATGCTCGTATACGGAAATTTTTCGCATAATACTAATTTTCAGTATTTTGGATGCCATGCGAAATGCAATTCGTCTCGTACAACTATATTCGTATGAGTAAAGCCGGCAACGCTGTATAAATGCAGCTCTACCACAACTCTACCAACGTAACCTCTACATTATTTATGTCAATTTTGAATTTTATTTTCAAATGGCAGTGATTTTGTTGTTTGTTTTTATTTGATAGGTGAAGTATTAGCATTAATAATTGTACACATAATTATTTATATTTGAAATTCATAATGAGGAAAAAAAAAGAACCCAGTCGAAAGACGGAATTGACAAATTTTATGGAAAAAAAATCCACAGCTCCTGTCTGGAAAATTCACCCAAACTCTTACTTTATTCAAAATTTGATAAAAAATATAAACTGGGTATGAAGTTACTTATCGCGACAATCTTTTAATTCATTAAAGTAATTTAATGTACTCGTTAAATAAGTCAGGGTTATTCAACACATCCGTTATTTCCCGAACGCAATTGCTGACAGAAGCTTGGCTTACACAATTGCTAAAGTTTTGGCCAATATCAAGTTGGTAGCTGCCTGTAGCGAAAAAGCGTAACGCTTCTAAAACCTAGAATTCTATTTAGATTCCGTATTCTTAATGTATTTAACCAAGTGAATAACCTTTTTAGCAACAGTCAACCTATATGATTTTATAGGGGCATCTATGACTCCACTAAATGACTCAGGTACTGCGTCAAATGCTAAATTCAATATCGCTTAATTCCTCAAAAGAATTTCTTAATTGTTGGATTCGTCTTCTCCTCGGCCTATTTCCTATAATTTCGGCATCTTCCAACTTAACCCGCGAAATTAATAATATTATAAAGCATGTATACTTTTACTTTCTTTGTTTCTGTTAAGAATCAAACATTAGGTATGCGAATCCACCAATTCGCACCCTTTCGAGCATGCGATGTATTTCCGCAGAATAAATTCGTCTACGAATATTTTTCGATTCCTTCAAAATACGGTTTGTCATTTCATACGGAAATACCATAATTCCGTATGCGAAAGTCACTCGCATGAGTTAGAAAATAGCAGCCCTGATAACAAACAATATATAGTGTTGGATTTAAGTAGAGCATTTGATACAATTCACTATGATTTGTTGTTAAATATATTGAAATATAAACGTTTTGCAGAGGATGCACTATTGCTAATGTCTGCTAACTTAAAGGATAGACAATAAAAAGTATGTATAGGTGAAGACAGTTCTGAATGCCGATCTCTCAAATCAGGAGTAACACAAGGTTGCATCCTAGGGCCATTGTTATTTTGTATATATACCTCCCTTCTTATTGACTATATCATCAACTGCAAAGCTCATCTATATGATGATGACACTCAGTTATATTACAGTTTTCCTGAATCAGACCAAGACATTGCTTGTGAGCTTATAAATAGAGATCTGAATGCTTCCATAGAAGCTGCTACTGGTCATTGTCTAATGCTCGTTATGCTCTATGGTCCAAATAATCGAACACAAACAGTCTCTGATTTCATGCACATTACCATAAATAATGAACCGCTCATACTGGTAAAGGAGACGAAAAATCTTGGTGTTATATTTGATACCGAATTTCGATTCACAAAACATGTCAATCTACGTTTACAACGCGCTTACGCTACGCTCAAAATGATTTATGGAAACAGGCAAATCCTTCCTTCATCTGTTGAGATAATATTATGTGAATCACTGATAATATCTATATTCAATTATGCAGATATTCTTTATGGACCTAATATCACAATGCGAAATAAAACTCAAAAAGTGCAAAATTGCTGCCTTTGATTGATATTTGGCGTGAGACGGCGGCAACGAATATCACATAAACTCAAAGAAATTGGATGGCTGAATATGAATAACAGGAGACTTTTTCATTCCATTGTGCTTTTTCACAAAATTATTGTGTTAGGTTTTTAATTTGTGTTCATTCAAAATCTAAAATATATTTTGAAATTCGTTATTGCAGTTTTACAGTTAACAACAAATAGGTATATGTTGTGAGGTCGCAGTGGTTAAGTATTGCAATTTTCTGGGGATTCCGATTCCACCCCTCTGCCGCAACTGCACCTTACTGCTCATCACATAATAATCCTTCCTCCAAGATTGTCACAGAATTTGCTAATTCTGAATTCAAATTTGATTACGGAAAGCTGGAGTTCTCTCTTTTGAGATTGAAGAAATATTCTGCAACACCTATGTCCCCATGCAATTCAAATTGTTATATCCGTCAACCGGTTGCACCCCTACGTGCAACCCTCAAAAGTCAGAGACTTGTGCGAGCTAGGGGAAGACGTAGCCCTTACCTTTTAATACGTGTGATGCCATGCACGAGACCGGTGACAATGCTGAGATTCGGAACTCACGCTCTCTGGCTTATGAGGCGAGGACTTAACCCGCAACCACCGCGGCCCACAAATATATTTACATTCTCTCTCTTGTAATAGAATAATATTCTCATACTGGTTAGCAATAATAACATTAGCCTTGACGCAGTTGATTGTCACCGTAGTGGCAAATTTCAGTAGTGTCAAAATTATTGCTGTCACGTTTTCATTCGAAAATATAAAAAGTATCATGAATTTATCCAGTGATTCAGAATCAGAGTGTGAAAATACACCACCTGAAATTACAAAATGTACAAATATACTGGAAAGTTTACTACCAAAACACCCGAATAATTGCGACTCGTAGTTTTCGTGGCAGAGAATGCCGTTAATATAATATTCATCAAACATTTCTAAATGAGAAGCCGGATGGCTCAGATGGTATAGCATTAGCATAGTAGTCAGCGCCCGTCTTGTCGGGACCCTGTGTACCCCTTGGCACAAGCGCTCCCTTGCTTCGTAGCCAGCAATGTCTGCGGAATAAGGGAGGCGGCTCTCGGTGCGTCCTCCCGCCCTCTTTCCTCCTGAGCCCTTTTGGGCGAAGCGTTGGTTGAGTCGCTGGAGTTATGATCATATAATCTGTAGTGTAGAAACGACGAATACTGCGCAAAATATATTTTATTTATTTATTTATTTATTTATTTATTTATTTATTTATTTATTTATTTATTTATGTATTAGCATAGTAGACGAAAGGTTGTGGGTTCAAGCCACCAACAAGGCTATTTTTTTCAAATTTAATAGTTTGTTTTCTCCTAATGCATCTTTGCGATAAAAAAATTAGTTCTGGTTAGTCCAGGATTAGTCCTTTCTGATAAATAATAGTTATTATTTCGTGTAGAAATTATCTTTTGTTCGTTTCCATTTAAAAATATTTTAAAATTTTTTATCGTGGAGAAAGTATAGTCTGCTACTCGGTTAGAATGAAAATTCGTGATGCTGGTGGTTCCTCCCGCTCGACTTCGGCTCGCGCTCGGAACTTTCCACTCGCATCGAATTTTCATTCTAACCTTGTTACAGAATATACTAATCCAAAATGGTCAATCCTAATTAACATTCCGACCCTTTTGAACCTTGTTTCTGGCCTGTCGAGCGTTGGCCTGTGTGATGTGTGGGTCTAATTCAATCGTTATTTGAGATTTCTTAAAAATTATATTCTTATACTGGGTGTTATGTAAGTGGGTGGCCAAACTTGAAGGGGTGAATTTTTGAGTGATTCTGAGACGAAAAGTTCATATAAACGTAGCTCCGGTAATGCTTTGTTTTCAAAATACAGGGTGTTTCAAAAGAAATCGCTGTTTTCGTATTATTATTATTATTATTTTTTTTTTTTCCGTTAGGAATTACCCAGTCAGGCCCTGTCTCCGGAGCTCCGACACTTCCGGAGGGCGCGCTGGCGTGTCATTAACCCCAGTAAACACTCCCCACGTCCATGGGGTAAGTGATTACTGGGTCCGAGAATCATGTGCCCTGAGTAGGCGGAGTGAACCAAGAATTACGGCCTTCTGCATTCGCCCGGCTAGGATTTCTGCCATGTCACGGCAAGCCGGTATGATTTTTAGGTTTGAGAGCAGTGTGTCCATCATTCCACCAAGGACCTCTATTATCAGAACCACCATCTTGACAGAATGGTTTGGGTAAAGCCTGCGGAGTTCAAAGAGAAGATCTCGATATTTAGTCCGTTTTTCCTCCTCTTTTCGGACGATGTTCGTTTCGCCAGGAGCTGAAAACTCAATGACGAAAATCGTCCTACTTTGATGGTCGAGGAGTACTACATCAGGCTTATTGGCTTGTATTTGCCTGAGGGTGGGGAATGAATAGTTCCAATAGATTCGGCACTTCTCATTCACCACCACGGACTCAATATCCCCCGGAGCATAAGGCAACACTGGTGTCTCGTCTACACCGTACGAGTGTCGTAGATGGTAGTACAACACTCGTAGGGCCGCGTTATGTCTGTGAATATAGGCTGAGACCGCATAAGCTGGACAAGCTGAAAGCAAATGCATTATGGTCTCAGCTGCCCCACGACACGCTCTGCATCTAGTGTCAGGGACCTCTATACCCATCACGCGACTGCGGTAGACGAGAGTGTTGAAGACACCATCCTGGCAGGCCATTATGAATCCCTCGGTCTCCGACTTCAGCCCACTTGACCTGAGAAACGAGAAGGTCAGGTCTCTGGATAAGCCTAGGTCTTCAATGTTCTTGAAGAAGACCCCATGCATCGGCTTATCCTTATGTAGCTGCAGGAGCCTCTCACACTCCGCAGCTTTTACGTGGGCTTTTTGCTGAACGGGTTCCAACTCGGTGATAGAGTTTGGGTTTGTCCGTTCAGTGTCGAATACGAGATCGAGTTCATCGGCTGCACGGGTTGCTGCCTTGAAAAGAAATGCTTCAATCCCTGTCTTTTCATGATCACATACCAAGCAGAGAAGGGGATCTGAACTCCTGATGACTTTACAGGCTCCATCCAGTACCATTCTGTTATGTAGACACTCCAAACTCAAAAGTCCACGGCCTCCCCGTTGTCTGGGGAAGTATAACCGTGGAACAGACGATTTAGGATGCAAGCTTCTAAGAAGATGCATCATTTTGCGAGTTTTTACGTCGAGTTGTCGCAGCTCTTCCTGAGTCCATTTCATTACTCCAAAGGAGTAAAGTAGAATCGGAACGGCAAGCATATTAGTTGCAGCAACTTTGTTCTTCCCCGACAGTTCTGAAGACCAGATCTGTCGGAGTTTGTGCTGATACTTGCCGCGGAGAGAGCTTTTGACAGTAGCTACCTCTTGGGTGTGGCGTTGTTCCACCCCTAGGTAGGTATACGTCTCTCCGGCATCCAGATGGTGTAGGATGCTTCCGTCTACGAGCTGAACGTCCTCTCCGTATTCCTCGCAGCGTCCTCTTTTGAGATGAACCGTGGCACATTTGTCTATCCCAAACTCCATTCCGACATTATTATTATTATTATTATTATTATTATTGCATTGATTTTGTTAAAAATTCTAAGACTCGATGGAACTATTCATATGGAAAGAACAGTTTTTGATAGTTTAGTAGTTGAAATGTTTTATTGTGTTGTCCCAGGGACTTACATAAAAGTGATTTTTATATTTTTTCTCAAAAACAAACCAAGATACGAGAAAAATTCTGGATATAAAAAAGTTGTAATATCAGTTATTACTTTCGAGTCATAATTACGATGTCAAACTGGTCAAATCAGAAAAAAACTTAGCCGATACGCTATCACTTTTACCAGTACCTTTAGAAGAAAATTCGTGGGCTGAAGTCGAATTTAATTTTATTAATTATGTTAGCAAGAATGAACATATTCCAGTGGATTTCAATAGGATTCAAATCGCAACATGTCAAGATAAAATTTTGTCCTCAGTTTTGAAGTTGGTAAACACCGGGTGGCCAAAAAAAAGCTCGTGGCATAAGAATCCAAAATTTGAAAGTTTTTACCGAATAAGAAATGAATTGAGTATTGAATCTAATTGCCTATTTTGTAACAACAGAATAATAATTCCTGAAAGCTTCCTTGAAGTTATCTTAAAAGATTTTCATTCGACACACATGGGCGTGGTCAAGATGAAAAGCTTGGCCAGATCATATTTTTGGTGGACTGGAATTGGTAAAAATATTGAAGAAATGTGTAGAACGTGTCAAAATTGTTTAGTCCATAAAAAATCTCCTGATGAGTCAGTTCTAACTACATGGCGCTGGCATAACCAACCTTGGCATCGACTTCACATAGACTTTATGGGGCCATATTTGAATAAGTATTTTCTGATCATTTTAGATGCCCATAGTAAATGGATCGAAGTGTTCCCGATGATGGTGATAACCTCAAAGTTGACAATTGAAGTTTTACGGTCGTGTTTCGCGCGTTTTGAATTAACAAAAAACTAATCACAGACAACGGGAGGTCGTTCTGCTCTGCGGAATTTGAGGAATTTGTAACAAAAAATGCATATCACTACACCGCTTTACCACCCTTCTTCTAATGGCTCAGCAGAGAATGCTGTGAAAACAGTGAAATATGCATTAAAAAATGCACTTGGTAAACATTCTAACTTAAATAATTTGAATTTAGTTTTGAACAATTTTTTAATAGATTATCGTTCGACAAGGCATTGTACAACAAACGATAGCCCAGCCAAATTGTTGCTGGGTCGGGAACTGCGGACATGTTTCAATGTCTTGTTACCAGATTATGAGTATGATAATGAGTTGAAGGATCGACTCTCAAAAAGGCAGTCAAAGCAAAAAGAATATCATGGTGGAGAACAAAATATTTGATTTATAACGGGAGAAAGTGTAACAGTGCGAGACCATCGGAAAGTGAACTCGAAATCGTGGATTAAAGGAATTATTTTTAGAAAAATTGGGAGATCTGTTTATATTGTGGTCATTCCAGAACTTAACGTTAGATATAAGCGTCATTTGAATCAAATAAAAAAAAATCATGTTACTGAATCAGGAATTTTAGAAAAAAAAGAGATAACAAACGATAAACGCGACGGAGATTCAAATGACGTTCCCACTGAAATTGTGTTTACCGATAATAAAATTGATACTAATGGAGACAGGGTTTGCAATGAGAGATCAAAGAGAATGGTCAAACCTCCAGAACGGTGGGCATATGATTAGTTTTTTTTTGTATATTTTCAAATTTTTTTTTAGGGGGGAGATGTTACATATGTGTATGATTATTTATATTTCATTTATTTGTGCCCAACTGTATCAGTATTGGTCTTTCCTTGTAAATAGAAGTGAGCTGATAAAAAACTGCCATAGGTTTTGTATACTTTCAGGTTTATTGAATATGAGCATTTTTTACTGAATGGAGAGAGAATAAAGTGGGTTCATTCAGAATCGTTTTTTTTTGTTGTATCAGCACCCTCACATTAGGGTGTAATATGTTACAATCAAAAATTGGGAGATCTGTTTATATTGTGGTCATTCCAGAACTTAATGTTAGATATAAGCGTCATTTGAATCAAATAAAAAAGAATCATGTTACTGAATCAGGAATTTTAGAAAAAAAAGAGATAACAAACGATAAACGCGACGGAGATTCAAATGACGTTCCCACTGAAATTGTGTTTACCGATAATAAAATTGATACTAATGAAGACAGGGTTTGCAATGAGAGATCAAAGAGAATGGTCAAACCTCCAGAACGGTGGGCATATGATTAGTTTTTTTTTGTATATTTTCAAATTTTTTTTAGGGGGGAGATGTTACATATGTGTATGATTATTTATATTTCATTTATTTGTGCCCAACTGTATAAGTATTGGTCTTTCCTTGTAAATAGAAGTGAGCTGATAAAAAACTGCCATAGGTTTTGTATACTTTCAGGTTTATTGAATATGAGCATTTTTTACTGAATGGAGAGAGAATAAAGTGGGTTCATTCAGAATCGTTTTTTTTTGTTGTATCAGCACCCTCACATTAGGGTGTAATATGTTACAGGCTTCAACTTGCAATGCAATGATTTTGTTTGTATAATTCCGAGTATTACTGGTTTTGCAGCAGCACAACAATACCAGTTAATGACTTATTTTACCTCTCCACGAGAGTATAAACAACGTCTGAAGGTGATTTCACAAGATGATGAGTCAATGAATATATATGAGACCCTGCTGTGTAGTTACATCCAAATACAATATAAGGTTTCACGCTAGACAGTCACTTCATCCGTTATTTCGTTTGTCACCACCGACAAAAATTACGTGTATAAACATCGATACTGAATGGAATTTCCTAATTAATTCTCTTGTCAAATAACCATTTCATCAATTCGAATTCCTTCCTGCAACTGGGGCGTATCGAATGAACAAACATCAATTAATACGCTTCTAATTAAATATCGGAGTTTCCATTTGTCGAAATCACGAAACTTCAAACTCAATCAAATCTATGTACACAGTAAGAACAGAATTTAACCCGAACTACAAGTCGGATATCTGAAATAGCTCATAATTGAATGCTGGATATCGACATACGCATATAGTACCAGGCACCTATTTCATTTGTATTATCACATTAATTCGTAGCAATCGTAGTGTGTTTTCCTAAAGGAAGATATCTATGTGTATTCGAACAACAAAGACACGTCTGCAAGGGTTGTTTGTAGTTACCCATTGCTTGTACATAACTAGTCAAACTTATACTTATGAATGTGTATGAATGCTTAGCTCTTGCAATCATCGTGACATCCCTGGATGTTGTCGCAAATACTGATGCCACCTGGAGTATCGTTATTTCCTGACTGAATGACATTTTGGCACTCCAACGTCTAACCGAACCCAAAGTGTTATGCGATCCGTGCCCGAAGATTTGTGATGATGGGCAGCACCGTCGCTTACAGATGCTTAGAAACACTAGGGGCAGTTTTTTCAATGTTCAGTTAAGAGTTTCGGCTAGCTAGCTGACGGCTAATAGTCTTCGAGCCCGATACTAAGAGAAAAAAATTATAACCCAAATCTTGAGACTTCATATAGGTATCTGTTCTTCAGGTTGACTTGGACCGAGAATTCTTCTCCAATACCATGTTGTCCAACTCGACATGAAAAACAGATATACGAAGTCTCAAAGGTAGGGTAATCATTTAATTTTTACCGGTATTGGGCCCGAAGACACAGTTTCAGTATGTCATTTGTTATTCCTCATTAAATAATTCATTTCGTTTCCATTTGGGAAATGCTGCCTTGGGTTCATTGTTATTGTAGATCTTTAACAGATACATTAGTTTTTTGATAAAAACACGAAAAACAAGGCTTGAAGTATGATATAATGTGAAAAAGAGATTTTTCTCCTAAGAGAAACAATAATCAGGTTAACTGTAGCAAAAATGAAATGAAAATGCTTGGTTTCTGATTGCGTTAATTTGATTGTATTGAATTCTTAGTTATTGACCGATAAACCAAGCGTTACAACTGGAACTGTATTCATGAAGTAATTCTGCCAAATGATACTATTATTCTGACGTTGTAAAATCAATTTTATGAAAATGTATGTGTTTATCCTTCTCTGCTTACGCATATACGAGGAAATAAAATATTCCTGCTTTATTTCAACTTGATTTATTATAAACAATACCTACAGAAAAATATCAGATGTATTTGAATCATCATATCCCTCGAAAGTCGTTTAGTAACTACATGTGGGACTTTCTTTCATACTTGTCGAACATAGTTGTTTCAAAGATACAAATTTTTTGTTTTTGGTTAATATGTCGTTTTCTCTTTGTCGTCCGGTCGAAATGGTTTCAAATGAAATTGAGGTAACAATCTGTACAGAATAGTTCCCTATTAGTTTAGGAGCAGCAGTCGCCCGAAGTTTTGAGAAATGCAGTGAATATCGATGCTTGCTTGCTAATTCCACTCTTCTTTCGTTCTGGTGACTGTTGACAATATGAATAAGCGCATATTGCATACGTTTTCATGAAAAGATGTAGAAACGGTAATAATTGAATAAAGCCATTGGTGGTACAATAGAGACCTTGATGGCATAATAGAGCCCTTAATAGCATCATTCATTTATTTATTCATCTATTACGATTTTGGGATACAAACAGGTGCTAACCCAATACTTACAGTATCCAGCAATTCTCTAAGTACATTTAATTCTTAAAAACTGTAAATATCTATACCTGTATATATATTTAAATAGAAAAAATTGTTTAGTACAAGTTTTGAATGATGATATTGACATACAAGATATATCCAACTCAGAGCAAAATCTATTGAAGTTATCAGTCAATCTAGGAAAAGGAGAATTTTGACCTAATTTGGTATTCTTATGAGTGATATCTAGCAGAGCCCTACTTCTAGTGCATTGGGAAGGCACGTGGAAACCCACTAAACTCAAGAGATTGGCAGCGTCATACATATTTTTGAGAATTTTGAAGATGTAATCCAAGTCTGTTATTATTCTTATTGGTTCTAAAGTCAATATATTAATTGAAAGTCTTACTGAATTCACATTTTCAGTATTTAAAACACCATTTACCTCAAAGTTCAAAAATCTTATGAAACTACCTTGGATCCTCTCAAGTCTTACCTTGAATGAAGCCTAGCATTTTCCTAAAGGACCACGCACACACCTTATGGAAAAAAGTATTTCGGTGAAAATGGCTGAATTTTTGATATGTTGTAGCTGGAGCCATTCTAAGTAAAATGTTCCATTGGCCCAACTTGATCGTATGACTATATTCGGCGCTAGAGGGCGCCAAATCATGAATTTTGTGATTTTTGGAGAAATTCAGCTGAATGAAAAAATATCAATATCTCATTTATATTCAATATTGTGTGCGACTGGGCATTCCTAATATTCGCGAGAAATATTTTTCCATACAACAGAGAAAATATACGCCGTTATTTTTATACAACAATATACTCAATTTTTCAGTGATGGAATTCGCCTACGAGGTCATAAGTTGATCAATCAGAATAGTTTGTTGATCGACCAAAATATATATATATATATATATATATATATATATATATATATATATATATATATATATATATATATATATATATATATATATATATATATATATATATATATATATATATTTATATATATATATATATAGTAGTAGTAGTAGTAGTAGTAGGTAGTCGTTGCTGACTAGTTAATATCAAGCTAGGGAACTTGTTGGGTAAGCAGCATGCAGGAAAGTATACTCTTATAACACTTTATTCCAATATTACGGACACCGGTATGGTATCCATTTTACATAAATTCAAATATAATTAGTTTTTATCCATAACAAAATAATGTTTTAATGTGTGACGATTATCTTTATGTATATCTCACAAACTGTTTCTGAATATGTTCAATAACTGTACACGTCTTTTTACTTCATCCATTGCAATCAATCTCAACAACACCTTTCCCTGATGATGACAATAAAACTTGTCGAAATATTGGAATAAAGAGTATACTTTCCTGCATGCTGCTTAGCCAACAAGTTCCCTAGCTTGATATATATATATATATATATATATATATATATATATATATATATATATATATATATATATATATATATATATATATATATAGTGAATAGAGTATTTTCGTTTCAATTCCGAGAGCTCACGATCCGTGGACAGCGCTGTTTCGTTGTTACCAACTCATCAGCACGGCTTTATGAGGTCTCTCGAAGTTGAAACGAATGCACTCTGAATTAGTACCATAAGGCAAAGAGAGTATAAATGAATAGTAACTTGTGACATCTACAGTCACTAGTTTGAAACTTAATTCGACACGAGCCATGGAATCCAAAGGTAGATGTTTACCTACAACATTGACAGGCAGACAAATGTTTATTTGTTCTGCCCAACCCAAGACTCAATCAAGTTTCTCGTGCGTTATGAGGAACGCAAGCAGAATCTAAAGTGAATAGAGTATTTTCGTTTCAATTCCGAGAGCTCACGATCCGTGGACAGCGCTGTTTCGTTGTTACCAACTCATCAGCACGGCTTTATGAGGTCTCTCGAAGTTGAAACGAATGCACTCTGAATTAGTACCATAAGGCAAAGAGAGTATAAATGAATAGTAACTTGTGACATCTACAGTCACTAGTTTGAAACTTAATTCGACACGAGCCATGGAATCCAAAGGTAGATGTTTACCTACAACATTGACAGGCAGACAAATGTTTATTTGTTCTGTCCAACCCAAGACTCAATCAAGTTTCTCGTGCGTTATGAGGAACGCAAGCAGAATCTAAAGTGAATAGAGTATTTTCGTTTCAATTCCGAGAGCTCACGATCCGTGGACAGCGCTGTTTCGTTGTTACCAACTCATCAGCACGGCTTTTAAGTTTCAAACTAGTGACTGTAGATGTCACAAGTTACTATTCATTTATACTCTCTTTGCCTTATGGTACTAATTCAGAGTGCATTCGTTTCAACTTATATATATATATATATATATATATATATATATATATATATATATATATATATATATATATATATATATATATATATATATATATATATATATATATATATATATATATATGTGTTCAGATAGGTTTCCGCGGTCAGATATTTGAAAACTAAAAGTTCGGGTCTAGAATTTGTTGAAATTCGACGTTTCGGCTCCGATTTTGGAGCCATTTTCAAGAACTGAAAAAGAAAGAAAATAAGAAAATTAATAAATGGTTGAAATGTAATTCTACGCTGAGGTCTCAATCTGCCTACTCCTCAGGTATAATTACGTTAGGTTTTTGTGACTTGACGTCGGGGTCTCAATCTGCCTACTCCCCATGTTTGTCACTGATTCACTCTAAGGTCTCAATCTGCCTACTCCTTCGAGATAACTGAGGAATTGTGTGTTGAGGAACTGTATTTATAGTGGACGTGGCTGTAATGGCCGTGTGCAATGTATTGGCGCGAGGTGAACTATGGGCGGGAACTGAGTTGGCGCTAGATGAGCTCTGTGCGGGAACTTGGTTGGCGCTAAGTGAGCTGTGTGCGGGAACAGGGTTGGTGGGAAATGAGTTGATGCGTGCAATGAGAGGCTTCCAGGTATTGGGAAGTCTACGTCCGTCGTCGCGAGTGTTGAGGCAATTGGGGCGCTTCTCTTAAGAGAGTCATAGTTACGACCGCACCGGGGGGGTCTGGGGGGGCCGGTCAGGCCCCACCAGCCTGGGCCAGTCTCCCACTAGGTGGGCGGCCAAGTACGCCAGTGTGCTCTAGTGAGCCTGACTTTTCCCCCCGTTGTGACTTCACCCGGGTGTTAGCTATGCGTACCTAGCTATGATCGCGAACGATTTCAAAGTGGGAACCGTGAATTCATCATTACAGGAAAAGGATACTGACACAAATGTACCCATCCCCGGACCATCCCACTTCTCTCTAGCTCATTGCTAACATAGTTTTCACTATAACTCTAACTTTCAACTCAAGATGTTGCCGGAGCTGTCACAGCATCGTACCCAAGGATCATGCATGCACACGAATGGGTCCCCCAAAATCCCCGCAGTCCCCCTAACGAACCACTTGCCCCTGAGAAGCCAACACCAACCGGAGGGTCGAGCTAGCCGATACTCGGGGCTCCCCTCCACCCTCAGTACCATTATACATGAACCTCCGATCATGCCGAGAATGGTCGCCGTTCGGCCCAGGTTTCCCTGTGACAGCCTACTACATATCTGCTGAAGCCGCGGTGGCACGTTGCCCAGACAGCTGGGATGGTGTACACCAACGACAACTTTTAAGGGTAAACGCCATGTAGTCTACACCGTTTACCCCGGTTGTTGGCCGTGAATATTGTTTTTATCTCGTGTTTTCTCAAGATATTACTGATTTTGTCTGTCACACCTTTGATGTATGGTAGGAAAGCTTTGTGTGGCTGAATACTCTCTAGTGGATTATTTGTTTTTGGAGGACGGGTCAGTTGATGGCGGATAGACTTGTCGATTAGCGAATTGATGTAACCATTTTGAAGTAAGCCTGGTTTCAGTTTGTCCAGCTCTTGTGGTCTATTCTGGTTGTCGGTAAGCTGAATTGATCTGTATATCAGGGAGTTCAATACGGAGTTTGTTTGTGCTGGATGGTGATGAGAGTTTGCGTGTAGGTATCGGTTGGTGTGGGTCTGTTTCCTATGTACTGTGTGGGTGAAAGAGTTATTGGATTTCGTGATGAGAACGTCCAGGAAAGCTAGGGAGTTGTTCATTTCGGTCTCCATTGTAAATTTCATGTTGGGATGGATATCGTTTAGGTGATCTAAGAACGTGTTTAAGATTTCGTAACCATGAGGCCATATGACAAAAATGTCGTCAACGTATCTGAACCAGCAAGTAGGCTTGTGGTCAAATGCTTCTACAGCCCTGGTTTCGAAGTCTTCCATGAAAAGGTTTGCAAGGACTGGAGAAAGGGGGGGAGAGTTGTAGCTTCGTGAATTGAGTTGGCACCAGTGACAATATCGTCAACATATGTATTGGACTCTATCACTCGAGCCGCAGCGGGTAGGGTGTGATGTACTTCCTCAGCCAAAACTGAGAGACATTTCAACGCTAGATATGGAGCACATGAAAATCCATATGTAATTGTTAGAAGACGGTAATCTTCAATAGGTTCCTCTGGAGAAAAGCGCCATAAGATACGTTGTTGGTCAGTGTGTTGGGGATTGACGAGAATTTGACGATACATTGGACGAACATCCGCTGAGAAGACGTACTTATAAAGACGGAAATTCAATAATATACTAAGTCGCGTTGAAGTTTCGGACCTGTCAATAAAGTGTCATTGAGAGACTGTTGGCCAGAAGTATGCGCAGATGCATTGAAAACTACTGTGAGCTTAGTGGTTGAGCTAGATGGGGTTTCAATACGGCGTGGTGCGGAATGTAGAAAATTTTGTTGGAAGTTCGAGTATCTTGAATCATTTCCATGGGACCAAGATGTATGTATTCCTTCATAAAAGCTGAGTAATTCTTATGAAGTTCGGGATTTTTCAAAAGGCAACGTTCTAATGACAAAAACCGATTCAGAGACAGTGTTCTGGTATCAGAAAACTCAGGTTCGCCATGACGAAAGGGAAGAGAGACTACGAATCTTCCCGAATCGGTTCGATAAGTAGTGCCAAGAAACAAAAATTCACAATTTTTGTCTTCTGGAGATAAACAATAAATATGAGGAACTTCCTCTACATTCCAGAATTGCTGGAGGGTATTTTCTAATGAATGATTACAACTGAGTAGAGCGAGGGTGTGGGCAGATTTATCTAACTGAGTAGTAGTAGTTTTTTCCATTAGAACGAAACCAAAGACGGTATTCAGAGCAACAGGTTCAGATTGATTTCCTACTAATCGAACTGATTGCAGAATGTGAGGGAACAAATGGGTACCGAGCAACAGGTCTATGGTACCGGGTGTATTGAAGTTAGGATCTGCCAATTGCAGATGGTTGATATGTGGCCATGGATCGATTGGCAAAGGAGAAGAGGGCAGTTCCCCAGTTCCACACAGATCCGAGGAATAACTACTGCGTCCAAATCAAATGTGGGAGTGGATTACCCCCGAGGTCTAATTGTACATATCCCTCGAGAGCTAGTGAGAGATGACGCATTACATATCCCTTGCACGGAGAAGTTCAATTCATAAGACGAAATTCCTAAACGCATGGCACATTTTTGGGAGATAAAGTTGCTTTGTGAACCAGAATCTAGAAGAAGACGTATTGATTGGTAGTTACCTCTACCATCTAAATTTCTACTATTGCAGTGGAGAGAAGAACATTACCAAATCGAGGTGATGAGATATTTGTGAGAGTGAGAGATTGCATACTAGTATTTCAAGATGAATTTGAATGAGTTGTTTCTGGGGATGGGTGTCAGCGGGCGGCGGTAATTTCAACACGGAATTCTTGAACTGGGCAACAGTTTGATCAGAATGCAGCATGGTGTGATGCTTTTGCTGACACCTGTGACAAGAAATTGAGGATTTACTTTGCCTGATTGTATGAGAGTTGCTCAAGCAATTCAAACAGAAGCCGTTATCTTTTACTATTCCATATCGCTCGATAGCTGTTTTTTGTGCAAATTCCGGACATTGGTAGATATAATGATTATTCTTCCAAAGGATGCAACTAAATGAAGTTGAGTTAGTTACTAAAGAAAATGATGGACGCGAAATAGAAGTGCTTGGTTTGGAATATTCCAATTTCTTGATAGGTTTAACTTTCCTTGTCGACTTTATATTATCAAGAGCACTGCAACGCTTAGTCAAAAAAGTGCTTAGTTCATTATATGTAGGCATCTCAGATGAATCCTGATTCAGTTCGAATTTGGTTGCTATAGAAATGTCAACCCATTTCAAAATCATTTGGACTAATATGAATTCCCATTTATCAACAGGGAGCTTCAAAAGCTTGAGAGCGGCCAAATGATCCTCAAACGTATCCAATAGATTTCTCAAATCCTGAGAATTATCTGAGGTGAGTTTGGCGGTATTTTCAATCTATTATTTTTATATCTCTTGACAAGAGTGTCATAAGCAATAGTGTAATTCGTCGAAGTCATTGGTAGCTTTTGAGCAAGTGATAATGGTATCCCTTTTAAAGCTGATACCAAATAATTGAATTTTTCTATGTTAGTGAGACTCTGGTTGTTACCTATCATGGCGCAAACATGTCAAGAAAAGAAGAAAAAGTAGTTACATCACCACTGAATGTGAGTAACTGAAGTTTTGGAAGATTTACATTTACCTTTCCTGGAGACAAGGCGACTGGTGTATTCGAGTTCGCGTTGTCCTCAAATAAACTGAAACATATGGCTTTAATAGTATAAAAGTTTGTTTGAAATTGTTTTCGAATATTATCTTCAACCTCAAACTCATCATCATCGTCTAATAACATCAAAGAAACTACAGAATTGTGTAATTTGGAGAACTCGTCTCTGACAACGTCAATAAACTGATATCTCATTTTGAAAATAGGGTGAATGGTCTTATCTGTTTGAGCTTGGGTAGCATATTTTAATATTTCATCCATGCGATTGAGTTCAATCAATCTCAAAGTTTTATACTTTTTGCTTTTATCAGCCATATCGAAAATGTGAATGATAGTCTCATTACAATTGAACTAAATGAATTATTTATGAAAAGTTGTAACACTTATAGACAACACTGAAGGTCAATATAGGGATATGTGAATCACCCTGTTATCGAAAGACCAAAGTTGTTATACAATAACCAAAATCTCACACAACTAAAATGACGAATAATAAATATTCAATGTATTTATTTACTCGTTTTAGAGGCCACTCTGTATTCGTTGTGAAGCAATATCTTAATTTATGTGCAAGGAAAATGTGCCCATGTGAAATAGTATATATTCCTATTCTATAGTGAAAATAAACTTGACACCCTGTACTTGAAAGTGTAATTTGGAAAACTCTTGAAAGTGCGAATAATAACTTCGAATGTGAAAATTCAGTAATATTTCTCTATTCTGACAAGAAAATGTATTAACTCTGTATTTGCCAAGTAGTTTTAACTATCCAAAAAAATAACTGAATCAGAGCAAACTCATGTAAGAGTGAACAAAAAGTACTTCAGTATTCGAAAAACTCAGTAATTTTATTCTATTCGAAAAAATAAAATGTATACCTACACCCAGAACGTTCGAAATAATTTTGAATAGCCAAAAAAAAATCACTGAATCAAAGCAAACTCTTGAAAGAGTGAATACAAAATACTTCAATATTCGAAAAATTCAGGATTTTTATTCTGCATAGGTAACTCGACAATCATTGATACATATGTGGGAAAATGGTAAATGTCGCGTTATTTTTCGTCGTATTTCATTCATGTACGATACCAAAAAAAACGATGGACACGAAAGGAACGTAATGAAAACAGCTTTGGCCGCATTCGAGGATTTCCTTATCTATTGTTTGAGATTTATGCTAATGATCAATGCAATGGAACTATATGGAATAATTAATTTAATTCGGGTCGTGAGGACCAAATGTTAGAGTGAATAACTGATTGCCAGTTGTATTGCACTCTTGAAATAAAATGGTAGCCGACTGTAAGGGAGCTAGAGTTTCATGCTCTTACCTCACTGCCAATTTGGTCTCTGGAGCATGGGGTACTGCACTGAATGCTGGATGACGCATGGCCAGCCGGATTAACAACAATATTAATTGTGCGCACGTTGAGAAAAACTTATTCATTATATTCATTATAGGTCGGGTTTCCACCAAGCGGACAGGACAAAAACCAAACAAATATATATATATATATATATATGTAGGAAGGGTAGTCGTTGCTGACTAGTTAAGGATGGAACTAGTAAATAGTGGGGCTATGCAGCAAAATCAAAGAGTACTCTTTTAAGTTTGTCCAAGCTTTCGGAAATTTAATTAATCGTTTCCATCATCAGGGATACTACAAATTGCATGAGTAAGTAATATATAAAAAATATACATGGATGGTTAACTTACATCTTAGTTGAGGGTGTTTGACGCGATGTTATTCAACAAAAGGGGGCACATTATACAAGATGAATTTCAATATAAAACAGGTAAAATTGGAAAGATGTCATAAAAGTTTTTAAAAGTTTTGATAAAATACGTTACATTTTGATCACATAAGGCCAAATCAATGCTATTGGTTGGGAGAAGACAGACAGTTGACATGGCATATGACTTAGTCAGTGGTACCAATTTGCAGTTACCCACCTATGTTGGAGTCCGTAAATCAGAATTTAGTTAGTTGGGCGACACCTAGTGGCCCATGGAAGAACCTGAATTAAGTACATCTGGCATATAACTGAGTGTCTTTAGTACACTTTCGATCTGGATATTATGTTTTATTTTGTAGTATAACAATGTTAAGTCCTTCTGTGAGCAAAATTCTGGTACAGGTTAAGTATCTGGAGAATTTTAAGTAAAATTTATGAAAAAAAGGTTAAGTTTTCTTTATAAAATTATTTGATCATTTGATAGATTTGAAGAATTAATGAATGGTGGATTCTTATCCAACGTCAGAAGGTAAGAATAAATTTCACTTAGATGATTAATATCTGTTTTTTTATTAATGCAGTTACTATTTTCTAAAATAAAGGCCATTTCGAGAAAAGTCCTTTTGGGTAGACGCGATTCACTAGCTAAGACCTTAGTGGCATCATAATTCATATGGTGGTCAAACTTGTTTACATGTTCAGCTAACGCACACCGTTCTGGATGTAATCTACAGTCACTTTTATGTGAAACGATTCGGGAGCCTAGAGATCTCGAAGTCTGACCAACATACATTCTGTTGCACGATTGACACGGAATACTATATATTACATTCGTTTGAGAAAATAGAGAAAGTTTGTCTTTGACTTTAGAGTGAATTGTTCTAATAGTTAGTACTGATTTATTTGCAATTTTCAAATTCGGTAAATCATTAAAAATTCTGGAGAGTTTGGGAGTGATCTCCTTTATGTAGGGTAAAGAACTATAAAAAGCAATTAATGGTGCAATATTGTTTTCAATGTTATTATTATTGCTATTATTTCTGTCGATTCGTGTAATCGTTGAGTTGTTAATTATATCAAAGGAGGATGAAGAATTAAACAAAATATTTTTAATCATAATCGGTGGGTAAGAATTTTCAAGAAATAAATTTAAAAGGATAGCAAGATTTTTCTTGTGGAATTGACTGTCAGAGATTTTTAACACTCTATCTTTCATTTGTTTTACTAGATTCACTTTCATTGAGTGTTTGTGGTAAGACCAATAGTTTATGTATCTTCCTGAGCTACATGGTTTCCTGTACCAGTCTATCAGAATTTTGTTTTCTGATGACCGTATGAACCTTGTGTCAAGGAATGGCACGGAGAAATTTACATCTTCAGTTTCCATGGTGAACTGAATGAAAGGATCATAACTGTTGAAGGTGTCAAGAATCTCTACCAATTGACTGTACTGAAAAGATTCTTGACACCTTCAACAGTTATGATCCTTTCATTCAGTTCACCATGGAAACTGAAGATGTAAATTTCTCCGTGCAAGTATAAATAGATATATATATATATATATATATATATATATATATATATATATATATATATATATATATATATATATATATATATATATATATATATATATAGTAGGGATGTATTCTCGACCGAACTTTACAAAATCAGCTGGGGACTTCTCGGGTTTGCGGTCTGTTTACCAATAAAACTCATTCGTTCTATATCTATATATATATGATGATTCTGAAACAAAAATGGCAAAAAATCAAAGAACATACCACCATCTCACAAGACAACTTCATTACTCTAATAAACTTCATTTTTGAAAGCACATATTTCAGCTTCAACAACAAATTCTACAAACAAATATTTGGAACCCCCATGGGTTCACCAATCAGCCCCATCTTAGCACAAATAGTCCTAGACCACCTTTTGGATACCATTATTCCAAAATTACCTTTCAAACTTCCATTTCTATTCAAATACGTTGACGATATTATTTGTGCAGTGCCGTCTGACAGTGTAGGAATAACATTAGACACGTTCAATTCTTTCAACAGCCACTTGCAATTCACAGTTGAACAGGAAAAAGAGAACAGCGTCCCTTTCTTAGATACCAGATTAATAAGAACTGATGACAATCAGATAATTTTGGACTGGTACCAAAAAGAAACGGCATCCGGTAGGTTCATCAATTTCTCATCTAATCACCCCAAAAATCAAAAGTATAACACCGTCATTGCCATGAAAAACAGAATCACTCACATTTGCCATGAAACTCTTTTACAACAGAATCTAAACAAACTCTTTGATATCTTCACTATGAACGGTTACCCCAGGCACATATTAAAAAAACTAATATACAACTCTAATTTCTATGACGGTCCCACTGAAGAATGCAACATACAGTTTAAGTACAAATCAATTCCTTTTGTTGACAAATTATCCTACCAAATTACTAATATTTTCAAGGAGTTCCCAAAGATAAAAATAGCTAAATATAATAACACAAAAATTGCAAATATTTTTTCAAAAGTCAAGGATAGGACTCCAACTTCGCTTAACAGCAACGTAATATACGAAATTCCGTGTGGTGCATGTGATAAGTGTTATGTGGGTCAGACTTCGCAATGGCTGAAACAAAGAATAGCTTTACACAAGAGCGATGTCCGGTTAGGCAAAAAGTCGTGTGCAGCTGTTGATCACTCACAAAAAACCGGCCACCAATTTGACTACTCTAATGTCAAATTCCTGGAAAAAATTAACAATCAAAAAACTAGACTCTTCCTTGAGATGTACCATATAAACAAAAACCCAACACAGTAAATTACAAGACCGACACGAATCAGTTAAACAACATATAGTAACATTTTAAACACAATTTAAATTTTGATATTGGTAAACATGTGGTGTACCTCGGATTTCTAAGAATTTTTTTTATATATTTACTTTTTTTTTTTCATTGTTACCTACTGGTCATTAGATTTTTGGTTACCTGCGTGATATATAAGCCGGTGCCCCAGAGCTAAAGTTTCAGTTAGTAATGGATATTACCTAGTTGGTGTTGTTGAATATTTCGCAGCTCCCCAGAACACTAATGACCACAATAGGATTACCGACTCTATGATTGTAAGTGGAACAGTTGTATAATTTTTGGTTTGATTTTTCTAAATTCCCAACATGTTTTTGCAGCTTTTCTCTCCTGAAGAAGCTAATAAAGATTAGCGAAATATTGAGATATAGAACGAATGAGCTGATTTTATATATATATATATATATATATATATGTTCAGATAGGTTTCCGCGGTCAGATATTTGAAATTCTAGACGCGGTTCAACCCGAACTTTTAGTTTTCAAATATCTGACCGCGGAAACCTATATATATATATATATATATATATATATATATATATATATATATATATATAGCTAGCTTTCTAGTTGACTTTCCTGAGTAAATTTATGAACATTTGTTATTATAAATATGTTCCAGTTTCAGGTAAACTTTTATGCATGTTTTTATTCATCTTATACATGATTCTAGGTACCTATAAGTATTTTACAAAATCATACCTATCTCTTCTATAAATCATATCATAACAATATGTTCGGTTTTCTTCCTTCCTCTCAAGTGAGAAGAAATCCGAGAACGCGTTTGTTTTCTTTCCTTGTAGTTGTAATATATTATTTCTCCCCTTAACCCTTCAAATCACTTTCTCGAGACGCCTTTGCCCTGATGAATTATAACCATTCACACTAGTAAATCATAAATAGAGAAACCACCCTACCAGCCCTACAGCCAGATAACAATAAATCGCCAGTTTTACGATCTTACAATGCGAAAACAAAAATATTCTGTAACTTTTTGCATGTCTATGGACACCGAAAAATTTATTGCACTTTTATGATAAACATCGGTTGCATCTTTTCCGTTTTCGACTGCACTACATGCCACGAATATGAATAAAATATCGGAGGCGAAAATTTGCTACGAAAGCCAGCAAGAATCGATTAACGTTTTATGATAATTGAGTACTGTGTTTCCCAGAAATAGGAAATGTTTCATTGTGTTTGTATATATATATATATATAAAAAAACCAATTTATCTAAGAATATTCTCAGTGAAAATATCCCTTGGGGTTGCAGTCAGAAAAAGTGGCCTGGTAAAGAACAACTCTTTGTTAAATTGTCGAGCTTTCGAAAATATTTATTTTCATTTTCAAGACATCTGAAAATATTAATCGTGTGAAAAAAAAACAGAACACTCTTAATATGATGTAAAACAACTTACTAACGTGAGATTAATTTTGTAAAAACAGCAGAGGAACTTCTTGGTCATTCCTTATGTATGTAAGGTTATGTCACAACACAAAACGAGATGAAACAACAATAATAAAACTATGTCATGTACATGAACACAATTAAAAAACATTATGATTTTATGAGTTATGAAAGAAAACTTTTAGTTAAAATTTGGAAAAATGTTAATCATTTTAAAACTCGCCTTTGAGACCGCACGTGGTTCAAGGGACGCACAAGGGCGGTAAAAATATGTCAAGAAAAAGAAGAAGAGAGTATTGACAGATTTCAACGTCAAACACGTCAAATGTCAACAGTCAACCTTGTATGTTCCATGAAACACGCTTCAGCTCTGTGCTGAGGTATGCCCTCTATGGGGGATTGTAAGAACTATTATTAAAGTTATTTGAATTTGCAACATTATTTTTGTGGAAAGAAAGAATATAATTATAAATTATACTAAGATTGGCTATATCAGACCGCTTATTCATACTATTAGGTTCTTTACTAACGTAAACCATCTCTAGAAAATTTCTCTTGGAGTAATTTTCTTCAATTGCTAAAATTGTGGGTTCATTGAAATTAATATTGTGAAAAGTTGAAATGCTGTGTTCTGCAAGTGCACAGCTGGGTTTTTTTAATTTGCAGTCACTCTTATGTGAAGCAATACGTCCGGAGAGATTTCTACCTGTCTGTCCAATATATATTTTGTCACAATTGACACAAGATAATTGATAAATTACATTAGTTTGTTCAAATTTAGAAAGAGGAGTTTTGGTTTTTGAGTATAAAAAATTTACAGTTTTGAGATTTTTCTTCGCTATGCGAATTTCTGGAGATTTAAAAATATTGGTGAGTTTGGGTGTTAATTCCTGTATATAAGGAAGGCTCCTATATTTACATAAGATTCTTTGCTGTGATTGTGTTTGATTATTCAAAGTGTTAACGTTAATTTCAATGATATTATTAAAGTTATTATTATTTATGGTAGAAGTATTAAAAAGAAATTTATTAATCATGTATTTAGGATAAGAATTGTCCAAGAGGATCCTTCCCAACTCCTTCAAACACTCCTGTCGATGAACAGGATGTGACAGACCTGTCACCCTGTTTTTCAGTGCGACAATCAGATTTTGCTTCATGCTCTTATGATGATAAGAGTGGAAATTCAGGAAACGATTTGAACAAATCGGCTTCCTGTACCACTTTGTACGTAGAACGTTATGATTGTCTCTACAAACTCTCATATCGAGGAACGGGATACTATGATTCTCCTCTACCTCTGAAGTGAATTGTAGATTAATGTCATAACTATTGAAATAATAGAGCGTTTCTTCCACTCTTTCTGATGGAACAGAGAGTATCAGATCATCAACATACCTCTTCACAAAAGGAACGTCATAGGGAATCAGAGATAGAACGTCCTGCACAAGTTCATCTAATACAAAATTTACAAGAATAGGAGAGATCTTTGAACCCATGGGGGTTCCAAAGATTTGTTTATAATACGAATTGTTAAAAAGGAGAAAATTTGAATCGAAAATGAACTCAAGGATATCAATGAACGCACTCCAAGTTAGAGTACACACATTTATTATCCCATCCCATTTTCTGGATAGAATTGATCTGACTACTTCAAAAGGTAAATTAGTAAACAGCGAGACAACATCAAAACTCACCACTATATAATTCTCTGGAAGTTGAAAATTGTTTATGAAATTGCTAAATGTAAAGGAGTCTTTAATATAAAAATCATTTTCTGTATTATAAGCCTTGGTTAATATATTGGTCAGAAAAGTAGCTAAATTTCCATTGGGGGCATTAACTGACGAAACAATGGGTCTCATTGTTAATGTTGGTTTATGAATTTTAGGAAGAGCGTAAAAACGTGGAGCTGTAGAGTTGTAAAGTTTAAGACTTTTTGAAGTTTGTGAATCGATTAAACCATCAATCTCAAGTCTCGAAACCAGTTTGTTGGCGTTCTGCTGAATCGTAGAAGTGGGATTTTTTGAAATTTTAAGATAATACTTTTGATCATCAAGCAAATGTTGACTTTTTTCTAAGTAATCCTGCCTGTACATTATTACAGTTACATTTCCTTTGTCACTCCTAACAATGTAAAGATCAGGATTGTCCTTAAGAAATTTTTTACTTTGAATGAAAATTTTTTGAAGAAAAGAAGATTTTGAAGAATTTTTGTGCAAAAAATTAGTAATTATATTAGTGCACTGAGATCTTTGAAGGTCTTGTGCTTGTTTTGGAAAAAGAGAGATTATGGATTCTATGTCTGCCAATAAAGAAGGAATGTTAAGTTCTTGGCTGGTAGGGCAAATACTAAACTTGGGTCCTAGAGCCAAAAGACGTTTAACTTCTAATGGAATTTCAATCTCAGTGAGATTTTTAATCCATTTTTCTTGAAATTTAATGGAAGTGAAAGCTTCAATTTTTAAGTTATTTAATTTATGTTTATGTTTGTTGAGGATATTATGGAAAATTACGTTATAAGAGATTTTTTGCCTTCTGTTGAATTCAGCCAGAACGTCAGGAGGAATTTGGCCCCGAAGCTTGGTCTTGATAGTAACCAACTCATTTTTGAGACGGTTTAAGTCACTAAAGGTAGCTTGAATTTCTAAGTTTAAAATAGTTTTTCTCAACCTGTTGTTAAATCCTTGTATTTTCCTTCCCAGTGGTCCTCTTCTGTGGTGCAGAAGTGTGTTCACATTACAAACTCCGTTAGTAATGTGATTCGGAAACAGGTCCAAGTTCCTGCATCTGGTTAGGAAAACTTTCTTGTTAGAAGCTGCTGCTATTTTGGTGTTAGTATTGGCCCATTGTTTCAGTAAGGTTACGTTAGTAAGTCCGTACTGATGTTGGATGTTGTCGTAAAACCCCATATCTGTAAGTTATCGAGAGAGGTAGTCTCTTGACTGGACTAGTTGATTTTAATACTTCTACCATAAATAATAATAACTTTAATAATATCATTGAAATTAACGTTAACACTTTGAATAATCAAACACAATCACAGCAAAGAATCTTATGTAAATATAGGAGCCTTCCTTATATACAGGAATTAACACCCAAACTCACCAATATTTTTAAATCTCCAGAAATTCGCAAAGCGAAGAAAAATCTCAAAACTGTAAATTTTTTATACTAAAAAACCAAAACTCCTCTTTCTAAATTTGAACAAACTAATGTAATTTATCAATTATCTTGTGTCAATTGTGACAAAATATATATTGGACAGACAGGTAGAAATCTCTCCGGACGTATTGCTTCACATAAGAGTGACTGCAAATTAAAAAACCCAGCTGTGCACTTGCAGAACACAGCATTTCAACTTTTCACAATATTAATTTCAATGAACCCACAATTTTAGCAATTGAAGAAAATTACTCCAAGAGAAATTTTCTAGAGATGGTTTACGTTAGTAAAGAACCTAATAGTATGAATAAGCGGTCTGATATAGCCAATCTTAGTATAATTTATAATTATATTCTTTCTTTCCACAAAAATAATGTTGCAAATTCAAATAACTTTAATAATAGTTCTTACAATCCCCCATAGAGGGCATACCTCAGCACAGAGCTGAAGCGTGTTTCATGGAACATACAAGGTTGACTGTTGACATTTGACGTGTTTGACGTTGAAATCTGTCAATACTCTCTTCTTCTTTTTCTTGACATATTTTTACCGCCCTTGTGCGTCCCTTGAACCACGTGCGGTCTCAAAGGCGAGTTTTAAAATGATTAACATTTTTCCAAATTTTAACTAAAAGTTTTCTTTCATAACTCATAAAATCATAATGTTTTTTAATTGTGTTCATGTACATGACATAGTTTTATTATTGTTGTTTCATCTCGTTTTGTGTTGTGACATAACCTTACATACATAAGGAATGACCAAGAAGTTCCTCTGCTGTTTTTACAAAATTAATCTCACGTTAGTAAGTTGTTTTACATCATATTAAGAGTGTTCTGTTTTTTTTCACACGATTAATATTTTCAGATGTCTTGAAAATGAAAATAAATATTTTCGAAAGCTCGACAATTTAACAAAGAGTTGTTCTTTACCAGGCCACTTTTTCTGACTGCAACCCCAAGGGATATTTTCACTGAGAATATTCTTAGATAAATTGGTTTTTTTCAACTAGTCCAGTCAAGAGACTACCTCTCTCTCTATATATATATATATATATATATATATATATATATATATGTTCAGATAGGTTTCCGCGGTCAGATATTTGAAAACTAAAAGTTCGGGTTGAACCGCGTCTGGAATTTGTTGAAATTTGACGTTTCGGCTCCGATTTTGGAGCCATTTTCAAGAACTGAAAAAGAAAGAAAATAAGAAAATTTATAAATGGTTGAAACGTAATTCTACGCTGAGGTCTCAATCTGCCTACTCCTCAGGTTTAATTACGTTAGGTTTTTGTGACTTGACGTCGGGGTCTCAATCTGCCTACTCCCCATGTCTCGCCACTGGTTCTCTCTAAGGTCTCAATCTGCCTACTCCTTCGAGAGAACTGAGGAATTGTGTGTTGAGGAACTGTACTTATAGTGGACGTGGCTGTAATGGCCATGTGCAATGTATTGGCGCGAGGTGAACTATGGGCGGGAACTGAGTTGGCGCTAGATGAGCTGTGTGCGGGAACTTGGTTGGCGCTAAGTGAGCTATGTACGGGAACTGGGTTGGTGGGAAATGAGTTGATGCGTGCAATGAGAGGCTTCCAGGTATTGGGAAGTCTACGTCCGTCGTCGCGAGTGTTGAGGCAATTGGGGCGCTTCTCTATCTCGAGGGCTTCTCGGATGATCCTGGTTTGCAGAGTTTTCTCGGTGGAAATTGAAAGGGAGAACATCAATCCACCTTTCCTTAAGAAATATGTAGATGACATTATCATTGCAATTCCGTCAGATACCATAGATGACACCTTGTTCATTTTCAACAGCTACGATCCCCACATACAGTTCACCATTGAGAGAGAAAACGAACATAACAGCGTTCCGTTCCTTGATACCATGTTTATCAGAACACCAGAGAACACCGTACTTATAGATTGGTACAGGAAACCAATGAGCTCTGGAAGATATATGAGCTACTGGTCTTATCATAATCAGAGCATGAAGGTCAATCTGATTAAACAAATGAAATCAAGGGTCATCAAAATATCTGACACTTCCTTTCTCAAAAAAAATTTAGACATAATTTACAATCTTTTTCTCCAAAATTCATATCCTGCTTCCTTTGTAAAAAAGATCTTGTATAATACCTCATCCATGGATGACATAAACTTACATAGTAATAATATTAATAATACACTTTCTCCATCTCCAGTCAATACGCAAGTTGCTGAAGTCACTGGGACTCTTTCCTTTTATGCTTCTTTACCGTTCATTAAAGACATCACCCCTGGACTATCCAGAATTTTCAAATCTTTTTCAGAAAATATAAAAATATCCAATAAAAATGTTTTGCCTATCAAGAGAATTTTTTCCAAATTAAAAGACAAGACTCCGTGCATAAACTGTTCGGATGTAGTTTATTGTATACAGTGTCAAAATTGTGAAAAACAATACATTGGACAAACGTCCAGACCACTTAAGGACCGCATTGTGTCACACAAGAGCGACAGTAGACTACTCCCGGAGAGATGTGCACTGAGTGAACATGTTGCTAAGGAAGGACATTGTATGGATTATAATTCGGTAAAAATTTTATCTACAGAAAAAAACACAGCCAAAAAGCTTTTTTTAGAAATGGTTCACATTGCACAAGCGGACAATGCGCTGAATAAAAAAACAGACGTAAATCACTTGAGTGAAATTTACTCTTATTTAATTTTTGCAGACAATACAAGGTTTGGAGACAATCAACGGATTACTTCAATGAATATTGACTTCACAAATTAATTCAATATAATTCAATTCCCCCATCAAAATACTGTTCATACAATCTTTGTTCCATATTTTTCAGTAATGTATTATTGTTAGCATTAGGTCGAGTGTTCATGTTTTCAGGATATGTTTCCTTTGTTGGTTCAGCTCAATTGGCACCTACACCATTAATATAAAATATATTGTTCTCATATTCCAAATTTCACAATTCATAATTATTGTTCCATGTAGCTCCATCACAGATCTGTATCATTAGGTTGTAGTGTCATCTGTCACTCCCCATGATTAAGATTCCGTGTGGCTCATGTCACCTGTCATATATCATGTATCAATTGTCTCATGTCATTTGTCAGTGGTCTTGGCTAGTCAGTCGAATAAAATTACTCGCCGCGGTTGTTTGCCTCTTCAAGGACAACACGTGCTTTTATAGAATTTTAACAATTTTTAAAATCCATGTCATAATGTATCATCAGTAATGAGTGTGCATCCACGTTACTCTTGGTTGTTATCAATGATGTTTTACTCCCAGTGCTGTCCATATTTCATGATTATTTTTAACATATACGCCATGTAACCTCGAAACAGTGTAAGTTATTCCACGTTTTTCGTTGGCTTAATTCTCATAGTTGTCTTTACATATTTGTAGTTTCCCTGAAGATGATAATAAAAAGTTATTGAAAGCTTGGAACAAGTGTATAAGAGTACCCTTATTGGCCTGCTGCATATCCAAATATTAATATATATATATATATATATATATATATATATATATATATATATATATATATATATATATATATATATATATATATATATATATATATATATATATATATATATATATATATATATATATATATATATATATATATATATATATATATATATATATATATATATTCTCGGGTAGCGGTCTGTTGAACAATGAAACTCATTCGATTTAAATAAAAAGGTTGACGAAATATTGAAGATTGAAGATATATCTATATATCTACTTATTTCCAAAATTGATCATTCTATTTGCAGACGACGCTATTTTGGTTAACACTGACAAAAATCTTTTGAGCCTAAATTTTGAGGATGCAGAGAACAGAGGAAGCCGAAACGTGGTACAGCGCCAACAACCTCAAATTAAATAAGGAAAAAACCCATCATCTTACTATCTCCACTAAAAACTAGGTTACAAATGGAAACTGTGTTAAGTTACTAGGTATAATCTTAGATGATAAACTCAATTGGTCGGAACACATTAATCAAATAGGCTCTAAAATATCTAGTTATATCTTCTTGTTACGGCAACTCAAAAAGGTTCTGAACATTAACACGCTGCTTTCTGCCTACTATTTTCACTTGTGCACTCTCTCTCTCAACGTACGGTGTCATCCTTTGGGGAAACGCAAGTACGGCTAACAAAATTTTCACATTGCAGAAAAAATGTTTTAGGATAATATCTGGAGCTGATTTTAATGATCACTGCAAACCCTTGTTTGTTGAATATGGAATAATGCCCTTACCGTGTTTGTTTATACCGGGTGGCTACGGAAGTATTGCCTACGGAATATCTCAGTTATTGTATGAAGTAGGTTTGTGAAATTTGGAGCGTCGATATAATGACATAAGAGCTAGAATTTGAGCATATTGACATGTCGAAGTTAACTTCCGGTCTGACCGGAAGTAACATCAACTTTCTTATTTTAAATGGAAACCCTATTTTTTTTTTCTTTTCGCTTTATTCAACATTCAATTCCCTTTCTAATGACATATCACAAGTTGGTATCTAACCAGAAACTAGATCAGAAAAAAATTATTATTGAAATTCACCGAGTAGGCCGTGGAAGCAAAATGAAAGCCAAATATTGAAAAGTTGGCTATGGAAACCATACGTCACTTGATAACAGTTGCTACTACTGTGATATTTTATTTTCATTCGTCGGCGTTATAAAAAGCCGCCAAAAAAATATTGTAAAAATTGGGAAAAAACAATACTCTGTCCATAACTTAAATAGGAACATACAACTTTTTCTTGCCTGTACTATTTAGCATAACCATTCCTTTCTAATAATATAATAGAAAGTAATTTTTTGAAATGAAATACCAAAAAATCCAATTATTATTCTTCAAATAACAAAACAGATTATCGACATACCCAAAAATAACATTAAAAATAATGTGGAATGATAAATTATATCCTTTAGGTTCTAGGTTAAATAGGAACATAAACGTATTTGGTCTGTGCCATCGTCCATAGATATTCTAATATCTACCTATGGACGATGTTTGTGCTATTCAGAATAATCATTCAATTGCAATAATCATTCGAACCAAAATATTAACAAGTAGGCTGATTAAGATGTATTTTGGAATGAAACAAAAAAGAAACGAGAGCTCTCACGAACGCTGCTATCCATATTATTTTGACGTTCGAAGTAGTGTTTTTGATTCTGCCATTTTAAAAGGGTTTGGAAATCGAAATCAGTTAGTGGAACATTCAAAAAATGCCCCGTTATTCACGAACCGAACAAATTGACATGCTTCTCATTTATGGTGAATGTTTAAAAAATTCTTATGCCGCTGAACGATTGTATTTAGAGCGATATCCAGAGAGGCAGCAACCGTCAAGAAGGTATTTCCAGTGGCTTGAAGAAAAATTAAGAACTGAGCCTGATGTTCACGAAGACCAAAAAGCATTTGTTATTAATGAGGAAACTGAAATTAATGTATTAGCTTTAGTACAATATGATAGCACAATTTCCTCAAGGCAGATTGGCGCCGAATTAGCTATAAGTAAGGACTCTGCTAGGAAAATTTAAAAAAAAACATCGATTTAAATCCTTCAAGTATCAGATGCATCAACATTTGTATGAAAATGACGGTGAAAGGCGCCTGGAATATTGTAATTGGTTTCTTCGACAAAATGCTGAGAATCACCTATTTAACTATTATATCTTGTTTACGGACGAGTCAAGATTTACCAACAATGGATTATTTAACAGGAATAATACAAGGTAGGTACTGTACTTTATTTGGATTATTGTCGATAGTCGAAGTGTAAAGTGCTAAAAGTGTGAACGGTCTTTTGTTTCAGGTACTGGGCGATAGAAAACGAGCACCGGTTACGACAAGGTGGCTTCCAGGAGAGATATGGTGTGAATGTTTGGGCAAGGCCAACTAACCGGAGAGAGATACTTTAATTTTTTAACGAATGAAATTTCGGAATTCATTAACAACCTACCAGCGGAAATAACTGAGAGAATGTACTTTCAGCAAGATGGCGCCCCTCCGCATAATTCAAGAATATCGAGAAATTATCTTCAAAATCGCTTTCAAGAGAGACAACAACACCCCATGGTCCAGTCAGGTGGCCACCAAGGTCACCTGATCTTACTCCGTGCGACTTTTTTCTATGGGGGCATCTTAAAAATAGGGTGTATTCCACACAGCCTACAACTCTACATGAGCTAGAAGTAAAAATTCGTAGAGCTTTCCAAGATATCACGCCCCAAATGTTGAGAAACGTTTTACATGAAAATATCACCAGAGTCAATAAATGTATTGACGCTGAGGGAATGCATTTCGAACATTTGTTTTGAATTTATTTTATCTTTGATCCTATCAATTTGAATAATTTTTATTTCGATAAATCTGTTTTTTTGTTATTTGAATAATAATAATTGGAATTTTTGGCATTTCATTTCAAAAAATTACTTTCTATTATATCATTAGAAAGGAATGGTTATGCTGAATAGTACAGGCAAGAAAAAGTTGTATGTTCCTATTTAAGTTATGGACCTACAGAGTATTGTTTTATTCCCAATTTTTCCAATTTTTTTTGGCGGCTTTTTATAACGCCGACGAATGAAAATAAAATATCACAGTAGTAGCAACTGTTATCAAGTGACGTATGGTTTCCATAGCCAATTTTTCAATATTTGGCTTTCATTTTGCTTCCACGGCCTACTCGGTGAATTTCAATAATAATTTTTTTCTGATCTAGTTTCTGGTTAGATACCAACTTGTGATATGTTATTAGAAAGGGAATTGAATGCTGAATAAAGCGAAAAGAAAAAAAAATAGGGTTTCCATTTAAAATAAGAAAGTTGATGTTACTTCCGGTCAGACCGGAAGTTAACTTCGACATGTCAATATGCTCAAATTCTAGCCTTATGTCATTATATCGACGCTCCAAATTTCACAAACCTACTTCATACAATAACAGAGATATTCCGTAGGCAATACTTCCGTAGCCACCCGGTATATTATTCTATTATTGATATTCATAAACATAAAAAAAATTCACTGTCAGAGTCTCACAACTATAACACGAATCAACAATTTCAAAAAACAACTGAAAAGTTTCCTACTGCTAACACTGTTTATACTATGTAGAAGAATTCGCTAGTTCTTCCATGGACATGTAAAACATTGTATGGTGACATGCAGGACTCAATAATTGAAAATATATTGCCTATTAAATATTTTGCCTATTTTAAATATTGTTTAACAAGGTTTCGTGATTGTATTTGCGTTTTTGTACTCAATTGTGTTAATTATGTTCAAATGTAATTTTTATACTTCTCAGTGTGCGTATGAAAATGTGTTTATACTACAATTTTTCTATTATAATTTTTAATTCAATGAGCAGAATAACAGTTCTGTGATGACTATGAAGGCCGTGACTTGCTACAAATGTATTTTTACATAACGTAGTCAAATAAATATCTATCTATCTATCTATCTATTTCACAACTTCCGGGTAAACGAAGTCATTCCACATAAAACAACCTAAAATGAATTGAGAATAATCATTGGAAAGTAATAATGACAATAGTTGAAAACAATTTGGGAATAAAGAATTAGAAAACATTAAGATTTTTCAAAATTTTAACAAAAGGAAACTTAAAATATTATTCTATTCTAAAATATTGTGAACAGGAAATGAGAAGTCAAAATGATTGACATGAATGGAAAATTATTAAAAACTTATAATTTATCAAAAAAAAAAGAATGACGAAGAACAAGTAAGCTTTGGTTCATTAAAATCACCGATAAAAATTCCGTTAATTAATAGCCACTAGCTCTCAAAAAATTTTCTTTTGGATCTTACATTGTTTGGTCTCCTGAACAAAAATCCAAATAAAATTTTCGGCGGTCCCTAGTAATTTCGGATATAACGGCCCAGTTTTGAGTGATGACTGGCACTGCACTTGACACACTTGTACCACGAAAAAACAGAGAAGTGTTTCCTTCTTTGCCTTATCACAATGTACACACCCAAATTCACCTGTTTTACAAACATTTTTAATGAAAACGGCACTGTTAACAAAAAATGTTATCCTTCATTTATGAGACTATGAGACTACATCTCCATACGTGACAGCAGTTCACAAAGTCAAATGGAAAATGCGACGTTGCCAAATTTTAGGAATTCATCAAATTATGATAAGGTAAAATTGTCTTCCAGTAATTTATAAAATACGAGCGCAGCGAGCGTCTCCTTTGATTTCACTTTTTTATACTACTTAGTAAGTAATCGAATACCAGCAACTTGCATAAGTTAGGTTGTTAGGTTAGGTTAAGTAACTCTCAACTACATCAACCATATAGTAGTTCTGTCAACGTCAACCGGCTGCACATCACATATCTTCAAACAAGGACTCATATCTTATGTGAACAGGAAAATGTCCCTGTTCATATAATGGACCTAAATGCATTTATAAAATTCTCTTTCAGTAGCGTAGCCAGGAAAGCTTTGGGGATGCAGATAACTCGTATGATTAGCTCTCCACCAAACTTAAATCCTGGCTGCACTCGAGCTCTCTTCATGTAAAACGACTGTGGAATTTTTTCAATATCCATACACTAGTTGAGCCAATAAAAAATGAGTTTGTTATATTATTCTGACTTATAAAATGCTTGGGTCATAGTAATCTGATGGAAACTTTTCTAATACTACACTACAATACTTGTGCATGTAAGATCTTTTTTGAAATTCCTTATTCTTGGAGAAATATTAGGAAAACATGTGAAGATTTTTCCACCAGAAATGTTTGAGAATCTGCTTCAACTACTTGGATGATTAAATTTCCACTGGACTATATCGCGGAGATATTTTGATGTAGGGAGGAGGGTAGTAGCCTATATTAGTAGTCGTACAATTTTTGTTGCTTCAGTTCAGTTCAACACAAAGTATCCAAAAAAGTATTCTTCTAGAACAGTTAAAAATTCTTCTCTTTGCTACTTGAATGGTGAGTTAGTAAATGAAATTCTTGCATGAAAACTACCCTCGATTGGTATTTACGGTGTAACACATCATCAGGAAATCTTTCACTCTCCGCCAATGTCCCAGTTTACAGAATTAGCATAGAAAGTAGGGAAGGTGATTTACATTCAGAAAGAGCAGCATTGCTCCATTCGACTGGTTATTCAATATGTATGGACATGCCTTGAGGTTATGGCTGTTATGCCTTTTAAAGCCATACTTGTACCTTTCTAGCCTGTACATCGCAATCACAATGAATGAAACTGGGATTCGCGCCAATAAGCAGGGCTGAGAAAAGCAGTAATGGAAGATTTGTGAAAGGAAGTAATATGAATGAAGTTTATAGTCTTGAGAATATGGCACCTTAGTGTAATAATACAACAAAGTTTTCGAAAGTTTTAATAATAATAATAGCTTTATTGTCCAACAGATACCATTTACATGACAATGTCAAATTAGAATTATACATTTAATACAGAGTATTAAGCTATACGCACAGAATAGCTATACCTACAGAATACATAAATAGAAAAAATAAATTTAGATAATTACAGAAATAATGAAAGAGTAAAAGTTAACGGGCGGAATGAAAAGGATATTTGTGATATTTGTGAAATCAGAACTTAGATTTTATTGAGATTTTAAGAGAATCATAAAAATGTCACAGTCGGTACAAACGTTTTTGAAGATGTTGTACACAACAAAAATTGGAGATTTACGAAGAATATCCGTTTGTGCCTTACTTAGGAAGTCTGAAAGACAATGTTTTTCTGGTGTTAACACTAGGTGGTAGGTTCATTTAAATTAATTTTACCGAGTATGTCGCTACAATCAATAAGATTATTTAGAATTTCATACAAGAATGTTAATGACGAATAAATCCTTGTTTCTGGAGTAAAGGTGTCTAATTTACTACATAATTCATTGTTACCAATTCCACGCTCAGAATTTTAGGAACTTTCTTGGCATTATCTGTTTGTTCGAAACCGAAATCAAAACCCAGTTTCATATCAAAGAACTTCTTTTCCGAATTCGAAATTCTATTTGGTTTTTCTCCTGCTATTATTGAGGAATAGTTTTAAGTTCAATATGTTTTTATGTGGATTTTTTTAAATGGAACGCCTTTTTTTATTGCAGTTTTAGAATCTACGATGAATTTCAATACAACATTATTCAGTTATTTTAATTTTTTGAAAATATTGACAGATGCAGCCCTTCACTAAACAAATAACATTGAATCAAAGAGCGTCAAGTCAAAAATTGCAAGAATTTGCCTGAAAAAGACCTGAAGCTTCCTTAATGTTTGGAAAGTTGTTTTCAAATGGCAACCCCATTTTTTCCCAACGCTAGTGAATTCTACGCTAAAAAATAGGAGTTTATGCTTACAACCCTATATCTAAATAAATTTTTTTTTGGAGAATCTGAATTATTATCAGTTGTAATATCAGATGCAAGAGAGTGAGAATGAAGTGAAAATAATTTGACAGAGTTTTTCGAAAACTTGTTTCCAGGCAATAGACACGAGAGCCCGAAGGGCTCGAGTGGCTATTGCCAAATGGCAACAAGTTTGAGAAAAAATCTGGAGAATTATTTTTTACTTCATCGAACTCTCGTGTGGTATTCGATAGATTATTTTTGATGCCCCAATCATAGACCTATTCTCCAAACATATAACATTTTTATTTCAACAATTTACATGAATCACTATAAACAGAATGAAGTTTGGAATTTGAAGTTCTCATCATGAAATATACAATTATTAAGGATGATTTGTCCTTGGCTGGAGGATTCCGTAACATTGTTTTGTTCTGTTGGATTGAAAGCTATTGCTTTCTCTCTGTCCCTATGTTATCAATTGAAACTGTTTCAAAATTGACACGTTACTCAAAATAGTATTCTTACATGCATTTTTGTTGTTGATTTTCTTAAAATTTCATCGAATGATGATGTACTAAACCGTTTTCGAATCATTTTTCACTTTTCATGCAAACTGATGACAGATGTCAGATCAAAAGTATCAGTTGTCACATAATAGAAACAAAATACCACAAAAAATTCCCGCGGCAATTTTCAAGGTAGAAAATTCCCACTATAATAATGCTGTGATTGGCCTAAACGTACATGAATAATGGTTTCGATTGGTTGCAAGAATTGTCAAAAAATAATCAGTAGCCTTTTTTGGAAGAATCGACAAGAAATATTGTCAATATTTTTTATCTTAAAAAAATGAACATTACTTTAATTCGTTAATCATTTCTGGATAATTTGGCATGGATATTGAAGGAGTCTGTGAAACTTTCCCACCGCTATATCCGGATAGACAAAAGCACACTCATGACACTATGACGCGGATCATTCACAAATGTAAAACACGCGGACAGTTTGCTAAAAAGCAATATAAAATTAAACTTGTCGTAGACAATGGACACGGTTTACCACAATTGTAAAACACAAGAACAAACAAGAAATTGACCAAACTATGGTAAATGTTTGAGCTGGTTGCCCTCAACTTTAAAAAATTAATGAATTCTTCTCAAAAATCCGGCATGTGTGGCGCTCTGAATTTCTTGCTGGGAAAAAGATCGAAATGCATTCCTAACTCCCACCTGGCAATTCCCTTTCATTTTTTGAGGCGCAGCTTAAACAATATTTTTTATATGACCCCGAACAAAAATGGGATAATGAGCGAACTAGGAAGCCATCGATGGGGTCCAATATTCCCTATCCAACGATCTTCAAAATAATTGTATAAAAAGTTATTCGCAGGTGCAATATTATATACCCTGTTCATTAAGAGTTCCTGCATAAACCACTTATTAGTCGCCCAAATAGTTTTAATTTTTTATTCTTTTCCTAATTATGTTGTTTGGAAACTGTTCTTCCTGAATTAATGTAAAAATGTAATTGATATTCTATGAAAATATCAAACTAATGCAAAATTATGAATACATGAACACGCAATTATCGAATACCCGTCCCTGATGACCATGCCTTAGCGGTTATATTTTTCAATTTATTCGCATTGATACAAATTTGTTTCCCATCTTCACTTAACTTTTTTTTTCTTATGATAACATCCGAACCTTCTCTTTGTTTAATTGATGTATTGTCATTTTGTCATAATTTTACATTAATGTTATGATAATTTGTAATATCTAATCGATGATGGATAAAATAGTACAGGGTCAGGCATAGTGCGTCAGGCTTTCATAGCACTCATACCATAGAGTTTTTTTTTTTTTTTCATTTACTTTCTTTATCTTTTGGCCTGGTATCTGAAATTTAAAACCCGACCGTATTTTGCCTATTCCTTGATATTATGTATTATTTTCTTTTTGTATTTTTTCAAATTTTAATATTTTTTTGTTGTTAGTATTTTTTCCTAATCTATTAAGTGTTGGTGTTGTTTTTTACTTTTTACATTGTTAGATTTCTAGAGTTTCCTCTTTACATTTCCATAACACTTTTTGTTAGTAATTCTAATTCTACTGTCATGCTGGCATAAAACATGCATGCCATTGTCTTATTGTTCTATTCTACTTACTATCTATCTACATCTACTATATACATACATGCTTGCATGCACCCATTTGTTGCATGCTTTTTTTACCTTTCCCCAGTAGGGGATAGACATGAACCTCCAAGGTCGGCTGTTCGGTGAGCATTGTACCCTTTCAGGAACTTTCCGATCCTTGGTTGGTTTCTTCCTTCCTCTTCTTCTTTCTTCTTTCATTTCTCGATATTCTTTCTTATCTTCTTCTGTCGTTATAGATCTCCTGCTGTTGCAACGAGATCTTTTGCGCCAGCTTGTTCAGTATGTCATATCTGTTCTTGTCGATGATGTTTTCCTGTAGGGTGTATCCTCTCAGTTGTGTTCTCAAGTCATCTGTATCTATGTATAATGGGCATTCCAGAACTACGTGCTCTGGCGTGCCTTCTTCTCCGCAATCGCACAATCCGTTTTCTCTTAGATTAAATCGTTCTAGATATGTTGGGTATGGCCCATGCCCTGTTACTAGATGCACCAATCCAGGACTTGGATTGAAATGCTCCGGTATTTCCTTTATTACTGGAAATATGTTTTGTACTCTTCTTGCCTTCTCATTGTTTTCCCACATATTTTGCCATAGCCTATCTATTTCGTTATTCACTCCTTTTTTGTTTTTTACTCTTGTTCCCAGAACGGATTGTGCTTTTGCGTAGTCGGCATGCCGTATCCAGTACATGGCCGCTTTCTTCTCGATTTCTAGTTGCATCTTCAGCACCTTAGCTAGTGTGGTTAGGGCCTGCGTTGCAGTTGTTCCAAAGGCCCCTGTCATTCTGACTAGGAAGCCTCTTTGCACTCTGTCAACTTTCTCCCTCACCCCTCACCTGTCTGTAGGATATTCTCACTTCCTTTTGCACCAAATTTGTTATTCGGTGCATAGCCTTTTTTGCTCTTTCACACACTCTGTAATGTGGTAGGCGAATAGTCCAGATTCGTCCATTATTACTCCTAAGTATTTCACTTTTTGTTGTCTCCGGATCAACCTCCCTTCGATCCGAATTTGGGGGTCTCTGTTCAGCTGTCCTTTGACAATGCTGTAGGCTGTTTTCTCTACTGACATTTTCAGTTTGACTTTTCCACACCATTCGCTTACCACCCTCAATATTCTGTTTGATTTTTCTTCGATTTGCCTTCTACTGTCGGCTTCTGTTATGATCAACAGATCGTCAGCGTAGGCAACCGTTCCCTTCACTTCTTCGGTTATTGATAATTGTTCTAATAACTCTTCTAGGATGATGTCCCAAAACACCGGACCGCATACTGAACCTTGAGGACAACCTTTCGTTAGACATTTGGTTATTTTACCTATAGGGCAGCTCAGATTTGCATATCTATCTTGACAATAATTTTTAAAGCTCTTGTACAATTTTTCAGGACACTGCATTATTCGTAGTCTTTCGAATAGTGCAGGCCACCAGAGGTTATCGAATGCGCCTGATATGTCGATGTATATCGCAATTGTGTATTTCATTTCATTTTCGTTTATTATAGTCATTGCTTTATTTATTGCATCCTCTGTTGATTTCCCGGCTCTATAGCCATATTGATCTGGGTGTATTCCCACCCTCTCTCTATGGTCATTGAGCCTTTTACATAGTAACTTTTCTTGAAGTTTACCAATTGTATTTAATAGACATATCGGTCTATATGATTTTGGTTGTGTTGGATCCTTGTCATCCCCCTTGTTTATAATTACAACTTCTGCCTGTTTGAACACTTTTGGTATCTTGCCTTGGCTTAGGCAGTTATTGTACAGATCTCCTAGGGCTGGAATGATTTTTTCTCTTAACGCTAACAGCACTTCGGTGGGTATGTTGTCAGGCCCTGCCGCCTTTTTCTTTTTCAATTTTTGCAGACATTCTGCGATTTCCTCTTCGGAGAATGGATTCAAGATTGTCTCTGGTGGCTCATGGTAGTCTTGTACCATTGCCCTTCTTGTTATAATTTGTCCTTCTGTTTCTCCCTCGTGCTTATCCGAGGGTAGTAGTGTTTTCATTAATTCTTTTGCTGATTCTTCCCATGTCTCGGTCATAGACCCGTTCTCTATTGTTAGAGAGGAGAGCATGGTTGGACATCTGATTTTCCTTGTTACAATCTTGTAAGGCATTCCCCACATGTCTGTTTCTAAGTTTTTCTGTATAAATCTTTCCCAGCTCTTTGTTTTTACTTCTTTTATTTTGTTTGTGTACTCATTCTTTAGTTCTCTGTAAGTTTGTAGGAGTCTTTGTCTTTCGTTGTGTGTTCCACATCTCTGGTATCTCTTTCTTGCATTTCTAACTCGTACTCTCTGCTGTGTGAGTTCATTGCTCCAGGCGTCGTTTCTTGCGTATGTTGGTTGATACAATCGAGGGATGGCAAGGTCCATCACTCTTTTTATTTCGTGGGTTATGCGCTTGGCATATTCGTGTACATCACCCTCCACTCCTTCCAGTCTCGGCGGATCGAACTCAGTTTTTAGGGTTTCCCAGTTTGCCTTACTTAGGTTGTATCTCTTTGTCATTGGTATTATATCCATTGCCTCTTCCTTTCCTTGGGCAAAGCTTATCAGGTTGTGGTCACTCACCGTCAGATTTTCCTCCACCTTCCATCCCGAGATCCGGTTTGCTGCTTTCGCATTTGACATAGTTATGTCTAAGTTACTTGCGGCTCCGGCTCTGTTCTGGAAGGTTGGCGGATTTCCAGGTTTGTTATGTACTTCTAATTGAAATTCATCTATTAGGTCTTCCATAATTTCCCCTTTCGCATCTGTTGCGGCTGAGTGCCACAACACTGATTTTGCATTTGCATCTGTTGTTATGACAACCGGTGTGTTTCTATATATAGTTAGGACTTGTTTCATCCTGTTGACATGTCTGTCGATCTCTTCATTGAATTGGCAGTAAATATTCACAATGACAAATTTCCCTATATTCGTCTGCAACTCCACACAGACGCAGTGCTCATCGCTGAACTGTTTTAGCAGAAACAGTCTGTGGTTCCTGTTGAACAATATAATTGTTGCCATGGGATTTTCTCCCGTGCTTTGTATTTGGGCCGCTATCGGCATATTGATCATTTTTCCCGTCTTTGTGTACGGTTCTTGAATGCAGATCATATCTAGCTTCTTTTCCTCTGCAACTTTCCTTATCTCGTGACCAACTGCTGCACTGCGCATGCAGTTGATCTGCCCGATTCGGATCGTTATGGGGATCTTAAGTGTATGTGGCACTGAGGCCAACTTTTGGTGTGATCATATGCAATTCTGCCGTATGTTTTTACAAAATCTTTATATAGTTCATCAAGATCCAAGACATCGTTCCTCCTTTCGAATACCCTTCGTAGGAGTTCTTCCAGTTCATTGATATCTGTGGGAATATTCTGACATCTTAGCTGTATCCTATCAACCGCTCCCGGAACCGGGAAGGTGATTTTATCTCCGTTTACGTGCTTATGCCTTACATAATGCCGTAGTGCTGTTGTGAGCGTTGTTGCGTCTTCTAACCTAGAAAGTCGCATGTTGTCTTCTATGTTATCGTAGATACTTATTGGGTCTTTTGCTTCAATTTCTTTTTCTGTTGTTACTTGATTTCTTTCTTTTCTCTTTCTTCTGAAAGAGATCATTCTGAGTCTGTCCCTAATGGTTTTTGATGGGGTCTGACTATCTGACTTTGTTTTTCTTTCCAACTGTTCTATTGCCATCTCATCCTTGTTAGGATTACTGGCCATAGTCAGTACTTTGTATTAACCTGTCTATCAGGATCTTGTGTGTTTGGCATTCCTTGCCCGTGCATCTTTTTCTCCTGCTTTTGCAGGGTATACATATAGCTTGTTCTTCCTTTTTTGGGCATGTGGGTTTTTCATGCCCCGTTTCTCCGCAGTGCTTACAGCATGCTTCCGTTTTTGTTCGGATGTAAACTTAAACTATTGACGAAGGCGCATTACAAGAAAATATTTTCAGATCACTTAACTTATGACCGCCATATTATCAACAGTCTTTTCAAAAAAATGTACTTCACACCTCCCATAATAAAAAAATTCATAAGTTGTGTAAATAAACCATTTCACTCTAAATTTACTGAAAATTCCATTTGGGATGGTTATGGGATGCTACCATATCATTATTGGAGGTTGGCATCATACAGGGTCATCAGAATAAATGTTTGAAATTCGAGAATTTGGAATCGAATTATCTCAGATTTTCCAAATAGAACACTCTGTATATTTTTCGATGGATCAACGTGGAATTGAAATATAAACATGTTTTTGTATCACGATATATTGCTCATTTCTAGCCAATTTTAAGATATTTATGGAAACTAAAACTCGGGTAGCGCAAAATCATTATATATTTGAAAAAAATCGGAAAAAATAAACTATGACGAAATGGAAACTAAGGAAACTATATTAAATGTTGGAAATGTCTTCCATCCTGTTCTATACACAATCTGATTCTATTTCGGAAAGACATTTCAACTTCTGCCAACATATCAGGTGTAATAGTGACAAATACGTTTTTTATTGTACACTTGTATTGAAGGAAAAGTATAGTGTGAAACATGTGGGAAAAGTACTATTTCTCACTCGTGTGTTTGCGACACTCGCCGTTCATGCTCGTACCACAAACTTCCACACTCGTGAGAAAAGCTGCACTTTCCCCACTTGTTGCACAATATACTTTTTCACTTCGAGTATGAAATGCAATTTTTTCTACGATAGTTGTTGTTTATTAAAATACTCACTGGAACTTCACTATCGCCATATTAATTACAGTCATACCAGGTGATTCTCCAAGGTGGCTCACCCCTATAATTTTTATATTGAAGATGGAAAAACGAAGTTTGGAAGTTCTGTATAACAGTTCAATTTACATTTTTGACATATTTACTGTATCACTTTCGATTTTTAAATGAGACATCCTCTATATCTTTACTTATTTCGATCGAAAATGACATTCTAAATCCAACAACACCTCACTTGTCAATATTTAACAAATAATGTCATTTTTATTACAATTTTTACTTTTCGATCTAGAATGCCATGGATCGTGTAAGTCGCCAATATGAATTTTAACTTGAATTTTTCAAATGGAAAGGGGGTGCTGGCTCGTCGGCTTTTTGTGAAAGATAATTTTCCTTCGATTAATTTGATACCACACACTTTCACTTTAATTTCACTATTTCGGTGAATGATTCCAAGAAGTGATCATACCTAATAACAAATAATACTTATTCAGTCCTATTATTCTAGTTATTCGTGAAAAACAATTGAAGCTGTTGCTAGGACTACCTTAACAAATAGTCCAATGAATATGCTGTCAATTTCAGAAATTTATTTGTTGCGTAGTTCATAATTTGATATGGAAAATTATACTAAAAACGAGAAAATTGACGTGTTGCCAATTTACGGAGAAGCAAAAAAAATCGTCGCCATACCACTAGGCATTATTTTCCAAAACTGGAAAAGGAAAATGCGAAATTAACCAGTAGAAAATGCCAATAACTACATCGTCAGTGAAGAAAAAAAATTAGACGAGTTGGTATGTGAAGTGGTACGGCGTTAATTCGCCAAATTGTTTCTGAGTGTGATATAAGTTATTCGACCGTTTGGATCATATTCTTCACAAATGTATTATCGATTCAAGTACCAACTACACCAACATCTTTACGAATATGACCGAAGATTAACTTATTACAGCTGGTTTTTGACTAAATACAGAGAAGATGTACGTTTTCTATTTAAAATCATTTATTCAGATTAAACTCGATTCTCCAACTTCATGGGTCTGTAAAATCGGAATAATTAGAGGTTCTGGTCACAAACAAATTTCTTACATCTCATTAAATAAAGAAGGGAATTTTCAATAGCAATTTGGTTTCAATAGCTGGATTGGTATTATCGAGGGATAACACGACTCGTTTATCAACGAATGTATGTTTGAAAATGTATCGAGTTGAATTCGGAGATTTATGTTCTGAATGAAACCCGAGAGCATTTAAGCACGAGGGTTTTATTCTTTGAACATAAATCTTCGAATTTAACGAGATGAATATTACTAAACAATAAACAAGATTGTTTGAGTGGAAATTATAAAGTATATTCATTTCGATGAACTACGGTCAAGTTATATTTGATCAAATTATTTCCCAAATATGTCAATTAACCAATAACATTTATTCCACAACGTACATAATTATTTTTATTAAATTAATGAACATAATATGTCACACAACTTGAGAAATCTGTTGCATACATTCAGGCAATTGTCAAGAAGACCATGCAGTTCATTCGCAAAAGGAATGGAGCGGGTTTATCTGCAAATACATTTTGATAGATGAGGGAAATAATCGGAGGAAAACTTTTGGGCCCAATAATTTTTGACGGACAACTTACTGGGGAAAGATATCTACAGTTCCTTAGAAATCAAATAAATAATTTCACTGAAGATTTGCCACTATCTATTTTCAAAAAGATGGAGCTCCACTTCATAATTCTCAAGCTGTAAGAGAACATCTGAATGACACCTTCCCAGAAAAGTGAATTGGCACCAAGAGACCTATTCTGTCGCCTGCGAGGTACATTCTTAAGTTGTCATATTTTTTCATAATGTAATATTTCATTTTCATATTCTAGATCACCAGATCTTACTCCAATAGATTTTTTTTTGGGAAACAATTTAAAATCAGATGTTTAATACAGCATCAGCTACTCGTGAAGAACAGGAGTACAAATTAAGGGTATTCCAGAACATCACTGCGGAACAGCTAAACATGTGGTGCGCGCAACAATTTAAAAAGTTGAACTCTGTCGTGATCAAGGAGGAGGTCATTTTGAAAATTTAGAACATTAATGGACTAATGGTAACATTTGCGCATTTTGAACAATTCTTAAAACGACTGTGAATTCAATTGCTTATTAGGTATGATCGCTTCTTGCAATCATTCACCGAAATAGTGTAAATGAAGTGAAAGTATGTGGTATCAAATTATTGGTAAGAAAATGGTCCTTTACAAAAAGCCGATGAGCCGATGAACCTTTCCATTTCAAAAATTATTACTATATGACTAAAATGCTGAGGCTCACATTAAATTTTATCACCAGTATTAGGTATCACGAAAATAATATGATTCCGCCTTCAAATGTTTTGTGGATTGACACGGTACATCCTCCATAAGCGTCCTTATGGTAGGTAGTATTTTGCCGATATATGGGTAATATTTGAGATCTGACATATCGCTAAGGTTGATCGTAGCATGATGGGATTATGAGTTCATTGAAATTCAATGAATAACATTGGCTGTTTCCTTCGATATTCTTGAAAATCAACACCCAGTAATTGACGATTCGATTTGTTCAACTAGAAGTTAGTGCCATCTAAGAGCTAATAGAGCAAGTTTCTACCAGACTGGTATATTATTTGCTAAAATATCTGCTGGATTTCGATTCTGATCATTTTATATCTTGCACATTACGTTTCCATAAATTTCACGATACTACATTTTTTTTTCGGATAATTTGTTGGTTTTACGTTTTTAGATAATATTAAATAATGTTTCGATGAAATTATGTTTCGTTAGTTTTTTAGTTTGACGGTTTTATGATATGTATAGCTTAGGTTATTGAGATTGGCGAATACTTTGATTTATCATTTCAGTTACTTTCGTTTCTTGTAATTCAGATGAAAAATAATTTTTACCGTTTTTGCGTATGATACTTTATCGGTTCTCATACAAACGCATCAGATGAATTTCTTTTCGGATTATAAATCAGTTCTATTTATTTAAATCTTATAAGAAGTTATTCTGATAAATGATCAATTCTCTACTATTCTTTTGGCCCACCGAGTGAAAACTATCACTTTCATGTAGGGTATCCGGTTTAAAAATGATCATTTTCATACATGAGTAAAAAAATGTTTTATTTTTATATTATATTATCATTTAGAAACTCGAAGATATGAGGAATGAGGAATCAATTATTCATTCGATAATTTATTGGCAATAAACTCCCAGAAAGAGACGAAAGCATTCATCCTCCACGAATACTTTTGAATCAGAGGAAAACTGACAGCACAGGAAATATTTTTTAAAAGTTCCAAATAAACGAATTGTGTCAAGAGGAATCATATTCAGGATAACATTATTTCGCAATTGAAACCTAAATCCCTATTCCGTTTTTTCTTCAATTTTTCATCCGCTCGGTTGCCTGACCCACAATCTGACATACATATTTTCCTGCTAGCCTTCCCAATCGCTCAGTTGTATGATGCAAACGCAGGTGGAATAGTTCCCGAGTGTTTTGTGCGATATACGCTTTCACGGAAATAGGCATCTAGATATCACATAGCAGAAATGGAGAAAATGTCGATCGCCTTTCGGGGAATATTTATTCGTTATCTGGCTTTGAATTAGGTCAAGTTATGCACCAATGAATGATTCAATCAGTTTTAACATACCTACTTATGATGTCTTTCGCTATCTCTCAGCCAATATCAACCAATATTTCAATGAAATTTTATTATGGAAGGATGTGATTACAATTCTGCATTTGAAGTCACGGCCACTATTAATTATTCAGAGTGTTGAATTTTTGATAAGGTATGATTATGAAAATGGTAATGTTGGCTCGGTTGTAGAGTCCATGCCATCCTTAGACCATATGACAATTTTTATTTTCATGTAAAGTGATGCAATGAACGAAAACATTTTTGTTACTTCAATATTCTTCCCGAGGGGGAAACCGCTAGGGAATTTTGGTGTACATGCCTTGGGTATTAGTGGCATTAGTTGGGTATTAGTCGGGAATTAGTGATATTAGTTGAAAATTATTGGGTATAACTGGGCATTACTCGGGAATCAGAGGTATTACTTGATATATTTTGGGTATTACTGGGCATTAGTCGGGAATTAGTGGTATTACTCGGGTATTACATGGGAATTAGAGAAATTATTCGGGAATTAGAGAAATTTCAAGAAATCATAATGATGAAAAAGTATAAGTTGAGACTCAATGAACTCACAATGACGCTATAAATGTATGACTGGGAATAACTACGACAACGAAGTATTTTTTATATGTTGAGCCAACTCAATGAATTCACTTCGATTTTGAATTCAGCTGGTGTATGAAGATTGAACGAAGTATATGTTGAAGCTTTAGTAATTGTAATTATTGTCAAAAACCTAAGATCAGAACAGGAATTGGAGTAGCAAAAGAATTTTTCCATAATTTTTTTTACGAATTCAGAAATAGGAGAACTTTTCTAAAACATTTATTTTCAACTGCTACAGTCACCAAGGTAACAACGTGTTTTGACTCAAATGCAGAGGAAAAATATCAATGTAGAAAAATGATTCCCAGAGGAAAAATGTATATGTTTCTTGATCATTTTATTTTGGATTCACTGCACAAAAGGGACCATCCTACGTCATATATCGTTCAATATGTCGTGCTGTGCAGACGTATTTTCGGAGTGCTCCGGCATCGGAAGTTATAATTGTGAAAATAAACAATTTATACATTATATTTGCTTAAAATGTTGTGAAGTGTTCCATAAAAGTTGTATAAGCAAAATAAGGAACAAAATCAAGTTTGTCAAAGGCAACAAGGATGTTTGTTGTGAATCGGATGAAACTTCAAACCCGGCGCAAGAGGATATAAGTATATTGGAAGAAATCTTCTATAATCTCACTAATGAGAGCGAAACTAAAACAAAGTACATCGAAAAACTGAAGAGAGAACATAAACTATTTGTAGAAGTGGCAATAAAAGCAGAAACAGAAATGAACATTCAAGTGACAAAACAACAATAAATTATTAAAGAACTACAAGATAAGATTAGGGAATTCCAAAAAGTCGAGAAATATCACGATATAAACAAACGAGAAAACATGAAAAACGGCTCAACACAGACTGAATATATAAAAAGAAATAAATCTACATCAATGGAATTGGCGTACAAGCAGAAATTACATCAAATGAATAAAATTCAAAAATTACCCGGATGTGAACCTGCAACCTGAAAATACAAAAAAGGGAAGAATCAAGAAAAAACAGACCAAGAAAGGAAAAAGCGAGAAAATATTCAATATTGCAATCATGAGTAATCTTGACTTTCAAGTAGAAATTATTGAAAACGACCATGAGGAGCCCCCCGGAATTCAGGAATATACGTCAATAGGGAGAGAAATAGAGGAAGATTTAGAATCAGTGCATGACGAAGCTGTTGCTAAAAATGAATGCAACGTGAACATTTCAAATCCAAAAATTCAAATCGTCCGTGGTATTGAAAACAATAAAAACAGTAAATGATATTCAAAAATTAGAGGAATTGAAAATGCAGTTTTATCGAGTCTGATCAAAAAATTTCACAAATTACGCCGACAAAATCAAATGACAATGAAAGAAAACTTGTTATCTTTCATCAAAATATACAATGCATAAAAAATAAAACCTTAGATATAGAATTATATCTTAATACAATGAATCTAAAACCACAAGTTCTATGCTTTTCTGAACATTGGCTGAAACTGACAGGATACCAAATAATATCATCATTTTCGAGAAAAGATATGATTCATGGTGGCACCTGCATCTATGCAAATGGTGAAAATTTCGAAAATGTCGATTCTTTTAATGAAAAGAGTATAGAAGGCCAAATTGAGTATTCTTCTGTATAATATAATCATTTTATGTTTTTATCGCACAAATCTAGGCAGTATTGACGTTTTTATGGAATGTTTTAAGAGTATTCTTCAAGAATTGACTGCGAAATTTTGTAATTATAAAATAGTCCTGTGCGGAGATTTTAATATAAACTTATTCCTAGAAAATGAAAGAACTAGCAATTTTGTACAGTTACTTTCTTCCTATAATTTTTATCAAACTATCTTTGAAGCAACCAGGGTGACAAAAAAAACAGAAACTCTTATTGATAACATTTTTGTAAATTTTGAATATACCACCAGTGAAGTATCGTTACGGCCTTGTCGGACCATCATGGTCAAATGATAACTTTAGAAAATATTAATATTGATTTCCAACAGGAAGTTAAGTACCACAAGAAAAGAATTTTCTCCACAACTAGACTAAAATATTACAGGGAGGAGCTGCAGTCTGAAGACTGGAAGGAAGTGCTGGAAATGGCTGATGTGAACGAGGAATACTGCTCATTCTCAAACACCTCACAGGGAATAATGAACAAAATCATGCCCAGAAAAAAATATTCTCCTATCATGGATAACAAGTGGTATAAAAAGATCATGTAGGAATAAAAGATTATTGTATGAAAATGTAAAGAGAGGCTTAGTTACCAAGGAATACTATGAAAAATATAATAAAATTTAAAAAAATGTTATTAGAGCAGCAAAAAGTAGATAATCATAGTATAGAGATAATAGAAATGTCGGAAAACAAAGAAAAGGCAACCTGGCGTTTAACAAATGATATTACAAGAAAGAAATCTACGAAAAAAATCATCTTCAACAACTTCTACTTCTCTCTCTCTATACATGCATGCCAGCAGCGATGGAAACATACATTTTGGAAAGTTTTATTAGGGGAAAAACTTGGACCTGAGTTCCTTCAGATTTGTGTTCAGAATTCCCAAATTACTACCAATGCACCTGTCTCCTGAAAAATTTTCAGTCCTGAAGAATTCGAATTTGTTTCACTTCTCATGGAAACGCCCCGCATCTTCCGTAATTTTTGACGTTAAATCATTAAATGTCCAGGATCGATTGATACGCTATGAATAAACTCACTGCACGCCAGAACCGATGGAACCACCCACCCACCCACCAATGTCCCATCGCTGCTGGCGCACGGTGTATATATCACGTAAGATGCCCCCTTTCGTGTAGTTAGTTCATTACTAGTATATACAGGCCGTTTCTTTTATCATGTGGTAACATTGCTATATTCTAAACCGTAATAGATACAAAGACCATTAAATGGGAAAAAATGTAACTATTATGGTGAGCAGTACAATGGCCAGAGAAAATCTACGGGGAATCTCGCCCTTCCCCACTTATACAGGGAAAACTAAAAATGCTGTTTTCGGTTTTTTACGAATAGAATGGTTATTTCAGAAAATACAAAAAAATTAAAGAGGAAAGTTTTATTGTATTCAAAATGTACTAGAACTACGTAATGATAAATTTTTAATTAAACGTAAAAAACCGAAAAGAGCATTTTCAGTTTTCCCTGTATAAGTTGGGAAGGGCAAGAATCCCCGTAAATTTTCTATGACCTACTGCTAACCACGATAGTTATCTTTTTTCCCATTTAATCTTCTTTTTATCTATCACGGTTTAGAATATAGCAATGTTACCACATGATAAAAGAAACGGCCTGGCCTGTATATCAATCCTGAAAATTTCATTGTTCTACGTCGAAAATTACGGAAGATACGAAGGCGTCTACATGAGAAGTGAAACAAATTGAAATTAAAATTTTCAAGGACTGAAAATGTTTCAGCAGACAGATGTTTTCAGTAATTTGGGGATCCTGAACACGAATCTGATGGAACTTTGGGCCAATTTTGCCCCCTAATATAACTTTTCGGAATAATTGTGGTTCCATCGTTGCTGGCGTGTAGTGTATATCACGTAGGATGACCCTTTTTGTGCAGCGAGTTCATTTCCGATGTATCTATCGGCCATGAAAATTTCATGAATATTCGTCAAAAATACTGAAGATACGAGGGTGTTTTTATGAGAAGTGAAACGCACTGTATATCACGAATTTGAAGAAATACCTCAATAGATACCTTGACCAATAAAATTGTTTTCCATCAGTGTTCTGAATATACTTAATGTGCCGATAACACTTTATCTGCTCTCACTACATATCGATATTTATTTGTTCCAATTTCGCTAGTATATTCCCGCACATTGGACATTCTGTATAACAAAATATGCAAAAAATTATTCCATAAGGTTTTAAACGCGATTTTAAACTTGATGAAATAATTATCTCTATCAAATTGAATTCCAAAATATTGAGATAATTTCAAATTTATGTATATGCCAGTGGATGAATTCTTGTATGTAATTCGTATCCTATATGAGCATTATGGTGTACGCCGTGTTATCATATATACACGGCTACTACCATAATGATCGTCATTATGATCCTTATTGCATAAATAACTATTAACTACCCAAAAAATTGCTTCAAAGTAACTACTTTTTAGGACATTTATTTCCGTTGCAGGACGTACATCGACGTACATAGAATCAAACATCCTCTGGAAGCTTTGTCCCTGTGTGAAATTTATACAACGAATCGTTTTTGATATATCAATTGACTCTTTTACCCTAATAAGCGTACCAAATATAGTCGCGCTGATGGACTCTTGAATAGAAAATCCTAGTATAACAAGTGTGTTCTCGGATTTACCTATACCTCGGGAGTTGATCCACGAGCACGGAAGTTGAGGTGCCTAATGGTTGATATGCATAAAAGTTGATCTTCGGTTTAAACTATAATTACTTTTACAATAAGTTTTTGATAATACGACCTACGTGGATCCACCTATAGCTTGGAAGTTGCGGTGCCTCGAGGCCTAGTGGTTGATATGTCAAAATTTTCATAATTTTCGTATTATTTCCTAAACTATCGGTACTAGAGAAAAAAGTCAGTTTCATTTTTTGTTCACCTATTGAAGTGTTATGAAAATCTTCATATGAAGTTTTCTGTCAGGTGTATGGTTTTCGAGATTTTCAAATTTTTCAGATTTTTGTGAGAAATAATTCCATGAATTTTTGTAGATCTAATCAAGATCAATGAAACTCCAAGTATACAATCTAGTTCGGTTTTTAAGATTTTGGTGATTTTTGAAAATTTTTGGAAAATGAAAAAAATTTTATGGAATTTTTTGTTCATCGGATCAAGTAAAATAAAAGTGTTCATATACATTTTTTCGATATCTTCTTTACATTTCGAGTTATGGTGATAATTCATTTTTCCGTTTTTTTCGGATATTTCCCGGACTATCGATACTAGTCAAAGAATGTATTGAAACTTTTTGAAGAACGTTGAAAGGCGATCAAAAATGGTAGTGTGTAATATTTGAAAATCTGCATTGGTTTTGGAGATAAGCATATCGAATTTTTCCAAAAACTTTTTTTTTGGATTTGAAAAAAGCAAAAACTCATTCCGGATCATGTCTGCTGGAAGACCGTAGTATAATACTCTCTAAAGGTCGTATTATGAATAAAAAACACATAAACTACTTTGTGAATACAAATAGATATATGAAATGAGTATTGTTTCGTTGTGAAGAAATAATAAACATATTCGTTGGTGCATTATAATAGCATGAAATAATAAAATTCCAGACTTCTAACAAAATCAATTAATGGTTTATGAAGAAAACCTCAGAAATATAGTGAATCTATATAGAATTTAGCAAGGAATTAGTAGGCATTAATAGGTATTAGTCAGGTTTTAGTCGGTATTAGTAGGGAATTAAAGGTATCACTGGTGAATTAGAGGTATTTCTCGGACATAGGAGGAATTAGTTGAACATTAGTTCGGTATTACTAAGGAATTACTAGGGTATTAGAGGAATTAGTGTACACAATTTCCTCAGTAGTTTTCCCTTCGATTCTTCATATTTCGATCCCAATAATGAGTATTAGGATTGTAATCTAACCTATCATTTCTTATTTATTCACTATTACACAGTACCAATTAGTCAATAGCGACAGCAAAGGACCCCGCAAAATCCTTATGGAAAATGGCTCTCGGCTAACTTCGATGAAATTTTGCAGGATAGTATTCCCTCCATTTTCAACCCCAGACCCACTACAGACCCCCAAAGTCCCCAAAACCCCCAAAGTACACTTTCTGATGTGTTAAGGCATAACAGTTTTAGTTCATCTTCAAAGCGTTTCCTTTCACTGCCCACTTCTTTCTCCAACTGAATCCTACATTCTACCCCCATCACACTTCGCTCTTACCCCCGCACCCTCGCTCAACCGTTCATTAACGCTCCATTACACATGTTCAACGTTAAAGATTCTTTAATCGTTTCATTGAAATATTTTGAAGCTTGTATTATATATATGTACGTTACACCACACCCCTCCCTCTGTTGGTTTTTCCAGTGTTTGATAAAAGAGAAGAACTAAAAGAATTGTTAATTCTTTTCAATGAGAAATGAAAATATTATTATGTAATGTAAGAGGAACTTTAATCTCTGACTTTTTATTTGACAATATATCAAATTCAATTTTTATTAACAATTTTTTTTTAAGTATATAGAATACGTAAAATGAATATATCAAACATGAACACTAACACTTAAGTATTTCAACACCCTCACCCCTGCACCCCCACCCATACATTGATGCCCCATTACACATTTTCAAGGTTACAGATTTTTCAGTTGTTTTTATTTAAATTTTTTGAAGCTTTTATTATATATTTGTATGTTTACATTAAACGCATATTATTATTCATTTGGCAGAGACAGGACACTTATAATGTTGCCCGATCTACCCTCGCACTGATGAGAGGCCAAACCTCGAAACATGCATGTCTGCAGGTGGTCATTCCCAGCCAAAAAAAGGATAATATTCTGTTCAATTACAACACGAACACTTGCAATTGAGTTTTTTTGTAAGAACTCAGAACAAATATCCATCAGATTTAGTACAATGTCCATTGTTGTTTTAGCCAGGGAAGTAGTTGCTTTCTGATAGTTGTTTGCCTTTATTTTTCCACTTGGTGTTAATGTTTGGAGAGAAGGGTACTTCATTTCACTTAATCGGCTGTGTCACACACTTTGGCTTAAGTGGCTGGGTTCACACATCTTGCCTTGAGTGGTTGGTTTCATACACCTTAGGGCCGTGGTGAGGGAGGATGTACTGTAATGTATATATACATTTTATGAACATAACAATTTTCAAAGGATTGAAACAAAACAATTGAAGAATCTTTAACCTTGAAAGTGTGTAATGGGGCGTTAATGACGGGTTGGGTGGGGGTGCGAAGGTTGAGGGCGAGGTGTCGTGAGGGTAGATTGTAGGATTTGATTGAAGAAGAGGGTGGGCAGTGAAAGGAAACGATTTTAAGATGATTCGAAACTATTATGCCTTACCAACACCCGAAAGTTACTTTGAGGGCTTTGAGGGGGCAGTAGGGGGTTTGGGGTTGAAAATGGAGGATTATATAATATTTCTCTGCAAAGTTTCAACTAATTTAACCGAGAGCCATTTTTCATAAGGATTTTGCGGGGTCCTATACGAAGTTACTACGTATACATTTGGATATTACATGATCCTGGCAAAAATTATTAATCAGATGGTGAATAAGCCCAGATAGGCATCCAAAAAGCCTAAGTGGTATAGCCACGTCTTTATTATCAAGATGTTTCTATTTCTGATGGTTGTATAATTTTGTAAATGTGATTTCTTGTGAATGATAATACATATTTTTTTCCGTCTGAAATTACGTCAAGCCCTGTCTCTCGAACCATGTTACATCCGGAGAGCGCGCTGGTGTGTCATTAACCCCCGTCAACACTCCCTACGTTATGGGGTGAGTGATTACTGGGTCAGAGAATCATTGGCCCTGAGTAGGTAGAGTGAAACAGCCTTCTGCATTCTTCTGGCTAAGATTCCTGTCGCATTACGGCAAACATGTATAATTATCAGATTCGAGAGCAGCATGTACATCATTCCACCAACTACCCCTTTCATCAGAACCGTCATTTCGACAGAATGGTGTGGGTGAAGCTTGCGGAGTTCAATGAGTAAGTCTCGATATTTTGTCCGTTTTTCCTCTTCCTTTCCAAAGATGCTCGTTTCGCCAAAAACTCCATGACGAAAATCGTCCTACTCTGATTATCGAGGAGGACTACTTCAGGCTTATTAGCTTGTATCAACATGAGGGTGAGGAATGAGTGGTTCCAATAGATTCGGCCCATCTCATTCTCCACAACGGACTCGATATCCTCCGGAGCATAAGGTGTCTCATCTATACCATACGAATGTCTAAGATGGTAGTACACTTGTAGCGCCGCGTTATGCCTGTGAATATACGCTGAGACCGCATAAGCTGAACAGGCTGACAGCAAATGCAACAACAACTCGCTCTGTATCTAGTTTCAGGGACCTCTATGGACCTTTATGGGCCACATTGGTCATGATGGTAGAGCGCTAGTCTATCAGTCAGAGGGACGTGGGTTCGATTCTCCGCATGGTCACTGGTCTCATGCTAGGAATCACACGTTAAAAGGTAAGACCTCGTTAATCCTTAGCTCGCACAAGTTTCGACTGCTGAGGGCTGTCGTTCGTAGGGGGATGACAGCTGGTTAACGGAAAAAACAATTAAAAAAAAAACAATTTCTGTTCCCATCATGCGACCTACGGTAGACGAGGTGTTGAGGTATTGAAGCACCATCCTGGCAGGCCACTATGAATCCCTTGGTTTCCGACTTCAGCCCACTTGACCTGAGAAATACGAAAGCCAGGTTTCATGATGATGAGCCAAGGTCTTCAATGTTCTTGAAGAAGACCCCATGCCTCCTTATCCATCATTATGTACGAGACTCTCACTTTACGCAGCTTCGACGTGTGCTTTTTGCTGAACGGATCCCAACTCGGTGACAGAGTTTGGGTTTTTCCGTTCAGTGTTGAATCGGCTGCACGGGTTGCGGCCCTGAAAATGCCTCCAATCCCTGCTTTTTCATGGTCGCAGACCATGCAGAGAAGAGGATCTGAACTCCTGATGACTTTACAGACTCCATCAAGTACCATTCTGTTTTTACGTCGAATTGTCGCAGCTCTTGCCTTCCGCAGCCTGAGTTCGTTTCATCACCCCAAAGGAGTAAACTAGAATCGGGATGGCAAGATATTGGTTGCAGCAACTTCGTTCTTCCCCGACAGTTCTGATGACTAGGTTTGCCGTAGTTTATGCTAATGCTCACCGCGGAGAGAGTTCTTAACAGCGGTTACCTTTTGGGAGCGGCATTGTTCCACCCCTAGGTAGTATACGTCTCTCTGGTATCCAGCTGAACGTCGTGTCCGTATTCCTTACATCGTCCATTTTCTAGATGAAGCGTCACTCTTGGTATATGTACACAAGCAATACTGCTTCCGTGGCATATTCACTCATTTACTACCATAAATGTTGAATGGATAAGCGAATATACCCTTGACAATCTCGTAAAATTATTTAAAAAGGGAGATTGTTTAACTACGTAATTTTCACTTCCTTTAAGGCTGAATCGGATACATGTGTGCCCATTCTGCATGAAATGAAAGATACAGAGAAAAAATACATCGGAATTATTATTGAAAAACTCAAATAGTATTACTCCATCATTGAAAAAACTATTACAGACCAAATCGACACTCCCAACGAACAAAGACGTAACTCATTTTTTATTAAATTTCAGGAGAGCCGAAATACTGATTTTTTTTTCAATATTTATGTCGAAATATAACTCTTTTCAAGTAGATTTCTTCGTAACTACTTGATCTACAGATACGGCTTTTTTATAGTCAGCATCAGTTTTTTAAGCTGAATACGCCTACACCTAAAACTGAAAATAGCTGTAATTTTATTTACGGCTTTGTTCATTGGGGGTATCGAAATATGTTCTTGTGATAGAAAGTTGAGTAAAAGGCGTTTAAACCACATGTGCTTCAAAAACCCTTCATGGGCACGCATGTATCTGAATCGGCCTTAATACAAGAATTCAAGAATGGGAGCTACCCATTTATTTAATACAGGAGGTAAACATTTACTCTTTGATGTCAGTGGTTATAAATCTGCCCGACAGAGGAGGACTTGGTCTGGCGATTGAAACTTTCGTGATCATCTAAAAAAGTTCAACGCAATGAAATGTAATTTTGATAGTTTAATATAAGTTCGTGAAAAAAGTACGGTATGTAACGCGTTTATAAACTTTGATGTCATCCATGATGAATCACTGGTTGTCACTAGAAAATGAACTCACCTGTTAATGTTCACAATTTTCATTTTTTATTAGTTTAAATACAACTTTTCAAAAGTTACTGGAGAGTGTGGAGGAGGCTTTTGGCAAGCACTGTACACAGTAAAAAAAATAGAGTGAATATTAACACTAAACCTGTTCCCAGGAGGACCACTAAACTTTAGAGTTGACTAGTTAACTCTGTAGTTGAGTATATTGTAGTGTTATTTCTTCCCTCTTTTCAGATTAAAATGTTGCACGTGTAATGTTGAAATGAACACTATTCAGTGTTGAGTTTTATTCGAGATAGAGTAAATCATTGACCCTATACAGGTTTTAATGTTACACTAGTGCAATTCCACTGTACTATATGCAGTGTTTGGTTCTACTCCAAATGATTCAATGCATTCGTATTAGTAGGTTACACTGATACTATTACAATGGACTCTATACAGTGTAGGGTACTACTCGAGATACAGTACATGAGTCACTCTATTCAGAGTATAATGTTACATTAGTACCGTTTCAAAGTACTCTATTTAATGTCGGGTTTTACTCGAGCTAAGGTAAATCATTCCCTCTATTCAGATTATAATCTAATTATAGTACTATTTCAATGTACTCTACTCAGTGTCAATCATTCACTCTATTCAGATTTTGATGTCTCACTAGTACTGTTTCACTGTACTATATGTAGTGTTCACTTTTACTCGAGATAGATTTGATAATTCAATTTCATCCAGATTATAATGTTACACTAGTACTATTTCAACGAACTCTCTAAAATGTTGGGTTTTACTATTGCTGGTGTAAATCATTCAATCTATTCAGATTATAATCTTACACTAGAACTTTACAATGCACTCTGTTCAGTTTTGGGTTTCATTCGAGATATAGTGAATAATTCACTCTATTCAAATTATAATCGATCACTAGTACTATTACAATGCACTCTACTCAGTTTCGGGTTTTATTCGAAATATAGTAAATAATTCACTTTCTTCAGATTTTAATGTTACACTAGTACTATTCTAACGAACTCTAGATGGTGTTGGGTTTTACTCGAGATATAGTAAATCAGTCACTATATTTAGATTTTAATGTTACTTGGGAACCGTTTCAATGAACTCTAATTAGGGTTGAATTTTACTCACGCTACGGTAAATCATTCACTCTTTTCAGGTTATAATCTAACACTAGTACAATTTCAATTCACTTTATCTGGTGGTGGGTTGAATTGGAAATATATTCAATGATTCACTCTATTTAAATTTCAATGTTACACTAGTACTGTTCCAGTGAACCCCTTTTCACTGTTGGGTTTTACTTGAGAACAAGTGAGTTGTTTACTCTATTCAGATTAAAATATTTCACCAGTACTTTTTCAATTAACACTGTTTGTGAGAGGTTTTATTAAAAATTAAATAAACAATTCACTGTACTCAGATTATAGTGTTCACGGATTGTTCCAATGGACACTATTCAGTATCTGGATCTACCAAACTAGATATAATCAACTACTCAATACTCACACTGTAAGTAGAATTTCTGTTCTGAGTAGTGTTGAATTCATACCGCCAGGAATGTCCCACTACCAAGAAATAATTGTGAATGCAAAAATATGACAAATATTCGTATAACCTTTCAGATAATAATTTTCTTATTAGTGTATGCATAATTATAGCTCCTAGAGTGATAAAAATTAGATGAATTGAATTTTTTCCGATAAGTTTAAAACGAAACTGAAGACCATGAATGTTATTTACATATTAGGGAACTGTAGGTTAAAGATATTCGATGAGTTGGGGCAGTTTTACATGCTAAGGGCCGGTTGTAAAAAGCCTTCTGTTAACGTAGGATTAACACTGCTAACATGCGAGCGAAGGTCATCTGTTGAATTCTTTATACAACCGGCCCCAACTATAATAAAATATGCCATTACTAATAAACATTTATTTTAAGAGAGTAGCAAATAGTAACAAACATAAAAACATTCTATAATTAAGGATAAAACGGAAATATTTCATTTCTAAAAAACTAAATCAAAAACAGATATTATAGGTACATAAATTATTATTTCCACATATAACACTGTGGTGTTCTACATGTAGTAGATGCAAATATATGGAATTTTGTTTTTTGACTATATCAGGATATTATACGTATTTGTTTAGAAATAGATTTCACCTTTTTTAAATTAAAATCATTATATATAATTACATATTCGTAGAGTATGTCTATATATTACAAATTCAACGATTCCTCGTTTGATGGGATCTGTGAGTGTGGTAGAGTATGTGTCAGACCCAAGAAGAAATATTGCAGAGAAACTTTCGGTGAGCATATAGATAAAAGCGTTTGATACCCATATAACTGTAGCCCTTCGGCATGACCCCGTCAAACCTCGTATCGTTGAATTCCTATATGAATATCTGCCCCGAATATAAAATAAAATAAAGCAGTTTCCATTAAAAGAATGTCAATTTTGCTTTAACCTTAATACGTACCATCCTGTATATTACTGATATAACTGAAAAAATGCGGCATGAAAAATGATATCGACGTGCAAAGGTTTTTTACGAACACTTTGTATAAGAGAGATATGAGATTTATTCCAAATACTGTGAATTAAAAGAAGTTCTATGGATACGCACAAGCGTTTGCTGTAGAATTGAAATAAACCAACGAGAACTGATAACAAGAAATAATTTCTAATTTCGTCATTTAATGATGAATACATTCTGAAATTGTGATTTTTCATTTTAAAATTTCATTCTTGAAGAAAATAGCATTCATCCACATGTGTTCACTCAAATATGAAATCAAACCAGGTGACTAAATTAATAAGGACAGCAACAACCAACAGCTTGAAAATGAATCACTTTGAGATTTGATTCGAGAACGATAAATAAGGCTTCATTATGGTTGGCAGATGTATCACCTCTTCAAATGCCCCAAACTCAGGTATTTGAAATTGAGCAATCAATATTTATATGAATCGATGGCTAACGTCTACTTCTGTAGATTTGCAATGCAATGTTACTGATACAGTTTTCCAAATAATCACAGCCAATTAGAGCTAATCAAATGTTAGGACAATTATGATATGGCAGACAATTTCAGTACTTGTTGCTGAAAATGGTAGATCATATGAGAGTATTGAAAATGAAAATAAGATTGTTCGATTCGAAATGAAAAAGTTCGGGTGGAGCGAGAAATACTGATACATCTGGCAATTAATTCTGTTGATAGCATTAGCATTTTATTATTTATCGTGTCAAGTAATCCTTCTGATCTTCAAAATATTCCTATTGGCTTTTGAGATAATGATTGATAAAGTACTGACATTAATGAGCGTTTGAGACTAATTTGCAATAAAACTTTTGTTTTCGGTGCCCTAAGAGTTATCTGCAATTAAACAATAAAAACATATTTATTTGAAAGGTTCTTGAAAAGCTAAACTAAACTATGTTTAAATAAAACATTCATTCATGTGTTTGACTTTCTGTATTCAACCAAACGTGGCCAACTAAATGTTTTCTTCCTTATTCTCAATCAGATAAAAAATTAGACTAGTTGAAAAGGTCTGACGTCTATAAAGTTAAAAAATGAATCTATACTTTGGAATAAAATAAAAAGCAGTTGAAGACGAGTGTTTTTGATGTATATGAAATGGTTCTTTATAGAGGATATTTGATAAACTGAACACATTCAGTTTATTGCTGGGTAGTAATTCAAACCCTTGGATATTTTCATCGAATGAAATAGTTTCTAGAATGTTAGATACGAAAAATGGAGAATTCTGAATTAGGACAATATCAATAATTTTTTCAAATGTTGGCAAGTGAGTGGATTTGTCTTCCGAAGTACATAAAACAAAGGATTCTTTATACAGATAACCATGCTTCAACCACTTCACCATCTTGACTATTTCATCATCATCAAATTCTTCAACGATGTTACGCAAAATATCTTTATAACAGTATTGAGAAAAAAGGCAGGTTTTTGAAGGTCCATACTCCGAATTCATTTCAAATAAATTATTATATTCAAAAGCAGTCATTTCTTGTAGCCTTGTAGCAATCGTTTGGGCTAAATTTTTGAAATTTCTAAATTTGAAGGCAAAATTTTTCAATACACTATGTTTTCCTTCGTATCTCATACACCATAAATCAACCAATGCTCCCATATTCCGCATAACTCTAGGATAATGAGTTATAAGATGCAGTTTTGGTGTCAAGTGATGATTAAATTCATTCATGAACAAAGTATGATGATTTGATATTAGACTCTCTAGTTCATTTATCATGTCATCCGTTATAATAGAAGAAAAAATAATAATCATTATTTTTCTCAGAAGAATTAAAACTTTCCATTTAGACATAACGGATGGTATTATAAGGAGATCGTCTATAATTAACGGAAAATATGTGACCAGACACCAAGATTGCATAGCTCTTTGACCAATCAAATTATTTGGTTTGTCTAAACATATTGGACTGGGCTTCTCAGGTTGATTCATGCTTCCATAATGAAAAAGTCTTATTCTTTCATTCAACGCATCAATTTTTACAATCTGATGACTTACTAGAAAATTCACAAAAAGCTTGATTTCTAGAGGTACACATCCTTCTAAAACGTCATGCATAATATCTACAGACATTGTATCACATAATTTGAAATAATTCAAATCATCCAAAATACTGTGGAACTTGATTCCATAAATGATATTCTGCTCTGTTGCCAGTGCACTATGCTCTTTATAGAGACTGCTTGTTCGGATGAGATTAATATTATCTGTGACTGACTTTTGAGCCGCTTTTTTGTCAATGAGACAGATACGGCAATAATGATTTGCTTGAAATGATTGAACCATACCATGAAGAGCATTAGCTCCCAAATTATCATGTGAAAGAGACACCAAAGTACCAAATACTGGTTCACTAAAATCATCAATAAGGATACCTTCCGTTTCTAAAATGATTAAATCTCTGACAATTGGTTTCAAAAATGAGTTCATCGAAATATTAATCATTTTCAAGTCGTTTGTGAAGAATAAAGCCAAAAGATGGACATTTTTCAAATGGGAATTGTGAAAACTTGATAAGTTTTTGATTGTGAAATAGAAGGCTCCCATTTTGTGACAGCTTGTCTTAGATCCCAGAGGGTTGGTGGTTTCAAAGTCATCATATTATATTTGAATTTGTAGGAAATATGTTTTTGATTTATACAAGTCATTATTCTTCATATAAGAGCCCATATATTGTAATTTTTTTTCTGAAGATTGTTTTGTCAACAGTTTTTCCACATCTTTGTTTTTACATATGATAGACTTTAAAGTCTTCAACAAAGGGACATACTGAAAAGTGCATGGCACACTTTTTTCAATGATGTCATTTTTATTCACAATATTTTCAGACCTCATTCCAACTACAACCTCTTCGGGTTTCACGAAGCGCAAAACATTGAGCAATTTATTTCTTTTGTATATGGTATCATATCGGTTAAACTCATTTTTGAGCAAATTAAACTTTTGTCTGATGAATTTGGTTGCATTCAAATCTTCACACTCGTCTAATAAATTATCGAAAATATTCTCAAACAGCTCAATGACAGAATTAAAAATACTTTGTTTTTGCGAATTAGGAATGGACTGTTTTAAAAGTGAACAACAGAATATTTTCAAAATATCTTCGATATTAAAAGATTGTTTCAGGTCATCTTGCAGAATATCATCATCATCATCTACAAAATTTTCAGTAGTATTAGTGACATTTTTTATAGGTGAATCATTTTCCATACAAAAGGTTTCAGGGCTGAACAGAGTCTCATGTTTTTTCAAATGTCTTCTAAATCCACTGAAACTGTTATATGTGGAATAACAATTCAGAAATGTACATTTTAGAGTAAGATTATGATTGTCAAATAGACTGTGAACTATTCTTAAATGTTTTATGAGATCGGAAACTGTGCCTAAACGTACTGAACACTTGAAACAGCTAAATAATTCCATTTTACTTGAGTACCATATGTGACAACTTTGTTCGCAGATCTATGACGTTGGGAGTAACTTTGACGGTTCCAGAATCAATCTTGAAATAATATACTTGCATGAATTCCAAAAAGGTCTTCAATAGTTCATCATATGCAATATTGAATATGTAATGACATTTGAACAACAGTTCAAAAGCTTTCACAGAACTACAGAGAAAAGGGCAAGAAATTATTTTTTCATCAAGTAGTATAGTATAGTGTGTAATGTTTCCCTTACTGGTCCCTTGGGCTACCAAGATTGGTTGTGAAGTGGTCTTCCTCTGGATAATTTCCGCAAGAGGAGTGTTTATCTGTATATGAGAGAAGAAAAAGAATTATAAAAATATATCGATTTTTTTTATAAATTTCTGGTTAATGAATTCATTCTTATTCAGGCTGTCAAGCCTCACTGTCATATCCAAGAATATCTGAAATAGGTAATTTAGAGGCTTACTCAATTTACGAAAAGTGTCTGGAATCGTTCATAAATAAATAATAATCAATTCATGTGAAATTTTCAATTAATTCAAATATTTTTGGTAAGTAGAATTAGCCTACTGATTTCTAAAAGTATCACATACTTCAGGTCCTACGTCAAATATGAGTTACTCTGTATGAAGTATTATAGATATTAATGCTGTACAGGGGTTAGCATATTTTTATTAACACAGGGTGTTGTGCCATCACTGCAAGTCAAAGTATAGATTACATTGCGACGAATAGCTTGAATTAGCCTTGAAATTTTCTACTTTCACTTGCAGTATGTCTGCCTCATGAGAAAACTCGTTTAATGAAAATGTACATTAAAAAAACTTACATTTTTGAACTGAATGAGCCTATCTTCCAAAGCTCCAATATTTTTTATTTTATTTCTCGTTCTAGCAGTGGGAGGCAACATAGATAAAATGGCTATTAGGGCTCGGGTTGGTTCGTCCCATCCTTAAAACACGTATTTATAATATATATGAGGTTATGACGATAAGTAAAACATTACCTTCATCACACAAGAGGTCCTTGCGGGGATTTGAACATGATGATGAATATATTTTAAAAATTTTGGTAATATCGTTTTTGAAATCGTTTTCAAAGTCAGCAACATCTGGGTACCTCAACTGAAAGTCTATATCAATCTGAAAAAAAAAAGTATAATCAGTGTAGAAGACCTACAAAGATATAGGATCCAAGTTAATAGCCTTCTATGGTATATCACTGGTAAGTTCTCTATGAAGTATTGTTACTCAATAGTCTCCTGCTTAGTGGATAGTGACAGTGTTGGCAAACTGGTGGTAAGTATTTCTGTTATTTGGTGGTTTTCCATGCAAAACATTTTTCATTTAAAAGAATTTTGAAGTGAAAACTGGGAATGGGAAAATTACTCAAGTGACATCATGGCAATAATTATTTATTTACTACGGAAAACTTGTAACATTGAGGCTTACAAAGCATTCAAGACTTGAAAATACAAGTCTTGCGACATAATTATTGATGGAAAACTGGGAGTAATAAAAAAATTTAATCATTAACTCATGTCAAACCAATTTATTACTTGGTAGACGAATTGGTGTGCATATGATACATTTTCTAATTGCAGTGGTTATTGTCAAAAATTGATGTTAAATTGTAAGTTGTTTCGCCTTTTTCCACTAAAAATACCATTCAATGTTGCCTTGCACAATTTATCCATATTTTATTGAAATTGTTTTTTTTTTGTAATATGAATAGAAAAAAATTTAAAGTAATATTGAGTTCTATAATTGTTTTTGTGAAGAAATACCACCGATCAATGACCACCCTATATACATATAATCTTTCCACCATACAGCAGGCTAACTACTACTTGAAAGTTTAACCATTTGTTGAATAATCTCAGTTATTAGAAATTTCAAGCTGTTATGAATTTGGTATATTCAAATTATTATCTAACACGTATTTTTACCAGAATAGGCATGTACAGAAATCTTGGAAAAACATTCAGTACTTCCACGCCTAGAGATCTTCTATATTCAAGAGATAACGTCATCATATGTCTGATACTTTCTGAATCTGTATCAGTTTTCATATTCTTTAGGAAATCAACTGCTTCCTCAACCCGGGAGTCGATGATTAGTGGTTTTTTTGAAAATGATTCCTCATTAATTTCACAATTCAATTTCTTTCTTCTCTTCGTCACCCCTTTGTTGAGAATTCTTGCGACAGTCCTTAAACGCCAACTTATATAACCCTCGCCACCATTATTATGACTGTAGAAAGCTTCCTAAACACAAATGTGTATGAAAGTAAATGAAGCATTATCCAAATATCTAATTTCATAATGGCATTTTCAATACATGAAAATGAAATTTACGGATTATTATATGAGTAGAAATGATCCTGCGAGGCTGCGGACGAAGTAGGAGGTAAAGAAATGAGGAGTGCTTGCTCCAAGAGGACAAGTGCGACAAGGTGTCTTATAAAACGTGTATATATTCCATTTTTTGTATTAGAAAAATTGGGTACAATATCAATAAATATCGAAAATATTTGGTTATTAACAATTTGACAGATGCTGTCAGAGATGAATCATTCAGACTTTGAACGGATGTGCCTAATACAACGAACGCGGGATTCGCTTGAAAAAGTGAAAAATTACAAAGAGGTGTGGCTCAATGGTGCCGTTCGGTACCAGGTTACTTTGCTGAGGTTAGGTTAGGTTAGGTAGAAATGAAGAATACCTACATAACCACATTTTCCTGCCGGATCGCGCAGATTGGGAAATAATGTTATTATACTAGAAGCCAAATTTCTTTTGGCACTTTCAGGTACTTTCAACTGATACAGCTCTGTCAACTTTGTGCAACATATATTCACTAATTTTTTTCTCCAGTGTGGTGGCAGCATTTCTTCTTTTTCGTATATCGCAAATATCTCTTTTCCCCCATTATTGTTTATATACGATCTCCATTCCTGAACGTGAACAAAATTATATTAATACCTATAACAAAATAAAAGACAATACCTACGTCAATAGACATAAACTCCTTGAATTGCACAACCGAATTATCGATAGCTGATGGTTGTGCATTTTTTGTATTTACCAAACTGGAATCATTTTCCAGAAAACTGAAATTCATTGAGCCTGAACTCGAACTTGGGGTATCAATTACCCAACTATTGACGATTTCATTATACGTCATTGTTGTAGCAGACCCGGTAGTACTATCTACGGAAAAATATTACACTTGTCATCATTTTTATAATAAAATTATTATCTTACTATATTTTCTTTAGTTTCCATACCTGGCATCTTTTTTTTGGTTGACTTTCTCCACGTTTACTGAGACAGAAAATAGACACACAAAAAAACACTTAATCCATTAGACAAATAGTTGTAGACAAAACAATTTGAATATATTTTTCACTTCAACACATAAGTGGGTAAAGTGCAGCTATAGCTCAAAATTTTTAATATAATTGTTCTAAAATATATCGTTTCAGGCGGGAAGAATGTCAAATACAAAAATAGGATGATCAATTATAATATCTCTATTCCAACCATTTGTTTGTCTGAGCACTTACCAAAATTAACTAACATGGTCATATCAACATATTGTTATCTATAAATTAGTCACTCTCGGATTGGAATAGAGACTTGAAGAAAAACTGTTCAAACAGATAAAAAAAAAGTTATGCTGTTTCAAGATGATCACATTGCTTACCATCTATATATGAAACCAATACCGTAACTATCTCCGATTTTTTACTCTGCTCCAAGATATATTCTATGATAACATCCTGTTCAAGAAACGTTCCGTCAATATCCATATAGAAAATGTTTTGGTCACTCAACTCTTGGAATTTTTTCCGAGCTTCAATGAGAAATTAATTATATTTTCTATAAAAATCATTATACTGGGTGAATCAGCCAAGTATTCGCAGACTTGTAGCTTTTATATTTGAAGAAAAAACCAACATACCACGGACAAAATTGCTTTCGAAAATAATGGACGTTTCTTCTTCGAACATCTGATAATATTGTTTTTGTTTATTTTTATATCAATTCTTTTTTCCTTGCTGATGATCCATTTTTATGAAAACAAGTTAATGTTTCTCACGAAGGTGAATTTTATGGCAAAAAGTTGACATGTCAGACTTCAAAAACTGATAAAATTTGGAGAATTGGAATTAAGTAATTCAATTGCTTTTAATAAAAATAAACCATTGAAAAAAGGTCGAAGGCGAATTACGGGTTTTTCTTCAAATAGAGAGAAATAACAATAATTACCAAGATGGAATTCCACTTAATTAGAAATATTTTTGGTAACATAGAAATCCAATGAAATTAGTTGATATGAAGTTAACTGGATGAAAACAACCAATCTGAAAAACATTATACTGAAAACATTCCATGGGCTGGTTGATGAGGATATATTTTCATTTATTTCGATTTGGAACTTACAAATATTGAATAATTATTAGAATTTCACGATTTGGTTGCAATACTGTCAAAAATCAAATTTTCAAATGAAATATACCAAAAAATACTGTTGACAGCAAAACGTATTTATTGAAATCTAGCAATTTTGAGAAGTATAAATTAAGAAAAAATGTATATCCGAATAACCCTCACAAATTTTTTAACAACTTTCACAAGCTAGTTGCTCATAGGCATGTACTTTGTTATACATTTTTCTAACATTTATGTCCTTGGTTTATTATTACTGATAAAAATTTCATAACAGCTTTATTCTCAGATCTCTATTGCAGAATTATTGAATAGTACAATCAATAAACTGAGAAGTGAACACGAGTAGGTGTGTAACTGAAATCATCTCAACTATGGAAACTAACAAAAGATATATCCAGAAAATACATCTCAAAATTTGATGTACAGGTACAGAACTGAAACTTTTCTGTATATCTATACTCACTAATATCCAATAGTTCATCATATGATAGAGTCTCTTCCAATTTCACCATTTTGGATACGTTTTTATGTTTAATTTTGATAAACATTTTGTGACCTGCAACATAATTTGAATCGAATTTAAAATTTAAGAGAGCAATGACTATATATGAATCATTCAGGAAGAAGAAACATCAAACGCATATTTTTCATGTTACCTCCACGCGAGAGATGAAGGGGGTAGAGTGCCCCCCCACCTCCTCGTTGAAATATGACACGGTAAGAGGTTGGAGCTCATTTGAAAAAAACTTTTTCGAAAATTCGAATGTTGATACAAAATTTGGATCAAATTCCACCAAATTATTACAACTCAACTAGTTTTGAATAAAACATGTTCAGATTTATCCACAAATGTTAAGCTCATTTAAGCGTAGGTAGCAAGCAGATGAAATCTTGTTATTTGTAGAAATAAAGTTTGTGATAGATATTAAAAAATATCAAGAATTATTATTTATTTAATACCCCCAAGTAGGGTTCGTAGAGAAGCTACAGGGTCGCAGGGCCCGCTTAAGCTTTTCTGGCGCCCTGTGCAATATTTAAATTTGGCGACCCTCTTTGAAATTTTCTATATTTGACATTGTATTTGCCTGATCATACTAATTGAAAATATGGTGAAAAATAAATATAATTCTGTCAATGAAAAATGTATAATGGACCCCGCACAATAGCATAGGAAAATGGCCCACAAGTGGGATTTGATTGAAATTTACATATGTTATTGGTATTGAGTTTCTGATGAAATGTTCTCAAGGGCCCAATCCTCCAATACCAATGATTTAGCTCTCAGAACCGTATTCAGTATATAAAAATAACCATATTCAGTAACAAAATATAACAAAATCGATGAATTAATTTTGTTTTTTGTTTGTTGGGCACCTATACTAATTACGGCTCTGAGAGCTAAATCATTGGTCTAGGAGTATTGGACCCATGAGGACATTTGATCAGAAACTCAATATCAATAACATAAGTAAATTTTAGTCAAATCCCACTGTGGGCCAATTTCCTATGATATTGTGCGGGGTCCTTTCAGAAAGAAAATATTTCTTTAATATCGCTTGAATGCGTGAAAACTAGGAAAAATAAATTTATTATTTTTTTTAATAGTGGAAATGAAGCAAACAATTTAAATCTTGCTTTGGAATTTGCAAAACTTTTCATGGCTAATGCGGTTAGTTACTCTTGAGCCATTGTGGACCGCAAATAAATTGAAATTGTTTGAACATTTTTAAAACATTTGTAATAGAATTCAACACATTTCTCACCTTGAATAAATAACGAAGAATAGGCTTGTTCTGATTGCTTATTCGTTTATACAAAAATTGTATTATTGAATTTTCGAAAATTTTAGAGTGATAAATTTTTATATTAATTGTATTAGTATGTATGGCTTATATTTCTCTCACTGGAATGCACATTTTGGCGCCCCTCGAGCTCTGGCCCCCTTGGCGGCCGCCTACCTTGCCCACCGCATTAGTCAACCCTGACAGTGTGCATATAGGACTAAACCAAGATGCATGCATCTTGGACTAAACACTTAGTAAATTTAACATGTCAGAAATGTTTACAGTTTGGATCTTCCATTTTCAACTGTTACTTATAATCATTTGACGTATTTTTATAAACTTGAACAATGGCGTTCGTGAAGAGGTTTGTGATGGAATATTTTGGTAAATTTTGTTTGTGTAATTTTTGATGAAAATTCCTATAAAAAAGGCAATTGAAATGTATGAAAGAATTCCTTAAGAACAATTGAAAAACTGACTTTGAAATTACTCAATAAATTCTAGGTAGATATTCAATAAGTTCAATATACCTATAAGTAGTACTTAGCCATTATATTTTACAGATACTGTACCTACCTAGGTTTTATCACGTGAAAATGAAAAAGTCCCGATAAACATGGGTTCGAAAACGCTTCGTTTCCGAGATACAGGGATTTAAGAAATGGTTTTATTATTTAAAGTCGCTCAATGGGCATCGATTATTGATATTCCATTACATACCTATGTGAATTGAACAAATAAAGAATATCAATTATACCTGACCGACAAGTACCTATAGTGGAACATTTCAATCCACTACTGTCGATCAACAGTAGTCAACACTAGGAAGAGTAACTATTATTTCCATTAAGTACCTAAACATTACCTTACATAGGTACATGTAATTATTCAGTCTGAATCCAAACTAAACTACAAAATGTCAGTATAGTCGACAATTAGTGAGGCTTAGTGTCCATCAACTCTAGAATGATTGTTATGTCAAGTGTCCATAGATTATTCAATCTGAATCCATTGATATACAGAGTGAATTGAACAAAACAGTATCAATTCACCAACAATGCAACATCCACTTCACGTGGAGTTTTATTTATATTCAACATGGGTAGCGGCGAACAAATTGAATAGGCTATAAAAACTAAACTTTTGAATGTTAAAAATGTTCCTGTAATATCGTCACTAAGGCAAGAACGCGAATAACATCTACCTAAATAAAATCCACAACTTGTTCGCTGCCCTAATTTGTATAATATAGGTAGTTATACGTACCTTGAATAGCTTCTGCTCACGTTAAATCAAAATGATAATAAATTCACAATCAAAACCATGAACAAAAACCTGTTTGTTATTGATAACACATTACCGGCGTTTGGCATCAGGTGTTTTACCCCAACAAAGACCCGAAGCCAAATAGCATGAAAATGTTGCCGATTTGGTTTTATAGGAATAGCATCTCTATAACCGAACATAGCCGAATAATACCGAAGGTAAATCGAAAGAGGGAAACAAGTCGACACAAGAACAGAACTATCCCACCAAATTCTATGACTTTTGACAGTGTTGCCAATCTCCTTAATTTAATGATTTTGTATGATTACATGTGATTCATACCTTTCGAAATTGACTAAAGATTTGCAACATCTTAGTTTTCCCTACCAGCTTCCTAATGAAATCTACTATTTATTTACAAAGTTTGAATTAAACTTAGTTGATTTCCCTAAAATGTACTCAATTTACAAGTTCCACTTCCTAGAGTGTGAAGTGAATTTTAAATCAATCAAAAATGAAAGACGGATTGAGATTTTAGTTAAAATCTGAATGAGAATAATGGGGAAAAAATATTGACTCTACACAGTGACCGACCGAAACCATAATACCTACCTAAATATATGGAGAACAATTTCACCCTTCCTCGATTTCTCAGGAAACTTTACCTACTTGTTATGCTAATTTGTGACTCGTGATTGTTATTCGTCTTCACATATTAGTGGCTATTTCCATTTGTTACAGATTGAACACAATATGATAGATGATTAACTAACAATTCGTGTCAACCTTTGTTTGAGATTTTGTTAGGTACCATACACCCGCATATACTTCCACAACTTGTTCACATAAGTAGGTATAGGTACATGTTTTATAATTTTTTAGGACAAAATCATAAAATATGACCTTTAGGGCAGCAGAAGGAACTATATACATTACATAGGTACAGTTCGATTATTATATCTTTACCCGTGCGTCATCATCACAATACCATAATTCTTAGCTTAGCAGACAAATGTAAACGAATTTTGAATCGCTCATAGCGGTTGTTTTAGGAAGAGATGTTCGATAGAGGATGTGTGATTTCTTCGATCATAAATTGATGACGCATGGGTAAAGATACAATAATCGAACTGTACCTCAGAAGGAAATTGCTTTACCTCCCGCCATATTAATTAATGCCCTTCGCTTCACGGCGACCATCAAACATACGCAGGAGAAAAATCAGTATTTTCCTCCTAGGTATGTGAAAATTTATTTATTAGTCACTTCAGATAACTCTATTGTAACAACCAAATTTTAGATTAAGATCACTAATTTGATACAACCAAATTTCATATTGAGACCAACCTATACACGTTAGGAAAAGAAGATTTTTTTAGCTGTTTACGATGCTCTAATAGAGTGTCAATAGTGTCATAATACGATATGAATTTAATTGGCTCAATAGGCCTTTACAATATTTACCCTCACAACCTGAATATTTTTCAGTCAAAAGTACGTTGATTACGTACGGTCGGCAACATTGCTCGACGAAAACGTCGCTTCCGGAAGACATTAAACAACACGATGTACCTACCTATTCCACTACCATGAAAAAAAAAAGAATTATTAAGATAATATTATTCAACACTAAAATGTGAAATGAATATAGTGATGGGAGAATTAATGGAACGACGAAAATATCTCAAACAAAAAACTTATTCACGCATCTTGCGGTTACTTTGAAATAAGTTCATCAGACATTTTCATCGACGCAGGCATTGCCAGTTTATGCATAACTACATATTTGTTTTTCATTCGAAAATAGTGTAAAGAAACTCTTGATAATGCATTTAGCATTGGGGCATGGGGCACTGAACAAATACGTCTGGGGTGAGATCATGAACACTCGATACGAAAGCTGTCACGATCCGTGGGCTAAGAAATTTCGATACCTGATGGTTTTTTGAATTTTTTTTTTTTTTGAAACAACAAATAAAGGTAAGTACATTACTCTTGCGCAAAATTTACATTCTTCGACAAACCTTATACGAATGCAACCAATTAATATCTGATTATCTCATTTTTTGTTTTAGGCCATGCAGAAATTTGTATTATGAATAACTTTTTTCATGAATAAATAATAAAAAAGTTTTCAATTTGCTTCCGACTTGGTGGGAAATACTGTAATATGAGAGAGCCAAATACGTCGAAACACTTTTCTACGGTTTGCTTGAGGACTATGTATTTTATTTTTATATTTTTGTATAATTCCTCTCAATATTCCATCCTTTCATCTCACAGCACTGCGAACACAGAAAATAAATTAAGTATTGCCGAGCCCCCGCCTGAAGAATGAAAACAAGCGAATTCCAGTAATAGGTATTTTGTCCTTGACGTTTCAATGATGATTATCGATGAAACACATATTTCTATGAATGCTTTATTATATATATATAGAGTCGAAAGATTGTTAAAGATTGTATACATAATCGACAAGAAGTAGATCATTTCAATCTACAAGTGTCAATCAACACTAAAAAAAGGATTATTTCAATAATAGGTAGATCAGTCAATCTGAATTGGTATCAATTGATATTTCATTCTACAACGGAGTAAATTGCCAAAAATAGAAGAGTATCAATATAATTGTCAAGTAGTGGAAATGTTTACATCAGTAGTGCCAATTAACACTAGAATGAGTGGTTTCCAAAAATCTGTAGATTAATTAATCGAAATCTGTATCAATTATTGATGTTTCATTATATAGAGTGAATAGAACAAAGTAAAATTTTTGAAAAAATCGAGGAATAGTGGAACATTTTCATCCACTAACGTCGATACAAACTAGAAAGTATTATTTTGATAATCTGTAGATTATTCAATCTGAATCTGTTTTGATTGATACTTCATTTTATGGAGTGAATTGAAAGATGAAATAGTGTAAATATAATCAACAAGTAGTGAAATATTTCTATCATCTACAGTGTCTAGCAACACTAGAATGTCTATTATTTTAATAATCTGTAGATTAGTCAATCTGAACCTCTTTTGATTGATACTTCATTTTATAGAGTGCATTGAAAATGAAATAGTGTAAATATAATCAACAAGTAGTGAAATATTTCAATCTTCTACAGTGTCAAGCAACACTAGAATGTGTATTATATTAATAATCTGTATATTATCCAATCTGAATCTCTTTTGATTGATACTTCATTTCATAGAGTGGATTGAACGATGAAATAGTGTAAATATAATCAAAAAGTAGTGAAATATTTCAATCATCTACAGTGTCGAGCAACACTAGAATGTGTATTATTTTAATAATATCTAGATTATTCAATCTGAATCTGTTTGGATTGATACTTCATTTTATAGAGAGAATTGAACAATGAAATGGTGTAAATATAATCGACAAGTAGTAAAATATTTCAATCATAAACAGTGTCAAGCAACACTAGCATGTTTAATATTTTAATAATCTGTAGATTATTCAATCTGAATCTGTTTGGATTGATACTTCATTTTATAGAGTGAATTGAACGATGAAATGGTGTAAATATAATCGACAAGTAGTAAAATATTTCAATCATCTACAGTGTCGAGCAACACTAGAATTTGTATTATTTTAATAATATCTAAATTATTCAATCTGACTCCTTATTGATTATTATTTTATTCTATATAGAGTGAATTGAACAATACAACAATGTCAATATAATCGAGAAGTAGTGGAACATTTTAATTCACTAGTGTCATTCAACACTAGAATAGAATAATTTCAATAATCTAAAGAGTAGTCAATTTAAACCTGTATCGATTGATATTTCATTCTAAAGATTGAATTAAACTATAAAATAGTGTCAATATAATCGACAAGCAGTCGAATATTTTCATTCACTAGAGTCGAACAACACTAAAATGAATACTTTTTCAATTGTTTGTAGATAAAGTAATTTAAAATGTAAATTTATTGGAGTTTCAAGAAGATAGAGTGAATTCAACACGCAATGAGTTGAAATATGATCTGGTATTAGTTAAAAAAAACTGAATTTGAGGAAAGTGTACATCCAGAGTGAATTGGTATATCAGAGTGAGGTTTTCAGAGTAATTCCACTCTAAAAACATACTCGGCAAATTTTACTCGAGGCGATTTTTTACTGTGTACATATTTAATATATACCCATTGCAAATAACGGTTAACCATAATTATATAGACTCAAGTTTCCAAATTACATTCAAACAACCGCATCAGTATTGATAAAACAACTAAAATTATGTTTACTCTTATATATGCCTTTCCGATTATTCCGAATCGACATTGCTCAACAATTACAACAGTGGATTTGTATTTGCCAGGACAAACAGTAATTACTCGTACGATCAAGATTGAAATGGGGCAGTTTGAATACAGTGTATTCCATTTGAATATCCCTTTGTTACTATACAGCAGTCTTATTAAATGTGTCCAGTTCGATGATGGAGGAAATATGGAACACATTAATTGCCCTTGCTGTTTCACTCAGCAGATATCGTGATGACAACTAAAAACTACGGTTTTCATGCGTGAGCCGTATATATCAAGATCTACTGCGAGAGTTTGGTTTTGTCCCCAATCTAGTCTCTCACAGACGCTCTTGCTGTAAGTTTACTTCTGTACTCCTAGCACCGTCTTTTTTTTCTGTAACGAATCTTCCAGGTTTCTGAGAAACCCATCAGAAGCTCAGAAGCTCCTGCAAGCAAGGAAAAGATCCGGGACCGGTGACCATGCTGGGATTTGAACCCACGCTCTCATATTTAGATTTTCGGAACCTTTTCTTGCGAGTTCGTCTCCTTTCTCATTGCCTGCCACTGTCTGGTGTCCTTGAACCCAAATCATTGACGTAATTCCGATCTGCCAGCGCTGTTAGTTCTTCATTGCAGTCTCATACAAGTTTTAACGTCACTTCTTTGCGCCACAAGGCCTTAAGTTACGCTTGATTGTCTAATAGGATGCTGATATGCGTGCCTTCAGCGTTTCTCCTATTGTCCTCCTTCGCGCATTGGAGGATGGCGTACACCTCTATCTGAAAACCACAGGTATGGGTGCCTAATGAGTAGCTGATGCTAGTACTTGGGTCCCTGAAGAACACTCCTGAGGTCTCCCCATTTCCAGTCTTGGATATCTGTGTACTAGATTTCTCCCTGTCAAATGTCCTTGAGCTGCGGGTCATCCCACTCAGTTTCGTCTGGCATCAGCACCCTGTTGTGTTTATTGAAGCAGTACAGTTTCATAATGTGATTCGTCTCAATCCCAGCGCGTCCCCGATCACAATTATTGTAACGATGCTCATATGCCCTGTTCCAACCTGTCCACTGACCCTGACCACCGTGATGAATAACCAGTGTAGCGTATGTGGTTTTAGCCCCCATTTTTTCCAAAAGAACGTCTGGCCATCACTAGTGACGTCAATGCTTTTTTGGTTGTTTTTTCTTCTTTCCTTGTGCTATGAGCACTATATCGTCCGCTTAGCCAAGGGTTCGATTTCCAGCATCCTTCAGAATTTTCAGCAGCGAGTTCACGATCAGATTTCATAAAAGCGGAGATAGTACTACACCCTGTGGGCAACCTCTGGTCGCCCTATCTATGGTCTCCTCTAATACAGTAATTGTATCAGCCGGTTCCTTAACATTGAGTCTAACCAGGACACACGCATGGTTCCTTGATGGCTCTATGTCTGAGAGCTCTGGTGATTGAGTTCATAGAGGAGTTTTCAAAAGTCTAGAAAGGCTGTTTGTTTTCCAGTGTATTACCACCCTCGTTAGTAGTTGGTGAAATACTGTCTCCATTGAACAGCCAGTCCTGTATGCATATTGCTCACGGTGCAGTGGTCTGTCCACCAGCACGCCGCCCCTTACATGTATGTCTACTAGCTTTTCCGTCTTGAGTACAAATGACATGAGACCAATAGGTCTTAGGAACTTTACCGAGTCCTTTCCTGCTTTTCCAGGTTCAGGTTTGAAGAGAAGAGAGAAACTAGACGTAGATGGAAGTTTGATAAAGGAATCACTATTAGCTTGAATTTATACCTACAAGGTGGTTCCGGGCTAACTTTGAGAAAACAGAGGGGGTTAGTCGGTACGAGTCCGATACTACTGTGCGCGATACAACAATATAACAAGAATGTGTGGATATACTCATGAGGAGAACCAGTCAAGACTGCAGAAATGTTTGAAAGGTAAAGCCCAATAAATTGTTCAATCATTGCTAATTCCTCCAAAAAATATTGATAAAGTTATAGAAACATTACAGAAACGCTTTGGACGACCAGGATATTTGATAAATACTCTTCTAGAAAAAGTCAAATGCATTCCATCGGTCAAAGAAGAGAAAATTAATAGTATTGTTGTTTTTTTTTCCCAGTTTTACTTCAAGATTTGATGGGCAAATTACCCATGAGATTGAGAATAGAGTGGACAAGGAAATCAAACGATATGCTTCAAAGTGAATTGAAATTGGTTAAATTTCAAGAATGGTTGGAGAACTTGGCTGATGATGTGTGTCAGTTACAGAATTCATTCCCGTCAACTTCAAAATATGAGGCGAAACAAGGTAGAAAATTTGAGCAAACTTATACTACAACTGAAATTGCCAGAAAGAAGAAGGAATGTGTTTTCTGCAATGAGGATATTCATAGCTTGTCTAAATGTACATCATTTTCGAATATAAATGTTGGACAAAGACGGGATTTTGTAAATACAAAGCGTTTGTGGTTTTCTTGTTTGTATTCCAATCACGGAATCAAAAATGTGCTAGAAAGAGAACTTGTCAAATCGATGGTTGTCAAAAAGTGCACAATCCTTTGTTTCACAGGGAGTTTTCTGAAAGTAAAGAAAAAACTCAAAGTGATGAAATAAATAAAGATACACAACTCTTTCTACGACATAATAGTGAACATTCTGTTGAAAGAAATTATCACATATTTCAAGAACAGAATCAAGTAATTCTTAAAATATTACCAGTTCAGTTGAGTAATCGAAATAAAGTGATCAATACTTATGCTTTACTAGATTACGCTTCTACAGTAACTCTATTGGATGATGAGATTGCAAAATTGACTGGACCTTCAAAAACACTCTGTGTATCGTGGACAAATAGTGACGTAGATATACAGGATGATTCAAAAATTGTCACACTAAATATACGGGGTATTAATGAAGGTACCAACTTTCTTTTGCGTCATGTTAGAACCATGAGAGGTTTATCTCTTCCCACTCAAAATATTGACATTGAAAGAATTTCTAAAAACTGACCACATATTGATAATTTGAAAAATCTAACTAGGTTGAATAAAAGCCAGCTATTCTTATAGGACAGGACAACTGGCCCCTGCTCATGAGTCGTAAAATTATAGGAGGGCCTTGGGACGGACCAGTTGTCAGTAAAACTTTGCTGGGTTGGGTTTTGCATGGCAATGTAAAAAATACATTAGCAGATGAAGTTGATGAAAAACAGTTTACTTGTCATATTTATGGAGGTGAAAAAGATGATCTTGATTTAATTCACGATCTAGTAAAGGAACAGTGGAAACTGGAAAACATGGCGATTGAAATGAACAAAAACTTCACTACTTCAAGAGAAGATCAAATAGCTTGTGAGATAATGGAGAAAACAATTAGAAGAGTCGAAGAAAACAGATTCGAAACCGGTTTACTGTGGAAAAAAGAAAATATTGAACTTCCAGAGAGCAAAACAAATGATATGAAGAAACTTAGCTACTTGGAGAAGAGAATGGATCGGAATTCTTTGTTTGCTGATGCCTACTGCAGAAAAATGAAAGAATATATTGGAAAAGGGTATGTGAAGAAACTGAAGAAGGAAGATGCAGATGAAGAAAACCCTAAAATATGGTACCTTCCTCATTTTGGAGTGGTAAATCCGAATAAACCCAACAAAGTTAGGATAGTTTTTGATGCGGTAGCAAAATCTAATGGAATTTGTCATAATGATTTTCTTTTAACAGGACCTGACCTTTATAATTCTCTCCTAGTGATTCTTCTAAGCTCAAAGATTCCTTTGGCGTGGAATGGAACGAACTAGCGATCCTGATGTATATGAAATACAAGTAGTATTTTTTGGAGCGAAATGTAGTCCATCTCTCGCACAAGAAGTGAAAAACAGAAATGCCTTGGAACATATGGATGAATATCCATCAGCAGCCCATGAAATTGTGAAGAAACATTACATGGATGATTATCTGGGAGGTGCTGAAGATGAAGAAGAGGCAATTGAAATGGTAAATGAAGTTATCAAAATTCACAGTGATGGAGGATTCACCATTCGCAATTGGATATGTAATAATCAACATGTTTTGGAAAATATCAGCCCAGAGTTGATTGCTGATCAATGCAAAAACCTCAAATCTGATGATGAAATGAATTCAGAGAGAATATTAGGCTTATGGTGGAACCCTGAAGAAGATGTTTTCATTTTTGAAACGAAATTTCATAAGGTTGATGCAGATATTCTGGAACTGAAACGACGACCGACAAAGAGAGAAGTTCTGAAAGTTATAATGTCACTTTTTGATCCCTTGGGTTTAATAGGTAATTTCATCATTCATGGGAAGATATTATTGCAAGATATTTGGAGGATGCGTATAGGATGGGATGATGAAATTCCAGAATCAATAAACACTAGATGGAAAATATGGCTTGGAGATTTGAAGAACATTGGAAAATGTAGAATACCAAGAAGATATTTTTCAATGAAACCCTCTGAAGAAAGTTCAACAGAAATACACATATTTTGTGATGCCTCAGAAAATGCTTATTCCGCAGTGGCTTACCTGCGACGGAATTTGGGTGAAAATGTCAATTTGTCATTTTTATATTCTGAATGTAAGGCACCATTGAAGCAACTCTCGATTCCAAGATTGGAACTTCAGGCAGCGCTGATTGGGGCAAAATTAGGAAACTTCTTAAGTTCAGAATTGGAAATAAAAATAGATAATTTGTTTTATTGGAGCGATTCGAAAACTGTCTTTTACTGGATAGGTTCCGAATCACGTAGATTCAAAGTGTACGTAGCACATCGTGTAGGAGAAATTCAGGAGCTCACTGATGCAAAGAATTGGTTATATGTACCATCAAAAGAAAACGTTTCAGACGAAGCCACAAAAAGAACACAAGAAATTTAATTTTCTGAAACTTCCAGGTGGTTGAGTGGACCAAATTTTCTTTTGGACCCCACGTGGACATGGACAAATCATATTGTCAAAATTGTTGATGAAAACTTTGACAAATCTGAAACTAGAAAAGAATTTGTAGCTGTTATTACAAGACATGACGAAGGATTATTATCAGAAGCCCGTCCTGACCCAAAACGATTTTCTAAATGGAGCAAACTAGTAAGATCTACGGCATGGATTCTAAGATTTTTGCGGAACTGCAAAGTCGAGAAACAAAATAAGAACAGAGCTCTTACTAAATGTAGTTGAGGAAGCATGTTCGTTATTATATAGAAGAATTCAACAGGAAAACTTCATGGACGAGTTGTGTTGTCTTCAGAATGGAAAATCTTTATTAAAATCGAGTAGATTATACAGATGCAACTGTATACTGGATGGAAAGATTATTCGACTGGGGGGAAAAAGACCTATAATTTTGGATTCCAAAAATGTAATCACCAAATTGCTGATATTCAATGAACACGAAAAGGTGAATCAACATGGAAAAGAAACAGTTATAAATAACTTGAAACAAAAATTTTGGATTTTGGGACTAAGACCAGCAGTCAAACAAATTTTGAGAAATTGTTACCAATGCAAAATTAGAAACAGTAAATCAGAAATTCCATTGATGGGACAATTACCTTCATGCAGACTTGAACCAACACTTAGACCATTTTTAAAAACAGGAATTGACTATTTTGGCCCAATTTCAGTTTCAGTGAAAAGATCCCACGAAAAAAGTTATGGAGTAATCTTTACGTGTATGGCGACGCGATAACTGATTATATGAATTATATTTATACATAATGATTTTATCCTTTCACTGAAAATTTTATTTATACACTTTTTGTAGTTTTTTTTCAATCTTAACAACCATAATTTGCGAACAATCCCATTCTCATTTTAGGTATGTGAATTAAAGTCATCAAGTACGTTCTATTATTTAAAAAGTAGTCTTCATTTTTGTGAAGCTGAACGCTGAATTTCTCTCTGCGTTTACAGAATAACATTACTTACGCTTGCGCACATGCACATGCGCACATGCACATGCGCACATGTACATGCGTACATGCAAAAATAGTTTTCGTGATTCTATCACGTTCTTCAAATTCTGACAGTTTGCATTCATTTGGAAATATTTTTAGTACCAACATTTTAAATGTGCAGTTAATGTTTGAAAAATTTGGTATACCTTTTTCATAAAATATCTCGTGATAGTGAATTGAATATTTCTGGAATCAAATTAACAACGTCGCAAAATTTGCTTCGCTGTTACGAGAGAGGAGAGAGCTCTTATTTGCCATTCAAAATGATTGCATGTCTATTGAATACTATTTACTCTTTTTCAATATTTGTGGATTACTTTACTCATAAATTGCCACAACTATATGTTTGAAGTATTTTCGTCTTAACACGATTCCAATGAATTATGTTTGTGTTTTGAAAATTAGTATAGCATAGTTTTAAAAAATAAAAATGTGAAAATGACCTTTCCTGGACAAAATTTCAATGGATATTGAATTTTTATAATGTTTAAATAAGCCATATGTGGAAATTTCGTATGAATTCGAAATTCACTCATATTTCCTACTCTTTCCGAAACTGCAATAACTACACGAATTAATTCAACATGGCTGAAGCTAATAACGTGAATGTTGAGCTTATAGATAAAAAGAAAAGTAATGCATTTGAATGCTGCAAAAACAAAACAGTTTCTGTGTCAGTGTGTGTAAAATGTGGAAAGGCGTTTCATAAGAGCTGTCTAGAAAGAAAAGAATTCAAGATAATAGATGAAACTAGGATTATATGCTGTTACGAGAAGGAAACAAACCAGGATAACATTAAAGGATATCTAGTGCTGGATGGTTCTGAAGGAAACTCAAATGCAGAATCAAAGGTACAAGATACTAATTTCAAAAGAGAAAATGAATTATTGAATAAAATTAAATTAGAAAAGGAAGAAAAATTTACCATTCTAATGGAAAACATAAAACTATTAGAAGAAAAAGTAAAATATCTGCTCAATAAAATAAAAAATTATGCCTCGGCGGAGAACACAAATCCGGACAAAAACTCAGAGCAGGCAAAAACAATAGCAGCCCAGAGAAGTGTTACTACCACAAAAAAAACCAACAAAATATCAAGACAAATGGAAACTCTTCTGAAAATAAACAAACAAACAGTGATGAGTCACAGCACATTCCGAACTACCTACCACAAAATGAAAACATGGATGTTATATCCGATTCCTGAATGTAAAGTTCAATATTTCCATATTGTAATAAATGTGAATAAAGTCTGTTTTTAAAAACTCAAACCAAAGAAGACTGATTTAACATGGATACTGATGGCTATGAAAAAGTTCATACAAGAAAGCAGATACGAAACCAAAGACGACCACCTAACAAATCTATTGGACAAGGAGAAGAAGGTAATATCCACGGATTCAAAGGAACTTTACCTAAAGCATGGATGTATTTATACAGGGTATTGCCCGATGTCGAAACAACTCACATAGAGAGCTACCTGAAAGAGAAGTTAGGAAAAGACGAAGAATATGTAGTGAAAGAGCTACCATCACACATCCCGCAGAAAAAATGCTTCATGATTGGAGTGAAGTTTTCCAACAAGGATCAGATATATTTACCAAGCTTCTGGCCCAGAGGGGTGGGCTTCAGACGATTTGATTTTGCTAAATTCAATTCCAACAACCAGCAAGACTCCCCGTCAAATTTTATATAAATAATCATGATATATCAAATAAACAACCCATGAATATCGAAACAAGTGTTATACACCAAAATATAGAGTCTCTTGGGAATAGCGTAGATAAATTAAATACGTTTTTGAAAAACAATGAGGAATGTAACTTTTTATGTGTAACTGAACATTGGAAAACTGAGCAACAATTAAAATATTTTGGAATAGACGATTTTAAACTAACTTCATATGTTTGTCGAGAGCTGAATGAACATGGAGGATCGGCGATTTATTGTAGAAAAAACATCCAATTTAAACCAGTGAGTATGTTAGTAAATCTTTCGGTACTTAGAGAATTCGATTGTTCGGCAATAGAAGTAAATATTGATTGCACTAATATAATAATTGTATCATTGTACAGACCAAGCGGAGCTTCTCTGGATATTTTCTGGGATAGATTCGAACAATTGGAAATTTTCTACATTGCCAAAATAAAATTGCTTTCATTGCAGGCGACTTCAACATAGAGCTTAAAGATAAAAATAAAGTGGGAATGGATCTGATAAATATAACAAAATCATTTGACTTCACACCAATGATCAATGAATATACTAGAATCACAACCAGGACAAAAAGCTGTGTTGATAATATTTTCACTAACTATAATGGAAAATATGAAACTAAAGTTATTGAAAACCATGTGTCGGACCATATTGACCAAATAATCAGTTTCTACATAGAACATCAAAATATACTACAATTTCAATCACGCAGATTTTTCAATGAAACTAATACAAAGGAATTCATTGATCAGGTGAAAGTCCATGATTGGACATGTATTTATAGTATCTGTGAAGAAAGTGTAAACGAACAATGGAATCTTTTCCAAAACATCTTTAGCTCTATATTCAATAAAAGTTTTCCTCCAAGGCAGATCAAAACAAAGCGCAGAAAAGAAAATTATTCAAACAATGAAATAATAGATTGTAGACATCCGTGTGGTGTTATCACAACACAATGTCCAATACAAACCTGTCTACAACGAAATATGAAATGAATACTTACAACAATTTATTAATTAACGCCAAGAAGGATTCATACTCAAACAGAATCACCCAATCTGATAATAAATCGAAATGCATGTGGAGCATTTGTTCCGAAATTACAGGAAGAGTTAGAAATGAAGAATGTTGCATGAAGGGCAACCTGGCAAAATAGTAAATGATTACAACAAATACTTAGTAGACACAATTACTAGCAAATTCCCCAAATATTCCATTTCAGTGTGATATCACAGAAAATAACCAGTATATGTTCGTTCGACTTGTATCAGCAAATGAAATTATTGAATTATCTAGAAAAATAAAAAATAAACATTCTAGTGGAGAAGATTGCATTCCGACCAGCATTATGGAAAAGAGCCTAGTTGCTATTAGTGAAATCATATCCTATATTATAAATAATTCAATGAAGTATGGTTTATTTCCAACAGGATTGAAAACATCAGTTGTGAAGCCAATCTTTAAAAAAGGCGATCCAGAAAATTTAGTAAATTATCGACCAATATGCATCCCTCCAAGTTTTTCAAAAATTTTCGAGCTAGTAATGTCAGTAAGAATCATAGAATTCATGAATCAATGTAATCAGATTTACTATTTCGGTTTCGAGGTTTATTTTCTGATATACCGGGTAGAACAAAAAGTTATGTTCACGAAATTAAACTTACAGATCACAAGGAGTTTTTTCAAAAACAGTATCCAGTTCCTTTGGCATACAAGTCGGCAATTAAAACGCACTTAGAAAAAATGGTTGAGTGGGGTGTGATCAAGCCGATGGCTACGCCGTATGTGTCGCCTATGCTCGCAACACTTAAGCGAGATAATACCGTCCGCGTTTGCTTAGACGCTAGACACCTAAACTCGGTTATGGAGAAGGAATATGATACTCCCAGACCAATGAAGGAAATTCTTCATACAATGAAGAAGGCCCGATTCATGTCCTCTTGCGACTTCAGTCATGGATATTGGCAAATTCCATTGTGTGAAAATTCTCAGAAATATACCGGCTTCAAATTTGAAGATACGACATATTGCTACTCAACTTTGCCGTTCGGTTTAGCTACTAGTGTCAGTACTTTTGTGCGTTGTATAAGATCGATTCTAGGTAGTGAGTTTGATGATTTTTTAGTCTTATATGTGGATGATATATTAATAATATCAGAAAGTTTTGAACAACCCATGAGTCACCTTGAAAAGGTTTTCAACCGTCTCTATGGGGCAGGTTTCACGTTGAAATTTTGTTGTAAATTTATTCGTCAGGAAATGCTATTTTTGGGATATGTTTTGAATTCTTCCGAGATCAAACCCGACCCAACTGAAATACAAGCATTACGAGACTACCGTATACCAAAAAATGTCCTTAGGTTTGGCTCAGTTTGATCGATCCTTTTGCAAAAAATTTTCAGCCTTGGCTGCACCGTTAACGCAGTTATTGAAAAAAAGGCACGTTGGAAATGGACAGAAATCGAACAAAGGGCTTTCGAACAGCAAAATTTGTCAGAAGCCACCTTGTTATATCACCCGCGAGATGATCTACCCTATTGTTTAGAGACTGATACCTGTGATACTGCTCTTGGCTGTCAGTTATTTCAGATCGTAGGTAGTGCTATTCAGGATTTTGATTCTGACATAGAGCATATCCCAGGATCAAATGAATATTATTGCGGATGCCTTATCCAGGTATACGCATCCTTCCAACAAAGGTTTCAGGATTCTTTCTGTGACAGGTAAATTACCACCTGATTTATCACAAGCTTTGAAGAATATCGGTCAGTTGCAACGGGAAGACAGTAAGCTGAGCGATATCCTAAATAAAATTGAGGTTGACCCGGTTTTGCAACGGAGGTTCTGCCTTTTTCGAGGAGTTTTGTATGTTCGTCAGAGTTTCGAAGAATACTATTTGTTATGCATTCCGCGATCATTGATCAGAGATTTTATCGAGGCTTACCATGTTTGCTTCAGACACTTCGGGTTTTACAAAACATGGAGAGCGCTACGGACGGAAGTATGGTGGACTAACATGTCCCGAGATGTAAGAAAAGTGGTTAAAGAGTGTGAGATATGCCAAAAAACGAAGAGTTGTGTATTACCAAAACCCGATTTAACTTCCATAATACCTTCGACAAAGAATGAACTAGTTGCCCTTTATTTTTATGGTCCACTTCCTAAAAGTCGTGGAGGAGTAACTTTTATTCTAGTTCTACTAGATGTCTTCTCGAAGTATGTTTCGTTGTATGCCCTTAAGCGAGCCACTACTCGTGCCATTCTAAATCGGGTCATTCGAGACTATATTCCTAGCGTCGGGCCCATTCAACGAATTTTGAGTGACCACGGGACCCAGTTCACTTCTTCTCATTGGAAAACCACTTTAGAATCTCTGAACATAACGGTTATTCATTCCTCGGTTCGCCGTCCCCAAGCTAACCCTTCGGAAAGAGTCATGCGAGAACTGGGACGATTGTTTCGGGCGTTTTGTCATGACCAGCAGACTAACTGGGCAAGAGCGCTGACGAACTTGGCCGAGTTTTTGAACTCTGTGGTTCATGAATCGACTGGATAGTCACCAAAGGAACTTCAATTCGGAATTCCTCGGAAGAAATTACTTCCAAACGATCTCCAGGGTGCACCAGTCCTCGAGAATATGGTATCGGCAGATAGTAAGCTCGTCTTGGCAAAGGAGACTTTGATGAGTAAATCTGCTCGTCGAAATATTCGTTTTCCAAGTCGGCCCTTTACCGAATTTCAGGTAGATGACCTGGTACTATTGAAAGCCAATCCTGTATCATCCGTTATTAAGTCAGAGACAAAGAAGTTTCTGTTGTTATTATTAAAAAAGTTCTCACACCAGTGACTTATGTTTTGAAATACCCTCAGTCAGAAAAAGAAAGAGGTAATTTCCATGCCTGTCACTTGTGGAAATATTACGGTAGTGAACTTTGACTCCATGAATATGTTCCTCAAAGTTGGGGAGCAAGTTGTAACAGAATATAGGTTTCAGTGTCTTTGCCTATAGATTTCTTTCATTGAAATAATCACGTGTAGAATCTCGGAACTATGTGCCACTACTGGTCGCATATCTCTTTAAAAATTCAAACACTTTTTGTAAAATCCCTTTCGAGTCACAAGAACACATGAATAAAGTTGCCGGTTGACGTTTGTTTGCTTCGTGTTCACAAATATTACCAATTGTGCTAATTTGAGAGCCAAGTGGGGAATCTCCACATTTTCGTGATACGAAAATCCAAAGTGTCCCTGGTTTTAGGTAGGTACCTCTAAGGTTTACATTTTTCAGAAGATTGTAAATACTTTTTCTTGAACTTAGACAGTTGACCTCGATAATCTTATTTTGGATTTTCAACATTTGGTGGTAAAAGCAAAAATATCTATTCGTCGAAACATAATATACATTTATGCTCGAAGTAATTCGCATTTCATTCGTCCAGAACCTTCGATATCCCGTACAGTACTGCATCTCCATTTAGGCCCGGCGCCTTTTGTGTTGGAAGTCGCTAAACAACCTTCACCAGCTCCTCATTGCTCACCATTTCTTTGTCTAGCAGATTGGGGACCAATGGGACCACAGGTATCTCCCGAAGGCGGTCAATTCACCTCAAGCACTCCACCTGGTCCGTCTATAAGGCCTTTTTATTTATAGTGAAGCTTGACCTTCTGGGGATCCGTCACTGTACGAACTTTACTCCTCTCTACGGGTGGCATGGAATGAAAGCGCTTTTGTATACGCTTAGATATGCGCCTGAACGTCCAGATTATCTTTCCACACCTTGTCAGTGAGTTGCTTGACCAATAAGGCTAATCTATCTGCCTATAAGTTTTTCCTGTGGACTGGGTTTTTGCTACCTTTTATGTGTGCCATTTTCTGTTAAACCAACTACTAGTTTTCCACCCTCAATTGTTCTAGTATTTGCATACCTGGGTCTTGTATGGCTGGATATTATTATGCCACCGCTGCTAATTATGGTGGTGATTGCTATGAATTCACCATCATTATTTGCCATCATGCAGGAATAGCAAAAGCTGTGGAGAGCGAGCGTTTTATCAACCTTACCTTCTAGAGCAGGAATGTGTCAATAGTATATTACATTACTAGCGCGGAAAGTGACATTTTTCACATGAGTGTGAAAAATCACTTTCGCACGAGTAATGTACACTATTTTTCCTACGACTACATAATAATTTTACCAAATTAATGGTTTAAAGCGCAGATATTGTATGTCCAATTCTGCTTATTTTCCTGAATTACAAGAAATAGGTTTTGATTTGCATTCAAGTAGAGTACGTAATATTTTCACAAAAGAATTGACATTTTTTAGGTAAGTTTGAATGTTTGTAATTAGAATATAATGCAAACTGCTAATTATTATTACAATTTTTAATAAAAATATGTATATAATGTAAAATTGTATGGACATACAATATTATGAATTTTCTATAGTGGACATACTACATATGGGCAAAATAAAAAAACTGTGTTTGTACACGTCATTTCGAGTTTTTAATGAAGAAAAAAGAACATTTACATACTACCAAGAAGCGTAATGTGATTATAAACATTTCTAGTTTTTGTTGAAAAAAAAACATTCACATTCTGCATAAGGACGTAATAAAAAAATTGTAATTATACTCATTTTGAGTTTTTACTGAAGAAAAAATTCATTTACGTTCGTAAAAACGTAAGAATCGACATTATTATTATGTTTCTTAAGACTCCTCGTCTGAAAAAACTTCAAGTGTAGTGTATGGAACAAGATCTTTTGCTTTCTTTGAGCTTGGTAATGCGTTAAAATAGATTTTGTAAGCGTCGGGAATAATTTGCTGCCGAAGTGAATTAATTAAATCCTTCTTTTTCGCCTTTGAAATTGATAATCTATTGCCATATTTTTGTGTCAGGGTTTTCAATACGGGAATTTTCTTAAATTTTTTGGTTTGCAAAACATTTAGTTGTAAGAATTCATTATCGGTCAATGAATATTTATATTTAATGATAAATGGTTTAGATTTAATGTGAAGCCATTTAACTTGTTTCTGTAAAGTATTCAGTTTAGTATTTTGCATAACAACTGACGCCAGGGCCTGTAGGTCATAGAAATCAGAAAAGCAAAGCTTATGGACCTGATAGGGACGGGGTTTTTTTCTTGTCATTTCAATTAGTAATCCCCACTCTTCGGTTGTAAAATTTTTTCGGTGTTTACGGGCTCTTTCAATAGTAGCGTGAATTGAATCTGCCTCAAGATAGGAATGACCGGATTCCATAAATTTTAGATCTACAATTTGTAAGTGTTTAATATTACTCACAGCGTACAACATTGCAGCTGCTACAAATTGGTTGCGGTTCTACCCTCCGCAAGCATCTGAAAAGCTAGACACATGGGAGATGGTCTGAGGTAGGTTTTGCAAATATTTTAACAGGCATGTGCCAATTTCTGAAGATCCCTTGGAGCCGTGAGTCTCATCCCAAAGGAAACAGTGGTCACTTTGATCAAAAGAATCGTATATTGTAAAATTAAAAACAGAAAGTTTCTGTTTGTAATAAATTTGACATTCAGCGGTGAAGGGAACAGATAGAATAGCTTCCAGATCAGAAGAAATAGCTCGAAAGCTTGACTTTTCTAACGTTGCTTTTTTATCTGCATCTTTCATTTCCATTGCTTCATTTTATCTCTTTTTGTGTAGTTGTCAGCTTTCTTCCAAATCAGTTTTGTCTGTCCTTCTTAGGGACATGAAACGAAAGTTGTGGATCATAAGTATTAAATATTTTTCTGTAAACACTAATGGAAACCGGTGATATTTTCTTCTCTGTACAATAAGAATACATAACAGAAATATTTAGATCAGCAGCTAAATACAATTTATTTGTATCACGTCGGCTGTAGTGGGCTTCCATACGAGGAAAACTATCTATATGTTTTTTGACATGATTTTGAGAATCAATGGGTGTAATGTTAGCAGGAATTTTTCCTTTTCGTCCATCGGTACCTATATAGGCGCCATTAACACCACGTTTTTTCAAAGCTAGGTCAATGATTTGAAAACTTATGCTAAATATTGTGCAAAAAAATTTTAGGCACACTCGCTTACTTTTACCCTCTTCATCATGTATTGAATATACGCGTGATTTAGTCCTTGTGACTTGGCTTTCTGGGTTTCGTTTTCTGTGACGGCGAACGCTGGTTTCTGTAACCAATGAATATAAAAGCGCTTTTTGACGATCACTGTCAGAAAGTCCCCAATATTCTTAATGTAGAATTTGCTGCCTCTCCAATGATACTTTATCAGAACAATGGAATCGGCACTTTGAACAATCAATGTATCGTGTTTTTTTTCTGGCTCTTACTAGAAGCTCTTTTAATTTTTCGATAATTCCTTTTCCATGTATTGGTGTCTGCTAGTCTTTTCGGAGTTCTTTTCACAACTTCAGGTACTAAAGTTCCACTGGATGTTGATGCTACTGGAGGTATTTCTGAAAGATTTTCTTCAATACATTCGTCTAGGTTATGGTCACTTGTTGAGCTGTTCTCTTCGTCGTCTGGAACATACTCCTCCGAAGTCGATAAGCTGATATCTGTTTTTTGATCAGTGGCTAATACCTCAATGTTCTCTTGCTCGAGAGCATTCTGTAACAAACTGCTTTCGTTGATGACAGAATGTTCGGTGTTTTCGATAACTTGTATATCGGATGTTACTGCGTCCAATATAAATGTTTGTTGAACCTCGGGCAACTCAAAATACTCTTGAATTTCTTCACAATGAACAACAGTAATACCACAGGAAGGATTTGTCCCAATTGAATCTTGAACTGAATCTGTGAAGAATGCGAAATTTGTTAGTCATAGAAGAACGTATTTTGATATTTTAAAACATAGGTACCAAACAGAATAATCAATCGACCTTGATCAGAATATAGAAGATTAAACGAATCGGTGAACTCTTTGCTGATTTGCGATACATTCTGCGGATCTGAAAGTAAAGTCAGTAAGTAAATTACTTCACGTGCGGCTGCATAGATTTAAGTAAAATGAAGCAAGTCTTAAAAACAGAATACACCACTGGACTATACGTAAAAACACAATCAAGATAAGTTTTTACTTGTTTGACTGTCAGTAGTGCCCAAGTGCTCGAAATGGGACACATTGTACAGTACTTATCACAAAACTGAGTGTATTTTAAATGATAATATGGGCAAATATAAAATTATTATAATTTTTTAATTTGGGTATTCTTACCACTTGCAATTTCTCCAGGAGCTGATGTTGTTTCACTAATGTTTTGCTCTTTTGCGTGGTCGACCATCATTTTACCACGTGAAAACATAGTTGCAACAAAAAGCCCACTTTCATTAGCAATAAACACTGTACACTAATTACTTGAACTAAATTCACCGATAGGAAAGAAATATTTCACTCTATGAGATGAATTATGTCATAAAACGCAATGCTACTTTGAAGGTATCTAACATAAAACTAAATAAAAACGAAGATCATGCAAATATTGCAAGTCCATACAAGTCCTAGACAGCTGATTTATAAGTACCCAGCAGTAGAGTGCACATTTATGTTATGTCCGGACATACAACTTTCAAGCATGTGTTCATAGTCATATGGAGTTACAAATATTGTAAGTCTGGACTTACTATATTTGTGCTTTGAAACTATTTTGAAGTGCGGAAAATTATGACACACTATTATAAGTGTTCATTGGCATACCTACCCTACTAACCGATGGATATACTATATTTTCACTATGTTGATTACCCTTACTTCTCGTTATTCGGGATATACAATATTTGCACAGACTCTAGATCTGTCTTACTACGTTCAAAATATCACTTTACCCTAACATTGGCAAAAAGTGGACTTAATATATCTGTGCTTTAAACCATCGAAATGTATAAATATAATATAATTAAAGATAACAGTTTATTTTAAAAAGTAACAATACCTATTATTAGGAACAAGAACTTTTTCTACTTGAAAAATTTTAGTCTAAAAATTCATAATAAAATGCATTATTTTAGAAATTGAAAGTGAAATTATTATTGCTGCAGTTTGCAAATTGAAGTGGTGTGTGTGTGAAATGTTACATTCTATATTTTCTCGGACGTTATGAGAAAAGCTATTGCTTATAATCGTGTTTGACGTTTATGGGTGTGGATTTATTTGTGCTATTGCTGACTGGATAGTTCCTTCGGATGTTTCACGCACTGCACCTACAATTTTAGATGCAACATTTATCCTGTTTGTGGTTGAGTCACTCATATACTCCTCAGCAACAGCAGAGGACTTCCATCCTCCGTGTCTCTTCAGAGTGGTAATATCTCCTCCAGCATCTACCAGGACTGTAGCTGATGATCTGCGGAAACAATGACTTGTATATATTTCTGGATGATCAAGTTTCAAAAATTTTGCAAATGTGCTAGGTACAGAACCTATTTTGTTTATTCCTACTACTTGTTTGGTGCATTTTTATTTCTGTAGTTGACAAAAAATCCCTTTACATGTGTAACAGGTCTTAATTTTGCATATTCTTTAAATTTCTGAAAAAATAAATCTGTAATATTGAATTTTCTATCAATCTTATTTGTTATATTACTAATCTTAATTGTAGCAGCAGAGCCCAGATCTTCTATATCATCCACAGTAATTCTCACTAACTCTTGTTTGCGACATGCTCCCGAAATTCCGAAAATTAAAACAACCTAAAATTTAAAATATACCTATCAGTAAAATACCTAAGTGAGAAATTGTTTCAAACTCACCTTAGTTAACAGAAACTGATCATCAGGAGCACTTATTATGAATTCGTTAATTTGGTGGACGTTCAAAACGTTCGTCTCTTTTGGTTTATACCCATCGTTTCTTCTTTTCAAAAATGCCTTCAGTTTCAGATATTTAGCAATATCTAGGTACATTGTGATTCACGTACAAAGTAGTTTGCAGCATGGAGTAGTGTGACCACAATGTATTTGGTCTTACTTTGTTGGATAAATCATCCAAGTAAGCTAGGAGAACGTTTTCTAAAAATGAATATTTAATTTCTTTTCTTATTCTCCAATTAAGAAATTCTTCAGAAGCTCGTTCATATCTGGCTCTTGATTTTTTCCTGGTAAGATTTTTAGCGAGGATATTTTGGCTGCCTCGACGATTTGGGGTGGAGTACAGCCCATACTGCTATCACTCCCAGTATCCATGATATTATTATATACAATATATAAACTGACCTCACAATTAATACACCTAATATATACTAAGTATATACTTAAAATAACTTTTTGACGTTTCACACAAATTTTTCAAAGCCTGCTTTTTACAAACAATAATGAACAAGACGATTACAAGTTTGCCCGACTAAAGTAGAGATTTGATATATGAAACTTTTTAACGGAAATAAACATGAATTTTGAAAATTCCTTGCTTTATTTAGATGATTCAGAATACTTTTAAATGGATATTTGTTCAAATCAAACTCCAAGAAATATAGATGATATTGACATGTGTCTAAGAAAATCGAATGAATAGTCCGACTGAGAACCATTCTAACTTCAATTATTTTGAATAATTAATTTAAATACAAAATATTTTCTTCATGATATAATACCGACGAGATCAAAATCATAATTACTAATCACACTCTAATACAATATATTTTGTTTTGAATATATGTGTCCAATATCAGTTGGTAGGCAGCGGGACTCGACGTGACTTCTGACGAAGAGTACGCGGGTTCGATCCTCGCCCGCGAAAACAGTTTTTTTTTAGAAAAAAAAATTACACTTCTCAAATAGATTGCTTCATGGTTTTGTTGGTAGGATTTTTAGGGAGGATATTTTTGCTGCCTCCACGCACAATTAATGCACCTAAAATTCACTACATACTCAAAATAACTTTTGAAGTTTGACATAAATTGTTCAAAAACTGTTTTTATATATAATAAATACTTAGCAAGATGATTAGGTACATGATTGCCTGACTAGGTACAGGGAATTGATATATGAAACTATTTAGACGATTCAGAATTTTTTGAAGTGGATATTCCGTTGGCTTAGTGCAAGAAGTTACTATCTAACAATGTAATGTCCAAGAAAATTCAATGAATAGTCAGACTGAGAACCATTCTGATTTCATTTATTTTTAATAATTACTTTCAAATACAATATATTTGAAGCAATCTATTTGAAAAGTGTAATTTTTTTCAATGTCATGATGAAAAAAAGTATCCGCGGGCGAGGATCGAACCCGCGTACTCTTCGTCAGAAGTAAATAGATAAATAAATAAGGTTTATTTTCAAATAGTTTTTCAATCGATTTTACATTTGTATTCATAAATTTATTACTCCAGCACACTTCGCCCTGGGAGGGCTCAGGTGAGGAGAGGTCTGGGAGGACGCACTGAGAGCCGCCACCCACTGCCCCCGACTCCTGGAGGCCGAGAGCAGAGGGAGCGCTTGTGCCAAGGGGTACATAGGGTCCCGACAAAGGGGCGCTGGTAGCCGCCTCCGCTGATGTTGGTGGTAGGTCGAACTTTTCAACACATAGTGGTGGTGGTGCGAATGATCCATGCCTCCCGCAAAGCTTATCCATGTCGTTCGTTAGCATTCAATGTAGATACTGCTTTGTCTAAATTTTGGCCAGAGGTGGTTATTTCTTGTAAACTCCTGAAAAGGCTAAGGCAAAAAACCGGGTCGAGGAACTTCGCGCTCTTTCTATAGGCGACTTGGTTCCCTATGGAACCGATTCTTCCCAGCTTTCTTGAAAGATGGCCAATGATTGATATATCAGCCCGCCGTGTTTGCGGGGCTGATTATCATTTATTCTGAGCCTGGTAAGGTCTCTGGTTAGCGAACTATAGGGTGGAACCTGTAGAATGTATCTGACAGGTTTGTAACATATATCGGGATGGAGTCGACGCCAGCAAGAGCGCGCAGCGCATCCATCGTCAGAAGTCAATACGTCCCACTGCTTTACGAACTGAGCTAACGGTGCGTGCAGAAAGTTACTTTCCGCGCCTGTGCGGAAAATATTTCGCACGCTTGTGATATAAGTCTCTTTCCATGTAACCATACAGTGCGATATACGTAACTTTCCCATGTGGTCGTGGGAAAAATGATATTTCGGAAAACGTCGGCTTTACGATGAGATATGAAAGCATGTAAGGCTACTTTGGAAACTGATTGTAGAAAAAAAATTTAACCTAACAGTTAAGAACTCGTAAATATATTTTTCAATGTTGAGTTGGATAACATGCTATTAGCAGGAATTTTCTGTAGCCAATTATCAATGTTATATATGTCAGACTTCTTTATCATCGCGTGATAAAAATGATTGTGGAAATTTTGTGGTAACATAGTTCGACAGAATGTGTGAAGACACACAATTTCACTGAATATACTATAACAGAAATAAGGATGTCTGAAAAAACCCAAAATCCAATAGTCTTATTTCAGTTACTGCTGAGCAATTTACTAGTGACCACTAGCAATCTAAAGGTATCCAAAGGGACGTGAAAGCTGTAGAGAAGGGCACGTCAGAAGGGAAATCCAGGCGCGATTATGGACTTTATATGTGATATGGTATATTAGATAAGTGTCAGCGCATATCAGGCACGAAAGGAGAGAACTCATACGTGAGGAGAAAATGAATCCCATGAATTTGTAGGAAACCGGACGGGTCCTGGATACCAATAGGTGATATAGAAAATGGAAAAGCAACTGCTATTCATGGAGAGTATTCTGTGTCGATTGACGTATACATAGTGTTCAGGATTTCCAGAATCAGCCGACCAATCAAAATGAATTATGATATTTTTCATTCATGAAATATAATGATAATAATATTGGATACTTTTAATAATCCTTGGCAAAGTTCAGTTGAACTGGTACTCATTGAGTACCAGTTATATACAGGCTGTTTCTTTTATCATGTGGTAACATTGCTATATTCTAAACCGTAATAGATACGAAGACAATTAAATGGGAAAAACTTTAACTATTGTGGTGAGCATTACATTGGTCAGAGAAAATCTACGGGGACTCTCGCCCTTCCCGACTTATACAGGGAAAACTAAAAATGCTGTTTTCGGGTTTTTACGAATAGAATGGTTATTTCAGAAAATATAAAAAAATGAAAATGGAAAGTTTTATTGTATTCAAAATGTACTAGAACTACGTAATGATAAATTTTTAATTAAACGTAATTAAAAATGGTTGTCACTGATGATAGTTATTTTATATAAAACGTTATAAAAATGTCGAGTGTGATATACCACTGAATTGTGATTTTATCGATCTATCAATATTTGTGATGAAATAGACAGGTCCGTATTGAAAAAAATAGTTGTTGATGGCGGTGTTGACACGAAACGTTTGATTAAAAATTTATCGTTACGTAGTTCTAGTACATTTTGAATACAACAAAACTTTCCTTTTTAATTTTTTTATATTTTCTGAAATAACAATTCTATTCGTAAAAAACCGAAAACAGCATTTTCAGTTTTCCCTGTATAAGTTGGGAAGGGCGAGAATCCCCGTAAATTTTCTATGACCAATTTACTGCACACCACAATAGTTACCTTTTTTCCCATTTACTCGTCTTTGTATCTATTACGGTTTAGAATATAGCAATGTTACCACATGATAAAAGAAACGGCCTGTATAGAGTATTTCACAAAAAAAAATACCCACATATATGTACTAATCACATACTTAACCGAAATAAATCAATCCATGGATTGTTTGTTTGTTTGTTTGTTTGATGTGGAATCACATCACTAAAAATTCATATACAGTGATCGCCATAAGGTATGTAACATATAAGGAAAATGTTCATTATTGAAGTAATGGAAGAATATTTTTGGGTGCTAGAATGTGCATGTCCTGCAACCTGAAAGTCGATTTCGATACATGTTACGTGATTACTGGTAGGTATGGCAACAAATCTATGAACGAGATGAAGAGATATCGAAAAGAATTATTTGAAATCATTGCTTAGAAATTCACTTACACTTTGTTCCTGGAAAAAAATCGGTACCGAAATATCATTTGTACCTCTCATCGAAACGCCATTGTATATTTCAGAACTTTTAACGTAGAGTTGTGAATTTTTGGTGTCTCTATCAATTGTGTATATTTCAGAACTCTGAGTCAAATATTACGGTAGTTACGGGGGTGTTTTCATGAGAAGGAAGACAAATTTGAATTTTTGAGTACTGATTTTTCAACAGGAACAAAAGAGATAAGTAGTAAAATGGTTGTTATGATTATGAATCCAAAAATATTTTCGGCCTATTTTGCCTCCGATATTTCGGAAATGTCGGTGGTTCTATCGCTGTTAGCGTGCAGTATATATTGTTTTGAACTGGGGTTGTTCACGACTAACTAGGCAGATTCTGATCCTTTAAAGATTTGAAATACTTTGGAAACAATACAAAAAACAACATTTATTCATCTATTTACAATTAAAAATAATGAAATAATTATTCTGAATTCAATTACAATGGATATGATTTCGATACCCCCAACGAACAAAGCCGTAACTAAAGTTACAGCTATTTTCAGTTATAGGTCTAGGCGTATTCAGCTTAAAAAACTGATGCTGACGATAAAAAAATCGTATTTCTACACCAAGTAATTACGAATAAATCTACTCTAAAAAAAGTTGTATTTCGATTTAAATATTAAAGAAAAATTTCAGTATTTTGACTCTCCTGAAATATGATGAAAAATGAGTTACGTCTTTGTTTATTGGGAGTGTCGATTTGATGAATCCCTCGTTGTTCAATTTTAATAAACTTTAATAAATGAAGTAGAAAAGACCTATACTTACAATCATAACTTTTTTAACCATTCTCTGAAGGTACTCAATTCATGTACTTTCCAACTCCCCCCAATGCCCTCACTAGATCTGGGTACGGCAGATGTCTAACTTCATCTCCCTGATCGAACTATCAGTGCCCTTCTTTCAAATTGTTGTTTTTTGTTTAGAAATCGTACGAAAGTAATTGAGACACAATAGTTTTATAACACACCCACTGAATAAGGAATGATTTAATATACGGTGTGTTCGAAACATTTTTGACAATACCACTTGAAATGACTGCTCCTAGATTATTTTATTAATTATTGATGTTCCTACCGATTTTACAAATCCCACGATTCTACATAAAATTACAGAAATTTTGGTGATTTTCCATGAGAAGTGAGACACTCTGAATATACAATGCCACAATGGGTTAAAAATTTCCAGTAAAATAATTTTCAGATTAATAATATGTTAATAATTTTCTCTTTAAAGTAGAATGATTTAAATTCTTCGTTCCCATTATTTTCCTAGGATTTGTCATATCAATTTTGTGATGCGATACCCTGGCCATGACCTCTGCTTCTTTTTCCTGCAACTTATTCGCATTCATTGAGTTCCAAATTGCTTGAAGAAACTAATGTGGAACGTATTATTAATGGTTATACAGTGGGACTCATCGTCGATGGTAGGATAGACGTTTGTGGAAAACACAACTCAGAATTTTCCAGAAAATTTTACATTTCCTTGTGCCATCGATTTATTATATTTTTAGCATTGCGACTTTGCAGCTTCCATCAAAAAGTCCTAGCAACTTTATTTTTCTAAATACACCCCGCAACCAAATTGATAATTTGATTTTAATATCATTGATATCGATAACACGCAGTTTGTTACGATTCAAAATCTACATCAGTTCAGTAGCTCAAATAATTCAACTTTAATGATATATAATTCATTCATCCAATTACTATTCACAATAAATCATATAGATCTGCTATGTAATTTCATCATACTAGCTTCAGTCTTTCGCTTGACTTTGAAAATGAAACAATCATACTCCATGAAGTTTTGGTTGATTTTCAAATATTAAATGATGCTCGAAAGTAGTAGCCTCTTTGGTTTATTACCTTTTCAGTTTCCATAAGAATCCTAGAAAACAGACAATTGAAGAACTAAATTGTCTTCATTATTATTATGACATTCAGCTAATGTAAGAAATAGCTGAGTACGGTTATGAGCAATTTCCATTCTAACCTAAATGTCTGGGAAATTCGTAACGGAAAAAAAATTATTGGTGGAATGATGGAGACACTGCTCAAAAACTCAAAAATCATACCGGTTACCTTTGGTGGATTTGCCAATATCAATTAGTTGTAACTGAATAAGTAAGTTATCCTGTAATCGAGCAGATTAGGAGATACACTATGTAGATTTATATTATTCTGTTCTCTAAACGGTGCTCGTATAACGAAAATCCTATTTCAGGTGTCCTTTTAATTATCGGTTCCTTGGTATACCACTGGACCATTGACGACCAAGCTTATGCACCTAATTAAGGTCGAATACTGCATGCTCACTCGCTTATCCGCTGTATTATATTGTGGGCTCCATAGGTGATGCAGAGTCTTGCCAACTATGAGTGTACAAGAAGACATCTATAACTACCATTTAGGCAAACTCCTTCCATGTATTTGGTTATTTGCAACTAGATATTGCACATCATTGCTGTATTTGTTACTTTTTATTAGTTATTGCTTACTGCTAGTAGCAGACTTCATAACAATTATTGCTTTGCACTATAACTTTAATACCCCGCTTGACGCTAGTAGTAGGTTAATTGTTGGTGCTGGAAAAGAAATCATGCTTGAGAATTACCTATGAATTTGAATAGGATAATGCTTATCTTGGTTATTAGAAAGTTGTGAACTCTAATATATATATACAGTGTCTTTCACTTCTCATGAAAACGCCCACGTATCTTCCGTAATTTTCGATAGATACCCTAGAAATGGACTCACTGCACAGAAAGGGTCTTCTTACGTGATATACACTACGCGCCAGCAGCGATGGAACCACCCCTTTTTCCGGAAAGTTATATTAGGGAGCGAAATGGGCCCGAAACTCCTTTGGATTCGTGTTAAGCATTTTCAAATAACTAACTGTAAACCTGTCTCCCGAAAAATTTTCAGTCCTGAAAATTTTTAATTTGTTTCACTTCTCATTGAAACGCCCCCATATCTTTCTTTTCGAGAATTAGTATATGCACCAAATGCATCTCATTTCAAATGATCACTTGATTCGATATGGTTTTGATATTTATCAACTTAATTTTAGTTACAACTTACCTCTCCTCGAAGAAGGTAAGTTGTGCCATACCTCCGCATTCACTGTTTTTAATAACAAGAATTGGACAATAGTTTTCCATGATTATCAATAACAATATTCCATGAGAAGTGAAACAAATTTAGAATTTTTCAGGACTGAAAATTTTCCAGGTGACAGGTGTACTAGTAGTAATTTGGGAATCCTAAATACGAATTCGAAGAAATATTGGGCAAATTTTGCCCCCTAATGTAATTCTCTGAGAAATGGGTGGTTCCATCGCTGCTGGTGTGGAGTGTATATCACATAGGATGACCCTTTTTGTGCAGTAAGTTTATTTCTAGTGGGTCTATCGATCCTGTGAATTACATGTTTCCAAGTCGGATATTAGGGAACATACGAGGGCGTTTCCATGAGAAGTGAAACAAATCAGAATTTTTCAGGACTGACAAGTTTTCAACGTGTTTTAATAGTAATTAGGAGATTCTGAACATGAATTCGAAGGAATATCGGGCCAATTCTGCCCCCAATGTAACTTTCCGGAAAAATAGGTGGTTTCATCGCTGCTGGCGTGCAGTGTATATCACGTTGGATCTTTAGTGCAGTGAGTTCATTTCTAGAATATCTATCGATCCTGAAAACTATTCCGTCAAATATTACGGAAGATACGAGAATGTTTCCATGAGAAGTGAAACACACTGTATACATTCGGGTAGGTGAAAGTATACAGGTTTCACATTTTTAAATAAATCACATTGTGATTGCTCGACAGACGGCGCGGGGGGGCACATCAACTAAAAAATTTTAAATGGCATGGGGGCTCATGTGTCACATCGTTGAAAAGATAATTCAATTCCCTGTTTGAACCATCTAACAAATTTTAGAATTCCGTTCCATGTGCAAAAAAATTCTATCCCGTTATTTCACATTAAACCATTCAAAATTATCGTGATCGGGTAAGAAAAGTGATTCGGACCGCTATATCCGCACTTATTCTGAAATTTCAAATGCATATTGTGCAAAAACGTATTGACGACAATCTGAAAAATTTAGATGGTTGAAAAGAGAATAGAATTATCTTTTCAACGATGTGACACATGACCCCCCATGTTATTTAATTTTTTTTAGTTAATGTGCCCTCCCGCGCCATCTTTCGAGCAATCACAATGTGTTTTATTTCAAAAAGATGTATCGGTGAAACCCTCCACACGTTTTTTTTATGTTTGTACGTTCAAAGATTAACAGGGGGGACTATTAAAAGCCGCACTGTATAAATACTATAATATGATACCAGTGTACAGATTGTCGATATGTATAAGGGAAATTATTGGGACTATTTTTCTGAAAATTTGTATACGGGATTTTTCCGATGAGATCGTTTCAGTTGAAAGATTTCCAGTTGTCCAAAACTTTCAGTTTTTCTGTTTTTATTGCAATTTCAGAATTTACGATGACTTACAATATAACTTTATATTCGAAACATCATATGTCTAAAGGGTTCCATTTTTCAGTTATTCAGGTATGAAATTTTTTACAGAAGCAGCCCTTTGCAAAAAAGGCAGGTCAAAAATTATCAGAGTTTGCTCGAATGAGACCTCGATGAGCTTCCTAAATCTTCTAAATATTTTCACAAAAATTATACGGTGTGCTCAGAAATTGGCGCCGAGTTTGGCTATTACAAAAGTTGTGTAACGCATGTTTTTCTTTGCTAAATAATAGGTGGAGTTTATGAATTCAACGATTTTTGTTAGTTCAGTAGAGAACCACTCTTCAAACCGCTTATCATCTTCATATCTCTGGTGGGACTTCAGTTCTGCAGGTATTTATGTTTGTATTGCAGCATTATTTTTTGCTAATTGTTCTATTTCTGAAGCGATACTTTCAGGATCTGAATTGATGTCGATAGCATTCATGATAATGTAACTAACTGATATTGACGCGTTCTATTTTAACATTTCGCATGATAGCAACAATAAAAACCATGGTATCCAAAGCCTTACAAGATTGATAGTTGCATGTTAACTATCTTTGAGTAGATATTTAGAATTGTTGATGGTAGGTTGATTATTGTACAATATTTGTATCGTAAATTCATTTATTCTCAACCAATCAATCATATGGATCAGCGAATTCCACCTAGCTGTACCGGGATCCTGTGTAATTAATATGGAGGGAGTTAATTGTTCCACTATACTTTCACTTAGAGTGGATTTATGCAGCACAAATTTATACTTAACTCCAACTTGAACTATACTTCAACTAAGGAAAAATTAAACTTTGGCATTTATGCGAAAAAATTAAGACAAATTATGCATGCGTGATATGTATTTGGTGTAGATAATTTTTATTTTTTTGCCATCATTTTATATATCACTTGATTTGTTCATTACTGAGTACCTATTTCAGTATATTCAATTTGGTTTGGAGGTTACAAAATTTAATTATAATAGACTATTTTCATGTCATTCCAACGTTTAGACGCGAAATTCAAAATGTGCGCCAATAATGGCGCAGTAGTGTCAATAATTAACATTTACACTAGAAATAAAAGTTGGCCAACTATTAATTCAAATTCAGTTTTAATTTCCCTGCATAAAATGAAAGGTTCATCTTCTTAGTTGAAGTTGAAGTGTTAATGTTAATTGTAGTTTAGTATAGTTCTGCATAAATCCACTCATATCTCAATCAAGATTGGTCCATTATGAAGAATGCATCCAGCTACAATTCCACCGTAGTCTCCTACCCTTATGAAATCATAACGATCGCCATCTCCGCCATCTCTAATAAAGAAGAATTTTTTCGGATTTATTTTAGAGCAAACGATCTTTATCATAAAGCTCATTTAATTTTTCTCTCCAATAACATTGCAGTTCCTGGCAATTACAACAGCGAGACCAAGTAAGAATTGAATTGTGTTTCTGACTAGAAAGCCCGGACAAAAAGGAACGTTTGAATTACGGGTATATGTTAGGGTCACTTGGAGACAATGCAACATTCAAAGAGAAAGAGGCCATGTGCAAAATTGCGTTTTCCTTAGCGGACAAATATAACTCTTGTGGTATCTCTTTCAATTCGGCGTAATGCCACTTTTTATGTCCCCTCATGCTCGGGTCGGCAATAGCGGAGACCAGCAGGGGAATAAGGTTATACCAGATAACAAAGTCGTTATGAAAATTTTGGAAATTAGTATTACCCATTTTATTCGAGGAAGTTGGAAAGGTGAAACAATTTTCATTCGGTATTCCAAAATTTGTATAAACTGGTTAACTAGGACATCAGACAACACTGACCAACTTCATAGGTATTCCAAATCGTTTCTGTGATCCCGATGCATTGATTCTGATTTTATTCGATCTGTAATAAATTACTCATTCACCGAGTAAGATGGTCTCATCCGTTGAGCATATTAGGCCAAATTGAGTTATTAAAAAGAAAACATTACAGTCAAGAAGATTATCGGCTACTAGTGACAGGGGTTTCTGGTCAATTACATTCTGTTGGGTAAGTTTAAGCAATTACGTAACAAAACATACTGAAGGTAACATTTCGAAAAATTCTTTTTTATTTCATCCTCCAGCATGAAAAGTGGTGAATGAAAACTGCAGTTTTAATCACTACATATTGATATTGAAATTCCATCAACCGGCTGCACTTTATAGTCTAAGAGTTGGCTACGAAATTGTGAATTGATAAGGTGTAGTCAGGAATTTTGTATAAAACCCCTCCTTGGTACCTTATGAGTACCTAGCGCTGCCGTCAGAACGCTCTCCCGGAGTAGTTCTGAAATTTGCATTTTTATAGTATTTTTTTCTTACTGAACCTGTATATGACATAAAAATTGATAATATGGCCGTCGCTGAAGCGGCTATGGCGACGGAAACCAGTTTTTTTCCAAGCTTGTCTCAAATTTCAATGACAAAGTGCAGTTCTAGTTATTTCTTATTTTAAATATTTTCGTTGCTATTCAACTAATATGCAATGACAAAAGGCTAAGGAATAAACATAAAAGTAAGCGTTAACTTTTTAAAACCACTCACTGGCTATACAGACAACGGACTTTTCAATAATAATTCGTACTCAAAAAAAATTATAGAAAGTGAATAAATAATACGAAAAATAAAATAGAATCATCAAGTTTTGACGAGAGTTAGAGGTGCTCTATACTGAGAAAGAAGTTCATGAAGCGTAAACATTTCTTTTATCATTAAAATTAGTTTTATGCATTTTTGGCAACTTGTTATTTTCAATATTTTTGTATCAATTTTAGTAAAAACAAAGTTAATAGTAGAGAAAGTGAAAGGTAACTGAAAATAATTATATAAATATTGTTTTATGACTTGTAAAAAATATTTTAAAATATCAATTTTCAACACTCGCAATCTGACTGCTCATGTTCATCCTCGTCACCAGCATAATCAATTTCTCTACTTTGTTATACTATAATTAGTACAAAATTATTAAAAATATCAAATTGCCAAAAGTGCATCAAATTATTTTTAATGAAAAAATTTGATTACGATTCATGAACTAGAATTTCTCAGTATAGAGCACCTCTAAACTCTCGTCGAAGCATGTCGATTCTATTTTATTTTTTGTATTTATTTACTTTCTGTAATTTTTTTGAGTACGAATTATTCTTGAAAAGTCCGTTGTCTGTATAGCCAGTGAATATCTACAATTTTTTTACAACTTTTTCGACTTCTGACAGTCTTTAGGCCCTGACCTAGACTTCTGACAATAATTTTTCTCGATCCTACAGTTAAAATCTATTATTCTACCAAATATCAGGACTACACCTCATCATTTTTTCTTATTATAAATCTACGACTTTGACCGCCCAACCACTCTTCCCACCCCGGGAGATCTTTCTGACAGCAGCGCTACGTACTTATAAGGTATCAAGGAGAAGTTTTATATAAAATTCGTAACAACACCTTATTAGTTCACTTTTCCGTAGCCAGCTCTCCGTCTATAACGAGCAATCTTCAGAAGTCTTCGAGGCTCAGACATGCCAGTAGATTCGGCCGAGTACTCTACTAGCAAGCCACGAGTATGAAAATAATATGTGTGAACAGTCACTCGCGCAAGTACACTGGCGGCGACCGAGTTAGCGCAGTGGCCAAGCGCTCGATTCACGACCTGTGGGTCGTGGGTTCGATTCTCCAATAAGGCAGATCTTTTTTCTTTAGAAACTATATCTGGTTCATTGAAGAATGACTCTCACACGTTTCATGTTTGACGGGACTACGAATAAACATGCTGCTCCTAAGGTGGCGTATGGAGTTAGTAACAAAGCCTAACCAGAACACGAGCCACAATAGGCCATTGGCCGCAGTGGAGGGCCTGATATGGGCCCACTCACGTTCAATCAAGTGCACTGGCATACCGAGTGTACTCAGACACAGCTCAACTTTGCAAGAATTCCTTTCCACAACACTTCCCAATAGGCAATCCGCATGGACCAATCAAAACTCTATTTTAGTTGCGCCTGCGTGCTGTGCAATGTAATTTTATGTTACGTTGAGGATCAACTTGGCTATCAAGGTCCAATCTGGGTAGATTAGATCATGTTCCCTTCTTTTATGGCTTAAAACTGAAAAAAGAAGGGGATATGATCTAACCTAACCAAACTAACCTTGCTATAAAAGTTGAATACTTGGGACCACTATACCGCCTTAGCATCGATTCAAATATACCGCCTTGGCCAGGATAGTTCTGATTGGTTCATGCGGATTGCCTATTGGGAATTCTTGCCTCAGCTTTTTCGTGCTAGTAAAGAGTGGGGGTTCGAATGCACTAGTGTACTGGCAAATGTAAACAACTACTAGCACGTTTCTTGTTTACGTTTCGTGTGATTTGCCGGTAAAATAAAATGAGTGGACAACACAAGTGGAGTCAAAAAGAAACGATTAGGTACGTTCATTGAAATGTACATAAACGGAGTAAGTTTGTGGGATATGAAAAGTGACGACTATAAAAATAAACATAAGCGAGAAGCTGCATATTGGCAGATTGAGAGATGCCAATGTTCACAACCGAAGCTTAACTATACAAGATGTAAAAAATAAAATCAAAAATATTAGTCCGACTTATTATCAGGAAGTAAAAAAAGTTAAACATTCCATGGACACTGGCATGGGGGCAGACGACGTTTATAAACCACAGATTTATATTGTATTGTATCTTGTAAAAAAGAAATTCAAATCATACGTTTTGAATTTCGCACCATTTTGTCACCAAGCGCATAAGCAAAATGCGAGCAGACGCGATGAAAAATCGCCTTGCAAGCAACGAGATTTTATGGTCGCGAGTACTAAAAACTTTGCTGAAAGAATACTGCAAATCGTTGATACCTATTTATTAGTGCTTACGAAATCGCTAAACCCGCTAAAACACAGTCCACTATCCATATTTTTGCCGCCTGGATTTGGGAGTTGCAGCTGCAACCTACACTATCAATCATCAAGGTCTGTGCAAATTCAACTTATTTTCCAAGACTTATAGCCGCTGAAATTTTCGCTAAATACAAATCAAACAGGATATGGGGGGATAGTATTTCCCAGGGAGAAGATTGGAAGCAGAAAAATTGTAAAAATGTGGAAACATTTACAAATAATACAAATATTTTCATCAATAAAATATTGTCCAATCTGAGTCGCTTGAAAAAAATGTTATTAAATTATTCTCAAGCTTTAAAATTTCAACCGCCACTGGTTCCAGATTTGACCTACAATAACTTATGTGTAGTTAAATTGAATGTTTGTTATTAACCATCGCCATATTTTCATGCGACAATACCAACTATACATTGTTACCAATGATTAAAATTTACCTGAAGAGAAAATCTAGGACACATCGGTAAATATAACTATCGGTATCAGTTTCCACCTGGGCTCCACAATGGCACTATAACTTAGTAGTAGAATATTTCCAACCTCATTTGCCTTATACATATGGTAACAAAGAGGGTGATTTTTAGTACTGCCTCATGTAGACTTCTCTTTGTAGTTCAAAAAATAATGTTTTTCAGAATGCTGTAGATGCACAGGTTCCTTGATATATAGATATACTGAATAGACGGTGACTATTGTGTACCATGCAAATAGTGGCTAATAGAGCGTGTTGATTGGTCCTGTCAAATAGGAAACAAACGGATGATTGGCTGATGACTGATATTTATTAGACGAAAGAAATAATCGCCTCGATATCCGCCTGGTGGGAATCACTTGTAAACGATTGTAGATACCCACCAATCGAAACGTCGTGACTTAAAACCATGGAGATATGGTTTCTCTTTCTTTTCTTTTTCAGGTAATGGAAGTCCAAACAATTTCAATCATCCCACAACAGTTTATGAATAAGGTGAAAGGGATCAAACTATTTTACGAAAAGCCTTTCGAAATAGTTATTGCCAAATGCATTGACTGAGACACTGACAGAAGTAAAACTGTTCAATTCAGTAAAGAATATACCTGGCATTTACAATTTGACGAAAACGATTCTCTCCATCTATGGCATTTCCTTTATTTCCGTGACACACACAGCATGCTGTGTATATTGCGAGACTTCTAAATTTCTTCACGAAACTTCACCCTTCTTTTCCTCGCTATTTATTCTGGATGAAACATAATGCCCCCAACTCGAGTGGCTTATAACTCTCCAACTTTAATACACAACATGAAACTTCGTGTCGTCCATAAGTCTTTGTCTCATTAATATTTACTGTTTTTGCCATTAAACTAAGTAGGCTACTCGATAGAATTCTATCGTTTCGCGAGAGGAAGTCACTCAAAATGACTAATTTTCAGAGAGACTTTTTATTGATGGGCTGAAGGTGTGAGGCTAGTTGGAAGACAATTTTTCCGAACCGAGAATTTCTGGCTTGGTTACTACTGACTTATTTATATGGGATAACAACTATAGGAGAAATATATTAAAAATCAGTACAAATCAATACAGTGGGTCGTATTTTGAAAGTAGTTTACTATAAGGATGAAATTAAAGAGACTATTTCACTCATCTTAAAATTCTCACATAATCTGACCAATCGCAAACCAAAGACAACTAGTGTTATCACGATAACATCAGTTGTCTTTCAATACGTTCCGAGATCCCAATGGTGAGGATCGACAAAATACTTATCTACCTGAAAAAAAAATTTGGGACCGACGCCGATGGTGAATAAACCACCAATAATCGTGAAAGCAAGATACTCAGTTTTTTTTTTGAAAATTGCAGATTTATACGAAGGCGTAGAAGGGCCACTATTATTCAAAGTTTTATTTTTGTTTATTCCGATACACTTAGTCAGAATTCGCTTATTTCGACTTAGTATCTCAGAATAAGCTAATTCCAACATACCTACTAAGTCAAAATTTCGACTATTACCTCAGAATTATTAGGAGTGACAGAACGTGTTCTAAATGAAAAAACAATTATCAACGTTTTCAAGTTGGGTATGAGTACCTATTTTCAAATATTCTTTTCGATGTCATACACCCTGTATAATAATAAATACAACTGTTTTGATATGTACATTTACCCTAATGAATGAATACATTTCTCCACTTCTGTTCACTTCCAGCTATTGGTAATTTTCAGAAGAAATTCATATATTTGCATTGCACTGTTTGGAACCTTTGGTGTAGTAATGAATATAATGAAGTTTTATCCCAACACCAAACCACTATTTTTATCACTTCGGCACGTGTTTCAATCATCAGGTGATCATCTTCAAGAAGAAGATTGAACTTTAATCCATATATTTTCAGAATTAGCAGTTTCTCCTTCTTGGACGGATGACCTTTCGATATTCTGATATCCAAAAATATGCTTCGAACACAATGTAAACGAGTTACCAACCATTCATAATTTGATAGTGTTGTTATATTGATTGATTTGATTATTTTAATTCCAAACTTTTCATCTTCCTCTCCACTTGTGGTGTTCGCTGTACCTTTTAATATTGCCATCCCATGATCTGATAATTTCATAGTAAATGTAACACAATCATATAAATCATGATTTTTCTATGGAAAATAACATATCAATGAATTTTCAATTGATCAACTTCACCGCCTAGCGGCGGTCTCAGTTATACGATCCACTTATAACTCCTCAAACTTGGTTAGGGCCTTGAACCAAACAAAATATCAAGAAATTATCAAATTTTGATTAAAGTCGTGTCCATAGGGAAACAGAAACGATTTTTTCTTTTTAGTTGATGAAGGGATGTATGAGTGTATGATTACAAACATAATAAAAAAATATTATTCAAGTATCAAATGATGAACAGTATATTTACCCTAATCTTTGGGTATTTTTGTTCATTTCCACCATCAAAACGATCGAATATTTTTGTATGGTTCTATCTCAGTAATGAAGTCTATCATTTTCTTAGTTAAATGTCGACCTCACTTCTATTTTCGATGCTTCAATTTTTGTGTAAATAATTGACCAAGAATGTGTTTTTTCGTCAGTCTTGTAAAATTATTTACACAAAAATTAAGGCTTCGAAAACAAAGTGAGAATGATATTTAACGACGTAAATGATACACTTCAATTCTGAAATAGAACCACACAAAATTATTAGTTCGTTTTGATGGTGGAAATTAACAAAAGTAGCCAAAGTTGAGGGGAAATATACTGTTAATTCATTCAATACTTGAATAATATTTTTTTATTATTTTTATGTTCATACACACATACATCCCTCCATCACTCGAAAAGGAAAAAATCGTTTCTGACTCCCTTCTTTCTGAGGGATGAAGACCGTTAATGCAGAATTAAAGAACTTCGAAATCGAAGTAATCTAAGAGTTAATTCTCAATTGTAACTTATAAATTCCCACTTCCACTTTCAATTTGTGCAAACCCACCAACAATCGAAGACTAAAACCAAACTCCTGTAGCTTTCCTTCAGCTTGGAAATAAATAAGAACAGCGCTCCGTTTCTCCATCGACGCGGCGTCAATAAACTTTCATTTACTCCCGACGCCTCAAATTGTCCCATTACTGAGAACGCGAGGTAGAAACGAGGAAGTGAAGAATAGGAGGTGTATTCTCATACGCCGGTTTGTGTCTAGAAAATATCAAACAACTATAAAAGATAAAGTGATCGGCATACTTTTTGAATTTTATCATCTGTATCTTTTCAGAAAATATAACATTTTGTCTGCTTCTCTCCAAACTCGTGATGCATCATCCAAATTTTGAATACCAGCTTTTTTAAAAGACAATAAGAAACATGAAAAAGATCAAGAAGTAAAACACCTCTAGTTCTAAAATCACACAAATATACGTATTGAGTTCAATTTCGAACAAAGTTGAAATACCCTAACCTCTATTTCCACAACGTGGCGAATATGTGGCAGAAAACAACGACTGCCATTTACGAACATTGAATTTTCATTGGACATTTATTTGTGCAACGATCCTTAAGGAATATACTATTAAATGAAACGAACCAAGTTCGTCGATTGCTCGATTTTGCAATAACAGGAACGTTTCATTGATTATCGAATAGTTGAAATTCAACTCGATTAATTGTACAAAAGTTATCATCAAAACTTTTACGATACAGTTTCAGCAGCCAAATCATGAGCGTCAACTGTAAAAACGATAGACAAAAGAGCTGCCTGTTGTTCATCAAAATCGTGTTTTATTTGTTTAAGACCTGTTAGACGGGCCTTAAACTGAACTTGAACATTTTTATCTGCTTATGCAGTATCTGCTATAATAGGCGCAAGTCTGATAATCGATTCACACAGTTTTGACGTAAAGCTTGAATTTGTTTTATTTTGTTATATTGACTCATAGTGAAAAGACGAGAGAACAGTCAAATAATCAATGGAAATAATATTTGAACGTCCTTTGGGGACCACACTATATATACATATATATAGTCGATAGCGAACCAATTGAATCAAAATTTCATTGAATAACTTAATCTTATTGTTACGAACCTGGTAGTAGATAGAAAAATCATGAATCCTTCTGTTTGCCTTCTAGAAACCCATTAGAATGTACTAGAATCATTAAAGTTTATTCGAGAACTTAGTATGGAATGTTCTGTTGAAAGTTCTATAGCTTCTAGAATAATGTTATCCTATAAATACGATCAGATTTGCCAAGTTTGGGAAGTTTTTGAGTTTTGTTTACTTTTTAACATTTGACTGTTGTAACGTTAACAAGTGAAGTTTGAAGTATTTATTTGAACTGCAAAGTGTCAAACAGTGTTGTCAGTTGTATTATTTGTTCTGTGACAATAAAGACGAGTTTATAAGTAAGTGTACCACTTATTGAACCTGAAAAACGCAACATTTGGTGACAGCGGTGGGATAAGTGGTACTGCAGAAAGAAGAGTGGAGCAGATTTACAGTATTTGATGGTGAATACTCGAGCATAGAATTACGACGAGATGGCGACGTTAGACATAATCCAGTTTTTGAAGGAACAAGAAGCGAAAAGAAAACAAGAGCAAGAGGAACAAGAAGCTAAAAGAAAACAAGAGCAAAAGGGACAAGAACTCAAAAGGAAACAGGAACAAGAAGAGTTTTTCCAACAATTTGAAATGCGCAGAAAACAAGAACAAGATGAACAAGAAGCTAGAAGAAGACAAGAACAAGAAGAGCAAGAGGCGCGGTTAGTCCAACGGTTACAACAGCAGCATGTCGATCTCCTGCAACTGTTTAGTCACAGCCAACAGTGCTTCCAGAATGAAATCACCGAAATAGTCCAGGAAGTTAAAGGGAAGGTCTGGGAGGTCAGAGATGAAGTCCAGGAAGTCAGAGGAAGAGTCCAGGAGGTCGAAATTGAACTGTCCAAAGTGAAAGAACAGGTGGTACAAGAAGTAAACAAGAAATTCAACGAAGAAGTGGATAGGATCAAGGAGAGGATAGAAACAATACACCTTCCACACAAGCGGGCACCCTCTGAGGAAATTCTCCCACCAGTGAAAGGCAATTTTCACTGACATATCCAAGGCCTCCTCAAGCAAAAATTTTGAAGCCTCCAACATTTGATGGGCAATCTTCGTGGTCTATGTATCGACGTCAATTTGAGGCGGCAGCAAACGCAAACGGCTGGTCCGAGGAAGAAAAGGCCACTTCACTAGTCCTGTGTCTGCGAGGCCAAGCGTTAGAGATATTGCAGAATATCCCCGAGAATAAGCAGAAGGAGTATTCTAGAATCGTGGAAGCTTTAGAGATAAGATATGGGCAGCAGTATCTTAAACAAGTGTTTCAGAGTCAGCTAAAGAGTCGATCCCAAAAACCAAACGAATCACTGCAGGAATATGGAGCAGATGTGGAGCGACTCATTAATTTGGCCTATCCACAAGCACCGAAAGAGTTCATTGAATTAATTGGAGTGCAAACCTTCATCGACGGCCTAAGAGATCCTGACATGCAGCAAACCCTTCGACTAGGACGTCTTCAGACCATAAGCGGGGTACTAATAGCATCATTGGAGTTCGAAGCGGCTAAAAATGCATCAAGAAATACGAGATCCAAGTTACGAGGAGTCAAATTCATCGAAGATTCTTCTACGAGCGAGGCGCTGTTAAATAAGTTATTGGACTCCATATCGGCATTGGGTAAACAAATGACTTCTGAAGAAAATAAAAGGAGGCGCTGCTATAGCTCCGGAAAAACTGGTCATCTACAAAGAAGCTGCTGGGAATGATCAAGGTCCAGAAGTCCAATGAGGGTAAGGATGACATCTACAAGCAATGAAGCGAGATCGAGATCCCCAAGCCCAAGAAAGGAACAACGTGGTCGTTTTATCAGAGGAGGCTACAGGAGGTCACCCACGCCAGAAGGGAGACCTCGAACGCCTGAAAGAAGACTCTCTTCCAACCAGGAAAACGAGAATTAGTCGGCACTAGGGGACGTGTGTCGACTTTCAGTGTTCAAAGCCCCAAGATTCCTATCTCGACATGAGAAATGGACAAAGTCTACTAGTCCAAGGCCAATTAGAAGATCGAAGATGCACCTTCACTATAGATACAGGAGCTTCCAGAACAGTTGTTCGTCCAGACCTCATACAAAAATCTGTAAAGCCGATGAAGAGGAATATGGTTTTGGAAACAGCTACGGGACAAACCTCATCAATCATTGGAGAGACGCTTGTACGCATCCAGATAGGCCCCATTACCATGGAACATTTTATGTTGGTTGCAGGCATAAAGGATGAATGTGTTTTGGGTCTAGATATCATGGAGAAGAACGACTTCATCCTTAATGTCAGAAAGAAAATATTGCGGATCGGCAATAAAGAAATCTTCCTGAGCAGATACGAAGAAAAACTCCAACCAATGAAGATTTATGTTGAGGAAGACATCCATATTCTGAAAAACTCCGAAACCATTGTTATGGCCAGACTGGAAGGTGAACCTGGGGATTTGAGCACTGGAATAATTGAAAACGATGAATACCGTAACGATGGACTTCTAATTGCCCGATGTCTTGTGAACACGGAACAACAAATTCCTGTCAGGGTTGCCAATACTACAGATAACAAAGTTTTCCTGAGGAAAAACGACCGATTGGGCATCTGCAAACCCGTCACTGGAGTCATCAATTGTGAAAACCAAACTCGAACACTTCGAAGAAAAACTACCAACATCGATCAGAGAACAATCGACAAAATGAGGGAATCCACGGAACACCTATCTCTGGAAGAAAAACAGAAGGTCAAAGAGTTTCTCGATAGTCATGGAGACATCTTCTCGACAAAAACTTCAACGGGACGTACCAATCTAGTCCAACACCGAATCAACACCTACGACGCCCAACCAATCCGACAAGCTCCAAGGAGACTACCATTTGCCAAACAGAGAGAGGTAGTCAACATGATAAACGACATGCTGAAGGATGACGTAATTGAAGAATCCACAAGCCCGTGGTCCTCACCGGTAGTCTTAGTAACTAAAAAGGATGGATCAACCCGATTTTGCGTGGACTATCGACGATTGAATGACGTCACCATGAAGGACAGCTATCCATTGCCAAGAATCGATGACACGCTTAACACACTATCTGGTTCAAAATGGTTTTCAACGTTGGATTTGAAAAGTGGTTACTGGCAAGTGAAAGTCCATCCCGATGATAGAGACAAGACAGCATTCTCTGCCGGACACGGGCTGTACCAATTCAAAGTTCTTCCGTTTGGATTATGTAACGCTCCTGCCACCTTTGAACGACTTATGGAACTAGTACTAAGGGGTTTGACATGGAAAACCTGCCTTGTCTACTTGGATGACGTAATGGTAATGGGAAAGACGTTTGACGAACATATGAAAAATTTGGAAGAAGTATTTTTAAGGTTAGAAAACGCCAACCTACAGCTCAATCCAAATAAATGCTGTTTATTTAAAAAGGAAGTTAATTTCTTAGGCCATGTCATCTCGGCCGAAGGAATCAAGACCGATCCTGCGAGGCTGTTAGGAGTTGGCCACGTCCCGGAGACAAACACGAAGTAAGAAGTTTCTTGGGACTATGCACTTACTATCGAAAATTCGTACAGGATTTTGGAAAAATCGCCAAGCCACTCCATCGCTTGACTGAGAACAACGTTCAGTTTGATTGGAGTTCTGATTGTCAGCAGTCATTCACTGAACTGAAGAAGAAATTAACAACTGCACCTATTTTAGCTTATCCACAAGAGAAAGGCACTTTCATTTTGGACTGCGATGCGTCTCAGCATGGTATTGGATCTGTTTTATCTCAAGAACAGGATGGCGAAGAGAAAGTTATAGCCTACTATAGTAAAACTCTGGGCAAAGCCGAAAAGAACTACTGTGTTACGAGAAAGGAACTTTTATCGATAGTCAAAGCCATTGAACATTTCCACACCTACCTCTATGGCAGACGTTTTCTCGTGAGGACTGATCACAGCGCTCTGCAGTGGATAATGAACTTCAAGAAGCCTGAGGGTCAGGTTGCCAGATGGATAGAAAGACTCCAACAATATGACTTCAAAATAATTCATCGTAGGGGCAGGAAATTCAGCAATGCAGACACCTTATCAAGACGTTCATGCTTGGAGCAGGAGTTCCGGTATTGTCAGAAACTTGAAAACAAAGAGGCCAACTTCTACAATGAAGAGCAGTGCAAGGAAATTTTGCAAGCCACTACCGTGAGAGTCGAGTCCGAAGAATCTGATTTATGGACAACAGAAGAAATGAGGAAAAGTCAGAAGAAAGATAACAATCTGAAGTTAGTCCTAAGCTGGCTAAAAAATGGAGTAAGACCCGAGTGGCAGGAAGTATCCAAGTTTGGTGCAGTTGCCAAAGGATACTGGGCTCAGTGGGATTCCCTATGTCTTCGTGATGACCTATTGCATCGCAGATGGGAGAGCCCAGATGGAGCAACCGTGGTGTACCAACTGGTGCTGCCAAAGGTTCATGTCAAAGATGTGCTTGAACAACTTCATAGTAGTCGTGCAGGTGGACACTTTGGAATCAAGAGGACCCTAGCTAGAGTTCGATATCGATTCTATTGGGTGAATTGCCGTCGAGATGTTGAAGGATGGTGTAAGACATGTGATCTATGTTCTTCAAAGAAGGGACCGAAAGCCAGAAGTCGAGGAAAAATGGCCCAGTATCTTTCTGGTGAACCATTCGAAAGAGTAGCAGTTAATATTCTGGGGCCGTTTCCTGTTACTGAGCATGGAAATAAATACTTGATGGTAGCCATGGACTATTTCTCCAAATGGCCCGAAGTTGTGCCCATTCCAAACCAGGAGGCAAAGACAGTTGCAAAGGCCTTCCTAGAAAATGTGATAGAGTTCCAGACATGGAGTTCCGCTAGAATAACATTCAGATCAAGGAAGAAACTTCGAGTCCGAGTTATGGCAGGAAATGATGAACATTTTAGGCGTGAAGAAAACTCGCACAACAGCCTTACATCCACAATCAGATGGAATGGTTGAACGACACAATAAAACCATCAGCCAGTATCTGTCGATGTTCACCTCCAAGAATCAAAAGGATTGGGATGAGTTGGTGCCACTATTTCTCCTATCCTATCGAAGTGCCCAGCATGAGTCCACCGGAGAGAAATGAAACTGCCAATCGATCTGCTATTTGGAATGCCACCCGCCAGGAATGTAGATGAGGACAAAGTTCTTCCAGAATTTGTCAAAGCATTGCGAGAAAGACTGGATCGAGTGCATGAATTCTGCAGACATCGTCTTCAAATCACCAGTGACAATATGAAGAAGAGATTTGATAGGATTACTCCAGGGACTATGTTTGAGCCAGGTGATGCTGTTTGGCTGTACCAACCTCAAAGAAAGAAAGGACTATGTCCCAAGCTACAGAGGAACTGGACAGGCCCTTATGTCGTCGTAAAGAAAATCAACGTTTTGGTGTACCGCATCCAGCTTACCCCAAGGAGCAAACCCAAAGTTGTTCACGTGGAGAGGTTAGCAGAATACCGAGGCCATGACCCTCCAAATTGGTTCCAGCGAGACAATCAAGATGGAGATGATGTTATCCGGGACGGAATAACCTAGAAGAGGAGGCAGTGTTACGAACCTGGTAGTAGATAGAAAAATCATGAACCCTTCTGTTTGCCTTCTAGAAACCCATTAGAATGTACTAGAATCATTAAAGTTTATTCGAGAACTTAGTATGGAATGTTCTGTTGAAAGTTCTATAGCTTCTAGAATGATGTTATCCTATAAATACGATCAGATTTGCCAAGTTTGGGAAGTTTTTGAGTTTTGTTTACTTTTTGACATTTGACTGTTGTAACGTTACCAAGTGAAGTTTGAAGTATTTATTTGAACTGCAAAGTGTCAAACAGTGTAGTCAGTTGTATTATTTGTTCTGTAACAATAAAGGCGAGTTTATAAGTAAGTGTACCACTTATTGAACCTGAAAAACGCAACATTATTATACTACCCTGTATAAATAGGGAAACTTTTCAGATGCAAATCATTTTCATTAACAAAGCTAAATTTGGTTTCGAGATTATCTCTGATGTATACTTTTAAAACTGAATGAAATCGAAATAAAATATGTGAGAATAGGTATACCAATAATACTTTCATTGATTTCTAGAGATACTTTCACTGATAAATGAATCGATAAAGTATTGTTCACTCGCCGAAAGCTTCAGAGCCAAAAATGTACAAAAGCAAAAAAAGGTCGTCTTATCTGAGTTGGTACCGAATTCATCTGCTATGTGGAACGAGTTTATAAAAAGGTCTTTCCGTACCCAGTATATATAACTAAAATTTCAAACAATCACACTCCATCAGGAATTACAACATATCCGGGTTCGATAGAACCATGTACGAAATTGTCTCGTATAGAATAAAAGGGTTCGGTAATGCATGCATGTAGTTCCCGATATTAAAACGAATCTGTGATCGCTAGAAACCACTTATTAAATTTAACAATCTGGAAATGAGTGAGAGAGAGAGATTGGACTTTTGGAGAATGCAATTTTGGAGTATGCAATCTTGGTGTATGCACTCTTGGAATATGCAACCAGCCAGTGCAGTAGTATAATTATATGAAATATGGAAAAACTCCGATTAAATAACACAACTTAGATGAGTAACTCGCCGCACATGCGATAAAATTTGTGTGTATGGAACATCTTCCCCAACGGCAGTGTCGTGCGTTGTTAACAGAAATATTGAGGTTCAATAAAATAGAAATAATGGAAATCCAATATGGAATGGAAAACTGAAATTATGATGGAATAATCTCCATAGTATTTTGAGAACAGCCGATGCTCTAATTGACATGTTTTTTCATAATTCATTCATTTTACTCTTTTCCGATTCGGTGACTATATCGACAACGAAGAATCTCCGTTCGGAGATAGAAACACTATCGTTTTTACAAGCTCCCAACAAGCTGCAATGAACGTTTCAATTGCCTTTTTATTGTCATATATTTCATCCAATACAGTATTTTTGGGTTTTTGTTGCCATGAATATACCCGACAGATATCAAAATCTAGCTGACGTGCTTATTGTATCCTTAAAAAATTGTGACATGGCAATTATGTCATGATTTGAGGGATAACATTATGAAAAGATGTTCCCTTCAGTACTTTTTGAGTATTACTCATCTAGGTTGTGTTACTTGATCGGAGGCGAAAAACGATAATTCTAGTCACTTTTCATCATGCATATTCGTCCCAGCGACTTCATTTCTACTTTCTGTTGCACTTTTTTTTCTCATCACTTTTTTTCTCTCCTAGCAGGGATAGAAATCACAGAGAAGAATCGCGAAAAGGCGTGTGCGTAGATATGAGGGATTTTAGAGACTTATAACTATTCTTAATTGATTTATTAACTAATCTGATTTAACATGAACTAAATAGATGAACGGAAACTGTACATAACCGCCCACCAAAAATGTGTGACATTTTATGCCAGAGGTGAACAGTCCACTGGTAAGACACATAATTTGACCAATGGACGCTTGAACAGTCCTTGTTTTGTTTTTACCGTGGCAACTCTGACGACTCCATCGAGACCCGGGTGAATTTCAGTTACACGACCGAGTAAACATTGAAGAGTGGGTAAATTCTCATTTTGTATAAGCACTAAGGTGCCAGGCTCAAGATTAGATGAAGAATTTGTCCACTTGGACCGTTGGTGAAGGGTATGTAGATATTCCTTCGACCAACGAGACCAGAAGTCTTGATAGAGCCGATGCAGAGCAGAGCAGAGAAGAGCTGAATGAAGCTCAACTTTCCATAGAAAGGAAGGTTTTTTCTCAGCAGGATGGCGAAGGTTCTGGATGAAACGTCGAGTATAAGCAAGGATTCGCTGAAATAAGAACTTTTGGATGAATCAGCCAATTACACTCGGTTAATTTCAACCATGGAGGCCCCGCCTACCATAACGTATTTTCCAAAATTTGGGACGCGTTAACTTCACGAACTCAGTATATTCTGCAACGAATCCAATGCCTTTTTTTTTTATTTCAAACTGGGATATATATAATAATTCAAAATAAACAATAACAATAATAAAATGTATAAAATAAAACTAAATATAATCTCAAAAGAGTGATTAACTACCATCCTGCTCATAGAAGATGAGAACTTATCATGTATTGAGCTTATTCGATTTATGACGAAGGTCTTGTGCTTATGGGGGGAGAAACGAATCCAATTGAGGGTGTCAGTCGAATCAGTCCACGCACAAATTCGATTAAATTGGAGAAATTTCCTAAAACATTTGAAAATTGAAAATAATAGGCTCGGAAGCAACACAGCTGCACAGAGTTCCAGTCGCGGAATAGTTACGACTTTCACAGGAGCTACTTTGAACTTCGAACAAACAAAATATGTGGATATATTTTCGTTAGAGTGGATTACCCTAAAATATACAACTCCGGCATAGACCTTTTTTGGAGCATGCGCGTATCCGTGGAGTTCAATTGATGCATAATTGAAAAGGAGTATGTGGCGATGAATAGAAATTTCAGAAATTCTGGGTAAGTCAGACTGGTATCTTTATCAACTTTGGAGTATATCAGGAGAGGGTTTGTCTTCCCAACGGAGGCCATGAGACCAAAGGTCTAATTGAGGATATTTGCGTAAAGGGTAAGTGGGGCAAAAGAAATCCCAAGGGATCAAAAACACATGCTAACTCTGGCAGAATTGTTATCTTGGTACATCATGAATTATTTGAACTTTGAACGAAAATGTTTCGAGAGAGGAATCTAATTGTAGACCAAGAACTTTTACTGTGGTGGGGTTATCAAAATCGAGTGAAACAGATAGTGCAATTGAGTTCGTGACTACTAAGGAGGGTTTGTTGCTACTCTACTTATGAATATTGAAACCTCCACTATAGAATAAGGAAACAAGTTCTGTTTTGAGAGCATGGGAAGTTTCAAGAGATTAACAAGATGTCACTACGTCGTCCACATACATGGAAGATTTCAGACATTTGGAAGTGAGCGAAAAATGTTCAGCTGGTATATCACCCAAGTAGAGGAAAGTTTGGAGTGCGAGAAATGAAGAAGATGAAAGGACAATACATATTGTTGAATAGGTTCGTCTTGAGTAAAGCTCCAAAGAATTTTTTGGTAAACTCGAAAAGCTTCCGTCTAAACATCTGCCTTTTATCCCCAACTAGAGCTACTGGATGAAGGCGAACATTTAAAAGAACAGTGGAAAGGTTTATTTGGAGTTTGGAAACAATAAAACCAGTGTCGTTGGTTGATATTCCATTCGATACCTTGCAGGAAGCATCAAATACCCACACTGAGTTTCTTGATTGAGCTGTTGGGGTTAATAACACAGTGATGGGAAATGTAGTAAGAATTATCAGAGATGATTTAATATCTGGATGGGGACATATGTCCACTTTCCAAATAACCTCTCATAAAATCACAGTATCGTTTGTCTAGTAGAGGCTCAACTGCATTCTATCGAAGTAAATTTTCGTTCAGCAATAGATCGAGAATGGGGATATATAGGATATTTTATACGAAACGGAAAAGAGACGGTAAACCTGCCAGAAGCGTCTCTCCGAATATTTTCGATTAATAATTTCTTGCACAGCTCATTCTCGGGGGAGGGGAGTCTTTTGAGATACTTCCACCAACTCCAGAATCTTTTCAGAGTTTTCTCTATGAAGAGATCACAGGAACAAAAAAATTAATTTGAGGAGAAATTACAATTCACGGTTCCCATGCTAACTTGAGAATTGAGAGATGTGACCACGCCCCAATAGGGAGGGAAATTTGAGGCATATGATCACAGATCTGGAACAGGACTACTGCCCCAATTGTGATGAGAGAGTCTGGAGTAAAACATGGGCGGAGAATAAGTGAAACTGCTTTCGATGCAGTTGAGTTCATATAAGTAAGGCCTTCAATTGATAGAGTTATGGCGGGATAAACCTAACTTATTGCAAAAAAATTCAAGAACGATGTTGGCTTGACTGTCAAGCAAAATACGAGCTACCTGGAAATTTCCCTTAGGGTCACGCACTTCAATGAGAGCAGTAGAGAGGAGTACTAATTTTGGAGAAGGCACTAAATTTGTTAGGCAAGTGACTGGCTGGTGAAAAGGTAGATTATTATTCTTAGATGAATCACTGAAAGATATATTTTGATCATGAGAGGGTCGGTTGAAATGAAGAAGACTGTTATGCCTCATTTTAAAAACGGCACACCTTACTGGTGAGGAACAATCCTTGTATTGGTGTTGGTAATGAAAACTTTGGGCATTCATAGAATGAGTGATCCTGTTTGCATTAAAAGCGAATGGGAGCTGGCTTAGTATTTATCATGAACGAGGAACTTGGGCGCTGATAACTTTGAGCACTTGAACGCGAGGAAACATTTTCCACTTTCGAGATTTTAAATTTATGAGAGTTTTTTCGAACAACTGTCAACCGATCTATCAAGTGCATTACACTGTTTGAGAACAAATTCCTTCGTATATTACTTTCGTGAGCATTCGGTTTAATAAATATTATGTGCAATCCACTTTTCATGTGTCAATTGCCAAAAGAGAAACGATCGTTTGCGAACCTCTTCATTGGAACGAATGCCTCGATAAATAAGTATAGGGTATCGTAGAAACCATGCAGCATTACAAATAGATCTTTATCTTGTCGAAGGGCGTCTCCATCGATAGCATCTGGTGGCAACAGCGCATCAGCAGATTCATGACCGTGAGTTCGGTAGGTGTTAACAAAAGATTAACAATGATCCCCCGACTATTTGGTATACTATTCGATTGGAATAAATTGTGAAGTGTACATAAATTGGAAACAACTTCGATGGCATCAGCTTTAGCTGGCGATGAAAAAATATATGGAGAACCGAAAGAGCAGTAATCCTTGACTTGCTAGGTGATATTAGGAAGATTGAAATCGTCAATGATGTAGACTCTAGTATTCGGGTTCGGTTTATTAAGGAATTCCACCAGGTCGTAATGATACGGTATAAGTGAGCATTTGACTTTGATAGGAAGTAGACGGATACAAGTATGAGTTTGTGACTACATCTAACGACGAGTACAAACAATTGCTCAACTGAAGTAACAGTAGGCAATGAACCAAAGGGGATTTCTTTCATGAAAGCAATCAAATTCCTTCTGCCTCTGATGAAGGGAGTGAAGACTGGGGACCGGTCTGGTCTAAAATATATTGCAGTTTACAAATCCTAATTCTCTGATATCAGCTGATTCCATATTTCAGTGATGATAATAATGCCGCAAACATATGTCGAGATGCTCATATGGAGTGGGAAGAGTTTGCTTAGTAGACCTCAATTCTAAATAATGACAATAAATAAAAATAAATAGTTATTACAAACCAACAGCTGTAAAATGAACAAATTTTCATTGTTTTCTTATTGAACATCTCATTTAATACAAGATATCTTCAGTTTTTTTATGGGAATATAAAAAATTATGATTTTTTTGGTTCTGCCATAAGTTTTTAGGGAAAATAACATATATATTTCTCGTATTTCTCTCTTCAGTTCATTAATAACCTATTCCCTATCTGTTTCCATTTGTTCACAAAAACATAACATCGCTTCATTAGGATTGAAACAATATTTCTAAGAATCCCATTGAAACCAATTATATTCAAGTAAGAGTTATATCTAATAATAAAATCCGTTTTATGTTTTTCTTCATTCAAGTACTTAACTTGATCCAAGTTAGTACCTTTTCTGTATTTGATTATCCAAATTATTTTATTTATCAGCGCGAACATTCAGATGTCATCAACATAAACCAGGTTACAACTCCCATTGGCAACTCCGTATCACGTTTTAATAATTCTTTCTGCCATGCGGAGTTGATACATCATGAATGTTTATCTCGATGCCTGCATTGGGGGTAGTTTGTATTCAGTCTGTGTCCTCGTCTTACGCGAATCATATTGTACAGATGCAGAAGTTCGTTAATATTTACACGATGTACATCATACATTTTCACTAATACATATATTTGGAACCAGCTCGGAGTGCATCAAACATTCATAGCTGGATGAGATTACACCTGCTGCTTCCATGTTCGATTTCAGAAATGCGAGATGATACGGATAGCTTCGTAACGAGTTCGATAAGTCTGAGTTTGGATTAGATTCAATATTGTATGCATATTCGATTATGGGATGGTAATGGAGTTACATGCAAAACGGTATACACAGATCTTCGGATAGTAACTTTCTGTGAAACAATCTTTTGGTCGAAAAATAACTTTCTTCTGTCTTTCTCCTTTCATCCAGTACAACCATTGTCATGGAAAATTTCACACAGCCATTTTTAGGCCAATCAGAGTCTGTTTTTTTGTTTGGTTACCATTGGAAATCCAATATATTTTAGGAAATTTTTATAATCCAGAGTACTCTGGACGAAATTAATAAGTGGTCAGTTTTATGCCAAAATGACGACATATTTAATGGGCTTGATATTTTGCTCAAATGAAAATAAGATAGTTTGTTAAGTGACATACCGTGACATTGATGCATACTTGGACATTCGTAGACAATCGCCCCAAACAAAGCTCGTGTTGATTGGTGCAAAGAAATGTTGAATATATCTTCCCCTAGCTCGCCCAAGTCTCTGACTTTTGAGGGTTGCACATAGGTGTGCCCGGGCCAGACGGGCTGGATACAATTCTCATGAAGAACCTTCCGAGAAAGGTTCTCTTTCAGTTGATCCACATCATCAACGGCATCATAAAATAGTAGTTTTGCCCAGATTTTCTGAATTAGGCTGTGGTAGTCCCTATTCTGAAGCCTGGTAAAAATTGCCATACACTGGCAAGTTACAGACCCATCTCGCTGTTGAGCGTGGTGGCAAAGATCGTCGATAAGATACTCCTGAGACGAATGATGAGCCTCGAGGGAAAACTCAAAATGATCCCTCATAAACAATTCGGCTTCCGCACAAACCATAACATGACCTGGCAGGTAGTCCAGATTGCATACGGGGTGAAAGAGGGTTTCCATCGAGGCATTGATGTTGCTGGATAAGCAGAAAGCCTTCGAAACCGTCTGGGTTAAAAGTTTGATCGGCAAAATGCTAAAAAGAGACATGTCCATTTACTTGGTGAGGCTGATAGATTGTTGTTAAAATTGTTTAACGTGCGATTCCTAGCACGAGACCAGTGACCATGCTGGGAATCGAACCCACGTCCCTCTGACTAGCGCTCTACCATCATGACCCATATAGTTGGTAGCACTTTCGAAGTCGACGTCGACTCCACCTCAACACACATCAAGAATGAATCTTATAAATTTCATGAGTACTTTTTCCCCAGAAGTCCACCATCTAGAGACCTAACAGAACTTAGGATATTTGATAATCAACCCTACAAATATGGCGTTGTTCTTTATCAATCGCTAGACCTTTTTATTTATTCAGATTTTATGCCGGCCTTTGAAATTTCCGCTTGCATTCGGCCAGGTTCGAATCCTGGAAGTGGAATTTTTTTCCATATTTCATAAGTGGTGGTAGTAGTAGATGCGAAGTGGCCGCTACTGTAGTCAGACAAGTAGGCCACCAAGGGCCCTTTTTGCCATCCCGTTATCTGCTCATTCATGACATGCTCTGAAATCAACCTAGCTCAGTCTTCTCAAAATGTATCCTCAAAATATAAGTATGTGTGTGGATGCTTGTTTGTCAATGCAAAAAAAAACAAGATGGTGGCTCCAAAATGGCGGACGAAGTTGGTAATTATGGTCCGATTCCAATCAAAATTAGTACGTGGGGATTTTCAGGGTCGGAAGTTATGATTATTTTGTCGATACAAAAAACAAGATTGCGGGTGTAACGGAACATAATTACAAATTTCATCTGACATCTTGGAGCCACCATCTTTTTTTTTTAACTAACAAACAATTTATAATTTTCGACCCTGAAAACCACCACAAGTTTGAATCAAATCAGACAATAATTTTAAATCTTGTCTGCCAATTTTGAGCTGCTTTTCTTTTTTTCCTCAGAAAAATTCCATAGTGCATTGTCACCGAATTTATGTCAAATTAGCTTGCAAATGAAGTATCATAATTTGGAATACGGATCAGTTGTTCTTCCTGCAAGAGGGCACCAAAATAGAAAGTTAGGTAGCGAAAATTGACATTGCTGAATTCCTTATGAAATTACATTTTTAATGATAATGTCACACTTACTACTTTCCCTATTGAAATTGTTTGGTTGATAGTGACCAAGGGGTGGGGGGGAGGAATGACAGTTGATGTTATGAAAGGAAGATGTCCCCCTTGGACTAAAAATCGACGTGTTTTTGCATTTTCTTCAGAACACATATATTTTGAAGATATACGGTCTGTTTCGTTTTCGGTGCTCCACCCTGTATGTGATAATCCGTGCATGAACATGATGTCACCCGCTAATATAATTTAATATTCTGCGAGAATTAAACTTGATATTTGAAAAATCAACCAAGTGCGTCTACTCGTCTATAGCAGAAATCGGCTTAGGTGAAATTAATAACAGAATTTTTTCAAGATGACTCAATCTTCGCTCTTGATGATACTAATTTTATTAGGGAAATTGACTATATTCACGGAAGTTGTTTTGGTCCTCAAATCACTATCCCTTTCTTTATTAGAGAAGAGAGAAATATGGATATGATTTTGAGTTTTTCTTCATCGTGAATCTATACCACTCCACTTCGAGATAATGGACTTCTACCACAGGTTAATACTGTATACGTTAGCATAACGAGCGATCGAATATCTGTGCTCATTGGAGACATAATAGTTTAACGAAACACGAATGTATCCTTGTTAATTTTGTGATTCGCTTGTTAAGAATACGCATCTTTGGATAGTCTCCAATGTTCAACAAAATAATCTGAATTCAGTGTTTGGGAAGCTGTCTCAACTTTCAATGATGTTTCAAAAACTCCACGATTTTGAATATTATTTTCTCTATTGTTATGCATGGCATCACACGTTGAAAGGTAAGGATTTCGTCTTCCCCAGGAGACTTCTGAGGGTTGCTCGTGAAGTTGCAACCGGTTGAAGTAAGGAACAAAAGGACAAACTTGCGGATTTGCGATTTGAATCAAAAACAATTTGACTGGGAATGAAGATGAACTTCAAGAGTTTGGGTTTTATATACAGTGAAGTTTTTATTAATACTCATTCACAGTTTCATACGAGATCTAAGTCGATGTGAGCTGTCAAACAATGCAATTTTATATATAATTTGGATTTGAAAAAGAAACAAAATAACATAATATATGAAAGAAACGTATTCATGTAAATTCACATGAAGATGAAAAAAGGAATCGAGATTAAGACACGACTTGCAGAATATCGAAGATTCCTAAACCCTGACTGACCCATGAGATTTCTACGGGTAATTTCGAAAGTAATTCAGTTTTTCCTCATTTGTACAGTTCTGTAAAGTATGCTCAAGTACACGACTACCCCGAGCTAATGAAAATCCATATGCAAATTCAAGCAATAATATTCATTCACGAAATTGGGCTAACTGAGCACTGCCTCTACTTTCAAATTATCCTTGGGTATTTCCAGTATACTAGCATCCTGACAATGGCGTTGAGGGTGTATCCTTCTATTTATGAATATTATGTCCGGCAAGGATTCGTCCCGGCATAATCCCTACAAATAAACGACCTTTCCTGTTGGAACAATTTCTCTACTCGAGTTCGTTTCGCTGACTACGGATTACAGTATATTACCTGGATTTACGGATACACTGTAATGAATACCACTTATAGCTGGGATTAAATCTCTCCAAGCTGGTACTTTTTCATTATCTAAGATTAACGAACATCTAGAGCGGGTTTAATCTGTAGTGCACGCTACTGTCGATTTGAAAATTAGCAGTTACCCACCACAACTTGCGTGATGAAGTTTGGATAGGATAGAGCAAATATTTTTTTATAATATATCTACATCAAGCCATTGGGTAATTAACGGCAGAGATATGGGGTTGAGTGAAGTTTAAAAGTATTGTATTAGAGTGTATTATATTCTAGACGACTATAGGGATTGATCTCACTTGTAAATAATATTTAATTTTTCTACGATATTGGGGTTTGTAACTGCTACAACTACTTATACTTGAATACTTCATAAACTTCTACTTAGTTTATAAAGTCAGTGTCTCTCTGAATCAACTTCAACTCATATTTCTTGATCCGAATCGTCTTCCTTCTATATGCGTCGAGAAGTTTTTTGGTATAGACACCACCTAGAATTGTCAATTTCAGAATGCATCGGCTGATCTAGAAGTTCTGTTGTTGTTTCACGTTTCGATATCGCACCGATAGTGACGTAATCCAACACGTACTGGCCGACGCTTGCTTGTTTACAATAATGAATTCTCAGAAGTGTAATCATCACTGCACAATTCACCATGAGTAGGGTATTTCGTAACAATGCACCTTTCTAACAACAAGTTACAAGAAAACCAAAGTTTATTTCCATAGATTGAGCTAGTTCCTTTGATGTTTGTGCACAATCATGAAAATATATTTTTCCAGGGTTCGATTGAATCTTCTTACCTTGTCATGCGATTGGGGTTCGGGTTTTCCTGACACCTATCAGCTCGCAGACTTTTTTGAATAACTTTGACAAAAAAAGTCTTCTTCAGTCGGATATAGCTCTGAATCCTGAGAATGTGTTATCTTTCAAGAATTATTTTGCCACTGTGAATACTTTTTGGGCTAGAATGGCATAGGCACATTCGCTATAATAGTTTATTGCATTATCTGTCACAGTATATAGCCAAAATTCATAAATTGCAACTCGTTTAAACGGAGCACCAACATTGTATCTCTTCATTTCACCTTGATTTTTGTATCTCTCAGTCGTTCCACACTCCGCACATCTTAGGCAACAGCTTTTTACATCGTCTTGACATTGAACCCTGTAGAACTTCTGCATGATCTCATTCAGTCTCAATATCCCCAAGATATTCTCCGCATAGTCCCAGGTGAATCTTCTTCAGGATATCACCCATCTTCTTCGTGGGCAAAACTAATTGGGAAATTGACGATCTCTCATAAGCAGACTCCCAGACCCGCTTGAGTAAACCATTTTCCACAATCTGGGAGACCCGTTGTACCCACATTGCTTAGAAATAAATAGAGGGTCTACAGGTTTCGTTCCCTTTCCAATGTATGATTGGATAGATTTCTTGGTAGTAGGTGGTCTACTCACCTTCAGTTGATAGCCTCGTTCGTCTGATATTTGTGACTCCCTCATAACATTCATTTCGTTGACAAAGCTTACGACAATCTGGACTCGATCTTCTAGATGTGGTATCTTCATTACTATTGAGTTGTCTTATGTGATCGTCGATGTTGAGATGATATCCTTATGTATGCTATCTATGCGAAAACCCTGAAAACTCCATTTTCAAGACGCTTATAATGAATCTCAAAAAACAACCTATTTACACCATTCACAAGTTATTCGTGCAATCTTTCAAACTACAATGAGTTGATTATTTTTCAAAACTGCAAAACTTGTAGTCTACAGTCGTCGAACAATGTGAAGTACTTAGGAACTGTCTTAGATGAAGATCTCAAATGGGATGCTCATATGTGTAGTATAAACCGGAAAATTTGAGGAATTGTTGTGAAAATAGGTGCGTCAAGCTGGTGATGCATATATGTAACTTTGGTATTTTGATGTTATGGTTAAATTGTGCCCATTTTATATGTTATGAATTTTGTGCCCGTTCAGTTTTCGAGATATTAGGAGATTTTCATATCATTTGACGCTGTGACTCATAAATAGAAATAAAAAAAAAAAAATCTCATCAAATTGTTCCCATTCTGTGCTAATTTGTGCCGGACGTTTAAAATTTTTTGTCCGTGTAGTTTTCGAGCTATTAAGAGTTTTTTTTGTGGGTCACAAACTTGACACTATGACTCGTATATGGAAATCACTAAATTTTCTTTTTGCATAAAATTTTGCCCATTTTGTGACAATTTATGCCGTATGTTTTGAATTTTGTGCTCGTATAGTTTTCGAGATACTAAGAGTGTTTCCTGTGGGTCACCAACTTGACACTGTGACTCATAAATGGAAAATTGAAAATTTTCTCTTTCCATTAAAGTGTGCCCATTTTGTGCCGTATGTTATTAATTTTGTGCCCATGTACTTTTCGAGATATCTCTTGTTTTTCCTATTACTTCAATAAGATTCGATGCTGGTGATCCATATCTGGAACTTTGGATTTTCAATTATATGGGTAATTTGTGCTCCTTTTGTGCCATTTGTGATATTATGAATTTGGGTGACTTTTTTGGAATATTTCACTTCTGAGTAAGTATATGGCTAGTCACCACTGGATGAATATGATGAAATATTGTAAAGTATGTCTTCATTTCAAGAATAAGTGTGACGAACTCTTTCTCCAAGAGTGAATTGAATATTCGGCAAATAATTTGTGTTGAACAAATAATTTCTTTCAGCATTCATCAGAATCAATTCTTGATCGCCAGCCTGAACCTTGTTATCAATTATTCATTTGATAAAATGTCTTCTTCTATCGGAGCCCATAGGGAATATCTTAAAATTCACTGAATATTGGATCATCATTGGAACAACATCAATTCTATATGATTTGTTGAATGTACATTTGTTATTCTTGTTGCTTGCATTCTCGAACATTCTGCCGCATAGCTCAGATGGTTAAATAAATATAGAAGAATATATTAATGTCGTAATATTATTATTCAATTTTGAATAAAATACACCCACACATTTATTTGAATATATATTAATAAAAATAACATTAAATGAGTATACATTTCTGTAAAAATAATGTAATGTCGCTCAAATGAACTGACTGGACAGAAGTTGCTGATATTTTGGGAGGAATAGGAATAGTTCTCAAGCATCACGGATCGTGATAGCTTCTCCGTTGTTTAAGAAGTTTTTTACCCTATTTCACATAAACTTGAATTTAGGATGGTCAGATTTTGAATAAGTAGTTTCATTCAATGAATGCCACTTTCATCCCGATAGATTTCTGTTGATTGTGCTTGTAGATACATAAACATCACTGCCACGTAAATTTATCAACTTTTGCAATGCATTCAAATTCTGCAACACTTTTTTCACAACGTTTTCTACCAGGCATTATTATATTTTTTTCCCAAAACACAGATCGGTGGAAATATTGGGAAGCAGTTTGTTGAAAGTTCCAAAAGGTTAACTAATAGGAAAAACAAGAGATATCTCGAAAACTACATGGTCACAAAATCAATAACATACAGCACAAATTGGCACAAAATTGGCACAATTTGATAGAAAGAGAACATTTTTAAATTTCCATGTATGAGTCGTAGTGTCAAGTTGGTGACTCACAGGAAAAACTCTTAATATCTCGAAAACTACACGGCACAAAATTTGAAACATACGGAATAAATTAGCAGAAAATGTGCACAATTTGATGGAAAAAAAATTAAATCTCCATTTATGAGTCACAGCGTCGAGCTAGATAGCCTAGGGCCAAATATTTGAAAAATAAACGCAAAAGTTTGTAGCAGAAACTTCTGCTGTCGGTTAAGCTTAGCCGACAGCCAGCTATCTGGGACTTTTAACGTACGATTGAAAAACTAGTCCTATAAATGTGATCCAATTTCTTAACCACTATTCTGTTCCAGAGAAAGTCCAGTTTATAAGATTAACAATCTGGTATGTTCATTGGCCTTGAGGCTTGAGAAAAATTGGTTATTTTTTAACGTTTTCGTTTATGGTTGGCGTTGGTGGAGTGAGGAGTCTCTTCGGCTGTATTCGGAATTTGTCGGTTTCTGTAATTAACCATTATTTCCTTCGAGTGTGCTTGGCAACTTCTATGATACCGGAATAATTTGTTAATTTTTTATCATTGTTATATCCGTCAACCGGCGGCACCCTTACGAGAAACCATCAGAAGTCAGAGAGTTGTGCGAGCTAGGGAAGACGTTGCCCTTACCTTTTAACTTGTGATGCCATGCACGAGACCAGTGATTATGCTGGGAATCGAATCCATGCCCCTGTGATTGGAAGACAAGCGCTCTACTATCACGACCACTACGGTCCATAATATGCTCGAAATAAATACAAGATTTTTTCACCGCAGCTTTAACAGAAAAAAATCGCTCTATACTTTATTAATCATGATCATATATCCTTGAAGTATGAGCTATCCAAATTCGTTTATTACCCTGCGCCTCAAATCCCTACATAATTATGATCACTTTTTTACCTTTCGCGGAGGTGGAGAAAACCCTTCAAGGGGGTTTATGAGCCTTATCTCGACCTGTGAGAGTCTCTTGTCTCCTTATCCGTTTCAGGCATACTCACTAAAAACTTCACCCCCATTGAGGCCCATCTGACTGTTGCCTCCAGTGACACTTACTGGGTGAGAACTGTTTAAATCTGGACTGGCCAAAAATGGCTGTACAAAAAATGACTGTCATTCGCGGTCTCGTGCCTCGCAGCAGCACAGTATGTCTGTCACTCTTTCTGTATCCTGACCGCACAGTCTGCAGGTCAGGTCTTCACCTTCTTCATCGGTGCGTTACCAGTTAAGATTTCCGTAACGTTCATCGCTTACAGGTCTGCCGTTTTCATGTTTGTTTCTTGGAATATACTTCCCCAGTAGTTTTTGAGTTTGTCCCCAATCCAGTCTCTTACTAACGCTGTTGCTGTACACATCGGCCTTTGATATTTGGGTAATTGATGACCTGTTTGGTTTGTGGAAATTCATGATCACTTTGATGAAATAAATGGAAAACACTTTTGTCTAATTTCCACCTGCTATTTTATTTTTACGACCGGTTTCGTGTTTTATCTCATTATCAAGTATAAAACTAATACATTTGAAATCCAAAACGTGGTTATATAGGAAGTTTGTAGATAAGCTGGACGGGACAGTAATTAGTTTCTCCAATTTTGATTTTATGAGTTTGACAACCCCAGTAATTTCTGTAATCTCCAGTGTTGAATTTATATAGTTGGCACATCTTTTCGTCGGTCGTATCGGTCGTAAAAATATCAATTGGAAATTAGATAAAAGTATTTTCCATTCATTTCATCAAAGCAAATTTTTCGAACCTTTTCTTGCGAGTTCGTCTGCTTTCTCATTTCCTGCAACTCCCTGGTGTCCTGGTGTACATATCAGTTTGACGTGACTCCGGTCTGCCTGTGCTCTCAGTTGATATGCGCGCCATCAACGTTTTTCCTATTGTTCTCCTTCGCGCATTGGACGATGGCGTATACCTCTGCCTAATAGACAGAGGTGTGACAGAGGTATGTGTGCAGTTCATACTAGTACTTGGGTTCCTGACGAACACTCCAACTACGGTTGCCTTGTTGGGGTTGAAGTTCAGCCCTTCCAAGTCCGTCTAGCTCGTAACCAGATTAAGAGCCTTCTACATGCGATCTCTAATCGCTGTATTACATTTTCTCTGCGCTATTGAAATTTTTTAAAAAATTGTTCAAAATTGTTTTTTCCGTTTACCAGCTGTCGTCTCTCTAGCCCACAGAAGCTGAAACATGTGCTAGCCAAAGATTAACGAGGTCTCACTTTTGAACTTTCTCAGGTAATCTGGAAAATAAACCGCAGTCGCTGGGCTTTGAACCCACACACGACCGGCAGTCAGAATGATGATAAAAGTGGTGATTCTAACCACTTGGCTACCTGGTCTCGTGCTATAACCACTATATCATCAGCATAACCAAGGGTTGAATGTCCAGCGTAGTTCAGAGATTCCAGCAGCGAGTCCGCGATCAGATTCCACAGATGCAGGGATAATACTCCACCCTGTGAGCATCCTTTGGTCGCGATGGCTACTACGGTCTCCTCTAATACAATTATGTTTATCAGCCAGTTTCATAACAATGAATTTATCCAGGCCACACTAGTATCTCGATGTATTTGTATCTAAGAGCTCTGGTGATTGAATTTATAGAGGTGTTGTCGAAAGCCCCTTCTATATGTAGAAAAACAGTTAACTTTACCTCTTTATTTTCCAGCGTATATGTCACCCCCAGAACTAGTTGGTGGAGTACTGTCTCCGTTGAACAGCCAGTCCTGTGGGCATATTGTTCGCGGTGCAATGGTCTCTCCACCAGCACACCGCCCCTAATATGTCTGTTCACTAGCTTCTCCGAAAGTCTTCAGTGAGTACAAATAACATAAGACTAATTGAACCCACCATTTCGAAAAAGGCACGAGTCACACTTTTGTTTAAAATCATTAGTCCAATATTTTTTATAAATATCTGTATGATAAATGTTTTGGTATAATAAATAAATGTCACAAATAGTAAACATGCTCTCAATTTCTCATCTTCTATGTTCAGTTACGTTAGCACCCTAGTAGTTTTCATATGAATTATGTTTTTGTTGCTCCTGAAAAGTTTTCGACTGAACTCGGTCGGGCCCTTTTCAAAATGACTGGTTCAATTTTAGGGACTTTGCCGAATCTTGTCCTGCTTTTCCAGGTTTTGATAATGAAATGACCCTAACCTTCCTACATGGTTCTGGTATATACGGTATATACCCGGTAGCCAGACTGCCTACATTATGATCACTTCACTGTCACCATTTTCCGTCATGCAAAAAAAGGTTCATTTTCAACAAAAGTGTGATAAGATCGAGGATATTTTCAATATTGCCGCTCTACACCTTTTTCAGTTGTAATTCAGAAAGTATAATATGTATTTCGGAAAGTATAATTTGTAAGTCAGCATAATAAATTGTAATTCAGAAAACATTAAATGAAATTCAGATTAGTGAATTGTATTTCAGAATGTGTAATTTGTAATTCAGATTGATGACTTGTTATTCATAAAGTGCAACTTATAACTCAGAAAGCTTAAGTTATTATTCAGATAGTATCAGCTGTAATTCAGAAACCAAGAACATGTTCTAAACATAATAAATAATTTATTGTTCTCATATTCCCTATTCTTACTTACCAAGTCCTTGACGCTTTCTTAATTAAAAGTAATGGTTTCCGATAATTCTGAACAGAGGACTTCGGATAAGGATTCAGTCATGCCACCACACAACTTTTGGTTTTAGAACTACCGACACGTTTTTTGATAATTTTTCTTCATGCCGAAGTTCCGGGCAGCCTCAGGAACCCCTTACTAGTTTTGAAATTGTCCATAACAGTGGAAATATTAAGATTTTCCATAAAATACAGAACACTAGGTACTTTGTTTTTTTTTTAGGGTTTTTTGTATAATAATGGAAATCGCTCATTTAATAATTTATAGTTAATAAGGAATGAATCGATCTGAAAATATATTCTGAGCTTGGCAGATTTCACGGATAAACAAACTTTTATTACCTTTTTGACAAAATCTCTCAGCATTTTATTTAATAACAATAATATAACCTAACTACGAGAGATGTTTGTGGTGGTTGTGGTGGTTGGTGGTTAAAGTTGGTTCGTTAATCGTTAGTTATCAATAATTGAACTTTGTTGTAAAGGGAAACAATCTCCAAAGAATTGAGAATTCCCAAAATGTCGTCAAGATCACAAGCATATCGAACATATTGATATAAGGTATCATTTCATCTAAGATAAAATTGAAGATGGAAGATATTATTACCAAAACCTTAGAGAAATCAAAAATCGAATACTTCAAGAAATATTCTATTAAAGGGGTGTTTTAAAATGAATAATTTAATGTTGTTGTTATGTATAACAAAAAATAATTGTCATAAGAAAATCTTTGTATTGTCAAAAGTAAATCTATAAAAGGAAAAGTTGCTTCTATTCTTAACCCATCCACCAAATAGTATCACTGGTCATCAGTATTCCGAAAGTGCTTTCCTTGCCTCTTCATTTTAATATACATATTATTGTACAAATATTCCAGTGTTTTATGAACATACAAACAAAATATTCATGAACAATACGTAGAGAACATTTCGATACCCCCAACGAACAAAGCCGTAACTAAAATTACAGCAATTTTCAGTTATAGGTGTAGGCGTATTCAGCTTAAAAAACTGATGCTGATGATAAAAAAGCCATATCTCTAGACCAAGTAGTTACGAAGAAATCTACTTGAAAAAAGTTGTATTTCGACTTAAATATTGAAAAAAAAAAATCAGTATTTCGGCTCTCCTGAAATATGATGAAAAATGAGTTACGTCTTTGTTCGTTGGGAGTGTCGATTTCTACACAATTATTTTTTTGTAACAAAAGAAACAACTCTACACTATTTTTACTATCAATCTTTGTCTCTTTCGATAAGGATGATCTAGCAGGCTAATCTTTTTCTGTAAAATTTGTTCTTACGAATCACATTTGAGGAGATAACACTTCAAAAACAGAGCTCTTGTGAGCAAGAAAGATCTGGAAGCTACAGCTTACATACAAGTGGATTTCAAACCTCATTAGCTCAGTGGCTCAAAGGCAAACGCTCTAGCACCATGACCACTTCTCCTCTAGTTTTAAATTTAACGCCATTTTTTAACAAAAACCCCTAGAAAAACAGAAGTCCCTAGTGTTTTGTATTTTATGGAAAATCTTAATATTTCCACCGTTATGGACAACTTCAATCCTAGTACGAGGTTCCTGAGGCTGCCCCGAACCTCGACATGAAGAAAAATGATGGAAAAACGTGTCAGTAGCTTTAAAGCCAAAAGTTTTGTTGTGGCATGACTGAATCCTTATCCGAAGTCCTCTATTACAACTGACGTTTTCTGAATAACAATTCGCTAATCTCAAATTGAAGTTACACTGTCCGAAATACAATATACCAATCTGAATTAAATGTTACGGTTTGTGAAATCCAATTGACACATCTGAATTACAAATTACACTTTCTGAATTACAGTCGAAAAAGATGTAGAGAGAAAATCAATCAATCAATAATTAGCGGTTGTAAAACAAATTTTTTTTCTTTGAATGACATTTTTGAATTTCGTATATCAAAACTGAAAAACTGTCAGAAACCTTCACTTTCGAACAAAATTATTCTGTTGTAACAATATGCAACAATCTCATTTTCTGCTGTAATTTCCCACAAACTTCAAATGAAACAAGAAAACCAACTTCCAGTTCTTAAATTTTGTGAACATCTTCGTTTGTCAAAGTTCATACCGAACCGAAGTCGTAACTCCAATGTGCAAAGTGCGTAAAAAAATAACTCGTTAAGTTCTCCTTCAAGAAACAAATGCAATTATATTTTTATCAACTCGAAGGACTACCATATTACGACCTAACTTTTGATAGGGCCTTCCCGCGAAGGGACAAATTAGCGTCGAGTTCTGCGAATATTACGTGATTGGTGCGTTGGAACTAGGTACCGTTGAAATTGACGTTGGTCGTGAGAATGCTAGAGGAAAATTTATTCACAGGGTCGGATTCAATATTAACTTCATCAGTAGTCCAGTAACTACAGACAAACTCGAGCTCATAGGATGAATAATTAGCAGTATGAAACTTGGCACGTGACTTCTGGACATAATGTATAGTAGAAAATATTATTTACCATATACTAGGCAGAGATAGACCCCAAAAAAGAATTGACATAGAGTTATAAAAAAATCTACCTATAATTCTAGGATAATTCGTATTTTAAGCGAATCCGTCTTATTCAGCTCTGAAAATACGATATCTATATTGTAGAGGCGATGCTACTTTTTAAGATATTATGAGATGAGGATGTTCAATACAAAGAGTATATATAATATTTAAAATATAATTGTGTGAAAACTGTTCCAATTATTTTTTTTCTCAGAGATTGTTGGGGTTAGAATAAATATGATGTTTGAAAAAACCAGTTATATTGTTGACAAAGTATCGAATTCAATTTAATTCTTCCTTAAAGCTCAAAAAGTTGTTTTTGTGGTAAAATTTTGAAATCATAAATACAGCTATATTCTTGCATTTTTTTTAGAGAAGATCAGTGCTTGATAATGTAAAATATTCCGAAAATGATTTCCCTTCAAACTCTAGGAATACAATTTTTGAATGACGCATAAGAGCTGTAATTGAAAATATCATTCATATTATATTATATTGTATTGTATTGTATTGTATTGTATTGTATTGTATTGTATTGTATTGTATTGTATTGTATTGTATTGTATTGTATTGTATTGTATTGTATTGTATTGTATTGTATTGTATTGTATTGTATTGTATTGTATTGTATTGTATTGAATTGTATTATATTGTATTGTATATATTATATTATATTATATTATATTATATTATATTATATTATATTATATTATATTATATTATATTATATAATATAATATTATATTATATTATATTATATTATATTATATAATATTATATTATATTATATTATATTATATTATATTTATTATATTATATTATATTATATTATATTATATTATATTATATTATATTATATTATATTATATTATATTATATTATATTATATTATATTATATTATATTATATTATATTATATTATATTATATTATATTATATTATATTATATTATATTATATTATATTATATCTGTTAATATATATATATAAGATGTTTCATTCACATAACATATTACTATTATAATAGAATTTCACTTCTTTGAGAGAAAGAGATTTTTGGTATATGCAATTGTAAAAACACTTATTCCTCACCAAAATAATTAAATACTCTGAAAAATTTCCCCCCCCTAATTTTTGTAAAACATTTGAAGTGCGATGGCCAGTTCCAGATTAGCGTCCTTCCACTAACATTATAATTGCTCCCGGCGCTACCTTCGAAAGTCTTATGGAACTAGTCCTGGGAGGCACAACATGGAAAACTTGCCTAGCATTACTGGATGATCTAATAACTTGAATAATATGAAAGAAATAATTTTGAGGTAAAAAATTCGAATTTGCAACTTTTTGGTTATGCACTTACTATCAGAAACTTGTCCAGGATTGTGGAAAATCACCCAGCCAAGCCACTTCGTCTTTACCACGTCCCAAACACCCATACGCATACGGAGTTACACACTTTTCGGCTGTGCACTTACTCTTAGAAACGTATTCAGGATTCTGGAAAATTACCAAGCCAAACCACTTCATCTTTATATAAAAATAATGTTCAGTTTAATTGTCAATAGACGTTCAGTGAATTAAAGAATAAATTAACAACTACACTACTTTTAGCTTATTCATGAGATTAACTTAAGCAAGGGGGCTAACTACCATCCAAGACCTTGGTGAGTTGCGACACCCCTTTCCTGAGCGAAAAGTGCAAAACCGGACAGGCATCCAAGAAGCACCTTGGGGGGTATTCTCATTCCCTCTGTTGTTGGCCAAATTTTTCTGGTCAATCGGATGAAGTCGAAAACCGAGGGATTCATAATGGACTGGCAAGATTGTGTCTTCAACACCGTCGTCTACCGTAGTCGCGTGATGGGTATAGAAGTCCATGACACTGAATGCAGAGCTTGTCGGGTAGCTGAGATCATAACGCATTTGGTATCAGCCTGTCCAGCTTACGCGAACTGATCCTATATCCACAGGCATAACGCGGCGCTACGAGTGTCTTACTACCATGTACGACAATCGTACGGTATAGATAAGACACCGGTGTTGCCTTATGCTCGGGGGATGTTGAGTCCGTTGTGGAGAATGAGAAGTGCATAATCTATTGAGGTAGTCCCTCAGACTAGGACAAAAATTATAATATGTTTATTTCATCAATATAGTAATATGGGTACATTTCAGAGTAAAAAGAAATGAATAGTGAAGGTGGCTGTTAAAGTAGACAACTAGGTATACTTGTTTGCAGTAATATTATGATAGAATGAAAATAAAATCGGAACTAGGATTTTACAAGAATGTGGTATAATGAGTAGGCCAACTTTCATCACTGATAATTTTTCTTTTTCATCAATTGTTTTTATTGGTTATTGGTAAATTATCAAATGATGGCATATAGTAGGTTTTAGATGAATTTACTGTCAGAAGTTTACTTTTGAGAAGATTTTGATCATTTTTCTCTCCACTATTTATTTCAGTTCGTCAGAACTCACTATATCTCCTTTAATTTGAAGGTTGAATTAATCCATAACGCAGATTATAAACAATATCGGCACGAAAACCGTACCCAACGGTACCCCATATTTGAGGACTTATTTTTAAATAAATTTTAGGTTTATTCTAACTCTCTGGCTCTGATTACATATATTTCGAACGTCTATCGTCTTAATGGGTTGAAAGTTGTTTGACTTCTTTTCCCTTTTCACTCCGATAGTCCGATCAACTAACACAACCTAGATGAGTAACACTCAAATAGATATGAAGGTAACATCTTTTCATAATGCTATCCCTCAAATTATGACATTATTGCCATGTAGCAATTTTTTAAGGATACAATAAGCACGTCAGCTGGATTTTGATGACTGTAGGGTAGATTCATGGCAACGAAAACCCAAAAATACTGTCTTGGATGAAATATATATTTGACAGAACAATCATTTGAAGCTACCAGTGTCGTAACTATCGAAAAAGAGAAACCAAATTGGAAAAGAGAAAAATGAATGAATTATGACAAATCATGTCAATTAAAGCATCGGCTGTTCTCAAAATCCTGTGGAAGTTATTTCATCATAAATTCAGGTTTCCATTCCTATTGGGTTTCCACTATTTTCTTGAACCTCAATATTTCTGTTAACAACGCACGACACTGCCGTTGGGGGGAAGATGGCTCTTACATACGAATCTTAATGCGTGTGCGGCGAGTTACTCATCTAGGTTATGTTATTTGATCGGAGCTCCGATATGTATTCCTTCATAACCTCATATCAAATTCCTCTGAAACCAATGCTTTCTAAAACCCTCAACAACTGCTCATGGTCTATTGAATCAAATTATTTTTCTAGGTCAGTGAATACTGCCAAGGTTAGCACTCTGATATCTAGTGTCTCATAAATTTCAGTTGTTGAAAATACTACAGCGTCTTATTTGGATATTTTTTCTCCAAAAACAAATTGCTTTGTCGACAAAACATTATTATTTTTGTAAAAATAACTAATAATTCGTGTTTTCATTATTTCTCAAATGAAAAACGTTTTCTCGGTTGGACTGATTACAGCACTTTGCGTTGGATGATAATGATGTTCAAGATTCAGAGGGCCTAGCTCAGATGGTTAGAAAGACTCCAATAGTGCAGACACATTTGCTTGAGTTGGGAACCTGAGAATAAAAAAGCCCACATTTACAACGACGCAATAAAATGCTGCAAGCTATCATCGTAATGGCCGATTCAGATACATGGGTTTAAACACCTCTTTCTGGCGTTTCTATTACAAGAACATATTTTATTTGGTTCTATAATAATCCTGTCAATGCTGAAGTGATGCTCTATTTGATTTTTTCAAATAATCCCGAAGTATTTTTCACTGCATCTTTCGTCTCATGCAGAATGGGCACACTTGTATCTGAATCGGCCTTAAAGGCAGTGACAATACATCGGGATTGTTTGAAAACCTCAAATAGCATTACTCCAGCATTGATAAAACTATTCCAGAACCGAATAAAATTTGTTCTTGTGATAGAAACGTGAGTAAAAGACGTTTAAACCACCCGTGCTTCAAAAACTCTGCATGGGCACACATATATCTGAATCGGCTTCAAGAGTTTATCTCGAAGAGGGCGATTTATACTCAAAGGAAGAAATGAGAATGTGCCAGATAATAATAAGTTTTCTGCCTCCAAACCATGAGGCAGGGACAGTCACAAAGGCATTCATAGAAAATATGAGAGAGAGAGACACAGTTCCATACTGGAATTATATTCTGTTTGAACGTAAAACTCGTACAACAAACAGATGGAATGGTTGAATGACACAATATCAGCCAGTATCTAATACTGCTATTTTCCCAGAGTCAAAAGGATTGGAATGTTTTGTTGGCACAATTTTTCCAATTTTATCGAAGTGCCCAGCATGAGTTCACCGAATATACCCCATCGATGTTCACTACAGGTCGATGAATGAATATGCCAAGTGACAAACTGTTTGGAAAGTCACCCAGAAATGCAGAAAATACAGTTTTTTCCGAATACGCCCTAGAACTGCGAAGGATACTAGACAGAGTGCTAGAGTTCTGCAGGCTCTGTCTCCAAACCTCCATTGACATAATGAAAAAATTATTTGATTGGAATACTATGAAGACTATGTTCGAAGAAAGTGAATATGATTGGCTCCACTTCCCAGAGAAAGATGGCAATATGCTCCGAGCTACTGAGAAATTGGACAGGTTTCTGTGTTTTGATAAGGAAGGAGAACAATTTGCTATACCATATCCAGCTCACTCCAAATAGCAAACCTTAGGTTGTTCATGTTGAGCAGTTAACAGAATATCGAGTTCACGATTCTTCAAATTGACTCAAGTGTACATAATTGGTGACGTAGATACCTGGGATAACCTGGAAGAGGACCTGGTAGTCAAAGAAAATATCATGTATTGTACTGAAAACATTAAAAAAACCTATTAGAATTCCACAACAACATCTAGAATTAGGCATTCAAAGTTGTTCCCGTTCTTAATTCCAAATTTTATTTTTTTAGTTTAGAATTGCATGAATGTTCTAGAATATTTATATAATCTCTTTCAGTAGTCGGTATCCAAGTCGTTTAGGTTTCCGACATTCGATTTTCAGGAAACGTTTATAATGAATTTGATTCCCCGATATAGATCGACTATTTTTTTTATAAAGTATCCTTTTCGATTAGCACCTTCATGCCTGCTTGCTTAGATGATTGTCCATGATTATTAGCTGCAATTTTTATCATAAAGCCCTAGTATCAAGGGCCTAGAGATATAAAAACGTTGATAGTGAAATTATATAGAATAGTTATTTATTAATCGTAAACCTTCGAAATGTGACAATAATTGGGCTATGCTTGCATGAATGAATAGTGATAATTATTTTTCATTCTGTTACAACTGGATTCCAAGTCACCCAATAAAAACGTAATTCATTCTGAGTATTTCTTGCTTCGAAAACATAATAACTGCTAAGAATATTCCGAATCCATCCCTGCTTATTCAAATCCGAACCCCGAACATCTTAGCGATGTTTCCATCAGGGGGAATCTGCGTCAACTTCCAATATTCTCATCCTACCTTGCTTACTAAGTTATTATCCAGGATGATCTAATGAAATTACACAGGTTTAATTGAATACTATTACGGAACACCCTCTCAGTCGCGGAATATTCAGTTGGGCCTTGTGAGCTTTGCAAAATATTTTTTTTTATGGGGAGTGTGCAGACATCTGGGTTATTATTGATTACGTATACCAAATAGTTGAATTTCAGTTGAAAAAGAAAGACCTTTGAAACTTTCATTACGGAGGCTGATGATGGGAAGATTTTAATCGCAAAGGTATAATTTACCGTGATTATATTTGAAGCATTACCATTTTCCAATGATTGATGACTTGCGTAGGCAATTATCATCGGAGTAACCAGTGGTTTTGAAAAGGCGGAACTGATTGAGGTGTATTTAAGAGACCTCCAAATACAAAAAAAATGTGATAAGGGAATTTGTGATCATATCAATAATCAATAGCAGAATTTCAGGATATGGAGATAATTTAGTTGATAATACTCAAAAATACGTCAACCAGTTTCCACAAAATACAAAGCATGATAGTTTTTTGTGAACCCTTTCAGTGGTCACGTGACATTCAGTAGCAAGTTTGGACGCGCACTGTCTCTGAAACCGGTTATGTATTTTTTTGTAGTTATTTTTTTGGTGGTGGTACATCAACATATCGTTCAGCTCAAAATTATTAAAATATGTTCACAAAGTTCAATGTCCAACTCAGGTTTTTTCACTGTAAAAGAGTTAGTAGAAAAAAGCATTTCAACTTTATTTAAAGAACAAAAATTAAAACATGAACCTTTCTTTACTACAAAACAGTTCTGAAAAATAATATTATTCATTATATTGAATTACTTCCAATTATTCTGTTTAATATCTTTCAAACGCATATATGTGTTACACTTATTCCTTGTCCTTGTTTTTCCGTTTTTTTCCATCCACATTCGGAATATCAACCCGGCAGAACATTGACTTCAACAGCAGTTGATTCTTCGCCTGTAATTTCTTGCAAGCGGAGCTTCAATACCCGTATGGAAGAACTGTCAAACAAGCTCGTGTAGCTAACTGAGGTTTGATCAGATCATTTGCCAAATCCCTCAAAAAAAATCATATGATTTGTATCTACGCCTCCTTTCGTCTTGTAATCTGTTATCATAATTGGTCTGTAGAGATTACCTGTACTTTCATCGATCTCATTGTCTTCATGATAACTCGAAACCAATAACACATTTTTATTTTTTCTGGCAAATACTAATACAATTTTCTCTGAATCCAAAAAGACTGGAGCATATTGGTCGAAAAACTGGTTTTGTGAATTCCAAGGGAATTCGAATAATGATGGGCTTAGATAGGAGAGATTCTTATAGAGCATACTTTAAACAATTAAATATAATAACTTTGCCCGGAATATACCTATTACAAATACTATTATTTGTGCATAAAAATAAAAACTTATAAGTATAAGTTCAGTCAAGCTCCTACTCGTCAATATAGACAATTAATAGTCTTACCACAACATAACACACAATTGTATGAAAAAAGTTGTTACTACATGGGGGCAAAATGCTACAATAAATTGTCCAATTGTTATAAGAACCTTAGTATGAAAAAGTTCAAAAGCTGTCTGAAAAAGCTACTATTAAGTAAATCCTACTAAACGTTGTTTCATGGCAACGGCCATTTTGATTGGTTGGGACTCCGCATGGACCTTAACTGCGCATGCGCTCAAGGCTCACTGAAATTCCGTAAATGGATGAACTTATAAGGTTATGTCGATGGTAGCGCCACGTTATGCCTGTGGATTTAGGCTGCAAATGTATTATGGTCATGGCGGCTCCACGACTCGCTCTGCATCTATAGTGTCAGGGTATCCATCATGTGACTACGGTAAACAAGGGTATTAAAGACCCCATCCTGGCAGGCCATTATGGATCCTTTGGTTTCCGACCTCAGCACATTTGACCTGAGTTTCTGTACAAGCCCAGGTCTTTAATGTACTTGAAGAAGACCCCATGCATTTGCTTATCCTTATGTAGCTCGGTGACAGGATTTGGGTTCGTTCGTTCAGTGTCGAATACTTACTTATTCGAGTTCATCGGCCACACGGGTTACTGCTTTAAAAAGAAATGCTCCAATCCCTGCTTCATTATAGTCGCAGACTATGCAGAGAAGGGAAATTGAACTCCTTATAACTCTAAATGCTCTATCCAGAATCATTCTGTTATGAACGAATGATTTAGGATGCAACCTTTCATGACTACGCATCATTTTGCGAGTTTTCACGTCGAGTTGTCGCAGCTCCTCTTGAGTCTAGTTCATAACACTAAAGGAGCAAAGTTGAATCGGAACGGCAAGATTATTTGCATCAACTTTGTTCTCTCCCGATCTGTCGGAATTTGTGCTGATACTTGCTACGGAGAATTATTTTAACGATGGTTACCTCTTGAGAACGGCGTTGTTTCACACTAGGTAAGTATACGTCCCCCGGCATCAAGATGATATAGGATGCTTTCATTAACGAACTCTCCATTTCTCTTATCGTCTTCATGAACCGTGGCACATTTGTCGAGCCCAAACTTCAGATCGATAGCATGCCTGACCTCTTTCACCACCATTGAGGACTGATAAAGATCATTTTGTCCCGAGGCATATAGTTCAAGGTCATCCACGTAGAACAGATGGATGACCTTATGCCTCCAGTTGCTGGGTGTGCCGCAGTCAAAAATAATAATACTTCCTCATAAACACATAAACACTCATAGAGTGTAACCACAATGGCAATGGGGGGTGCAGAAGAGAAGAGGGGTGAAAGAGTGTCCCTGAAACACGCCCCTTTCGAAGATAACCTGCTTTCTTTGTATCCTGACTTAACCAGTTGTTATGGTAAAGTGAGTCCTTCAGAGCGGCACCAGCTGTCCAATGCATCTCACTATTTGATCGGATACCGCAAGGCTTCTAAGCAAATGCATGATGAGCTCATGCGATGTATCAGACGCCATGCGATAATTGATCCAGGCCATAATCCAGGCGATAATCGATGCACAGAGTCCTGCGTGATACATTTATAAATCAGCCGATTCTCCTTGCTGCCAGCGACCCCTCATTTGACCCTGCTATAATTCTTAAAATATACTGTATTTTTAGTATAATTATATAATGAATCGAACAAGTTGTTTATATATTTACATTAACTGTCTGATATACAAGGTGAATTAAACTATTACATCATGACTCATAAAGATAAGTACATATATGACTTAACAGACCCTCTTGCTCATATATCCGTTCATACACCGGTTCAACTGTGGAGGGTATTCGCATGTATACGCGGATAAACATCTTATATAATGCATTCAAGCATGTTATCGGTCTATAGTTCTTCGGATCAGACGAATCTTTCGTTTGTGGGGATTATCACGGTTCGACAATTCAATCAGGAATCTGTTGCTCCCCATCTAACCCTGAGTTATAAAATCTGGCCAAACGGTGTTGGGTGCTTGAAAACTTTTTTCACCGATAGATATTTTTTCCATTAGTGCCTGGAGCAGCGAAGTTGTTGGAGCTTTTGAGGGCCCGTCGAATTTCTTCCGGCGGAGTTATCGTATTGCGCATTTCATTGAGCTCAGGCTGACGAAGCCTGTTCAGAAAGTTTCGAACTGCGCTATCTACGTTAAGTGGTTGCGGATACTCATAGATATTCTTTCAGATGGTTTCCAGCAATCAGCGGCCGGCGGAATATCTACAACACGTGGAGGCTCTTGAAATAAACGAGATTTATCGCGGAACTTCATATTTTCCATTTATTATTAATCATTATTATTATTTACTTATTGATAATCGTTCAAATATTTTCTTATCTATGATAATGTTGTCGTTCACAGATCTATTCATTCCAGGAATATAGGTAAATGTCTCATTCCATATTTCGAACTTTAAATGAAGAGCATTCAGTAAATAAATAATGGATTCCGGCAAATTGATGGCCAAAGAGCGGAAATATCCGATACATCAAGAAGGAACTTCCAGTATTACGGGTAAAGTTAGCACTAATCTGATTACTGTGTAACAGCTATCGGGTGCCCGATTAATCGGAAACTTCCAACCACCCACCGATGTTCCACACGTACCCCTTTTCCCCTTCATGCCAACGGACTAACAGTGCAGAAACACGAGAGCAATTGGCGCTACAAACAAATGACACTCACGATCAGGATTTTTCAGTGGCAGTCGGGGTGAATTACGTCAAGGGGTTCATTTATTTATTATGAAAATTTAATTATGAAAGAAAATATTTCGAAAAAGACATTATATATACTAAAATTTAAAGTTAAGAATCCTCAAAACCAGAAAAATCTCTTGAAAAATATCATTTTCCACACCTCGTATTATTTACTATAAAACTTGTTCGATTGACGGTTTTTATTTTGTGGAAATTCATGTTGAAAAAAATAAAGTGCATAGTTTGTCCAATTCCCCCTGAGTCTTGGTTTATTTCATATGAATGGATTCGGCTTTAAGGCCATTTTCAAGTACCTGCTTTCAAAGGGTTGATAATATGATATAAGTCGATCGGTGGATCAGCGGTCTAAGGCACAGGCCGTTCGAAACTCCAGCATAGCGACAGTCGGTTCGAGTCCGATGTTGAAAAGCAAGTGTATTGTGAGTTGTCTAGATGCCAATCTCGTCTAGTGCCAGCTTGGAGTGTACACCGACTACCCGAGGTGGTGCTGTAGGTTTTCCGGGTTTTCCTACAGCTGAAAAGTGAATACATCACCTGAAACATCAGTAAGTCGCCCCGGAGCGCCAGGGCAAAATAATAATAATAGCCGTCCTCTACCCGCACAGGCTATGCCTTTGGGTACACTCAACGAGTGTTTATGAGGGAGTATTATTATTATTATCAGTAAGTAACACAGTTCATGAAGTAGTGAACATCAAAATATGAAAACAAATTCTCATGAGAAACCTAGCTTATATATATACAAATTACCTGAACATTTTTTCCCATTTCCATGGCCCAACCTCTATAATGAAAATTCAAAAGTTCAGAACAGGAGTGTCATGGCCGGCAAAAGGGTGACCTCGGCAATTTCCTGGGCCGTCTAATGCAAGGGGCAATTCAAACCCGATGGAAAATTATATTATAACATGAAAATTGTTAGAAATACAGAATACATATGGAATTCGCTGCCATTCAGTAGAAATACTGCCAAAAATTTGGTTAAAAAAATTCACAGCTAAGTACCTATTAATTATTTGGCACAATTTTATTTGGTATCATATATTATACTGAATTATACTACACCTTTTTCAAATGTAATTCAGAAATTGTAACTTGGAATTCAGATTAGTAAAATGTAATACAGAATTGTTAATTCTAATTCAGAAAGTGTAATTTTTAATTCAGATGTTTTAATTGGATTTCAGAAAACGTAACATGTAATTCAGATTAGTAATTTGTATTTCAGAAAGTGTAACTTTAATTTCATATTAGTGAATTGTTATTCAGAAAGCGTCAGTTGTAATTCAGAAACCATCACTTGTTATTCAGAAACCGCCAAGGACTTGATAAGTAAGAATAGGGACTAGAAGAACAATAAATTATTCATAATTATAGAGGTAGCCGAGTGGTCAGAATCAATGCTTTTCAATAATTCTGGCTTGCTGGTCGTGGGTTCAAAGCCCAGCGACCCTAATTTATTTTTCTGATGGCCTGAGAAAGTGCTAGGAATCGCACGTTAAAAGGTAAGACCTCATTAATCATTGGCTCGCACAAATTTCGACTTCTGAGGACTGCCGTTCGTAGGGGGACGCCAGCTGATTGACGGAAAAAATAATTTTAACACAGTTTTGTATAGAACAGGTTCTTGGTTTCTGAATTACAGCTGACAATGTCTGAATAACAACTTACGCTTTCTGAATTACAAGTTACACTTTCTGAAATACAATTCACTAATCTGAATTACAAGTTATAGTTTCTGAATTTCATTTCACCAATCTGATTTTCATTTAATGTTTTCTGAATTACAATTTATTATTCTGAATTACAAATTATACTTTCTGAAATACAACTGAAAAAGGTGTAGTTAATATAGGGCTTCGCGAGACCAAGACTAAGACAAATACTGATCAGTCTTGGTCTTGGTCTCGGAAAATAAATGTAGTATTGGTCATTGTAGTGGTCTTAATGATTTAAGACCAAGACGAGACTGGCTCAGTCTTGGTCTTGGTCTTGGATTAAAATTTGTCTAGAAATTTGAATTATTCAATTCAATTGTCCAACAGTTTATATGCATTTAATAGGTATAAAGGTCTCTAATGGTAGGAATGGTAATTAGGTTTTTCATTGACCATTTTACAATGGATTATTGTCCGTGATGAGCAGTAAGATGCGGTTGCGGCAAAGGGGTGGATTCGGAATCCCCAGGAAAGTGCAATACTTATTAACCACTGCGACTTTACAACATACACCTATTTGTTGTAAACTTTATAACTGCAACAGATTTTGAGAAATGTATTTTCGATTTTGAATGAAAACATAAAAATTTTCTTATTATTTAGTAGATTTAAGTTCACTATTTTTCTTTCGAGACCAAGACCAATACTCTTGGGGGAGATTTTTGGTCTTGGTCTTGGTCTTGGTCTTGGTCTTGGTCTTGGTCTTGGTCTTGGTCTTGGTCTTGGTCTTGGTCTTGGTCTTGGTCTTGGTCTTGGTCTTGGTATTGGTCTTGGTCTTGGTCTTGGTCTTGGTCTTGGTCTTGGTCTTGGTCTTGGTCTTGGTCTTGGTCTTGGTCTTGGTCTTGGTCTTGGTCTTGGTCTTGGTCTTGGTCTTGGTCTTGGTCTTGGTCTTGGTCTTGGTCTTGGTCTTGGTCTTGGTCTTGGTCTTGGTCTTGGTCTTGGTCTTGGTCTTGGTCTTGGTCTTGGTCTTGGTCTTGGTCTTGGTCTTGGTCTTGGTCTTGGTCTTGGTCTTGGTCTTGGTCTTGGTCTTGGTCTTGGTCTTGGTCTTGGTCTTGGTCTTGGTCTTGGTCTTGGTCTTGGTCTTGGTCTTGGTCTTGGTCTTGGTCTTGGTCTTGGTCTTGGTCTTGGTCTTGGTCTTGGTCTTGGTCTTGGTCTTGGTCTTGGTCTTGGTCTTGGTCTTGGTCTTGGTCTTGGTCTTGGTCTTGGTCTTGGTCTTGGTCTTGGTCTTGGTCTTGGTCTTGGTCTTGGTCTTGGTCTTGGTCTTGGTCTTGGTCTTGGTCTTGGTCTTGGTCTTGGTCTTGGTCTTGGTCTTGGTCTTGGTCTTGGTCTTGGTCTTGGTCTTGGTCTTGGTCTTGGTCTTGGTCTTGGTCTTGGTCTTGGTCTTGGTCTTGGTCTTGGTGTTGGTCTTGAGAAGATTTATTGAGACCAAGACAACACCAAGACTTGTCTCTTGGTCTTGCGAAGCCCTAAGTTAATGAAACGCTACTGGGAAAAACAATTAACAGTAAACGCTATATTTCTCTCAAGAAAAATAAACCATTTTAATCATAACAATAGAGACGATCCAGTAGTAGAACCAAAACAGGCGATTAATATAAACTTATTGTTTCCCATTCAACGATATATTGTTTTTTGTACGATATCAATACCAAATTAATAAACGAGGCGTTATTGACAAAATTCGAAAATTTTTAACTGTCTCCCACACATGGTAATCATCGAGATGTTGATGGCCACATCTTTACCAGGAGCTTATGGTATTGTCCTCAATACGAAAATCATATCGTCATGAATTTCATTTTCTATTTCGTTATCCACCATAACATTTTTCACGTTCAAGATTATCATTTTCATTCGATAACCCATTCATACAGAAGAAAGGTTCATTTAATGACTTCCTTAGATCAAAATGATTTCTCCTTTTAATTATCCCATTTCGATCTTTTCTCAAAACTGAACGTGGTGCGATATGATTCTGTACTACTTTTGCAAGTTCCCATTTATTATTATTTTTGAATACTACATTATCAGCATGTCCGTATGAGTATACCTTCTTTTTAGCATTTCTGTCATACTAAAATTTATTTCGTTCAACGTGTCTCAATTTTTTTTACTATATTTGGTTTCAACAGTTTATCTTTAATTGGTTATTCAGTTCTAGTTCTTCTACTGAATAGAAGTTGTGGTGGAGAATAATTGTAACCAGTGACTGGTGTATTTCGGTATTCCAAAAGCATAATTTCTTTATTAACATTACCTTCGAATGATTTCCTCAGTATACCGGGTGGCTACGGAAGTATTGCCTACGGAATATCTCAGTTATTGTATGAAGTAGATTTGTGAAATTTGGAGCGTCGATATAATGACATAAGAGCTAGAATTTGAGCATATTGACATGTCGAAGTTAACTTCCGGTCTGACCGGAAGTAACATCAACTTTCTTATTTTAAATGGAAACCCTATTTTTTTTTCGCTTTATTCAGCATTCAATTCCCTTTCTAATGACATATCACAAGTTGGTATCTAACCAGAAACTAGATCAGAAAAAAATTATTATTGAAATTCACCGAGTAGGCCGTGGAAGCAAAATGAAAGCAAAAAATTGAAAAGTTGGTCATGGAAACCACACGTCACTTGATAACAGTTGCTACTACTGTGATATTTTATTTTCATTCGTCGGCGTTATAAAAAGCCGCCAAAAAAATATTGGAAAAATTGGGAAAAAAACAATACTCTGTAGGTCCATAATTTAAATAGGAACATACAACTTTTTCTTGCCTGTACTATTCAGCATAACCATTCCTTTCTAATGATATAATAGAAAGTAATTTTTTGAAATGAATTACCAAAAAATCCAATTATTATTATTCAAATAACAAAAAAACAGATTTATCGAAAAAAAAAAATTCAAATTGATAGGATTAAAGATGAAATAAATTCAAAACAAATGTTCGAAATGCATTCCCTCAGCGTCAATACATTTATTGACTCTGGTGATATTTTCATGTAAAACGTTTCTCAACATTTGGGGCGTGTTATCTTGGAAAGCTCAACGAATGTTTACTTCTAGCTCATGTAGAGTTGTAGGCTGTGTGGAATACACCCTATTTTTAAGATGCCCCCATAGAAAAAAGTCGCACGGAGTAAGATCAGGTGACCTTGGTGGCCACCTGACTGGACCATGGGTTGTTATAAGTCTCTCTTGAAAGCGATTTTGAAGATAATTTCTCGCTATTCTTCAATTATGCGGAGGGGCGCCATCTTGCTGGAAGTACATTCTCTCAGTTATTTCCGCTGGTAGGTTGTTAATGAATTTCGAAATTTCATTCGTTAAAAAATTAAAGTATCTCTCTCCGGTTAGTTGGCCTTGAAAAAGAATGGGGCCAACAATATGAGTTCCAACTATTCCTGCCCAAACATTCACACCAAATCTCTCCTGGAAGCCACCTTGTCGAAACCGGTGCTCGTTTTCTATCGCCCAGTACCTGAAACAAAAGACCGTTCACACTTTTAGCACTTTACACTTCGACTATCGACAATAATCCAAATAAAGTACAGTACCTACCTTGTATTATTCCTGTTGAATAATCCATTGTTGGTAAATCTTGACTCGTCCGTAAACAAGATATAATAGTTAAATAGGTGATTCTCAGCATTTTGTCGAAGAAACCTATTATAATATTCCAGGCGACTTTTACCGTCATTTTCATATAAATGTTGAATCAACTGATACTTGAATTTTCCTAGCAGAGTCCTTACTTATAGCTAATTCGGCGCCAATCTGCCTTGAGGAAATTGTGCTATCATATTGTACTAAAGCTAATACATTAATTTCAGTTTCCTCATTAATAACAAATGCTTCTTCGTCTTCGTGAACATTAGGCTCAGTTCTTAATTTTTCTACAAGCCACTGGAAATACCTTCTTGACGGTTGCTGCCTCCCTGGATATCGCTCTGAATACAATCGTTCAGCGGCATAAGAATTTTTTAAACATTCACCATAAATGAGAAGCATTCGATTTCGATTTCCAAACCCTTTTAAAATGGCAGAATCAAAAACACTACTTCGAACGTCAAAATAATATGGATAGCAGCGTTCGTGAGAGCTCTCGTTTCTTTTTTGTTTCATTCCAAAATACATCTTAATCAGCCTACTTGTTAATATTTTGGTTCGAATGATTATTGCAATGGAATGATTATTCTGAATAGCACAAACATCGTCCATAGGTAGATATTAGAATATCTATGGACGATGGCACAGACCAAGTACGTTTATGTTCCTATTTAACCTAGAACCTACAGGATATAATTTATCATTCCACATTATTTTTAATGTTATTTTTGCGTACGGCGATAATCTGTTTTGTTATTTGAAGAATAATAATTGGATTTTTTGGTATTTCATTTAAAAAAATTACTTTCTATCATATCATTAGAAAGGAATGGTTATGCTGAATAGTACAGGCAAGAAAAAGTTGTATGTTCCTATTTAAGTTATGGACCTACAGAGTATTGGTTTTTTCCCAATTTTTCCAATATTTTTTTTGGCGGCTTTTTATAACGCCGACGAATGAAAATAAAATATCGCAGTAGTAGCAACTGTTATCAAGTGACGTATGGTTTCCATAGCCAACTTTTCAATTTTTGGCTTTCATTTTGCTTCCACGGCCGACTCGGTGAATTTCAATAATAATTTTTTTCTGATCTAGTTTCTGGTTAGATACCAACTTGTGATATGTCATTAGAAAGGGAATTGAATGCTGAATAAAGCGAAAAGAAAAAAAAATAGGGTTTCCATTTAAAATAAGAAAGTTGATGTTACTTCCGGTCAGACCGGAAGTTAACTTCGACATGTCAATGTGCTCAAATTCTAGCTCTTATGTCATTATATCGACGCTCCAAATTTCACAAACCTACTTCATACAATAACTGAGATATTCCGTAGGCAATACTTCCGTAGCCACCCGGTATTTTTATAAATTCCAACAGCTTTCTCTGCGAGACCATTAATTCTTGGAAAATATGGGCATGATGTGATTATTTCAAATTGCCATTCCTTAATAAAATTTCTACATTCAATTGAATTGAACGGCATATTATCTGCAAATAATATTTTTGGTATTCCGTGAATAGAGAAAATAGTTATGAGGGATTTGATAACAGTACTGGAATTCTTAGATTTTCATTTTACGAGTTCAGTCCATTTCGAAAATTAGTCAATAAAAACTACGTATGATACTCCCGAACATTCAAGAATATCACATGCTACCTTTTTGAAAGGATATAAAGGTGGTTGTTGTTTAATCATTGGGTCTTTCATATCTGTATCTATATTTCTCGCAAATTCTACATTTACTTATAGTTTTCAATGTCATTGTCCGTACAGTGCCAATAAAATAATGACTTTGCTCTACTTTTTGTTATCAATATGCCCAAATGTGATTCATGAAAATTTTTCAATATATTTTGTCTCAAACGAAAAGGTACCATCACTCTGTCTTCTAAATAAACCAAATTAATAAGTTTAATGAGTATAAATATATAAAAAAGTATAAAAATATGGTGAGTACAGAATATATATATATATAAAATTTTACTAGAACAATAAAATTCTGTGTAAACAAGAAACACCCACAAAAGGAAAACCTTGACCGTGGGTTTATCAGTGTAGTAAAAATTGAGTTTTTTATTAATATTTTAAATTGAATATCACAATTGCAAAACATATTCGTGATTCAATATACAATAGGAGTAACATAAGACAAAACGTATAACTGTTTTCATTCATTCAGCATAAATCAAGTCATTGTATAAGAGAATACTTAGATCAATTTGTGCAATGAGTAATTGAAAAAAAAAAGAGATGAATTTTGGTTAATAGTTCTGGAAAGTTTGCTACTACTTTAAAAATTCACGAAGGGTAAGTTATTGGTCTAAATCGGGCCACATGGCGCATATAACTGGTGCACTGAATTAATGCAAAAAAAGATATAACAGTTACACGTATACTTTCAATCTCCTCTGTATATATGAAAAAAAAATACATACATTTTGAAGTCAGCCAATCTTATTCGATATATACAACACAGAAACTTCAATTTTCGTACGATCCGACTTATGACGTTGATGCTTCATTCTGAAATAATTTTTATTTTTTGTAACTCGGAAAAAGTCATGATTTACCCTGTATGTTGTTTTAAAAAATGCTTAGAAAACATACTGTTACACTGGCCAAGTATAATACTGTGGTGTAGATGAAAAACCTAATATAATTTTGTGATATTACCACCTATAAAGTTCAGTTAATAATGGCCTGAAAGCGACATTTCACAACTTCAACACTCTGTATCTCGTAAACTATACATAGAATTTTTGTGCGTCCAAGGTAACTTCTGTTCAGAAGCCCGAGTTCAACAACATATTGAAATTTTGGACAATTTGACCGAAATACTTTTTGCATAAGATGCGCGTGGTCCAATTTAGGATGGTTTCCAGATCCCAATTTCTGCAACAGTCAGAGCTGCCACTGAGCCCTTCATAACCCAGTAGGGGATGGTAAGGACGGTTAATTGCAGGAATTTAGACAATGCCAAGTAAATTAAGTGTATCATTGTTCGGTTAGACAAGATGGATACCAATATAGTTTTCTATCGCCGAAATTAAGTCGGCTCTATTCGGAATGTTCTTGACATTAGTGCAGACATTCCCGTACGCTTAGTGAGTTTAGTTTGCGCTGGGTAATTCGATTCGCTCACTTCACGAGAAATGAACTTGCTCTTTGGGAGATATTTATATTGAAGAATGAAATAATGTGATATTTCAACTCTAAACAGTTCGTTATTCGTCAGCGGGTATCAAGAAGTAAGTAGAGAATTATAGACAATGGTGAAAATTCAAATAGTGACGATGATAATATGAAAAATTGAAAACATAACAATAAGTTAATGGACTAAAACCAATAGCATGTGAAGATGGACCTTTAATGAAATTGTGTTCTTTTAGAGTTGAATAAGCTATATTATTTCAACAGGTGAGTTTATTTGTAGGCAATACTTTCAAGTTATGCTAAATTGCAAAATCACTAAGACAATAATTCTAAAATAATATTTCAGGAACGAGTTTATGGAGAAATCACTGGGATGATAATGAAAATATAATAAAGGTAAGTTCTGTCTTTGGAGAGATATCTCAAACCAAGAGTCCACCTGAAGTCTTGGTAGGCCTAAGTAAGTAACGATCTGAACAGAGCATTTGCCATTTTATAAGTGATAAAACGACGGTGCGTAGGAGGCCGTAAATTTGCATACTTTCTATAGCGCTTCAAAAAGGTTCCATTGTTTATTTCTTCAGATATAACAAAGGATCTAGAATAGGCCTTTTCATATCAGTTTATTTTTTGTGCGCATGCGTCAGTGTCAGCTATCTTTTTCGGACTGTGTACACAAACGTGTTAAAATACTCAAGTACAAATAATTAAAATTACCTGATATTGAATGAACCTCATTTACTTAAAAAATAAGTAAGAAATAAATAGAATAATAAATGTCCCAGTTGAATAAAAATAAAAGTCATTTAAAGCCAGTACATATTATTTTATAATCTTTCCAAAACCTTGCCCTCAATATCTTAGAAAAATTATTAAATCAATAGGCAAAGTATATATTAAAACATATTCAAAATGCAGAAAATGTGATTTGTAATTGGGAAAATGTGGCCGAAGTGACAGAAGATTTTACTGAATGAATAATGATAAATAGATCCATAGTTGAAATTTTTTGGCACATCATTTGAGGGAAATGGTTGCAAATCTGAGAGAGAATCATTTACTACAGAATGAGAAATAATGTTTTATATGTATAGCATTTCCTTTCTTCATAATGTCCAGTCAGTTTCCATCTTGTCGAAAGCTGGGTCAACACAGGTAGGTAGGGGAGACTAGGGAGGCTTGATACTTTGGGAGGTATGATACACGTTTAAATTAACCGCCTAAAATATTTCGCCATTACTAAATTTGGCAAGAGCTGTGTCCTTGCACGTGGCAGTTACACTTAATATCAGTTTGTTTTCGTTAGGCGCAAAGATAACTTGTCGGTGACAAAAATTCGTTATTGGTTACATATTTTGTACATTTTGTAAAGGTAAGTGTAAATCTTTTGTAGACAACTGTTTCAGAATATCCTGTTTATTCAATTTATATGTGATACTATATAGATTTAGCTTCAATTTATCATATGATTTAGATTTGCAATATAATTACAGTTTTCCTAATACGATGATTTGTAAAATATTCCACATTAAGGAGGCTTGATACATGTTATGTGAGGGAGACCTGATACATGTATCATGCCTCCCGTAATAGTGGCATTCAAACAATGATATTCCTTATCACTTCAGTTCCCTTTTCAAATGGAAAAAGAAAACAAACAGAACAGTAACATCGCCTGAAATAGCTCTTTCACTTACTGAAGAGCATACCCAGAGGGAACGTACACCAGTAGTAGAAGCAGCATACTTGTTGAACATCACACACACCATCAACTTCAGATCATACATACCATACACTGTAATCTGATTTTGCACAGATTACACATAAGAAGATGCTTGAGGGTATACGATCACTTCCTCAGGCCTCGCCAAGGAAACAGTACATCTCAAGCAGTAAACCCACAATAACTAATATTCTAACTGACACACCCACATGGAGGAAATTAGCGTAAGCATGAAAAGAGGTCGTAATGAAAAAAACAGGGAGCGCATCGGGGGAGCCAAAATTCGACGGATCATATGATGAGCTCACTGATGTAGATAAACAAATTGGGAAAGAAATAGAAGAAGAAAATTTTTTGCATGAGTAGCAAATGAAAATAATAACGTGCTAGTATGAATTGCCACAAAAAAGACAATAGCATACTACATTGTCCAAGTCTTACAAAAAGTCGAGGATGGACATGTTATAAATTTTATGCATCGCAAAAAACCTGCTCTCCATTTTGTATATCCTGATGAAAAAGATGAATTTTTTGTGCCCGAGGAAGATGTCATTAAACTACCACCACCGAGTTTTGTTGGCGGAACTGCCAGATCTTCAAAAAGTTGAGATTTCCCATTAATTTTTCAAAATAGAATAATGTTCTGTACAAGTTTTGTATAGTAGTTTATAATGTTTTCAAGAATTAAAAATGTTTTGTAAATAATTTGTCGGGTTTACTTAGATTTACCCTTACCCACAAAAATTTAAAGTGCTAGATGATTTAGATTATTCCAAATTCAAATCTTTCAGAGGTTAAAGCCGCTCTAAATAAAGTAATCTCTATAATAATTGTAAAAACCTAGTCACGTATCAAAGCTCCCATATATTGTATCAAAGCTCCCTCACTATGGGAGGACTGATACACTTTCCATATTTTAGCAAAAAATTATTTGAAATGTTGCTTGTTTGTTGCACCTGAAATTGTCCCTTAATTGTTACCTATTGTATCCGGTGTTTGTACAGAATTCAATAATTTCAAATTGAGTTTATTCGAAACACAGTTTGGAAATATTTCATGTGTATTTCTTTTCCTCTTACCTTATACAGGATGTTTCAATAACCTACTGCGTACTTTTTTCACAAGCCATTTGTGGGACAAACTGAAAAGTTTGATGTACCTATATATTTGTAAAAAAAAATAACACCATAGGGAATGATAATATGTTGGGTATTTCATAGTGCAAATCATAACAAAAATTTCATATTTTAAAACAAGAAAATACAGAGTATACTAATTAAAATTATGGTGTAATCGTGCAACTCTTGTGAAACATCCCGTAGTGGAAGTCGTAGGCATTTGCAATGAATAAGAGCTGCATGTTCTTGTTTGAATACGACATCTTAATTCTATAAACAACATTCATTGAACTATAGATTTCTTCTATCTATTACAGGTTCAGCAATCATGAGCAGGAGAGCAGTGGTCGATATATTTTCTTCAGTTATTAATGAATTTGTATGCAGCGACCCTTAAAACTTGCTCTTACAAATTTTGAAAGATATTTATTTATGGTCTGACTTTTGGCCAGGTTTCCGGAATTTTGCAACACCATAAATAAATAGCCTTCAAAATTTGTAATGGCTAGTTCTAAGGGTCGCTGAATACAATTTCTTTGCCAATACTGATGAATTCACTATAGCTTAATAAGAAATTCTCATTAAAATTTTAGAACTTTGAAAATGCTTTTTACAGTAAAATAAAGATGGCGGAGGAGTTTGAGGTCCAATTCTAATCAAAATTTGAATTTAGGGAAATTTTGGGTCAAAGAACATGATTTTTTTTTTGTCTAAATTGAACAATTGAAGATAGTGGCTCCAAGATGGCGACAATCTCAGTGTTTTTCTGGTCGGATATTAACATTTTATTGTCACATCTCAATAAGTCAAGAAAGCGGATTTCATGAAGGACTAATTTTTGACATGCTTCTATATAAACGTCACAAGAAAATAATTCATTTATATACAGTGTGGGGCACTGAAATCAAAAGAGATCTGATATCTTCAAAACACATGTTTTGTGAAGAAAATGCGAAAACACGTCGATTTTTAATCCAAGGGATTTTCCTATCATTACCTCAACTGTCATATCCCTCCTCCCACCCCTTGATTACTATCACCCAAAAAATTTGAATAGGGAAAGTAGTAAGTGTGACACATCATTGAAAAGGTAATTTTATAAGGAATTCAGCCATGTCAACTTCTACCTAACTTTCTATTTTGGCGCCATCCCCTCTTGCGGGAAAAACAACTTTTCCATATTCCAAAATATGATACTTTCAAATTTCCAAGACTCTCAAGACCAAGACCATCAAGAACGAGTCCAAGACTGAGCCAGTCTCGTCTTGGTATTGAAACATCAGGACCAATACCAAGACCAAGACTACATTTATTTTTCGAGACCAAGACCAAGACAGGCCACTGACAATCCCACCCAAGTAGCAAAATCATTGCTTTATGGAACTGATATATTTTATAAGTATCTTATAATGCCGAATTAAGGAGTATTTTATCACTTAGTGAGTTTGACTGCGACATTTTTGTGTTTGTAGAAAAATGTTTTGATAACATTGTCCTATAAATATTTATACAACTTGCATTATAAAATTCAAGCTTGCTTTTGGCTTAAAACGCATTATGATACAAGTGCTTTATAATGATTATATATTTTCTGTATAACACCTTTAAGTCCTGCGGTACAAAGCAGTTTTATAACAGTTATATACAAGCTGTATAAAAGCTTTATAGTGTGATGAATAAAACAGTTTTTAATGATAGAGACAATTGCTCTATAAAATAAGTATAAAATTGTTGTATAGTCTACCTATAAAGGCGTCGCTTACTCCGTTATAAACAGTTTATAGGGCAAAGTAGTAGTATTTGGAACAAAAACGTTACAGTGTGTGCGCAATAAATACTATATAAAACATAATAACCCATTAGTGCCCAAGTTTGAATTCTTGTAAAAATTTGAAGAGCAAAATTATTACAAATTTCCGCATTATTAAATTTTCAACTTATAATTATATTGCGTTATTATAATTTCCTTAGTTCTTGAATCAGTTAAATAATATGGAATTATCACCCTGGAAGAAAATAACAAGGAGTGGCAGTTTCAAAAGAAATGTGAAAAAAAAGTATCTGCAGATTTTAGATGATAGTAGTTTTGGGCCAATTTTTTTGGCCAAAATAATATTCCCTGACCATTTTCCCAGCTTTCCGGTACAATCGTTAGTTCCTTTCTACCCTTTTCCACCGTCTCCACTATTTTGAACATTTTTTCACAAAATATACTTCCACAATAACTTATTTTCACCCACCACGTGTTTTTACAATTTACAGGTTAGGTTTTATACCGCCGGCGCCGCACAAAGTAACGAATTAATTTTTGAAGCGCAGCTTCAAGCAACCGTATATGACTTTATGATTTATAATGCCGCTTGATGTTTCCCTACACGATACTCACAGAAAGATGGTACACGGGGCTGCCACATGTAGCAGAACTTCAAATACACCTAATGACTTTAATATACGAATACGATGGAATAAATTAAACGGGGCAATAATTAGCATTGCTGTTCTAAAGTACCTATCGCTCTTAACAAAAACGTTTGAAAAATATATAGGACCCTAGGGTGTGTATATAATCAATTATTTCACAGCTTTTTATTCCAGATTTTGCCATTTTAAATGTTTTGCAGGATATGATAAATACCTAGAAGTTGTCATGAATGGCAGAATAAAAAACAACACAAATTAAAATATGGCTGATGTTAACTTTAATTTGGAGATATTTTAGTTGTAATATGACAAGAAGTCAATAATGAGACGATGGAAATGTATCATGTAAACAAGCATTAAAATTCTTTCAGTGTCTTCTACATGATCACTCCTAAACCATGCTCAAAAAAAAACAATACGTGGCAACCACTGAAATAAATAAAATCAATATAGGTTTGTTCTGGAAAAATTGTTTTTTAGCGCCATTCAAAAGAGCTCTATAAAATCATTAGGTTCTATAAGGTTTCTTATAGAATAAATTTCTTCTTTAACGTTTTTATTGACACATAATTATTGTATAACTAACTCAACGCCATATTTATTTGCGGGTTTGAGCATTTGCAAGTAGCCGCTATTGTACACGAAAAATATTTTGGAATATAAAAACATATATTTAAAGCAATTATGAACCTTTAATAAAAATAGCGCTACACTCTATTTATTCAATTAATCGATCATTACACAGGTATTTCCGATCAAAAATAATGACGTCGAAAAATATAGTACATATTTTAATATTTTTATCAGATCGGCCAATTTGTTACTAATTCAAGGCGCTTCTATTTTTTACTGAAAACATATATATATATATATATATATATATATATATATATATATATATATATATATATATATATATATATATATATATATATATATATATATATATTCAATCAGAAAATTTCGCTGCGTAGGGTAATACTTGGTGCTGAACACATTTCAAGAGTTTTTGAAACTCAATGATATCGCATATTTTCACGTTTTTTATTATGGCGACTGTTTCACTTTCATCTTTTCGAACTATGACTACCATTTCGATGAAGTTTTATCGTCCCACGTTATGTCAACATTATTCGACATACTCATTGTAAATTGCGTCTCTAAAGTATCGTATATAATTTCACTTTTGTTCATCTATAGGACACTGACCAGACAGCGTTATATCATCCTTGTAAAACAAGTTTTTTATGTTCGTATAGCTATTCTTAAAAAAATTGTTTTAAACCGCTTTATAGGATCCCTAAGAAATATGATTATAATGGTTGTAAACCGCATATTTGGATATGCTGTATAAATAATCTAATAGACATTATTATAAAACAGTTTTTTAACTATCACATAAAGACATTTTATTGAGATGATATAAATAGTTATAAGCTATGTGTTAAAGAACCAAAATATTTTATAATTTGGGCATTTTTTGGTTGTATACGTACTGTATTAGAGCTGTAAAGGGCGTTATAGGATATTCGTAGTTTTATTAGATCTGTTGTATAGCAGTTTATATCACTCTTATAAAACAGATTTTGCTACTTGGGCATACTCAATAATGCTTTCGACTTTCACCAATTAAAGATATGAATAATTTCATGGTTTCATTTGGATCAGTCACAGTGTATGCAGCTCGATAGAATCCAGACCATTGTCATTTGGTTCATTTCGACTTCCGGCAATGGTGAAGGACTGACGGCGTTCTGTAGTTTGTGTTGTGATGTCTGCCGTCTTTAGAATATGCAATCACCCAATTTTTAGGTGTTTGTGAAGTCTGCCGCACACCACAGTTTTTTTAACCGTGGTTAAACGTGCAATCAACAAAAATAGGTTTTTTTAATTTTGGGTGGAGGTATTGCCTTGAGGTAGATTCCGCCTCCACCCCCTGACGAAGCCCCCACCACTCACGCCAGTAACCAGGCTGGGTAGGGAGGATCCCTACGTAGTGAGGAGAGTGCTGGCCAATAGGAAGCAAGGTCCAAAAATAACAGAGAGATAATCCAGACCACGTTTTTGCTTCTTTCTCACTTGTTATTTCAGTATCGTGTAAAATTAGGATAGAGAATTTCAAAACTCGTGCAAGATTTTTTGAAAAAAAAGCCCCTTCAAATGTACCAAGAACACCAGATGTTATTCACTCATCCCGTCAAGAGGGTCACTAATTTGTTTTACATATCTCTGAGCAAAAATTGTTTATGAGATGACGTAAAATAAAATGAAGGGTTTCAAAAAATGTCCAAATATATTTTCATTCGAAAGTGTAACTTCTATGTTAGGAATGATTGAGATAGGTATATAGTATTTCACTTATTCATATTTCGTGTTCAACTTTTTTTCAGTTCCATAAGTACTAGTTGATAGGATTTGTAATTCTTTGTATAATTGAGTTTATGTTATTGCCAAAATAAGAAAAATGCTTTAAAAACTTTTTAAGTAAAATATGATTACGTCAATCTATTTGTGATACTCACTTTCAAATAAGTTTGAACATAATTTCATATGAAAATATAAACTCCTAACAGAAATATAGCATGAATAAAATTAAAATTACTTCATCAACTTATATTGCATAATCGTCCTGTATGTAACACAATTCTGTAAATGTAGTTAGTTATTCACTATAGGTACTTCTTTCGAGGCACTTCTCAGCTTGAACTTCTTTATAATAATGTCAGGTATGTTTGAACAAAGTTATTTTTAACCGCATATTTGCGAACTTATGTTACAGATGACATGTCAGCAGAACAAAAATAGAAAACGGTAAAAATTAATCGCCTTATTAGTGAAGTTTATAGCACCTCAAGTATAATAACAAAGAATTATGGCTTATAATAATACATTTTATATATTATGCTATATTTCTGTTGGAAATTAAAATTCTTTCCTGAAATATAAGTTACACACATTTGAAAGCATAACAAGTACAGTGACGTCGCCAGATTTTATATTTGAAAATAATTGACGCATTTTTTGTATTTTTTACCGAAATCTCCAATTTTATTCCAGAGTTCTTGGCACTATACCGGGTGGCTACGGAAGTATTGCCTACGGAATATCTCAGTTATTGTATGAAGTAGGTTTGTGAAATTTGGAGCGTCGATATAATGACATAAGAGCTAGAATTTGAGCATATTGACATGTCGAAGTTAACTTCCAGTCTGACCGGAAGTAACATCAACTTTCTTATTTTAAATGGAAACCCTATTTTTTTTTCTTTTCGCTTTATTCAGCATTCAATTCCCTTTCTAATGACATATCACAAGTTGGTATCTAACCAGAAACTAGATCAGAAAAAAATTATTATTGAAATTCACCGAGTAGGCCGTGGAAGCAAAATGAAAGCCAAAAATTGAAAAGTTGGCTATGGAAACCATACGTCACTTGATAACAGTTGCTACTACTGTGATATTTTATTTTCATTCGTCGGCGTTATAAAAAGCCGCCAAAAAAAATATTGGAAAAATTGGGAAAAAAACAATACTCTGTAGGTCCATAACTTAAATAGGAACATACAACTTTTTCTTGCCTGTACTATTCAGCATAACCATTCCTTTCTAATGATATAATAGAAAGTAATTTTTTGGAATGAAATACCAAAAAATCCAATTATTATTCTTCAAATAACAAAACAGATTATCGCCATACGCAAAAATAACATAAAAATAAAGTGGAATGATAAATTATATACTGTAGGTTCTAGGTTAAATAGGAACATAAACGTACTTGGTCTGTGCCATCGTCCATAGATATTCTAATATCTACCTATGGACGATATTTGTGCTATTCAGAATAATCATTCCATTGCAATAATCATTCGAACCAAAATATTAACAAGTAGGCTGATTAAGATGTATTTTGGAATGAAACAAAAAATAAACGAGAGCTCTCACGAACGCTGCTATCCATATTATTTTGACGTTCGAAGTAGTGTTTTTGATTCTGCCATTTTAAAAGGGTTTGGAAATCGAAATCAGTTAGTGGAATATTCAAAAAGAACCCCGTTATTCACGAACCGAACAAATTGACATTCTTCTCATTTATGGTGAATGTTTAAAAAATTCTTATGCCGCTGAACGATTGTATTTAGAGCGATATCCAGGGAGGCAGCAACCGTCAAGAAGGTATTTCCAGTGGCTTGAAGAAAAATTAAGAACTGAGCCTGATGTTCACGAAGACCAAGAAGCATTTGTTATTAATGAGGAAACTGAAATTAATGTATTAGCTTTAGTACAATATGATAGCACAATTTCCTCAAGGCAGATTGGCGCCGAATTAGCTATAAGTAAGGACTCTGCTAGGAAAATTTTGAAAAAACATCGATTTAAATCCTTCAAGTATCAGTTGCATCAACATTTGTATGAAAATGACGGTGAAAGGCGCCTGGAATATTGTAATTGGTTTCTTCGACAAAATGCTGAGAATCACCTATTTAACTATTATATCTTGTTTACGGACGAGTCAAGATTTACCAACAATGGATTATTTGACAGGAATAATACAAGGTAGGTACTGTACTTTATTTGGATTATTGTCGATAGTCGAAGTGTAAAGTGCTAAAAGTGTGAACGGTCTTTTGTTTCAGGTACTGGGCGATAGAAAACGAGCACCGGTTTCGACAAGGTGGCTTCCAGGAGAGATTTGGTGTGAATGTTTTGGCAGGAATAGTTGGAACTGAGAGAATGTACTTCCAGCAAGATGGCGCCCCTCCGCATAATTCAAGAATAGCGAGAAATTATCTTCAAAATCGCTTTCAAGAGAGAGAACCCATGGTCCAGTCAGGTGGCCACCAAGGTCACCTGATCTTACTCCGTGCGACTTTTTTCTATGGGGGCATCTTAAAAATAGTGTGTATTCCACACAGCCTACAACTCTACATGAGCTAGAAGTAAACATTCGTTGAGCTTTCCAAGATAACACGCCCCAAATGTTGAGAAACGTTTTACATGAAAATATCACCAGAGTCAATAAATGTATTGACGCTGAGGGAATGCATTTCGAACATTTGTTTTGAATTTATTTCATCTTTAATCCTATCAATTTGAATTTTTTTTTTTCGATAAATCTGTTTTTTTGTTATTTGAATAATAATAATTGGATTTTTTGGTAATTCATTTCAAAAAATTACTTTCTATTATATCATTGGAAAGGAATGGTTATGCTGAATAGTACAGGCAAGAAAAAGTTGTATGTTCCTATTTAAGTTATGGACCTACAGAGTATTGTTTTTTTCCAATTTTTCCAATATTTTTTTTGGCGGCTTTTTATAACACCGACGAATGAAAATAAAATATCACAGTAGTAGCAACTGTTATCAAGTGACGTATGGTTTCCATAGCCAACTTTTCAATTTTTGGCTTTCATTTTGCTTCCACGGCCTACTCGGTGAATTTCAATAATAATTTTTTTCTGATCTAGTTTCTGGTTAGATACCAACTTGTGATATGTCATTAGAAAGGGAATTGAATGCTGAATAAAGCGAAAAGAAAAAAAAAATAGGGTTTCCATTTAAAATAAGAAAGTTGATGTTACTTCCGGTCAGACCGGAAGTTAACTTCGACATGTCAATATGCTCAAATTCTAGCTCTTATGTCATTATATCGACGCTCCAAATTTCACAAACCTACTTCATACAATAACTGAGATATTCCGTAGGCAATACTTCCGTAGCCACCCGGTATATTAGAGTTATTACAGCTCATTTCAGTTGAAATAAAATCTTGAAAGTGGGACAGCATTCAAAAAATTTAAACTTTTACAAAGTTGCCTCGCTTTTAAATGGGTCACCATATATACATATCCAAATATAATAATAATATTGGACTTTATTCACCAATGTGAACAACAATTAATTATTTTTTTTTATTCTGATAGACAGATACCTTTCAATTCAGCCTAATATATTCTATATTTTATCTGAACCATTTAGTATTTCTCCCGATGTGTATTATTCATCATGTATTTTTAACAACTCCTCTCCTAGAGATGATTTACTTCCATCAGTTGTCCAATATTTTCAATTGTTGTTTTAAATGAACCACTAAAATGTCTATCATATAGGAGAATACCAGACCAAAATTCTTCGATTTTCACAAATATTTTGTTCAATATTACCTCATCCTGAAATTGAAACATTCTGCCGTCTACATATATCTTCTTTTGCATGAAGTAGTCAGTCCAATGAAATACATTTGAAAGTTTGTCAATAGGATACAAGATTTTTGTTCGAAACATTGTTAAAATATGCAAGGGTAGGGTGAAAGATCTTTATATAAATCAACTATCAATAGTATAGACAAAATCAGCCCCATTCAGAAGTACATTGGTTATTGGTTGAACTAATTATTTTTATTAAAAATTCTGATAGACAGATTCCTACAGGTAATCATGAAAATGCTAATGCATTCAAAAAATTGAAAAATATCAAAATGTGCCTTCTAACTTCTCTAACGACCTGATTATAGAACTTACACTTTGAATGAATTGGTATAATATCTAACCTCAAAAATAATTTCTCTCCGGGTCCCCTCAACTAAAACCATCAAAAATATGCACATCTAGTCTGTCCATAAAGTAACCCCCCTGCTAACTTTTGAACGAGTTGGAATTTCAATCTGGATTTTTTTTTGACAAATTTGACCTGACAAATTTTAAAATGCATGGGGTGTCACTCGACCCCCCCAGTAACACCTCATTCGAAACGTCTTACAATTCTCTATACGTCCACGAAATTTCAAACCTAAATATTTTTCCAAAACAAAATGACGGTACATAATGTTAGAGCTCTGCCCATATGAGGATCTGTTCGATGGCTATTGATCAGCTCTAGCAAAGTCATCAACTCTTTTTTGGTATCTTTTGTAAAAGGGTACCGTAGAAGATTTGATGACTTTTCCAGAATTAGGGTATCTAAAGGATCATGCGATGGCACAGATTTAACATTATGTACCACCATTTAGTTTTGGATAAATATTTTTGTTTCATATTTTGTTGTCATGTAGAGAATCTAAATACAATTCAAACGATGTATCACTCAACCCCCATAACCATAGAAAAAATGGCGAACCGACGTCTTTTTGAAAAAAATTACTCTTTTTGTTGACAGAAAGAACTCTTATTTTCCTAAACAATATTGAAAGACAAAATCCAATTTTGGATTAATATTTTTGTTTGAAATTATGCTGTCGTATAGAGAATTGAAAGACGTTTCGAATGAGGTATCACTCGACCCCCCAGGCTATTTGTTTTTTTTTTTCAAAATGCCGTCGAGGCGTCATACATTTCTTTTGTTGTTAAGAAGTAGCCTATGAACCGCCATTTCACCAATAGAAAATTCATCCAATTATTCCAAACTGTTCAAAAGTTAACAGGGGGGGGGGTTACTTCATGGACACAATGTATGAAACTACTGATCCATATCATGGATCTCACATACAAGACAGAAAAAATACTTGAACAGTGGAAACAATCTATTATCAAATCTGGAAATAAAAATATCTTTGGAAATTATTATAGACCGATCTCAGTTAATAAATAATTTTGCAAAAGTATTCGAACAAAGTGACAAGAGACGTCTCACTGACTCTTTGATGCTCAACGAGTTATAACTGAAAGGTAATTTGGATTCATTAACTACTAGAACACTGAAAATGCGGTTTTTGATTTTACCAAACAGTGTGGACAGATCTGATAAATGAATTGCTATATTTCTTGACCTGGCCAAGGCCTTTCGATATGGTGTCACACAACATACTCATATGGATTAGCTATATCGATATGGAATACGTGCTCCAATCTTGAGTATTCTGCAGGATTATTAATTATCACAGAGAACGCAAAGGGTCATAGTAGAAAACGATCACAGTATAGGAGTACCTTAGGTCACAGTGCTGAGCTCCGATACTATTTTTGGTACATATAAACAGTCTGAGTTATATGAACAGTTTTCTGATCATCTCATTTCGTATGCTGATGACACCGCAATCATATACAGTGCCCGTCTAAAGTCCGTTCCCCTCTTACTAATTCTTCTTCTTCTTTTTCATGAAAAAATCACAGCATGCGGCTGAGCGCCATCTTCAATACTTTTTTAAATAGAACACCCTGTATATTATTCCATTTTCGAAATCTGCTCATTCTTTTCGACAGTTGTTTCCTATAATACACTCTACTTCTAAATTAAATTGATTTCGAATTTATATCTACTCATAGGAATCTTCTGAGTTTCATACATCTATCAATATCTCTTGCTTTGTAAAGGTCCTACGTAGTAAATTTATTGTGGCTTTCACCTGTCAGAACACGACTACTACCCTGGCTGATGCCATGACGGGTATTGAATTATATCCAAAAGATACTTTTGGAATGGTCCTCATTATATCAGAGGATACAATTTTAAGTGTTCCCTGTACCCAATAAGCAGAATTTTCAAAATGACTCAAAAGACAAGTGGTGTGTTGATTCGAACGTGAAACAGATTGCTTTAGAGCTGTCCGTACCAACCCTTACACTGATGTATCGCAAAACCTCAAAACTACACCTTTTTCAGTTGTAATTCAGAAAGTATAAAATGTATTTCAGAAAGTAAAATTTGTAATTCAGATTTGTGATACGAAATTCAGAAACTGTAGTTTGTAACTAAGATTAGTGAATTGTATTTCAGAATGTGTAATTTGTAATCCAAATCAGTGAATTGTTATTCAGAAAGTGTAACTTGTAATTCAGAAAGCGTAAGTTGTTATTCAGAGAGTATCAGCTGTAATTCAGAAACCAAGAACATGCTCTATACATGATTATTAATTTGTTGTTATCATATTCCCTATTCTTACTTATCAAGTCCTTGACTGTTTCTGGAGTGATAGTTTCTGAATTACAACTGAAGGTTTCTGAATAACAATTCACTAATCTGATATTGTAGTTACAGTTTTGGAATACAATTTGCTAATATGAATTATATTTTACGGTTTTTGAAATCCAATTAACTAACACATCTGAATTACAAATTACTCTTTCTGAATTAAAATTACCTATTCTGAATTACAAGTCGTATGTTCTGCGAATTACAAGTTACACTTTCTGAATTACATTTGAAAAAGGTATGGTCGAATCAAAACAAAACTGTGCTAGTTGGTTACAGGAAATACTTTGGAATTTTTCACTCTGCTACAATAAAAGTGATAATAACACTACCTCAGGGCGAGGGATTGGCGTAGTGGTTGAGCGCCAGCCTCGTAACCGAGAGGTTCCAGGTTCGGTTCCCAGCTTTTTTCATTTTCGGATGTGAAAGTCTGAATGATTGAAACTCGTGTCGGCTGGGAATAATCCTCCACGATTCACTGTTTCGTTAATAATTAACAGTGCTGCTCCTAAGGTGGCGTATGGAGTTAGTAACGTGGCCTATCCATAACACACGGCTAATGACCAGAGCAGTTGATGCCAAAACACCCTGTGTGGGTAGTTATCTGCCGTAAGGATCAGTGCAGAATTATCTGTTGGATAAAATTCAATACCCGTCGTGGCATTGGCCTAGCCACAGAAGCTGTTGTGTTCTGATAGGTATTTGCTACAATCGATACTACTGCGATTTAGTTATAATACATGGGAGAAAAAGGTTTTCAGCATTTTTCATTCTCCCATGACGTTCAATTTAAAAAGTATTTTGTTTGTTATGAATTTTGGAGGTAGAATGTTGTCATTAATTTCCTTTTAGTAATAAGTATTTAATGAACGTGCGCGGCGTAGTAGATGAGTGTCTAGGTTTATAAACACATTTTATCTTCTATGAACAACAAAATTGTTATAATGAAAAATGGATTACTTGTGTAATCCAATATTCCGCAAAACCCATAAACAATAGGTATTTTCGTCAGATGTTTAGGGTCTTCCGTCTATTATTGTGGTCCATTCTTCATGAATCGATATTTGGTTTTATGTTGAAGTCATAATCGGAGTTCTTCTTCTGGAACCTTGAGACGGCGCTGAAAATATACTTCAGTATTTATCTTACGGATTATCATAGGGCTGAGAGGATTTTTCGATTCAATTGTGTTGACCTAGCCTTCGCTGATGACTGGCAAGCACCATGAAATTGGTACGGAGGTGTTCCCCCATTCAAATAAAGAAAAATGAGCTTTGATGTTTGAAGAGCATTGTAAGGTACTTCTTGTAGAACACTTTGCCAAGTATCAAACAGATGTAATTCAACGATTGTATGGGGCAGTGTGCCGCCAAAAAAACCCTAGTGCTATTACTTCAATAATCTTTCGTCGTCTATTCTTCATGAATAGAACAGAATAGTGTTCATTTGCAGACAGTCAAAAATGATTAACAGGTTACAATAATTGAATACAAGTAGTACATGAGCACATGGAACATGCATGTCCATCCCACTGAAATTGGTACTTGTTAGCGGGATGGTTCACATAAAAGTACCAAAAGAAATTAAATGAATGAAAATAGTAGTTGCTCAATTCTAAGAACTTTTGGAGTATTCCAGACTTAATCTAAATTGAATTATATAAATTTGAATGAGAAAGGTATCATCTATACATACAGGTTTACATACACAGACACACTTGCTCACAAACTTTCATATATATTATTAAAGAACGTAGAATTATCAACAAAAAACAACTCAACTACAAAGTCTGCCCCAGTCGCCTATGCCGGACATATCACCAAGACCATCGTTGAGGAAGCACTTGCCTATTACAACTTTGGATATACCGTTAACGACCCCTACATCGGAGACAGCAAAACCCAACAAGAATCCAACAATGGAGGTGTCGTCCACGGAAGCTACTCCCTGATTGAATCTGAGGGTTTCAGGCGTATCGTAGAATATACCGCTGACGACTATTACTATAACCCTATTCCCGAAGAGCTAACAGATCCTACAATTTTGTAGTTTCTTTCAAAAGGCTAACTCACTATGTCACGGAAAAAGTGCTGCTAACTTACCTATATACAGTGCATTTATAGTTATTTATGCAACAAGTGCAAAAAGTAAGTGTTTATTGCACTCGACGTGAAATTGTCCGACGAGGCCGTCAGGCCGAGTTGGACAACACGTCGAGTGCAATAAACATTTTTTGCACGAGTTGCATACAACATTTTTTCTACGTTCATGCAAAAAGCAAATAATTATTTATTTAGGTGCGGCACCATCATCTAGTTTTTCATTAGTATTACTCATTTTAAAACTTTCAGTTCTGTAATTGTCAGAATTAAATTTTTACTGACGTTTATATAACCACAGTTGCATTATCAAAATCAAAATCATAGTAGCCATGAGCGCATATGTTATCACGAGGTGTGGTAATAGTACAGACAGTTTGCTCTGTGCAGGTAAACGGTTTAGACCATAGCGGATCGGTTTTGATTATGGAGTTATTCTCGGGAAGACATTGTTTGTTCAACTCTGACTGCTAACATTAATACAATATAATATAAAATATGTAGCTGTTTAAAACGTATGGCCAATCTCACAGAATGAATATGTAGTGGGTTTGAACGTTTATGTTCATCATGATGACAGCACGTTGAAGTAGAATGACAGATAATTGCAATAAAAACTTTATTGCACTAGTGCAATAAAGATCTTCTTTTTCCACTGAATATAGTTCAATAAAGTTTTGCTTTTTGCATGAATGTAGAAAAATTTAATTAATTTAATTTAAACGTGCCACTCTGAATACCTGTTGGTATAATGGTTTGCAGGAAAATTAAAATACATGTCAACAATAGTATACAGGAGGACACATTTTGACATATTCACATTTGATCTAACTTTCCCTATCGCACCCCAAGAGCATGTCACCAATTTTTTTTAAAAGGATCACCCTATATTCTTTCGCACTATCAGATGCTCCGTGATGAGCAGTATCCAACAAAGTATAAAACATATGGTCTGAAGCTTATGGTTCGGGAGCTACAAATTATTTGAGTTGAAAACGAGCCACCCTAAATAACTTTTGAAGCAATGATTTGCAGTAAAAATAAAAAAAAACTGGCCAACAATTATACAGAACGTACTTTCATCCGAAAAACAAATTTTATGCAAGAAATTCTGATGCAAGTTGATCCGTTCAGTGAGACTTTCACAAAACTCGATGTCTCTATCGAAATCATCTTCGTTCAATTCATGAACTATTCTTATCTTATATGAATGAAATTTGTACTTATGAAGGATCCTGTAAACATTTCTAAGACTGATTCCTGATTCTCGAGATAACTTATTAAGAGATTGCGTATTTTCCATTAGTCCAACGTGCCCTTAAATTGCAATAGAAATAGCTTCATCGTTGACAACTCCTGAACGGTTATGCTTTTAATTGCTAACAGATCCAGTTTTCATGAATTTGTTCAATAATTCCGAAACGTATTGGTGTTGCACATTTCTTACTGGAGGATTTTCATTGAACATACGGGTAGCAGCTCTAGCACTATTTCCATTCTGGTAGTACAAACTTAACTAGGCAAAATAAGACCCTTTTGAAGTATTCTTCAAAACATAACTATGAAACGCAGGTAACAGATTGTACAGAAGTTCATTCATGGTGGCTCGCTTTCAACTCGAATAATTTTTAGCTTCCAAACTATGAGCTTCAGACCACAATGTATTCTACTTTATTGAAATCTGTCCATCATAGAACATCTGATAATGCAAAACAATATAGGGTGATCCACTAAAAAAATGGTGACATGCTCTGGGGGTGCGATAGGGAAAGTAATATCAAATCTGATTATGTCGAAATGTGCCTCCCGGTATACTATTGCTGAGGTGTTTTTTTATTTTTCCTGAAAATCATTGCTCCAAAAGTTATTCAGGTTGGCTCGTTTTATACTCAAATAATTTGTAGCTACTGAACTATAAGCGTCAGACTACTTGTATTATACTTTGTCATGGAGCATCTGATAATGCGAATCAGTATATGGTGATCCAATAAAAAAATGGTGACATGCTCTGGGGGTGCGATAGGGGAAGTAATGTTATGAAAACCCAATATTGGACTAAAAATTCATGAAGACGAGATTCAGATCGAATTAATCTCAGTATTCGCAGAGAAATTCTCGACGAGAATGAAGCTAGAAAATTTCTCGCCCGAGTTTTGTTCGGCGTCCGAGAGCGCGATTGGCCAAAGCCAGGCCACGCCCTCCGGCCGACGATTATAAATATAGAGCGCTTTTCGCGTCTCGACACAGTGCTCCCCATTACGCTAGTTAACGAAAGCACAAACCAACGTATACTCAGGTGAGTGAAATATTAGTAAAATATTAATATTTCTGAAATAGTTTTTCAAAGTATTGAAAAGTAATACAATAACAAGGTTCCAGAAAAGTCAGAGAAGATTTTCCTGAGATTAATTGTTGAAATATTGGAGATTGAAAATTCTAGAAAAGTCCTTCAACCCGGAAAGGTGAAGAATAGAAATATGAGAGAGAAAATTCGAGAAGTCCAAACATTGGGAATTCAAGAGAGAAGATTCCAGAAGGTGACGAGACTCAAGAGGAGATCTACGGCCAACATTTTTCTGTCAGTGAAACTTGTGTTTCTTGGAGGGATATCAAGAAAACCCAAGATCCCTCCAAAAAGAATTCGTTTCGACTGCATAGCAGCTAACACACTTTGTTCTTTTCAGAACAAAAATAAATTGTGAAATACTTTGGGACTCAGTGCGAGCCCACAACGAAAGAATTCGTTATTGACTTATATTGTGAATTTACTAATCATATTTTTCTCTTTCAGCTTAGCCTGGCCTCCACCGACGGTGGAAGCAGCGGCTCCGTATTGCCTAGATTAGATTGCGTGGTCCCGGAATCTATGCCAGGTGAAGCCTACCGGATCACTGGGGTGAGTCTTACGTAATAGACAAACCATTGCACTAAGGTGAGACGGGGCGGTAAATCGCAACTTCTCTCCCGGGAGAGACACGGGTAAACTCCCTGTGTTAGGCGCGTTAAAAGACTTTGTTTTCTTTGTATCAGATTTTCTTAGATTTTTACTAATCTACTTTTCTTTCAGCTATCTGGTAAGTTCTGTTAGGGACGTTAGCGCTTGCTAGGTGTAGGCTATTTTATAGGCAAAGACATTGATATTTTCCCTATCAATAAAAATTTCTCTTTGTTAAAAATGGAGAGACTCTGGGCGGCGAGAATGCGGTCGAACCCGGAGCTGGCCAAGGCACCTGAAAATCATCAAACTATTTTTTTTTGAAAATTTCACATATCCACATTCTCGACAGTAACATCAAATGTGAATTTGTCAAAATATGTCCCCCTGTATAATATAATTGTTGACGTTATTTTTATTTTTCCTGAAAATCATTGTACCAAAAGTTATTCAGGATGGCTCGTTTCAAATGGAATGTACTGTATAAATATAAAGGCCCCTTTCTTTTATCGCATGTTGTAACATAACTTTATTCTAAACCGTAACGGATATGAAGACGACCTCCTCGAAGACGACTAAATGGCAAAAAAAGTTACTATTGTGGGGAACATTACAATGGCGAAATGGACAAGAAAAATTTACATGGACTCTCGCTCCTCCCGAATTATACAGGGAAAACTAAAAATGCTGTTTTGTTTTTTTTAATAAAATTTTTATTTCAGAAAATGTGAAAAAATGGAAAAAGAAAGTTTTATTGTATTCTAAATATATCTACTATAACGATGTAACAATAAACCTATGAGTAAACATTTCGTGTCAAGACGGCAATCATTAAATTTTTTGTTTCAAATGCGTCTATTTTATTATTGATAAAGCGATAAAATATCAATTCAGTGGTATGTCACACTTATATTATTACGACGATTCATTTGAAATAACTAGCATCATCTGTGACAATAACTTTTAATTGCGGACCTGACATTAGTTATTCTATGAATTGTTTTATTTTTTCAAAACTTATTTAACTATAGGCATACCTCAGATATTATCCAATTATTTCGATAAGAAAATACCCCAGCACAACGAACATATGTAATTTTCCTCTTTGGAAATTTTGGTAGGTAATCCTTGTTTCAAGGTTGATTTCTTCTGAATCAATTTTTATAAGGAAAACTTTTATAATTCTAAATCCTGGAAGTAACGAATATATTAGTTTTTGTTCAAAATAAGATTGTTTTGTGATTTTGTACATTTAAATAGCATCTCACTTCATTTACTATTATTAAACATCTAGGCTTTTCTTGGTTTCTATGACAGGAAAAATTTATGAGTTTTTGATATCTGTTAACAATCAGACGTTCATGCACTCACTTACATATCAGAGATGTATTCAAATGACGAAAGGACTGATATGCTAATTTCTTATGCAAAATCAAATAGAAATCATCTTCTAATCTAGATTGTTCTTTAAAATCTACCAGAACTATTTCAATAAAGAACAAATACAAATGCTACAGGATACGTAAAGTTTATAACCTTAATGAAAGGGATTACGGAAGAAAATTACGATTTGCAAAATGGCTAAGACGCAGAAATAGAAAAGATGTAAACATTTGTAAAAAAATATGGACGGAATGAATGGATGGTGGAATGTATTCACATTTTTCATCCAATGAGTTTGATGATGGCCTGTTAGATGAATTGCCACTGAACATCCGCTGTAAAATACAATATTTTCCACAAGACGGTGCCCCTCCCCATAATGCAGCAATACCAAGGAAACATTTAGATTATTGCCAACAAAATGGATTGGAAACAATGGACCAATTGCCTGGCCAGCTCGTTCCCCAAACCTTACTCCTTTAGATTTTTTGTATGGGGATACATAGTAACTAACTAAATACGCTACTTAAATCTCGCTTCAAGATTTAATGTCGTATGAATTGTGTAATGACGTTAAAAGATTTGCGTAATAGCTCATTTTGACAATTGAATTTTTTTAGTTTTAATTTATTGATATTTAAACTTTCTGATGAGCATTGTATATAATTCGTTACAGATGTAATGAGTATGTAATCGATTAGTGGAAACAATCCAATATTACTCTATCAATTCACTGACACCAGGCGCAGGCTAGTAGAACCGCTAAACCAACCCTTCTAATTAACTCACTGCTTGGCTCTAAAATTTTCAGTTTTTCATTAGCCCCCAGCCATAATTATTCTTTCAGCCGACAATCCCAATTTTCTCGCGAACGAATACTTCACGCGGTGCATTTGAATCCATTGAAAAAAGTCTAATTATAGCTTATACATTTTTCTTTGATCGGCTAAAGTGACGAAGATCAAAGGAGTCGACTACAAAAGAGCGTAATTTGTGCAAGTGTTGTGGAGAACAAGGATAAAGGGGAGAAGGAGAAGCATTGCAGTTATTTAATATGAGTTGAAACTGCATTTCGGAGCGAACGGTACAGAGAAACTCTTTTCAGTTCTGTGTTTAGAGAAAAACATTTTCAGTTCTATGTTCATTGTGATTTTCGTTATTATACTTGTGTTACAAGAGAAATAACGAGTAATTAAAAAACATGTTTTATAAACACCCGTCTGATAATTTCAGAAAGAGCAACGATTTTAGTTATGAATCAGTCATTCATTCCGGGAGAATATTGCACGATTGATAATTGGCTTTATTTGATTAATTATACATTTCTGAAGTTGAAGTGGAATTAATAATATTCCGAACTAAGCTTATGCTTTACGTGATTACCCATTCATTAGTATTCAGGTTGAGTAATGCGAGCTTTCGGAGAAGTATGACGGAAAGTGTGATATAAATAATAATAATAATACTCCCTCACAAACACACGTCGAGTTTACCTAGATATTGCCTGTGCGGATAGGGGACGACTTTTATTATTATTTGCTATGGCGCTTCGTAGCAACATATCGATTTTTGGTGGCACATTCACTTATAATTAACTGTTTTCAATTTTGTGAGAGAATGCCTGGAGAAAAGTTTATTTCGACATTTCGTTTAAATAATTTCATAATTTTCGGTTAAATTTTCGGACATTCTCGGACTCCTTCGCATTGATCGTTCTCTAAAATTTTCGGTATTACGGTATACACGTGACACTGCGGTTGCCGAGAGAGATTGAGTCCGTTGTGGAAAATGTGAAGCATTCAATGAAACTATCCATTTCCCACCCTCAGTCGAAATAAAGCCAATAAGTCTTATGTAGTACTCCCCGACTATCAGAGTAAGACGTTTATGGTCTTGAAGTTCTTAGCTCCTGGTGTAACGAACATAATCCGGAAAGAGGAGGACTAAATATCGAGAATAACTTTTTGAACTCCACAGGCTCTACCCAAACCATTCCGTTGAAATTATATCTCTGATAATTGGTGAAATGATGGACATACGGCACTCGAATATTGAAATTCAACCAGCTTGCCATGCAACAGCAGAAATCGTAGCTGGACGGATGCAGAAGGCGTCAACTTTGGTTCACTCTGCCTGCTCATGGCACATGATTCTTGGACCAAAAATTCACTTGCCCCACGGACGTAGTAACTTGGGTAAATGACACCAGCACGCCTTCAGAATTTATCGGAACTTCGTAGACATGCAAAGTCCCACTGGGATATTCTTAACGAAGAAAATATTGACCACATAATTCCGGGGATTAAAAACTCAGAGAACTTTATTGCCCCAGGTCCTGATAGGTTGACCAAACTTTTGGTCGTGAACAATTTCAAGCACCCACCATCATCTATAGCAGGAGTTTCCAACTCATGGCTGAACGGGAAGCAACAAATTCCGAATTGGTTTGTCGACTGGTGAGACGTGCTCATCCCCAAAAACCTAGATTTTTCGGATCCAGATAACTACAGACAGAACACATGTTATGAGATTTTCAGCCGCATTTTATAAATGCGAATACTCTTCGTGATTGACCCAGTTTATGAATGGATATATAGAATGGGAATGTCATAGAAGGTGTTCGCTCATGCAATAGATTGTGTCTTTTCGTCCTGTATCAACAACCGCAAGGCATTTTATACAACTTCGAACCATGCATTGGCTCGGTCGCTCTTCTTTTCTGCATCTCCCAATTGACACTATCCATTGCTTTCAAGAAAACCGGTGGAAACCACTGCGGCATCTCCAGCAACCAGAGGACTGAAGTTTCCCCAAACTATATAGGAAAAGATCTACATCAGTTCCTAAGGGTGGACGAAGAGTACACGCATACTTCCGGAACGGAATTTAGGATCGACAAATGTGCCGCCCGTTCATGTCAAAAATCGGGATGGAACAATGCTTCCAAGAGGTATTCACGGTTGAAAAGTCCCTCTGTAGTAAGTATAATCATAAACTTAAACAGATCTGGTCATTAGAACTGTCAGGGTTAAACTAAGTTGTTGCAACTAACATGCTTCTCGTTCCTTCTCCACTCATTTGAAGTTGTGCAATAGACAACTAGACGTAATGACTCGCAAATTTCAGTCTTCTAAATCGTTCGTTCCACTGTTATACTTCCCCAAATAACTACAAATTTTGTGTTTGGAGTATTTTCAGAATGGTACTAGATGGAGCCTATAAAGTCATCGGGAGTGCAGATCCCTTTATATGCATGGTCTGCGACTATTACAAACCATAACCCTCAGCATATATTTTCAAGGCTGCAGCCCGCGCAGCATATAAACTTGGTTTCGTATACGAAAATGAATGAGGTGACTCTACCTCTGTCACCGAGTTGGGACCCATTTAGCAAAAAGCTCATATCAAAGCTTCAGACGTCGAGATAATCCTGCAGCTGAATGGGAATAAGCCAGAGACTATAATATATTTTGTTTGATGTTTTGTGACCTCACTGATTATTTCAGCGCGCAGCGTGTGAATGGTTGGGAAAAGGTCAAGATAACTGAAACCACCGTGGATCTGTTGCTGAAGTCTCGACGTATAATGTATTTGTTGTAAGCAGGTGAAGCTTATGCGGTCTCCGCCTTTATCTACAGACATATCGTAGTGCTACGATGTTTTACTGATTCAGACAAATTCAAACCCAATATACCTGATGAAGTCCTCCTGATGATTTCTATCTAAAAACTAAGTTTCAAGTTGAGTGACTCACTAAAACAATCCTCGAATTCATAAAATATTTTTTGTACGAATGTGCGTTTTCTTTCCCGCACGCATTTTAGTTTTGAAAGTGTCAATTTCCCGTTCTAGTTCGGGAAAGTAAAATATGTCTGTGTAAATTTTATTGATTTTACGTGTATATTAATATTCAAATTAATGTACGGTTTAATCAGTCAAGTGGATTGGTCTAGTCGACAAAGATTTGTTAGGACAATCAAGTTGTCATCAAGACGTCAAAGTTTCAAGTCGAAAGGTTGTCGAAGTGACAAATTCTGTATTTTTCAAATTATTTACAATAAAAGCAATATTTCAATAGATTCGTCAGGCTAAGAGCGTCCAGAAGCAATTTCAAGCAGATGAGGTATATTAAGACTTCTCATCTTATATATGCTAATACTCTCCTCAGTTGAGCCGCTGTATTTTTAAACTTTCAGTGGCTTGAATTGATTATCGCAAGACATTTGATACAACATCGCATGAGCTCATCATGCATTTGCTAAGATGCCTTGCGGTACCAGATCAAATAGTGAGATGCATTGAACAGCTGATGCCGTTCTAGAGTACTCGCTTCACCATAACATCTGGTCAAGTCAGGGTCCAAACAGAGCAGGATATCTTTAGATGAGGTGTGTTTCAGAGAGACTTCCACAACTTTTGCATCTCATTATTGCCATTGTCCGTTCCTCTGCTTAGTATGCGATCATGAAAAAGTAGGGAAATAATTTCTCTTCCTTCAAGGCAGCAACCCGTGTAGCCGAAGAAATTAGTCTCGTATTCGACTCTGAACGGACGAACGACGTCAAAGTTGCAGAGAGTGAGAGTCTCCTAAAGCTACATAAGGATAAGCCAATGCGGGGGGCCTTCTTCAAGAACATTGAAGACCTTGGCTCGTCCAGAAACCTGCCTTCGCATTTCTCAGGTCAAGTGGGCTGAAGTTGGAAACCGATGAATTCTTAATGGCCTGTCAAGATGGTGTCTTCAACACCTTCGTGTACCACATTCGCGTCGTGGGTACCTGAGACCATAATGCAGTCGCTGTCAGCCTGTCCGGCTTATACGGTCTCAGCCTATATCCACAGGCTTAACGCGGCGCTACGAGTACTGTATAGACGTCGCACCGGTGTTGCCATTTGCTCCGGTGCAGTCCTTTGTGGAGAATGAGAAGTGACGAATCTATTGAAACTACCCTCCACCCTCAGGCAAATACACGTCAATGAGCCTAGAACAACGGACTAAGAGAAAAAAAGGAGAAAAAACGGACTAAATATCGAGTTCTACTCTTTGAACTCCGCAGGCTTTACCCAGACCATTCTGATAATAGGGGTCCTTGGTGGAATGGACACATTGCTCTCAAACATAAAAATCATACCAACTTGCCGTAGTTTGACAGATCACTAAGTCGAATGGAGAAACCCGTTATCCTTGGTTCACTCTGCCTACTCGGGACTTACCCCACGACGTGAGAAGTCGTTATTGGGGAAAATGATACAGTGCGCCCTTCGGAACTGTAGGAGCTTTGGAGATAAGGCCTGACTGGAAAATTGCTAACAAAAAAAAAATAGCAATAATTACTCATACCAAAAGGCATAGCATGTTTGATGATGTATTTGATTTTCAGCTGTAGGAATTTTTGGCAGTATTTCTACTGAATGGCAGCGAATTCCATATGTATTCTGTATTTCTGAAAATTTTCATGGTATAATTTAATTTTCCATCGGGTTTGAATTGCCCCTTGCATTAGACGGCCCAGGTAATTGCCGAGGTCACCCTTTTGCCGGCCATGACACTCCTGTTCTGAACTTTTGAATTTTCATTATAGAGGTTGGGCCATGGAAATGGGAAAAAATGTTCAGGTAAGTTGTAAATATAAGCTAGGTTTCTCATGAGAATTTGTTTTCATATTTTGATGTTCACTACTTCATGAACTGTGTTACTTACTTATAATAATAATAATACTCCCTCATAAACACTCGTTGAGTGTACCCAAAGGCATAGCCTGTGCGGGTAGAGGACGGCTATTATTATTATTTTGCCCTGGCGCTCCGGGGCGACTTACTCATGTTTCAGGTGATGTATTCACTTTTCAGCTGTAGGAAAACTCGGGAAACCTACAGCACCACCCCGTGTGGTCGGTGCGCACTCCAAGCAAGCACCGCACCTGCTTCATAACAAGGCATTTGGCTGCCCAAAGAAACCGAAGTTCTTGAGAAAAGAGATTCTTGCGTACTGAGGCTTCGAACATATGTCCAATGTGAGCCAAAAGTTCCACAGCTGAAGACTTTAACCGTTGAGTCATTTAATAACATTAACGATTCCGGTCGTATCAGATGTTACAAAAAGGTATTCGATGGAAAATTTGTTTTTTATAATTATACATCTTATTTCTTCACGTCGTAAGTTATGTGAAACCAACTATGAATAGAAAAGGCTTGAGATTGAAAATAAACTCCAAGAATAAAATCCTGTAGTCCCTAGATTATTATATTTCTGATTACCGAACATGTTTTCGTTCATTCTGCTGACCAGTGCAAAAATATACACAGTATCCAAAACCAATTCCGTTCGAACCCTTAAAGTGGTCCTCTATTAATTTTCAGGCAGGACTAAAGGATATCGCTATCGTACACAAATATTATGAAAATAAGCCAGAGAAAGTATCATCCCTTTCGATACCCTTAACCTCTTTACGCTGATTTGTTATTTCAATATAACGTAACGTAAGGGTAATGTGAAGGCATGCATACAGATAGCCTAATTGGGGGAAATAATGCGAGACCGTTTCGCTGAATATAAAAGGGATAACACATGAATGGAGAGTGTGGAGTTTATACCGGGCAAAAAGTTCATCAAGCGTTCTTTGGTGATAAAACTTGGGATGTTAATTTTACAATACTGTTGTTTGTAACTTTCGATATAACTATCATCTATTTCTACTCATCTGTCGGTCAGGAATATCAATTGATACAATTATTGGGCAGAGATTGGAGCATATATTAGAATATATGAATTGGAACCCGGTTCTCTTGAAGCTACATTGAGATGACCCAACGCATTGGGTCTCCTCTCCAAGAACATCGAATTATTTCGCTAATCCAAGAACTTGACCTTTGCTAGATCAAGTGGGCTGAAGTCGGAGACCAATGAATTCTTAATAGCCGCGTGATGGGTATGGAAATTGATGACATCAGATGCAGGGCGTGTCCTGTCATCCCAAAAAAAAAGGAATCAGGCAATGATGTTTTTTCTCTGATACCCTACCGATATTGTTAAGCTGAAAAATCAGTCTTTGTCTCAAATCATCAGATTTTTCTCTCGAAATGCGAATTGATATTACATGCCACTTGGTACTGTACTACTGGAGAGTTGCTCTGACTGTTGACATATTTTTTGTTAGTTTAAGCTAATTTATTATTTTCCATCTGAACTGTTTATAAAAATTATCATTACCGAACATTTGTTAATATTGTGAATCAGGATTGAATCGCAGCTCACCACATAAGAGCCAACCTCTATCATTCTGGTTTCTTAATTATTCATTCTTTCCCTTCCATGTACTCTGCTACCTGAGTCCAGAAGAAATTGTTTGCCGTTTTGAAGGAGTTTACAGGACGTGACTTACCTTCCCACTCAGCAAGTTTCAGAATAACAGAACTACACAGACAGACTAGAAACCAATATGTTCGTCGATATAAGAGAGTCTACAGGACTGGTACTCATTCCATTTATGAAGTTTCGAAAACGAAATCACAGAGTATCATCGTAAAGATCAGGGTTAAGCTGAATACACTGATGAAATTATAATTCTAAATGTATAACGTATCGTTCTTCCAACTGTCAGTTAACGTTAAAATCATCATTTCAATATTTAAATTTCAAAAACAGTTAATACCATTGTTTTTGTATCCTAATACTTCTTTATATACATTATTATTCAATCCGTTGTAGCTGGATGGAATCGAAGTGTTTATAGATAAGTCGGGACATGTTATTGAATATTTGGGAATTTATATAGATTCTCACCTGAAATGGGATAACCACATCAATTTTGTCAAGAAGAAACTTCGATATTTGATTTTAAAATTCAGATACTTATCTAAAATTCTTTGTTTTAAATACTTGAAAATTCTTTATCAGTCCTTAGTAGAGTCGCACCTTGCATATAGTATAATTGCTTGGGGTGCCACCTCAAATATCCTGATAAATAACTTACAAAAAATACAAAAGTGTATTCTGAAAAGTATGTATAAAAAACCAAAAACTTACCCATCACAAAAGCTTTATCATGAAACTGGAATTTTCAGCTTTATGCCAAAACACTAGTCATTAACAATATAAAGACAGGAAAAACTGGAAACCCATCGAACATTGTCACCTCACTAGGCATAGAATCAAAGTCGCTGTAGTACCGAGAGCCGAGAAAACAATTGAACAAAAATGTTTCACATACCTAGGACCCAAATCATTCAATGAATTACCAGCAGAATTAAGAAAAATCAATTCGATGAATCTATTCAAGCTCAAGATTGAAAAATGGTTCATAACAATCCCTCATAGCGCTTTGTATGACTTTTTGAATATGAAAACCCAAACTATAAACTTGGAAAGTTAATTTTATTTGTATATCTAATTTGCTTGTTATTTTATTTATATACTTATGTACTGTAGTTATTCTACCAACAAGCAATATTTTATATATGCTAATTTTCATCTAACATTTCAACACTGTCTATTGTTTGATTGTAAGAATTATCTTATCTTGTTGTTATGAACACCCTCCATAATAGTTTTAAAATTTACTGTTAATATACCACGTACAGCCCTAGGCTTGTGGTTTTTTCTGTTTATTTGACAATGAGTCAAATATTCTGAGGCCAACATATCTTTGCACACTTTATGTTTTTTATTTTTTCAAATAAACCTTATTATTATATGTAATTGATTTGCTCTTCCTTTTTCTTCTCAGTTCTGGCGCTCTCATTCAGACTGAGCTAACCAACATCAAATTCTAGATCAGTGAGAATTCACAATAGAAAATATGCAAGTAAAGTCTGATATACAAGCCCTTATCCACACCCTAGAGTTTCATTCATCAAAGAAAAAGCCGTGGTATACGATTCTAATGATTTTGTGGAGGCCATACAAAAATAAAAATTAATTGAATACAGTGGTAGAAGTAATTTTCCACCAAGACTTTAACAAATACAAACATCTCAAATCTGAGGAAGAACCCGTGGAAATTTTTAAATCATCTCTAGATCAGTTTACCATAGAAAATATGCAAGTGAATTCTGTTACACAAGCCATTATTCGTACCCTAGAGTTTCATAAGTTTCATGCAAGTCAAATACTGTGTTTGACATTGCAAAAGTGGCGTTCAACGTCAACAACTACAAGTAATTAGTCAATACTCGAATCATCCAGTCAAAATAAGAATTGGTGCTTCTTTCCTTTGATTATTTCCTGACTAAAAAATTGAATTTTGACATTAACTTGTATTTTGAATTTGAATAAAAAAAGTCTATTGAAAGGTAATTTTCCAAGTTTATTTCGTCTTTAAACTAAAGGAAACAACAACAGGACAGACTAGTCCAAACAATTAGGCTCAATTTGGACATGAGTTAGTATTATTATTATAAATTTTACAAAACAGTTGCATTCTTTTGGACCTAAAAAGCCAAGATTTTCATTCAAGAAGACGTAGCAAAATTAAGGAATGAAGTACCCGATGAAATATACCTCGTGATAAAGTTGGTTTTGAGAAAACTTCTTCCGAACAAATCACAAAAAACATTATAACAATTTGTTTATCATAAATAGTTGATACAATGAAGGTGATTGATGAAATCATTAATTTATCATGCCACAAAAACACTAGACATTTTTTTATTCGATAACTTTCTCACACATCTAAATATTTCCATTAGTGAATTTACTCGCAAAACATACATTAGACAAAATTGCTCGATTTTGTCAATTCTTCTTGTGAAATTACTAATTGGCAAATTTATTTCGTTGAAAAAATAAATTTATCTGATAAAAAATACAACTGCGGAAATGGTACCTTCTCCGCATGCGACTGCCGTTACCCGAACGACACGAAGCTGAGTTTGGGTAAGTAATCAAGTGCGGGAAAGTGCCTTTCTACATGAGTTTAGATCAACAATTTTTCTGCAAGCGTGAGGAAATTAATTAAAATCTTGATCTATTTTTATTTTGTATTAATGCAAATAGGAACAACTTAAGGAGATGTTACATCGAAGCGAGAGGCCGATGGTTCTGAAATGAACTCGAAAGATAATGAAGGATTCCAATTGAGAATTTTGTTAGAAATATCTATTTTCCGATATGTGGAGTCTTTTAAGTACCCCTCAGCAACTAAAGTTGACGTCCATCCTCCTAAATGTTTAATATTTGTTGTATCTACACCATAATCAGCAAGTAAAATGACTGAGGAACGCCTGAAGCTGTGACCAGTGCAAAGTTACGGATTTTGAGGGTGCAGATAAACTGCGACTGCGAAGGCTATCTTTCCTATGGTATTCATTCCCACACATTGCACAGTACATTTTCCATTTTGTATAACAAAAAAAATCTACGGTAAGGATTCTGTTTTGGGCGTAAAGGCATACTTTCTGTATACGTTCAAAAAGTAACCACTATTTGTTTCTTCAGATATCACGAAGGATCTAGAGGAATGATTTTTGGAATCCTTGAAAATTATTTAATTTGCTTTGTCATCTGTGTCGTCAATGGTAAACTTCGTCAGCTCTTCTCGTCTGCAGGCACCAGCTAATCCAAAAATGTCTACCAACTTTATCACGAGGTATATTTCATCGGGTACTTCATTCCTAAATTTTGCTACGTCTTCTTGAATGAAAATCTTGGCTTTTTAGGGCCAAAAGAATGCAATTGTTTTGGCCCTAAAAAGCCAAGATTTTCATTCAAGAAGACGTAGCAAAATTTAGGAATGAAGTACCCGATGAAATATACCTCGTGATAAACTTGGTAGACATTTTTGGATTAGCTGGTGCCTGCAGACGAGAAGAGCTGACGAAGTTTACCATTGACGACACAGATGACAAAGCAAATTAAATAATTTTCAAGGATTCCAAAAATCATTCCTCTAGATCCTTCGTGATATCTGAAGAAACAAATAGTGGTTACTTTTTGAACGTATACAGAAAGTATGCCTTTACGCCCAAAACAGAATCCTTACCGTAGATTTTTTTTGTTATACAAAATGGAAAATGTACTGTGCAATGTGTGGGAATGAATACCATAGGAAAGATAGCCTTCGCAGTCGCAGTTTATCTGCACCCTCAAAATCCGTAACTTTGCACTGGTCACAGCTTCAGGCGTTCCTCAGTCATTTTACTTGCTGATTGTGGTGTAGATACAACAAATATTAAACATTTAGGAGGATGGACGTCAACTTTAGTTGCTGAGGGGTACTTAAAAGACTCCACATATCGGAAAATAGATATTTCTAACAAAATTCTCAATTGGAATCCTTCATTATCTTTCGAGTTCATTTCAGAACCATCGGCCTCTCGCTTCGATGTAACATCTCCTTAAGTTGTTCCTATTTGCATTAATACAAAATAAAAATAGATCAAGATTTTAATTAATTTCCTCACGCTTGCAGAAAAATTGTTGATCTAAACTCATGTAGAAAGGCACTTTCCCGCACTTGATTACTTACCCAAACTCAGCTTCGTGTCGTTCGGGTAACGGCAGTCGCATGCGGAGAAGGTACCATTTCCGCAGTTGTATTTTTTATCAGATAACTTTATTTTTTCAACGAAATAAATTTGCCAATTAGTAATTTCACAAGAAGAATTGACAAAATCGAGCAATTTTGTCTAATGTATGTTTTGCGAGTAAATTCACTAATGGAAATATTTAGATGTGAGAGAAAGTTATCGAATAAAAAAATGTCTAGTGTTTTTGTGGCATGATAAATTAATGATTTCATCAATCACCATCATTGTATCAACTATTTATGATAAACAAATTGTTATAATGTTTTTTGTGATTTGTTCGGAAGAAGTTTTCTCAAAACAACTCATATCGTGTTTATATTATTCAACAATCATAGTTGACGTTACAGAAATTGAAGTGACAGTCGCTCAATAGAAAGTCTTTTGAGGAATGGGCATTTTCATCCCGATAAAATGGATGCACTTTTAATATCGCTGTTGAAATGAAGTAGATATCATAATTCATCACTAAATGGTCTTCTTTCTACAAGGTTTGATTTATCGATGAAAAACAAATTAATATATATCTCAATATTTCGTATGGAACCACTCGTATTCAGTTACAGATAAATTTATCACAAAAAAACCTTTTTCATTTCGACAGACCTGCTGTTCGATTTGTATTCAATGGTGGCTGATCAAAAATACATTGTGTTGTAATTAAAAATGCATTGCAAGCAGCTGGGAAACTGTATATATTCTGTTGACTTTTACGAAACCGATGCTTGCATATTGGAAATTTGGAATTGGATTCGCATCAGGTCACCTGTTTTGAATTACCGGTGTGTGATACAGATAAGATTTTGCTCCTATATGGAAACTGATGCAAATATTACCCGAATGTTAATAAATACAACTTATCAAACTGTTGAAGTCTTCTGATCCATCAGAAATAAATGTGCTCGCACTTGGGAAAATGTTCTGAAGGAAACAGTAAAATATACTTATTAGTTTACACAAGGATCCCGAATTTTTAGTATGTTGTAGATTTTGACTTTCTTTGTAAGGTGTCAAAATCGAACAGCGAAGCTTTTCGACCAGAACTTTAAACAATTTTGAGAATTAACAAAACCCCATTTCATTCTGGGAATACCATGCATCACTGACGGTACAATCTCACCTTGATCTCGTATCTATTGAACTTCTTCGTTTTGTGCTCTACTGCAGGGTGAACAAAGAAAATTCCAATTCGTTTAATTTTCAACTAACCAATGTGATTTCTCTGATGACAATTTAAGATTCAGTATTGCCTGGATGAACTCCAATATTGATCGAAGTTACCTGACATAATTTTTTTTCATACAGGGTGGTTATGAATAATCCAGTCTTTCGCTAATTTTCTTGTTTGAAAGATTTTCGGCGTTTGAAATTGTTCGGAAGAGTAGGCTACTCCGTGCTCACCGTATTATGATAGGAAGTCCACCCTCCCGTTCTTTCTACCTATGACAATTCGCCAAAGGCTGTTATCTTCGAGGGTTTCTGCCCACTTATCATGTATGTAATCACTGAACGAGCGTTTATTTTATTTTTATTTTGTCGTTATATCCGTCAATCGGCGGCACCCCTCCGAAGTCTTCGCAGGGGTTAGCATGGTGTAACGTTGGGTTGTTTGGGGTTTCAGGTTTTGTATCCTTACCTTCTACCTTATCCAGCTGGCTGCCAAAACCTAATCGCGCCTGCTTGCGCAGGCCCTACAATCCTGTGTAGACTTTAGATGCTGCGAGAGCATCCATTATCGAGATTTCCTTGATCTCAAGAAGAAGAGCAACGAGAAAAAACCCATAGGGTGATAAAAATATCAAGGTTTTTATTCATTTAAATAAAGCTAATTTTTAAAACTGACATCATCGACTCTGTATACGATGAAACGAATTTTTTGATTTTAGGTGGGTTTATTACTTCATGGTGTCCCAAAAACCAAAGGTCGTTATTTTTCCATATTCGTAAATCACCTTGTATGAATTGTATCAACTGTGATGATAGATGAAATGAATTTATAATATTATGTTATAGTTTTATCCTACGATGAACTTCATTTGCTCATGAAAAAAGCAATTTAGATTTTTGACAGAATTTCGATTTTTTCAGCATTAGACGGATCAATAGGCCTTTTCATCACAGTTTTTTTTGTACACATGCGTCAGCGTCAGCCATCTTTTTCAGACTGTTTTGTGAACAAACGGTCAAAATACCTGAGCTGGTTTTAATAATAATAAGCCACTTATTTCCAACAGGTACACAAACAAACTTGTAGGAAAATACAAAAATTACATAGTGTTGCATAATCAATGGTGAGAAAAATAATATCAATATTTATATAAAGATGAAATATTGACGGACAAATACAAAACAAAGAATAAGTATTAAAATATGTTACACAGAGACAGACAGGTGGGGCATACACCGACAAATGAGGGAAAAATTATGCGGTAGAAAACTGATTCCCGCCACCACCACAAGACAGCGAATACTAAAACTTTGACCTCACAATACTTATGCCTGAATTCGCAAACCATCTAACTCTATTGATAAAACGTGGAATTAGCTGCTTTGCAAATTAAGCCATCGTTATGCTCAAAATACAAGTCAGTGATCAGACAATTCATTCAGTAATAATGTGGTTATCGATTTTAGTGAGTCGAAATTAATATCGCATATTCCAGAAATACGATTAAAGTTTTGGCATATAATATTTATAGGGCTCTGAAGACTGACATGAAATGTAACACTGCGTCTGGACTCTAAACGGGGCGCAAATCACTTGATTTCATGCAAGAGATATGGACAATCGATGTTCTTATTAATTAATTCGTGAAGAAATCAAACAGCAGCGATAATTCGCCTGTTCGATAGAGAGATAACATCAAATCTCTTTAAATAAATACTATGATTCAGTCCTCTAGCAGGATAATTATTGTCTTCACGACATATTTAGAATCACATTTGTAAATAGGGTTCCAAATCATTGACGCGTATTCTAATTTTGAGCGTACAAATGAAAAGTTAGAGTATTTTCAGTGTTTTAATAAGAATAGCTCCAAGTTTGCTGGTGTTAGCGTTGTTAATAAGACCAAAATATCGGTGGCTTCAGCTACGATCACGATAATTTTACTCTGATCTTGGGCAAGATCAAATTGCGGTAGTAATAATAGTCCTCGCTCAGCGTCAGCTCGATAATGGACAAACTGAATTCCTTCTTTGGCTAATCAAACTTCCTATGAAAACATTCTCATATTTCTTTTGTTTTGAGGTCAGGTCGTCCGGTGCACCAGGTCCTCCAGGGCAGGTCACTGAGTCAAATTCGTGAAGAGCGACCCGCAAAACCCCCGGACGACGAGTTTACAACGATTCGGTGAGTTGTTCCATCAAAACTCCGGAGGACGTTACTAGTCAGGTCGTCCGGTGCACCAGGTCCTCCGGGACAGGTCATCGATGTCAAATACGTAACAAGCAGCTTATATAACCCCCGGGCGCAAGTTTTTCTTGATTTATCACAAGTTAAGCAGGAACGCCAGGGGATGATGTTTCTAATGCCGTCCTGACCTCCAGGTGTACAGGGGGCTAATTTGTACATGATATTCAGATTTCGCTATTCGAGAAACCCAGGGTGCAAAATTTCGTACAGTTCGGGTGTTTTTGTGGCAGATATGAATTTTTTCCCATCACTTGAAATTATGCACTTGAATGAATGCACTTTTTGATGCACCAATGCATTTTTCCTAAAATCTGTAAAACAAAATACAAAGTTTCCACATGAGCTAACGATTCGAATGCAAAAAACCACATCTCGATTCGTTCGTCTGCGCAAATTTTATGGGATTTGGTGATTTCAATGCCAAATTTCTTCGCCTACACTCCTAGAATATCATAATCTTTTTATTGATTTTATTACCATATATCTTCGATCATTGTTAAAAGTACATTTTGATAAATATACCTATCGGTAATTTAATTTAAAATCAAACAGCAATATTTCCCATTTCAGATCATTTACCGAAATACCTACCTTTGCTTTTATATAATTCATCCCCAATACCATGCTATTCTCTCAGCGTGATCAGTCTGTATAACAATAAATCCCAGTCGCTTGCCACAGAGTAAGAAATTGAAACATCTTCTGTCCAATTCGTGAAATCCATCACCTTTTCCGTTTCTACTGATATGTGAGTAATAAATAGTTGATGGAGCCGATGAACTTTGATATTATGATAAATGAGATTCCTTCGATATCCTCACACAGAAAAATAGTTGACACGTCAGAAAGAGTTCTTGGACTCGGGCTAGGAAAATCCCAAGAGACGACGCAGCACATGATTCTTTGACTTTTATATGAAATTGAGTTCGGAGCATCATCCATGATAAAATTTAAGAGGTAGTTGGCAAGCAGTGGATAATAATTGGAGAATTCGTCTTCAACTAGGTTTTTTGATGAAGGAGGCAAAGAATAAGTGATTAGTCATTTCAATACATTGTAACATTTCTGGCTAATCTTCAGGTTAATTGTGTAAAGTTTAGAGTTTAGAGTTAAGAATTTATTTAATTCAATTAGATATTTACAAGTTCATAAATAAGAGAAGCCACCTAAGCATAGCTTGAAATACAGGGGTAGTTACAGAAAAGACACTTTCTATCAAATAAATTGAAATAAATCAAACACAAGCTCTTTAATAATACCGAACATGATATACCTAGAGGCTGTTTCTTTCATCATGTGGTAACATTGCTACATTATAAACCGTAATCGATAAGAATACAGTATGGACAAAAGAGTATGATGGCTTTGAAGGGACATGGTGATTTTTTCGCTCACGCGTTAAAATATCTCGATCATTAATCGCCTTCATTAATACACTAGTTGATCGAATAACTGTTAGTGCGCTTGTAGAAATACTACTAATCCTAACTCATAAAGAAAAGTACTCTCTCGCACTCGACTGCTTAATCGAAATGTGCTTTGCGTCGTTCGGGTAAAGGTACTCTTTCCGTACTTGTTAGGATGATAACTATATTCATATCATAATTAAATGATCAATCGACTTACCCGTAAGGAAGAGTGATCCCAATTATATGAGCAGTCTCGTCGAAGGATCATAAAATTCGGTAGTCCTACACCTTTTCCAGTAGTATTTCATTTGAACTTCACAATAGTCACTTATATTTCGGAAATTCGTAGTTGAATTTCAGAAGAGTCAATTTTATTTCTGAAAGCATCAATTGTATTTCAGAATAATCAACATGATTTCAGAAACCATCATTTGAATTTCAGATTAGTCAATTGCATTTTAGAAAGTATCATATGGATTTCGGAAAGTGCCATTTGTATTTCAGAGAACAAGAAAATTAATTCAGAAAGCATGATTTCTAAGATACAGAAATCACAAAGTTGAATTTGTGTGGTTCGATTTGGTAACTATTGGAGGTGATTGTGAACGTGCATAGTTATAAAACTTCAGGTAATGATAGTATCTACAAAAATTTATTTTCAATTTCAGAAAAAGTAAGAATCAATTCAGAAATAAATTATTTAAATTTCGTACAAAGTGATAGATGTTGATGAATTCTGAAATACATTTGATATTTTCTGAAATACAATTGACTATTCTGAAATTCAAATGATGCTTTCTGAAATCATATTGATTATTCTCAAATACAATTATTGATGCTTTCTGAAATCGAACTGACTTTTCTGAAATTCAACTTATACTTCCTGAAATTCAACTCACAATTCTGAAAATTAATTGACGCTTTCTGAAATTCAAGTCACTCTGAAATACAATTGATACTTTCCGAAATATAAGTTACTATTCTGAAATTCAATTGATGCTTTCTGAAATATAACTGGAAAGGGTGTAGTGCGACGGTACTATGCTATGACGTTCAAAGTATAGGTAAGATATTTTGCAAAGATTTGCCAAATGTTTTGTTTCAATATTTGGCCCATTGAAATCCTCACTCGTTCAATGTAACCCGTATATTTCTAGGGGTGGAAGAAATGGTGGGGAGGACATTCATTAACATTCAATTATATTACACAATCCCGTCTCGGATTACAATTTTTTCCAGATAGATGTTGAACGAAATTTACAATCTTTGAGTATTGGAAAAATACAATTCGTTCCAATATTATAAATATAACGATTTAGGTAATATTTTTTTTATAATATAACGAGAGTCATATACACATCTACAACAAGGTATGTATACATATTTTAAACAACAATTCAAATATGGTTTAAAGAATGTAAACAAGTCAATCGACTCTCAAAACGCACTGTTGTATATGTTTCATATTTGGTACTGCTCCTCCCTGTATTCTGAACAGGGATAATTTGATATTACGTAATTTGTCAGTTAGACTTTATTTTTGTATTGCTGAAGATAATAAAAACTATAATAAAACACGCATCTACAAATTTTTTAGGGCTTTTACATACAGCTTGTTTCACCATAAATGAAACTACACCTCTTCCAGTTGTATTTCAGAAAGTGTCTCAAGTTCATTATTTAAGAAAGCGTCAACTGAATTTCAGAATAGTGAGTTGAATTTCAGAAAGTGTTAGTTGAATATCAGAAAAGTCAGTTTGATTTCAGAAAACATCAATTATATTTGAGAATAATCAATTTGATTTCGGAAACCATCATTTGAATATCAGAAAAGTCAATTGTATTTCAGAAAATATCATATGTATTTCGGAATTCATCAATATCTATCACTTTTTACAAAATTCAAATAATTTTTTTTTGAAATAACTCCTTTTTCTGAAATTAAAAATGAATTTTTGTAGATACTATCATCAATTGAATTTTTAGTACTTATTAGATAATAACAACATGATAAAATATTAATTAGAAATTGAATATCATCTGCTCGTAGTTTTTCTACCGGTGTTTCCAAACTTCAATGATTTGTGACAAAGCGAGCAAATTTAACGCCCAGCTGGCATATTTTCCATAGCTATTGCAGCCTCATGGTATATAGTTGAATGTTGTACTGCAATGTGCACAGTCGCCTCCAAAATTTTCCAAATCGAGCCACTTTATTGAACTTTGTGATTTCTGCATTACAAATCATGCCTTTTGAAATCATTTTCAAGTTCTCTGAAATACAACTGACACTTTCCGAAATTCTATGATACTTTCTGAAATGCAATTGACTATTCTGAAATTTAAATGATGGTTTCTGAAATCAAGTTGATTATTCTGAAATACAATTGATGTTTTCTTAAATAAAATTGACTTTTCTGAAATTCAATTGATGCTATTTGAAATCCAACTTACTATTCTGAAATACAATTAACGCTTTCCGAAAAACAACTAACTAATCTACTTTCCGAAATATAACTGCCTATTCTGAAATTCAAATGACCCTTTCTGAAATACTATACTGAAAAAGGTGTAGTGGTGCGTCAACGCACCATAAAATATTATACTATTTTGTGTAGCAGGTAAAGTTCTTTGAAAAAAAAATTTGTTCAGTTATTGTATGTAAGATTAAATTTTCTTATATTATATCATTAAAAAAAAATTATATCCTATGAACCCCAAATAATTTTTTAAAAGTTTTTTCCCATAAATACCAACAAAAATGAACGTTTTTCAATTAAATCGATGTTTGGGAGAAAATGGGTATGATATATGCTTTCATTAGATAAAGAGAGTGCTCAACATGGACGATTATAATTAATTAACACTACTGATGCATTGTGACCACCCAACAAACTGATTATGTTTCATTCAAACAATTTTCCGCACTAATCGGATGATTCTGATTATATTCATAATTGCATTGACGATCATTTCTCATTCGAATTATACCGTTACTACCTCAAATATCCGCATGGCACAACTCTTTAGTACTTACATGTACTCTGTTGTTGTGTGTGATAGCAGGGGCGCTATTCTTGACCGTTCGCAATGTTAACGAGTACTCGTATCATTAGATTAGATTAGTTTGAGGCTTCTGTGTCATAAGCATCTACACCGCGACCTTTGCAGAAGTGTGTGCCCTCGAAATCGTTTAGAGTTCTTTGTCTAGCCCTGTCTTCATCACGAGATTCCATATGCTAGTTTTTAGAACTCCCTTATATTTGGGAGCTTCTGGTTTTTCTTCTCCCAGCATTAGAAACCTCAGCCTTGAAAAGCCCTCGCAGTGGCATAGTATGTGTGCTGATTTTTCCTCTTCTTCTGCCAGACCGACTATGCTCATATGTTTATTGAGCCTACTATCCCTGTGAGGAGTCCAACTATTATTATTCCAGTAGTGCTCCTTCTCTGGATTAGTAGATATTCTGTGAATGTTGGCAGCGATTTTTTAATAAACTCTGGCCTGTCTCATTCCTGGTGAATCATTCCACCATTCTTGAGATTTCTACTGAATCCATGATTTGATGCTGGTGTTTAGTAAAGCTTTTGCTATACCGCATAACGGTTCTGGGCCATTCAGGGCCTGACTTGCTCCTTCTTGAGCTAGTGAATCAGCCTCTTCATTGCCTCTGTAACCTGTGTGTGCTGGTACCCAAGCTAGTGTCAGTCTGTTCTAACTGCCCAGCTGTTTTAAGGCTACTATGCAGTCCAAAACTACTTTTGAGGTAATTTGCATAGAGTTGACAGCTTTTGTTGCCGCTTGGCTGTCTGAGTAAATGACAATGGTTTTTCCTGAGAACTCTAGCCTTATTAACTCCTGCGCGCAATGATGTATTGCAACGATTTCCGCTTGGAATATCGTCGCATATTTGCCTAAGCCCAGTGAGATTCGTACCTTCGGCTTGGCTCCGTATATGCCGGCTCCTTAACCTTTATCGGTTTTTGAGCCATCAATGTAGACGGCGACTTCTGCATTGATGGGAGGTCTCTCTTTCCACGCATCCCTGTCCGTTATGATTATTTCGAAAGTTTTGTCAAACTTTTTTTAATTTCAAGTATCTCTTTGACATTTCATAATCTTTCAAAAATTAATAATTGTCATACTATCATGTGATAGTCATGTTATATTATTTCAGGAACCGGCTAACATACTACATGAAGCCATTCGAAACGAGAACTTTTTGAAGGAAAGAGTAACTATAAGAATCGAAAATGACAGGAGACATGGCGAAGTTCGAGTGGACCATTGGCTGATGTCTGCTAGGATAGTTGATTTGCCAACAATAATTGAATCCCACAAAACCATCGATGGAAAAAGATTCTATAAAACCGTTGATATAAGTCAGATGTTGCATTGCAGAAAAGAAGATGACCAAATCACTTCAGAAAAAGAAGAAAGATAAAAATAAAGTACAAAGGAAATATTTGTGGCCTCATGGTATTACACCACCAACTAAAAATATAAGAAAGTGTCGATTCAGGAAAACTTTAAGGAAACAATCCGTAGAATTACCTGAAATAGATAAAGAGGTGAAGAGGCTTCTGAAAAATGACTATGAATCTGTAAGTATTATATTCTTCAAGTAAAATTGGTCAAACAGAGATTATTATTCTTCTTAGGTCAGTGTGAAATGGGAACTCATAAACGAAGAAGATGAAACCAAAGTCAACAAGGGTGCCGTAATCAAAAATGATTCTTCAGAGCCTCCCAGAAACGTCGCTGAAGATGGCATATTTGGAGAGGCAGTCAGTGAGTCGGAAGAAGAAGATGTTCATCTGTATGTTATGGATGTTTCAGATGACAACAGTCAGAACAGAAGAGGTGATAATCATATTATAGACTCCAATTATGTTTTTGTAAGTCTGCTAAACTTATGTTCGATTAATTGTGTAATTATGATATTTGTTTTTGTAGAATAACTCTGCTGAATCGAACGCGCAGATTGAATTCACAAGCCAAATGCAACAGTCTCCAAGTAATATGCCGAACATGGACTATTGCGAACAGTCAACTTCTAGTTTGTCCAATAGCGAATCACGTTTTTACATTCCGGAACAGAAAGGTGAGTTAGTAGTTCGTGCTGAGTAACATAGTACTGAGACCGCCTGAACTTGGTTGTGTCCTTCTACCTACTCAACAAAACATCTTCGATTAATCACAAATAAAATTCATTCATTTTGTTTAATTTTCAGTAAATATTCAAATTCAGTTGGATGAAATAGAAGCTGAACTGGTAGATTTGCGGAAGAAAAGGCAGCCACAACAAGCAAAAATTGAAAATATCGAGAATTTGGCACTCCGACAGCGGATTCAAGATAGGTTGGAAAGTTTGTTACGGAAAGAGAGAGAAAAAGAAAATGAGAAGTACCACTTGGAGTTATTGAAACAAAGCTTGGATTGAAAAGGACTTCAGTAGCGAGTAGTATGGAATTTGTGGATACCATGGAAATTTATTGATTTCTCATTAAATTGTAGTAATTTTTATTTAATTTCTGATATTCTTTTAAATAATTTATGATAAATATATCATTCATACATTTTATTAAATTTTTTCGATCCATCTGTTACTTTTTTGTAAATGGGCCTTGGTGTTGGGCGGGTTGAGAGATCGCTTCTTGATTCTATAACTGTAGGTTCATGGGTTCGAACCACAGCGCGGTCATCGGTTTTGTGCATAGCATCACAAGTTTAACGAGATGAGAGATACAAGGGTGCAGCCGGTTGACGGAAATAACAATTTTAACAAAATTTTTAATGTACATTTTGATTGTTCTTCTGGGCAAGAAACTGGAATAGTGAGGGGAAATATATGAGTGAAATGTTTCCCTCGGGTTAAACATCAGATGAAAGAGCGAACATATATATGTGTTTCTGATTGTTGGTCATCGCCGGAATAGTGTAGTCAAATGCAAGGATATGCAAATTTAGATCAACATGAGCGACGCATGAGGGTGCGACCCGCTGCGACATCCAACCCATTCGTATATATTCTAATCGGTGTGGAGTTAGCAAGGAATTCTAAAATATTGAAAGATTTCCTATTGGCAAAGTTAAAAACTGAAACTGGAATGTATTGCTACTTATGGAAGCAACAAATCAATTTTAACAGTTGTTATTACTCATTTCGATAAGTAAACTATATCAACGATATTTCTACTATAACACATAGACTTGATGTATATGCTGAATTATTAAAAAATACTCTTTCTACGAGAGATGGATAACAAAATGATTGTCATCCTGTCAGATTTCATGTAAGCTGAGACGAAATTTGAAAAATCGATCTATCCACCAAAATGTTTACTAAAAAATTATCATCACGTTCTGCAGACTTGCACTACATTCCAAACTGTTGGTAATCATCCATCATATGGAAGGGCGGCAATGAAATAATTGTCACCTCTTCAGATTTTTTTGTCGAAGGAGTCGAAAGAGTCGAAAGATGAAGAGTCAGGTGTATTCATGATATATTGACAAATAAAATACCATAGAAACCATATCATTCGTTCTGCCAACTTGCACTACGTATCAAATTGTTGGTGATAATCCATAACAAGAGAAGAATACTTAAATGATTGACACCCCTTCAGATATGTCGACTACATAACTTCCCTATGATATTTTCTTAAGTAATAAGTAATTGAAAATGATGTAAGACCCGAAACCAAGTCGTATTAATAAAGTCTCAGTGTAAATTAGACAAAAGTTTTATCATCATCGTGAATTCACCTGACACTGTATTTTATTTGTCGAAATATCATGAATACACCTGACTTCAAGTTTCTAACCCTCTGACAAAAAATCTGAAGGGGTGACAATCATTACATTATTTCTCTATTGTGTTGTAGATTATTACCAATAATTTGTTTTGTAGTGCAAGTCAACAGAACGAATGGTATGGTTTTAACTTTATTTTATTTGTCGAAATATCATGAATTCACCTGACACTTCTATTTTCGCCACGTCTACCAAGAAAACTGAAGGGGTGACAATCATTTCATTATTTCTATCTTGTGTTGTTGATCATTATCAACAATTTGATGTGTAGTGCAAGTCGACAGAACGAATGTTACGATTTTTACATTATTTCATTTGTCGAAATATAAAGAATACACCAGACTCTTTAAGTGACGATCCCTCTGACAGAAAAACTTAAGGGGTGAAAAACATTTCATTATTTCTATCTTGTGTTGTGGATTATTATCAACAATTCGATAAGAAGTGCAAGTCGACAGAACGAATGGTACTGTTTTTCATTTGTCGAAATATCATGAATACACTTGACTCTTCAAGTTTCGACTCCTCTGACAAAAAATCTGATGGGGTGACAATCATTCTATTTCTTCCGTTCCATACAATAACAATAACAGGTCGGTATGAAGTGCAAGTCTGCAGAACTTACGGTACAGTTTTTATGGTAATTTTTTTGTATACATTTTGGTGGATGATGCACTGAGTTTTCAAATTTCTCTGCTAACAAGGAATCTGATAGGGTGACAATCGTTTTAGTAAAACTGTTTCATAGAATGAGTATTATTCATTAATTTGACAAATCGAGTAAGTTAGCAGAACAAATGATACTCGTGTTATAGTAGAAATAATGTCGTTGATATCCAAATGAATAGTAACAACTGTTGATATTGATTTGTCGGTTCTAAAACTAGCAATCATTTCCAGTTACAGTTTTCACCTTATCCAATATGAAATTTTTAATGTATTAGAATTCGTGGATGAGAATTCGTTTCTATCTTCTCACCGATAATATTCTACCATAAATGAACCAAAACAATATTGGTTTGATTTCCTTACTAGGACAGGTATATATTTTAGCATAAACGACCCAAAAACAAAGTTTGTTTTGATTTCCCTCCACTACAGGTAACAACTTTTGAGTCTTATTTCCGTACATCCGTAAACAGGGTAAGTCAGAATAAGACCGACAAACCCCGTACACAGATTCCTCACCTCGTTTCGAGATGAAAAGTTTCTATCAGTGAATATCCTGAAATGCATCCCCTCTGAGATACAGTATGTCGAAACTTGGTACACTATCTATAGGTTTATCAATGTGATAATTTGTAATTATAAGGTTTGATTTTCGTAAATGGCATAGTTACGGTGGTATGTTGCCATATTTTCCTTCATATTTTCTTCACATCAGTGAATTGACAAATGATTGTTTGACATCGATTAAGCCTTTCGACACTCAATCTGAAAGTCATAATATTCCATGTTATCCTAAATGTAGAGGTTTCTGAAAAACTGAAGTAAGTCCTGAGGAAGCATCAGGTTTAAAAATTGTTTAAAATTGTTTCTTCCGTTAACCAGCTGTCATCCCCCTACGAACGACAGCCCTCAGAAATCGAAACTTGTGCGAGCTAAGGATTAACGAGGTCTTACCTTATAACATGCGATTCCTAGCACGAGACCAGTCATCATGCTGTTAATCGAACCCACGTCCCTCTGATTGATAGACCAGCGCTCTACCATCATGACCACTAGGCGAAGATGTCATTTTCCGTATGCCATAATCGAATCATCCGTCAATATTAAAATATCTAGCAAAGTCGTTTGTTTCTCCATATATCCTCAAAAACCTTTTACAAATTCTAGAATGGCCATAATCATCAGCATTTCGGATCATCAACTTTCGTCGGCGAACTGGTTACAACTGTTATTCATGTATACCCGATTCACGGTTGGGAAAAATTATTAAAATTGTTATTTTGTTAACCAGCTGTATCTTCACGCGGTACCTTCAGCTTGTGCGAGTTGAGGAAGACGTAACCCTTACCTATTATTGTGATGCCATGGAAACCATGGTGAAAGAGACCACGTTCCTTTTTTCATTTCAAATTTGGTGTATGTTTTATGCGTTGTTCTGTGGCGCACTGAATAGCCGACAACAAACTAGTTTGAAGTGCTCGAATTTTCAATTAGTTATCATTTTTATCAAGGGTCGAAAGAAAAATTTTCAATGATGTATGGTCACTTACCAACGTTATTACGAAACTAATTCAAGAGAATCGAAAATGAACATCCTGAAATTAATAAAATATTATTTGATAACATTGAATTAGTTTAGTACACGTGTGTTCCAGAAAAAACCAGCAAACTTACATTTCTTGTCAGACTCAACATCTTGTTTCAAACATTTTGGACTTCAAAGCTCACCTTGAAAAACTGTTTACTTTCAAATGAAGAAAGTGTAATTCAAAATAACCCTCGCAATGTTTTCAACAATCAAAAGTATTCATGAGGATGAAAACTACTTCGATATGTTGAAACAAATAAGCGGTATGTGATTATGGCATACCCGCAGCTTCCTTAAGCCATAATTTTAGTTTATCGTAAATATCTCAGAAACTTCTACATTTACGAACGCGACATGTTATGAATTTTTGGCCAACAAACATTGATTGAAAATATGGAGGAAAATGTGGCAACATACCATACCGTAATTACGCTACTATTTCACTAAAATTAAACACTATAACATCAAATCATCACATTGATAATCCTAGATTATAGTACCAATTTTCAATTATTTTCATTCAGAAGAAGTCGATCTTAATTGTATTCGGGCATTCGACACTCAGTATCTCAGAGGGGATGCATTTCAGGGTATAAGTTGATAGAAACTTTTCACCTTCAAAGGAGGAAAGAAATCTGGGTTCATACGAAGTTTGTCGCTTTTATTTTAACTCACCCTGTACAGGCTGATTATTAAGTACTTGTAAACATCTTAAAGGGTACATCGTTTCGGAGATAAAGGGTGTTGAAGTTGAAAATTTATTTTCTATTATTTTGAATAACCTTGGCAAAAAATTAATTTCTTGAAAAGAATTTGGTTTATTTGAGGGAAAAATCCAAATTTGGTATCAATTTTTATGTAAAACTTAGAGGGCGCTGCGTACGCTATCATCATTTAATTAATTTGTCCTCACTTTTTCGTCAGTGAACTATTGGGATTTTTTGTATTCGAATATTATTCCCACACCTTGTTTTAGCAAAAAAGGCGCACCTGCCCAATAACGGTAGAGGAAACCTTTGTTGAGAAATTTGCAAATTGCAGAACTCATGTCTTAGGCTTATTACAGAATTAAGAAGCACCAAAGAATCTCACATAAATTGAAAGAAACAAGCTGGTTGATTATGGAAAACAGGAGACATCTTCGTAGTGCATGTTTGTATCATAAAATACTTGCTAATAAAATACCTCCATATCTCCTTCATAAAAAAAATACCGCACGGATGTCCACAACTTGAACATTAGATTTAAGGGAACTTTGACTCCCCCTTTATTCAAAACTCAAATGTTTATGCGCTCATTCAGTTATCAGATCACAAAAATTTATAATAATATCCCTTCTGATTTGAAACAATTGAGCCTAGGAAGCTTCAAAGTGGCATTTAAGACATCATTGCTAGAATCAGTACAATGACGGGTAAACTGGGAAATGTATCTTTACTACCTATATGTATGTACCTATATATAATATTAATGTTATGTAGGATTACGAAATACGAACTTTGACAGTGAAGACAATTTATGGTTAATAGATTCTCGCTGAATTGATTGAACTTCGCCTTTTATTTTCAATATCTAATGTCTAGATGTATGTAATGAAAAATTTGTACAATTCTGTATTGAAAATAATAAAGACCATTATTATTATTATTATTATTATTATTATATGGTGAGTATGTGAGCATTGAAAAGTAAACAGTAAGCATAATAAGCATATAAGCAGTTAACGACTATAGTCAGAATTAGAGAGAAATCTGAACATACTACGAATAAGCAGATTGGCAAATAAGCAAATAGTCATTAAACAAATAGTCACCTTGTATATATGCATTAAGCAAATAATCACTAACCAAACCGCAATCAAGTACTAAATATATCAATGAAAAAAAATCAGAAATTGAGAGTCGGAGATATACAAGTGTTGGATGGAAATCATCAACCCCAAAAATATAAACAATAATCTCCTCAAATCCCGCTTTACCTAAATCAAGTCAAAAAATTGCAATAACTGATCACTAAAAGATTAAATATAACTTTAACTTCAATTGAGACTTGTTCCATAAGTGCTACTGGAAAACCCCAGGGCATCTAATATAGGTAATCATGAATGTTGGATTATGTAATTCCATCAGAGATCATTTGGGCACACTTTATCTGTACGAAGACAACTATGTTGCCCGTGCATTCTTGGAAATAGCATCCTAAATTATTCAAAGATTCCAGTATTTCTTTCACTACCATGTCCTCTATGAGGTTTCCCAGGCTAACTCTTGCTGCGAGTCTTTCATTTTGGTATGTGTCTGTCAATTTTGATAAATACATTTCTCGCCAAGGTTTTTCCTCCTGGCCGCTGTCATATGCTTTCGGCATACTCCGTACAATATCTGACAATTGTTTGGTTTTAAATTATTTTTTCCATTAACCAGATGTCATTTCCCTACGAACGACAGCCCTCAGAAGTTGAAACTTGTGCGAGCCACGGATTAACAAGGTCTTACCTTTTAACGTGCGATTCCTAGCACTTGAATAACGAGAAGACAACTATAGCTGATAAGTCAGGTACGGTCAATAGCTGAATTCCAGCAATGCTGACTTCGGTCACCTCTTGAATGGGCAATCGTTAATTGCAATTCTTAGGGGTGTTTAAAAAGTTCATTTCTCGATAGTGTTTGGAATCACTGTCAGCTAGCTAACGGAAGGAACAAATTTTCAGAGCAAAGCACAAATTCGTATTTTCTCTTTTTCAAATCTTGCATTATAAGTATATGATACAGTTATCCCTATATCAAGGCTGACTTCTCCAGATTAAATTTTATTAATAATTACTTTTAAAATAATTTTTATCAGAAAATGTTACTATAAATCTGATATTCTACGTAAAAAATATCAGCTTTTGCCAAAAGACGAGTCCTGTGTAGTTTGGTACAATTGAATAGCACCTCACAGTACGCGAGCCCTCGTACAAAACCTGAAGTGATAACCAGCAAGTTGTAACTTTGTATCCTGTTTAAGTGTGCGCCAAATCTGACAAGACGTTGCAGAGAGGAAACCTGGAAAGTGGTATGTTTTCCTTTGTCATCAAATCGACATCTATGGAGCGTCGGACTTTTCTTTTTGAATAAATGATTCTTTCTTTCTTTCTTTATTCTGGAAAGGCAGACAAATTTGTAGGTATAATCGATAAAAAGTGTCAATATATACAGATAACTTGGAATAAATATAAATTAGTGAAATATAGAATGAAAAACACATAATTCGACTACAAATTTTGAAAAAATCTGTTGTATACATATCCAAGATTGGCAGTTTTGGATGTTTCACCTAAGCACTATGGTGCTTCTATTGTGTTTTGCATCCAACTCATGATGGATTCGAAGTTTGTACATTTTATCTATTGATGTTTTTCCTACAGAGAGAGTAAAATATTTGTTGTGTTTTAGTATATCATACTTTATCTTTTGAATGATGTCCTCAAAGAAAATGTAAAGAGATTTCTTTCATTTCAAATTATTTCTTCAATGAGTAGTTGGTTTTCTGCAATAAATGTTTTTATAGAAGTTTTCTATATTTTAATTTTATTGATTTTTGTGTGTGGCTTTTTCTGAAGAGTAGAGGATTGATGTTTGAGTTTTCAGCCGCTTCGGTTACCTGATGATGTCTGACTGGTACAGTTGCTTATTATTATATATCCATATTAAACATCTCTAGGAATATATGCTCCTTATATTTAATAGTTTGGATTCTTCAAAGAGTCTGGTTGTAGAAAATCTCTTTGTTTTATTTAGCATTATTTTTATTACGGAATTCTGTATGGTTTGAAGGCAATTTAAGTTTGTGTAGAATAATCCTCCCCATGCGATTATACAGTACCTACTGAAGAATGGATTCTACCAAAGCGTAATAAATCATGTATAAGTTTTTAGTTTTTGATAGATATATACAATGTTCATCCCACCATAAGTGTTGGTCAAGTATTTAATTTTATTTGTTTTATGGATTATGGGACAGGAGCATGTTTCATTTTGAGTGCAGTTTTTTATACGAATCTTTATGTAGTCTTTTGTGGGTTGTTCACTCTTCAACAAGGTAAATGCAATAAATTTGGTTTTTGTTCTATTCAGAGTCAAAAGCCATAGTTTTATATCTCTCATATCATTTTCTGCTGTTTCATATACTGTTGGCCAGGAGTGTCCGGTGTATACCAGAGCGGTATCATCTGCATACGAGATCAAGTGGCCTGTTTTTTATTCGACATAGATTATTGATATAGACGAGAAACAGGATTGGGGCCAGTACTGTACCCTGTGGTACACCGAAAGTGATTTTTTGAGGGTTACTCAAAAACTGCCTATTTTGACTCTCTGTGATACATAATCCTGCAAAACATTTATGGCTGGAGCACGTATTCCATATTGGTGAAGTTGACCGAGGAGTATTTCATGCGACACCGTGTCGAATGCCTTGGCCAGATCAAAGAATATGGCAATGCATTTTTTCGATCTGTCCAAGGCCTCGATACAATTTTTCGTAAAATCTATTACCGCATTTTCAGTATTTGAATTATTGATGAAACCAAATTGCCTATCATTTATGATTTTATGTATATTAAAGAATTCAATCAAACATTTCTTTATCCTATGTTTTAGCAAAATTATTTATCACAGATATTGGCCTGTAGTTACCCAGCACATTTTTTCCCCAGCTTTATATATCGGCGTAATGATTGATTGTTTCCATTGTTCTGGTATTTTTCCATTTTCGTAAACTAAGTTGATTATATGGATAAGTGGTTTTATTATATACATATGGATACATTTGATGATATTTGTTTGGATACCATCAGGACCGGGTGAGCAGTTATTCTTGAGCTTAGATATTATATCAATTATTTTATTTGCCGTAATTAGTTTCAAAAATATTGTATGTTCCAAGTAAGAGTCGTTTAGGAAATTGGGTGGCAGATTTTCTATTTTATCAATTCTCTTCCTCATGTTTTCACCAATAGTTACAAAGTATTGGTTGAAAATGTCGGCTTTTTTGTTGTCTGTTATTATTTCCCCATATTTCCCCATTGTCTTCTTCGTTTTTTTTTTCTAATTGTTATTTCATTGATTGTTTGCCAGTATTTCTTTTCAATTTCTTTCAGCTTCATTCAGTTTTTTACCATAATAATCATTTTTAGTCTCCTTTAATAATTTTCCGTGTGAGTTTCTAAAGTTTGTGTATTCTTTTTTCAATTCCTCTGAAAAGCTTTTTGTATGTGCCTTTTTCATTTTATCCCTTTTTTGTATTGATTGAATGAGACCGTTAGTGATCCATGGTTTTATTTTGTGGTTTTTTCTATTGGAGATTTTATACGTTTCCGTAGCTGATTCTATAAAATTTTCGAATTTGTTAGTAAATTGAGTATATGCGGGCGTGCATCATGAATGTTTGTTATATCATCCCATGTTTCGTTTTTGAGAAGTTCTAATTTTTTACAATTTATTTTTTTGTAGTAATCGTTGTTTTCATTGTTTTGTTAAATTTTTTTACGGGATTGATTCATTAATAGGCAGTTGTGAAATGATCTGATAGGCTTGTCTCGATGATCGCTGGAATGTGTGGTGTTTTTTTTGCTTCTGAAAATATGATCAATTATTGTACTAGTTTGTTCATTAACTCTGGTGGGGGAGTTTATGTATGAAATAAATCCGTTTTCCGTTAGTATATTCAGATATTTATTCACTTTGTTAGAGAGCCTATCCATTAAATTTATGTTGATGTCTCCCGCAATTATTTCGATTTCTTTTTTGTCAATATTTGATAGTATGTTTGTAAATCATCCAGGAATGAATCGGTATCTATGGATGGTGGTCTGTATGAAGCCGTTATTCCTATTTCACCATTTGCGGTTGCAAGAGCAAGTCTAAGTAAATTAGTTTCGGTCAGGGAGATTAGTCGTACATCAGTATTTATTTTATTATTCGTGAATACCACTAAGCCGTCATTTTGATTGATCTTTGGTTCATTATAATAAGCTGTAAAGTCTGGTATATTGAAGTCATCTACTGATTCCAAGTTCCAGGTTTCAGATGGTAGGATAACATATATTTTATTTATTTCTATTGCCTATATAGTAAGTTAGTAACTCATCAGGATGTTTTTTTTAAAACTTCTCTGCTGCTGAGGATCCTTATTAACGATGGTGCCATTGAAAATCATATTTAATTTTTGTACTTATTATCCTAGAAAAATCAGATTGCTGCCCATCGCCCACCGAAGTAATGATATCGACACGTTTAGAGTGGGGAACAACCTAGAAGTACTGAACTTTTTTGTCTGATTTTTCTAGGAGAATACAATAACTTAATGAGATTTTCAATGACAGACAAAGGAAAACTCACTACTTTCAAGGTTTTTTCTCCATGACATCTTGTCAGACTCGTCACACTTAAACAGTATACAAAGTTACAACTTGCTGGTTATCACTTCTGATTTTGTACGAGGGTTCGCGTACTATCATTTATTTTACCATTTGAAAACACATAAGCTTTAGTTCGTTTCTACTAGAGGAATAATAATGTGCTCTTTCGTTTACAGTATTAACAGAAGAGACATACAGGAGAGCTGTAGTGAAAAGCAAGGACTAGCTAAATCTTCATTATTAGTGACTCTTTCATTGCAATCAAAAGAATACGATCTGTATATTCGAATAATCCACTCACAATGAACCTGAAAGAAAATATACACAAACTGACAAAGGAGAACCAACTGGTAAAACTGTTGTAGTACATCGGAATTCCGAGTAATGAAAATGCTGACAAGATAACCCGGGGTGACCAAAATTCATAACTGGAAAACTCAACGACACAGAGACAAATCGACATAAACAAGTCAATCCAAGACCATTGGCAAAATGTATAGCAACAGTGTAAAAAATTAGCATAGGTTAAAATATCAGTCATCCCTTGGAAAAACAACCCACAACAATGAATCCTGTCAAGTTTACGATTAGGACATACCAAGTATACCCATGAGCACTTCTTGAAAGGGCAGGAAAGCGATATGTGTGATACAGGTGCCTAGATCAAGTGTCAACCATACATATGCTAGCAGAATATCATGAGTTCGCAGAAAAAAGACAGGAACATGGTATTTGTCAGACTTCGGAGGAAATGCTGGGGGACAGCTATAACGTTGAAAGTATTGTTTCCTTTTTAACAAATATTGGTATTTTTAGGAGCAAAATTCTCAATTAATTTTTTCTCTCCAATGTTCCTCAGTGCAGAGGAATCAATTGATAAGTGCTTGTTGTTTACTGGTAGAATTTTGTTTCGATTTGGACAGGAGGACCACCTACATACAGACAGCTCTGAAGTCATCTGTTTCCCGTCCAAATCGTCACATCACTCTGGCTATTTAGTCGATCTGATCCTACGCGATGAAGCGGGGTCTACAGTACTCCCCTGGCTAATGCCACGACGGGTATTGAATTATATCAAACAGATATTTGTGTAATGTTTCTCAGTGCGGAGGAATCAATTGCAAGTGCTCGTGGTTACTAACTAGCTGAATTTTGTTTTGATTCGGACAGGGGGACCACTACCTACAGACTAAGTTTCGAGGTTAGTTCAGTTAGTTAGTTGCGAGGGTAGGTCAATACGGACAGCTCTGAAGCCATCTGTTCATTGTCCGAATCATCGCATCACACGATAAAGCGTAGTCTAGGCAGCTCCACCTCGCGAGCAGAACAAGAAACACTACGAGACTCTGGGTTGCAATTCATATTTAGAAATTGAGTATAAAGCTCAGAGCTCTTTTGGGACGTCGTCTGTATGGTATTGTTTGCAAAATTTAACAAACAATGTAATGTTTGATACAAAATTGTGCAATAACACATTGCTAAATAAACCTGCGTGGTTGATGCAACAATAATATGAAAAAAATATCTATCAAAATATCTGAATAGACATGATTTTCGACAAAAGCACAAATAATGTTTTTGTTTTACCAATTTCATTATTTTGTATCGTAGTAGGATTTACTAAACTCAGTTTACTGTACTGATGAAGATAACATGGTTATCGAAATGCCCTTCTAGTAATTTGATTACTTATGTGATGAAGGGGGAAAATACTTTTTGTTCTCATTGAGTGACTCACACAGGCGTCCAATAACCCATTTTTGATGGG